>JAVLUX010000021.1:34034940-34652440 GCA_032164185.1 Moxostoma hubbsi
TGAAGGAAAGCCAAAGTTAAAGAAATGCTTGTAGTAAAGATCGAGCGCACCGGTTCATCAAGGCTCTGTCGTAGGATATTGTTGATCTCCTGCTGCTGTTTGGACTCCAGCTTCTTAATGAAGAAGAGCACCTCCCACCATTCAGCACGACTCAGGGTGCTTGCATCATTCTGAGAGCACTCCAACAGGTACGGCAATGTGTAAAGCCCACCGGGGGGCTTTGAGAAGAATGTCTGACTCACTAAAATGTTCACACAGAGATACATAACAGAAGAGCACAGAGTGATGCCAACTTTAGAGATGGATACACAAACAAAGCAAGCACAAATGGGTGGATCTCATAAAACCCATCAAAAACATGTCTGGGTCACCTTTCACCCCAAAAATAAAATAAAGAAAAACTAATTGTATTTTGTTCAAAGGAAATTAATTTTAAAGCATTAACATATTTTGCATTGTGATGTTATTTACATGAAAATAAGGCTTAAATCTTTATTGTACTGCGAACAAAAATAAATTACTTAAAGGGCTAGTTCTCTAAATTCTCTCATCATTCACCTCATGCCATCCCAGATATGTATGACTTTCTTCTGCAGAACACAAATGAAGGTTTTTAGAAGAATATTTCAGCTCTGTGGGTCCATACAATGCAAGTGAATGGTGGGCAGACCTTTATAGCTCCAAAATTCACATAAAGGAGACTCCAGTGGTTAAATCCATGTCTTCTGAAGTGAATTAATAGGTGTGGGTGAGATACAGAACAATATTTAAGTCCTTTTTGTACTCTTAAATCTCCACTTTCACTTTTACATCTGAAAGTGAAAGTAAAAATGGAGATTGAGTATAAAAATAAAAAAAAAAGGAATAAAAAATGGTTCTGTATCTCACCCACACAGCACCACATCGTCGGGACTCCTGCTAAAATACTCCCATGCTTTAGATCACCATGGGCAAGTTCTTTTTATCTGCAGTTTGTTCTTCGGGGAATCCATGCTTAAACCGGGTGCTGACATTTTAATTATTCCATTGCATATGCGTTATTCCATACGCTATGCAAATCGACGACATTGATTAATCATCCCAGCCCTACTAAATATATTCTAAGTTGTCTATCAAGCAAATGTATCTTTTTTTTAAGGATTTTTAGATATTTTTAAATGGAAACAAGACAAATCACTTGATAACAATAGAATTTGCAGTGAATTTCTTTACTGAATTTAACTTCATAAAATGTCATTTTTTCCATTAATTCAATAAATGTCATTTAGAGGTAGATCTTATTAGTAATAAGTGCATTTAATACAACCTTTTTAGTCAAGGTACAAGCTGAATAATTGTTAAAGAGCTAATTATTAATCATTTCAATAATCGCACAAATAAGTCAAATAATCATTCTAATAATCATTGAATTAGTCACTTATCAAAATAATCGTTTGGTGTGGTGGTGTTGCTGTCCTTTTCTGCATATCGCGGTGCCATTTTGCAGCCCTCTACAGCCTGTCGTGGACCCTTTTGCAGCCCTCTTCAGCATGTCGCGGCGGCCAGTTTCAGCTTATCGTGGCCAGTTCGAACCCCGTTTTGCAGGCAACCCACTGGGAAAAGTCTGGGTTCTCCCTATGGCAAGTCCGCCCCTGCCTGTAAGCATCTTAAAGCTGTCGTGTGCCAGTCATATTGCACGCTGCTACCGGACAGAGTCGGCACTACTGTGGTAAAGTTAGTTTTACGTTTGACGTTCGTTGGATATTGGGGTTCATACACATTAAACTTCCAAGACCACTTGACCTAAAGATCTCAGAATATTATTCCCTCTGTTGCACAAGGCTTATTTATGGGAGCTTTTCTTTGTTAGTTTTTCAACAGAATATTTAGTCCCTGTTTTTATGTTCTATTTAAAAACTCCCAAATATAACACTTTTACAACAGAGGGAATAATAAGTGGAGTAATTTGCAGTTGAATTGCTTTAACTTTACTGGAGTGTCAGTACTACCAGTACTGCAAAAACACTGATATCTTTACATCTTTTTTATTTTAGTGTCATCTTGGTACTGAAGTACTGGTATTTTTTAACACTACTTCTGAATATTCTATTCTTCTAAGATAGACAGACTAAGATCTTATTTTCAAAAAAAAAGTGTTCTGCAGAAGAAAGTCATACACATCTGGGACGGCACAAGGTGAGTGAATAAAATAATTTTCATTAGTTCACTCAAAAATGAAAATTCAGTCATTGTTTACTGAACTCCCTGTGTTGATATAACCTAATATGACTTTCTTTTTCTTAACACAAAGGGTGAAACTGAGTGTCCTACAATGGCAGTTTATTGTGACCACCTCTTTAAGCTTCAAAAAGGACGCAAAATTATAATGCAGAAGTCTAATAAATTATCTTTCGCTTACGAAATGGGGCGTTCAAGTGAACACGTATTTTGTTTATCTAAAAACAGGTCTGCCACAGTGATACTAAAGAACACAACACAGCTGCACACAAACCAGAGAACCAAACTTACAAAACAGGTATGAAGAGTTTGTAATCCAATAATGCATTTGTAATGCCAGCCTTATTTTTTTCAATCAAAGAGAGTGGGCGAGAATATCCGTCACCTGTTCTTCATTCTGAACCTCCATCTGAAGAGAGTGAAACATCCGGTAAATATGACATTCTCTGCCAATATCAAGTAGTTTGTAACCGTCTCATGATATGCATATCAATATATTGTTATGAGAACGTTTCTGAACTGGTGTCTGTTCACAGCAAGCAGGGTTACCAAGCCTGATGGCAAAAATAGAAACAAAGCGAATGACACATTATACCATTGCTCGTCACGGCTAGTTAGGACAAAAACTCGGAATAACTTCAGCCTTCTCGGGCTATGGCTGTGTCCGAAAACGGAGCGTCGCAGGCTGTATACAGAGGTAGGATGAAAATAAGGTGCTCTTCAAACTGTCCTAAGACCAGTTCCCTTTAGAGATCCATTCATTCATGAACATTGTCGGTTAAGCCGTTAACTGAACGTTTTCGGATGCAGCCTATCTCTCTAAGTTTGATTGAGTACTCTGGCTAAAATAAATAAATAAATAAATAAAGGCTGGGAACAGAAATGCATCTATTCATTGACTACAAACTCTTCATGCATATTTTGCAAGTTCAGTTCTCTGGTTTGTGTGCAGCTGTGTTGTGTTCTTTAGTATTACTGTGGCAGACCTGTTTTTAGATGAACAAAACACATTTTTGCTTGATTGCCACATTTCAGCAGTGGGCTGCGTGAACTACTGGTCTTGTGCAGTCTCGTGAACACGCAGAGGAGAGCAACAGTCTGTCAAGAGTTTCATTAAATAATACATTCTTTTTCAGTTTGATTCTCACCAAACCTTAATGTATGTTTTCATTACAATCATGAGTCTCAAGGAATAATTTATTAGACTTCTGAATTATATATTGCATCCTTTTGAAGCTTGAAAAGGTGGTCACCATAATCAGCCAATGTATGACATCACAGAGCACAACATTTATTTCACAATTTCGACCTTTGCGTTAAGAAAAAGAAAGTCATATTGGGTTATAATAACACAGGGGTGAGTAAACAATGGCTGAATTTTTCATTTTTGGGTGAAATAATCCTTTAAATTTATGAAGATTTAAAAGTACAAAAATCTTTGTATTGCAATATTTTTCAACTGTAATACAGTAAAGATTTCCTGCATAAAAGTAATGAGAAATGCACACAGCAACAACAATTTGTGGGGGAAATATGCTTTACTGTCATGGCTGCAATTTTCTTTATATAAAATTTTTAAAAAATGAGGTCTTTTGATTTTGGGGAAAAATATGACCAGGACATGCTTTTGTGAGATTCACCCAAATAATCATGTGTCCGAATAGCCTCAGAATGTAATACACTATTTAAATTGTCCCCACAAAGGAAGTGTGTAATTGCATTCCTCATTTTTTGAGTCTGACCTGTAGTGAGTTTGAGTGTCTCTGTAAGAGTAGAGGCCTTCTCCTGAGACTCTTTCACAGCCTGGCCTCCACTACCATTGCCCAGGATCTCAATCATATGCCAGTGCACCCAGTATGTCCTGGAGAGGGAGTTCCAGTACACCTGCAGATAAAATGATATAAAAAAAATTAAAAAAAAGATTAAAAGATTTAAAAACAAAAACAAACTATATGGAACACCATATGATCAAAAAGCTGACTAAAGTCAGTTAAAGGTCATATTTTGCATGATTCGCTAGTCCACGCCACTCCAAAAAAATTAATTTTTGTTAGGATGCTACCCTAGATAGTAATGGCATGTAAACAGTAGTCAGCAAGACAACCTACTAGAGGACTAAATTTCCTGAATGCAGAAAATATTAATAAAATGTGTCTGTCAAAGAAATGATAACAGTTCTTTGAAACGTATGACGTGCTTGATTTGCCTGATCTGTATGCATTCACATAGCACTGACCTGCACGGGTGGTGAGCCGTCGTTACTGTAGCGAAACTCTCCCTCGTCCCCAGCGCTGACCTCCTCGTAGTCCTCCAACATACGGACCGCCATGCCACTCTTCAGGTTGTCCTGCACATACTCCACATATGCAGAGCGTGACGTGAAGTCAGAACGTGTCTTGAAACCATTTGTCGTTTTCTTCTTCTTTTGTGGCGTGACCGCTGCAATGGCTGTAGCCACAATGATAGAAGTAGCTGAGAATCGTGGCTGAAAGATCGAGCGAACAGGGAGTTTCTGGGTGTCGTTATTTATCTCCTCCACCCCTCTTGTTGCACTCAGGGAGATCATGGGCAGCTGTCGGTTGCGGTCCCATCCCATGACACGCACCAGCTCAGAGATGAGGTTGGCCATGGCCATGGTGAACTCAAACTCTCGCTGCAGACGGGCATGCTCTGATTGGTAGGTGGCAGTGGAGGAGGAGGGGCCCACATCCTGTCGCTCAGAGGTGGACTCGACACCCGAAGTGTTGAGCTTGTCCATCAAAGAAGTGACGCACAAATAGCGCTTTACCAGAGAGAACAGCAGTTTGCCCGGAATCTATAAAAGATACAAACAATAGACACTGATATAAGAAACTACAGGGAGTGTTTTCTTCAGAAGTGATTTTCCCTACACCCTAGTAACTTCCAAGACTTAACATTTCACTGTGAAAGCTTTAGAGGGCTAAAAAAAATTATGGCCATTCAAGTCTGTCATATTTATTTGAAAACATTTTTTAAACTACCCTAAAGCATGGCTATATTGTCTGTTCTTTATTCAAATTGCCCTGTGAAGGCATCATTAATGCCATTTGGTACGCAGTGTAATGATCCTGTCAACTATCAATAATGGCACTCAAAACAAGAGGTACACAAGAGCTCGGTTTCAAAATCTTGTGATCCACCCGTAGACCTTTTTCATGCTAGAGCCATCTTTTGAGTGTCCAGCAAGCGCCAGGACCGTCTCCTCCTGAGGAGTTAGCTATGGAATCGTTTCACCACCAGTGCAGAGCTTGCTCAATATTGGCAGCATGTTGGTGTGAGTGCATCTGCATGCACAGTGAGGCAAAGACTTTTGGACAATGGCCTGGTGTCAAGAAGCCACTTCTCTCCAAGAAAATCATCAAGGACAGACTGAAATTTTGCAGGAAGTACAAGGATTGGGCAGCAGAAGACTGGTCCAAAGCAATTTTCTCTGATGAAGCCCCCTTCCGACTGTTTGGGACATCTGCAAAAAATCGATAGTCCGATAAGAAGAAAAGGTGAACGCTACCATGAGTCTTGTGTCGTAGCCAACAGTGAAGCATCCTGAGACCATTCATGTGTGTGGTTGCATTTCATCCAAGGGATTGGGCACTCTCACAATTCTGCCCAAAAACACTGCCATGAAAAAAGAATGGTATTAAAATGTCCAGCAAGAGCAACTTCTCCCAACGTTCCAGGAGCAAGTTGGTGATGATCCATGCATTTTCCAGCATGATGGAGCACCATGTTCATCTGTACAAACAATAGTATGCAAGTATAAACACCATGGGAACATGCTGCCATCATACCGCCCAGGGAGGAGACACTTTCTGTCTCCTAGAGATTAATATTGTTTGGTACGAAAAGTGCAACTCAATCCCAGAACAACAGCAAAGGACCTTGTTAAGATGCTAGAGGAAACAGGTAGACAAGTATCTATATCCACAGTAAAACGAGTCCTACATCAACATAACTTGAAAGGCTGCTCAGCAAGGAAGAAGCCACTGCTCCAAAACTGCCATAAAAAAGCCAGACTACAGTCTACAGTTGCAAGTGCACATGGGCATGAAGATCTTACTATTTGGAGAAATGTCCTCTGGTTTGATGAAACAAAAATGGAACTGTTTGGCCATAATGACCATTGTTATGTTTGCAGGAAAAAGGGTGAGGCTTGCAAGCCGAAGATCCCCAACCAAACCATGAATTTTTTTTTGTTTACCAAACCTGTTCAGAGATTTGTTAAAGATTTGTAGGCCTATGTTAAATTTTCATATTTACAGTTTTCTGAAGATAAAATTTTTCAGTGTATGATTAGGCCTTTTAAATATTTATGTATTTTTAAATTTATTACACTTACTACATTTTGTAACATGTTTGTTTATATGCACTTGTGCACTATACATTGAGTTCACATTGACATGTATAAAAAGCGCTAAACTGGTACTGTCTCATTAAGAGAATTTCCCCTCATATGTGCAATGTACAATTAGTAATAATGTATCTTTTTATCGTTTTGATCACCAACTGACTGTAAATAACAAAGGATATTAAGATACATGAAATGAAAATGGTGTGCCTGGGTCTCGTCTTTGGATTCAAAGTACACAGAATTTACTTGTATAATGTGTATGACTTGCTTGTGCAAATATTTATTGTACAAGTTATCAAATTCAAATCTACAAGCTCTTGCATTTAGCATATATTTACCTTCTAGACATCTAATAGGTGCGTTATTGGTTTTTATCCACGCTGTAAAACTGAAAATGTTGAGAAAACATTCCGGGGAAGAGTTTAACCAAAGTCAGTGATGACGTTTTTAAATGCAATGTCAGTGCCATTTCACAGCTGAACAAAAGTGATGGAGACAGCACGATCATGACAGATCCGGACCCACTGCAGCCAAATAAGTTCAATCACAAGACACAATATGCTGTAAAAGACGAGGCTGAATCCAGATTCTTAATCAATGTCTTCCTATTCAGTAAAAGTATTGCGGCACTCAAGTTCTTCTACACCACTACACAACTCAATCTCTGGCGAGTGAAAGCAGAATATTTACTTGCCAGAGGCTAATAAAATACATAGTCACATAAGGAAAAAGTTGGTTGCATATACGAGTGATTTACTCGCTATGTAGAGGGCTGCATTGTAACTATTTTAATCCCTGTTTTGGCACAAATCAAGCATCCTACATGTCGGAAAATGTCCTAAATCACTATTGCAATTGTTTGTACTCACATAGTACACCTGTCGTTCTTTCGGCGAACTCCACGTGACAGTGATCAGAGGGATAGTTGCAGTGAGTCGTTATGTGTCACACTGAGTCACATTTTGTGGTTCCATAATGGTTAGGATGCGGTCTATGTAAACAGTAGACAGCAATGCAGCTCACTAGGTTTTGCTCAGAGTGGAAGGGAGGATATGTACCTGGGGAAGATGGATGCCCTCAAAGGATATGCCATGCTCCTCAGAGGAGGTGGTCTCTGCGAAGAGCTCCAATAGGGTGTAACGGTTATCAAAGTCCATGTGCTGCTCGATGCCATCCTGCTGGCTGAGGGACAGAAGCACATAAGCACGACTCCCTGTGGAAGAAAAAACACCATCATCCTCATCAATACCACAGTATGTTTTATAGGGCTGGGCATTGATACAGATTTCCCAATTCAATTCAATTCCGATTCACAAGCTCTCGATATCGATTCCAATTTGATTCAATATCGATTCATATGGGTTTATTTCAGTTATAATGTCCCTTTTTCTTGCATATAAAAGAAATTATCTCCCAGCTAATGCTGTTAACTATTCAGGGGACCTTTTCACTGGGTATGTTAGGAAAATATTTTACTAATTTTACAATTTTAATTCTACAGAGTAATTATGTGCAAGAAAGTAAAAACTTGGTCGACCAAGACTCTTCTCATCGACTAATGGTTAGTCGACTATCAGGGGGCAGCCCTGGATCAAATGCAGTTTAATGTGGACTTGTTGGTGCTTCAGGTGTGTTGACAGAGTATAACAGCGCATAACTGACATTTTACTGTTATTTTCTATGTTTTATAATGCATACATGTTATTAATTCAAAATCAGGCACGTATTTCCATCTCACAAAACTGTTTGCCTTTTCCATAAGCGAGTCTTCTTTAAACTTCAAAGAGCAAGCACACATCCGCATCACTCAAACCGATCACAACAGCGTAAGGGAGCTTACTTAAATTTAAAATTAAATTGTGGCCATATGAAATTTCGTGATGGCAAAACAAATGTAAGGAATCTATTAGACTTCATTTTTAGAACAACCATGGTGAAGTTTCTAAATGGTTGAGGCTATTATTATTCATAACAAATAATCTGATAATGCTACTACTTATAATAAAACTATCTACATTGACCAAACCACCGTATGAGGAGCAATCCATGGATCTTATCTGTGGTTATTTATTATGTATCATTACAAATGCATTGTTAAATAATGGTTTGACATCAGATATTCCTAAAGATTATATACCCAAATAATTAATAGCATGATAAAAAGAAAACAATATCTGTTATGGAGTATGATATTCATATGTCATGATATTATAACGCAAGTTAGTTTAGTTTGATTTCCCACAGCCCCTTAAAGAAAAAAAACACTGTTGATTTCAAAAGGTTCCTGTTCCCGAGATGATCAAAAATAAACTATAAATCAAATGTAAAAATTATAATGTTTTGTATTTATTATTTAGTAACATTTATATTTTAAACCATTATAAAACTATGTATATCATACAACACAATCATTTATGTTTTTAATAAATATATAATAAATGTTTAATAAAATACAGAAATAAAATGTGTCCAAATATTAATCAATTATCTAAATAATCGTTAGTTGCAGACCTAGTGCGAAGTCTCAGTACAGTACATACAGTCAACCTAGATTATTATAGTTGGGCCACCTCTTATAATTTTATACATTTGTTGGCTTCCTGTCATAAGGCATCATAACCTGTTGATACTCAATCCCCCGCACGCGGTGGTGACATAAATCTGTTTACATTTAATTTATAATTTACCGTCTATAAAAGTAATTAATGTTAACAAATTATACATATTTCCAAAGGTCTAAGGGTTCAACATTGATATCTGATCTCTGTTTCACGATAGGAATGCTCCAGAAACAGCAATTTTGTTATATGTGCCAGGAGTACAAATGAAAACATGCAATATCAAAACGGGACTTCATACGTGTTATGAAAACTCGATCGCCAGATGAATCCAGTTCAACACACTTGGGTCAATCGTCCATGACAAGCGTTCATTGAAAAACATCCAATAGCATTTTATGTCAATAAAAGTGATAAATCGGAGAAATATTGATATATTCTCCATTGTTTACATGAGATCTCACCTGAAAGAATTACCCTTCATCATCGTTCTTCAACAAACTATGCGATCTGAGCAGCATCCATGTTGTAAAACTGTATATGATCTTATATATTAGAGTCTCATAAACAAAATGAGCCTGTCTCCGAAGTCTATTTTTAAAAATGGGGTGTAGTTTTATTCATAAATAGCCAAGCAGTGCAGTCAGATTTTGTGTCGTCTTGAAAGGCGGAGCCTTAATTTTACTCTGTAGGCTTCCAGAGATTTTACAGAGAAAAAAGCTGCAGGAACCTCATTTTTTGTTCGATCACCTTCAAATTTGAAACATATCTTTTTTTGGCTTTGAGAACATTGTATTTCTGGGTTGTCTTGGCACTTTTAATATTGTTTAATATTGTTTTTTTTAGACTATCAGCACAAAATATTTCCATTACTATAAACTTCAGCTTCTCTAATTCTAAAAAATAACAACATATATTAATTCTGAAACTTGGGAAATAAAGCCCAAAATGTCTTCTTTCAAAAGAAACTACAACGGTGTCCATACTCCAAAGGGTTCAGTAAATACAAGTTCAGGTATGTCATTTTCATGATTTATGCTCAAAAAAGGGGGTGTGTATCAACAGGTTAAGTTGTAATTGTTTGGTGGCAAAATACATTCTTCTATCCCAGTTTAAAGAAATAGTTTACCCAGAAAAAAATTCATATAATTTACTCACCCTCATGCCTTTCCTAATCCATCTGACCAGGGTCCAAAATGAACTTTTTAGCCCACCAGAGAAGGTGGCTGGTTGAAGAAAAAAAATGACCAGCCAGTCAGATTTCTAACCGGACTTTATTTTTTTTGTTGCATTTTTCAAGTGGATTTTATAGACATGAGAGACAAACAATACGCATTTCTAAAAGTAAACTGCATGGCTTTATCATATATGAAATATTTAATTGCCAGAAAGTACATTTAGAATACTTATTCATATTCTTCCATTATTACAACAAAACTAAATTTGTATTTTAAACTACATGTCATATGAATAACTAGCAAGTAATTCTCATGAATCTCATGAGCCTAAAGTATACATAACAAAGTAACAGTTCTTGAATATTTGAAGCGAGTCAATTGATTCAGTCAGCTCCAACTGATAAAGAAGTATTTTTGATTCACTAAAAAGAGCTGGCTCATTGAGTTATTCATTTGGGAATCAAACTACTAGTCACACGGTATGTCTCACACTGTAGATTCAAATGAACCAGCTCATTAGGGTCATTTGTTTAGGAATCAGACTCCACTGGTCACACGTCATGTCTCACACTATAGATTTAAAAGAACCAGCTCATTAGGGTCATTTGTTTGGGAATCCGACTTCACTGGTCGCATGTTAGGTCTCGTACGGATTCAAAAGCACCGGCTCGTTAGGATCATTTGTTTGGGAATCCGACTCTACTGGTCGCACGTTATGTTTCACACTGTAGATTCAAATGAACAAGCTCATTAAGGTAATTTGTTTGGGAATCCATCCACTCCACACTGTTAGCATTTGATGTCACGTGCTGTAGATTCAGTAGCACAGAGTATTGCTGCAGAGCTGAATATGAAAAAATATTTTTTCATGTTCCACAGAAGAAAGTCATACAAATCTGAGACAGCATAAGAATAATGAGAAAGAATTATCATTTTTGGTGAACTACCCCTTTAAAGCAGCAAGTCATTATTCAAAATCTCAGTTGTCGCCTTTGGACACATTGTGCTCACATTGGTACTGCTTCATTTATAAATTGATTTGCGGTTTATCACCCATATATTTATCATCTGCGATATCTGTAAAAAATGGCCATTACAATCTACGCTCAAAGGACATTATACAACTTTCTGTTCCCCGCATTAGATTTGAGCTGGGTAAAAAAAAAGTTCTTAAGTTTAATGCCCCAAAACTTGGAACAACTTACAAGAATACTTAACTTACCACCCTCCCTCCATTGGCTGAATTTATGAGACTTGTAAATAAACTTGAATGTAGTAATATTGGAAATTCCCTTGGCGATATTCCATTATTGATGCCTAGAAATTGTCTTCATTTCTGCTTGATTTTTTTTTTTTTTTGTATTATTATTATTATTATTATTAATTAATTGTTTCTTTGTTACATGTTTTTGTCTTTTGCTGCTTTCTTAGCCAGGTCACTCTTGTAAAAGAGATTTTATCTCAATGAGTTTTTATCTTGGTTAAATCAAGGTTACTACTACAAACTAAGCTGTAAAAATATCTCAATATTCTTCAGACTTTTGCCAACATTTGATACCTTGAAAAAACTTTCAAAAAATAGATATGTATATGCACTGATATGACTTAATTAAAAGGGTCATTTCAACCAAACAGAGTCAAAACATTTAATGAAAGAAGTGAACTAGCAAATATCTCATTTAAAATAATCAAGGCATATTTCCACATTGTGAATCATATTTAATCATTTTCATTTCTATGTACATATAATTTAAATAGTAATAAACATCTTTACATGCATACCTATTACTAAAATACTTTAACACATGAAGAAATTCCACAGAGATATAGAGCAATATTTTGGAGTGACAATTTAAACAAAACATTGAATCCTGTAGTTTTCCTGAAGCCCAAAAGTTAGTGCATGGCACTAGCAATGCCAAGATCATGGGTTCGATTCACAGGGAAAAGCTTATGCTAAATGCACATATCTAAATGTAACAAATCAGAGATTTGAAACTGACCGTTCAAATTGATTCATGGAAATGCAATTTACAATGTTCAATGCTTCATTTTTGTACCATCATCGCAAATACATTGTCCTGGTACAATGGTATCATGGCAGAAATGAGCGATGACAATTCTAACATCAGCCATGTGCCAGCAATCTCCTAATTACTCCCAAGTGAATGACATGACTCACACTAATGTGAGGAACTAGAAATGAATAAGCACATCCTGTGGAGAAGAGTATGAACGAGAAAGAAAGAATGAAAGGAGCAACTGGAAGACCTCAATTTATTACCGTAAAAAGTATTTTAATCGAATATTACGAATAGCTCTAGAATAGAAACCTTATTAGTTTGTTACTTAAAATTAATACGCATGATGTAATAGTCAATAAAATATACATTTATCAATCCTCTAAGGACATGAAACACTGGCACAATCTAGAAACTACCAACTACTGCTGAGAATGTAGAGCCAATGTGCGATGACACAGTCCCCCACTGATGACTCCCAATCCCCAAAAGCTCAGTCACAGTCAGAATATGTGAGCAGAGCAGCATGATTTTTTTTAGCGCGGAGGGGCAATTGTTGCCGCTCCAGTGACATACTCGGGTCACAGCTCACTGGCTGGAATCTGAGTGCCACATCTTGTGTACTCTTCAAAACAGCACAAATAGAGCACTGATTCTTGAGATAAGGAACAAAACATGTCTTACACAAAAAAGTCAACCAACTACTTTATTTTAAAAAAATCAAGACATCATAATAACAAAAATACTGCAAAAGTTAAATCTAAAGAAAATGTGTAGACACGGGACATTTATTACTTCTATTTTTAAATACGTTCTCTACATGCTCTATTCTTAGAAGCACATGTACGTGATCTGTCCTCAGCAATGTTAAACTGCCAAACAAAGTGTCTAAAAATGCAACAAATTCATCATCTATAAGATGTCAAACAATATATAAAGTTAACTTTAAATGATGTTTTCCATAAAAAAAAAAATGTATATCAAAGTTGTGTCCTCTCTTTGAGGCACATTTTTTGGATAATCCTGAATAAATCAGACAACGTCATGGTCATCTATAATATATATCCTGCCCCACTTCCCACTCATGGTGGATGCAACAGTAGGACACAAGGTCTGGTAAGTTTGATTTTTTTAAATATTTTAAACAGTTTAAGTCTCTGCGGTCACAGCTTCAACATGTTAACATTTCATTCTCATTATGATCATTTCTGTTAGAATTGTGGGATACATTTTGTCATTTTAGTTCAGGTTCTAGAGACAGCCTCAACTGAAAAAAAAACAAAATGGCTCCGGTGTATAACACATGGTTAAGATGGAAAAATATTCAATTGTGTCAACTCTGACAGGGTTTTCAGAATAGTGTGAAAACAGAAAGAAACATTTATAGAATGCGTTTTATCATTTAACTTCTTTACTGAACACGGTTATTAGATAATTAAAGACTTTACACTCTTGTTGGATGGATTAAATTAAAATAGCATTATTTTCTGTGTGTCTGACAGAGTTGACACTAATTACAGTAAGATTATGTAAATTATGAAGTGAAAGTCAATTTTTCATAAAAAATATCCGTTCCCTTAAATGTTTGTTAGCTGATACCTTTGTAAAAAAATAAAAACTCTTATCTCATGAATCGGTGTATGGGTATCATGTACTGGAAAACACTTTAAATCACATATCCCATATGAGAAATCTCATATCCCATTTAAGCTTATTCAAAGCAGTGACACTTTTCTATCAGTATTTGCATTAATTCAATGATTTCCAGGGAGGGAAGTTTGTTCACTTTTACTTTTCATTATGGAGAAATACCCTAGGAAGTGAGAGTTATACTCGAACTGTGGTCCAAATAACAACTCAAATGTGGTTACAGAGACAAAAAAAAAAAAAAAAACACACCCAAAAGATCTGAGATCATTTAGAATTTGCCAAAATTAATAATAATGATGATTTAGCTCAATGCAGAAACCAGATTTAAAAGGAAATACCTGCATCATGAGAAGCCAGGGCTCGCAACATCTTTCCAGCACTGCGTCTGGTCTGTCGTTCTTTGTTGCAGAGGAGCTCCATGAGCAGGTCGAGGGCTCCCGTCTCCTTGAACACCCCCACCAGAGAGCCGATACTAGCATAGGCGCTCAGCACATGAATGGTGTGTGTGATGCTTATACCAAAGTCGCTGTTCTTTGCCATTTGCTTACGTGCGCGCCGCACGAGATTCTTCACGTCATCCTTCATGTCTGACAGTTCGCCCTCATCGAAGGTGACATCGGTGGGGAACTGCCCGCTGGGCCGCGCCTCTTCCTCCAACAGAGGCCTCTGGGAGTCAGACTTGCGCTTGCCAAGCAGCGTGGGGCAGTTAGCGTACACGTCTTCTGTGGTCATCCACATTAGAACGCTTTCTGTCTTGCTCTCTCCTGAAGTGGAGCCATTGGAGCTGCCAACGCCCGAACTACTGCTGCCACCTCCACTCGCCTCATTGCTGCTGCCTGAACTGCTGCTATCGTCCACCGCCAGCAGGCTCCAGCGGATCAGGTACTCTGTCTGGCCATCGTGAGTCCTCCTCTGACGGATAAGCTCCTCAGGGTACGCCTGCTGCTTCGGGCCTAACTGAACCATTAGGTTCCCATTGCGGCGCTCACCCACCATGGTAGCTGAGAATATGAAGAGACAGTATATTAGATGAGGTTTCAAATTCAGTCATTATTTACTCACCCTCATAATGTAATGTTCCAAACCCATACGCAGTTATTTTTTTCCCCATGCAATACAGAAAGAGAAATTCAGAAGAATCTTTGACAGAAGACTTCAAACATAGTCGTACAATTAAATGTATTTGCATGGAAAATAGCTGCAGGAGGGTCTGTAAATGATGACATAATAATTTTCATTTTTGGTTGAACTATTCCATTAAATTCAATAAAATGCAACACCCAATTAAAGGGACAGTTCACTCAAAAATTAAAATTCTCTCATCATTTACTCACCTTCATGCCATCCCAGATGTGTATGACTTTCTTCTGCAGAACGCAAACTGAGATTTTAAGAATATTTCAGCTCTGTAGGTCTATAAAATGCAAGTGAATGGTGACCAGAACTTTAAGTTCCAAAAGGCAGATAAGCATAAACATAATCCATCAAAGTCCAGTAGTTTAATCCATGTCTTCAGAAGCAATACTATAGGTCTGGGTGAGAAACAGATCAATATTTAAGTCCTATTTTACCATAAATTCTCCTCTGTGACGAGCAGGCCTAGATAGCGATATGCACAAAGAATGCGAATTGCCAAAAACAAAAGAAGAAAAATTTGAAAAAAAAAAAAAGACACCTATCTTATCACTTCTGAAGACATGGATTTAACCACTGGAGTCATATTTATGCTGCCTTTATGTGCTTTTTTGAGATTCAAAGTTTTGGACCCTGCTGACTTGCATTTTATGGACCTCCAGAGATAAAAAAAAATAAAATAAAATTTCAAAAAAATATTAATTTGTTTTCTGCAGAAAGTAAGTCATACACATCTGGAATGGCATGAGGAATGATGGAATACATGATGAGAGAATTTGCATTTTTGGTTGAACCTTTAAGGCAATGAAGGTTTATCTTAAAACTCCCATTCAATGATTCTAAACTCCTCTTTTTCAGTTAAGTCTTTGGCAACATATAAAAAAACTCTTTATAATAAAAATAAGGTTTCATTTAAATGCTAACCACAAAACCGCCGCCTTCAATCAATAAAACCATCATAAACAAATAATAATGTCCGTTTCATATAGCCTACTATCACCACCCCTTAGTTTCAAGATGTGAACTTTAAATATTTATCTTAGTTGAAGTCTAGTTAACTACACAATGCACGTGAAGTTATGAGGTTTATTAGTGAGCAAGCACACTGAAATATGAAACTGACGTTTAAATGGGAGACATTTGTTTGCTACATTCAACCGCCATTTTCACAAACCAAGTACAGTTTATAAAGACTTATGGTGATTTATTTGTGTTATTAGACATTTATAAATCACCCCATGCTGAAAACAAATGTGTCATTCTTCCCAGTCCGCTAGCGATGCCGCTAAACAGCGCTGTGAATATCGGCGTGTGGGCCTGATGTGTTCACGCTTCCCGGGGCTTGACTAACAACAGCCCGCTCCGTTCTCCCCCCTAAAGACTTCAAGCAGCGCTTTTTTTCTTCTATTATACATGGAAAGCACAGTGCTGTCGCTAATATACCGTCAAAACCCTGGAACGCTCTCACTACAATTAAATCAGCTGTCTGCACTAGCGGCGCATATCAGCTGCGTTGATTATACAGGAGCGCTCTAGTTTGACGCGTCGAGTTGCTAGCAGCGCAGATGGGGATGTCATTAGCTGTCAGTGCGGCCTCTGTTTAAATGAAGACAATAACACGCTGACTGAGCTCCAAATCTCCGGGTTGACTTACCTCCGGTGTTGCAGTAGGACTTCCCCTCCTTCTCGACTTTCCCCCTGGGTGGATGGAGTTTTCTTCTCCGTGGTAGCGTATCGTTGCCCAGCCTGAAGTCGTTTTTGCTGCCTGTTGTACAGTTAAGTGTAGTCCAATCCTGCTTCCTGTGGAACAGCTACGAGTTCAGCTCTCTCTGCGCCAACGTCTGGAAGCAGTAACTCGTTACCGCCCTCCACAGGCGTGGAGGGAGCTACCTTCTACTGCAATTATTTTCTAGAAGTAGCCTAGTATGTGTAACAGTTTGAAGTATGGAACAATAAACGTTAGCAATACTAGACTACAACACTACTGCACAGCATGGTAATATGCATATATGACTTCCGAATGTTAAGACAAAATTGGGCGAAAAATGTCAAATAATTGTGTTTTAAAGGTGCACTTAGTAATGTTTTTCCCACATTAAAAAGATTTACTCCTAAAGAAATGACTTGTAATTTCGAAACATATGTATAAAATCGTGACCCCTCACATGAGATGTATAGTGTATAATAATGAAGTACAAAAACATTGTTACTGTACTTAAGTACAGTTTTTTAATATTTGTAGGCTACTTTACTTGAGTATAAATAATTCTTTGGACTTTTACTTTCACTTTACTACATTTGAAGAGAAAATTGATAATTTTACTCTGTTCAATTTCTCCAGACCCTTTCATTTCCTTTGTGACTGAACACCTAAAAAAATAAAAAAAATAACAGCAGTGCATGCAGAAAGCCATACAGATCTGTGATAGTTATGTGTGACTCTTTGAAAGAATCATTTGAGTCAAATCTTTTCAATTTGATTTGACACGAATCTGAATCAAAATCACGAGCGAAGTGCGTGCCAGATTATGTTCCGTCGTCTGTCTCTTCTGGGGAATACAAGAAACTGCTCATTTGAGTACATTTTTTAAATTACATTTATAAGTTTGGGCTTAAACATTATGAAAGCTGTGAAATAATGAAGTTATGTGAGATCAGATTCCTGCCTTTCCAGGACACCTGTTAATATAAAAGTCAATCACATGCAGGGCAGGCGCTGGCCTAATCGATGCCCTACGCAGAGTTCCAGGTGGACGTGTGGGGTGGGGGGGCGAAGCAATCATCTGTGTTCCACAACTGCTTTCAGGTCCTTGAATACCTGTGGTACTGATCACATGTGTTTACATTTGACATTTAAACAAGATAAAATGTGCATAAATGTGTGGTAGTGGGGGCGTGGTCAGGCAGCCGTCCGGAGATGGAAGGCAGAAAGGAGCTAGATTATGTCTAACACCTGTCTCTAATTCCAGTGAGCATGGGGAGATGACCACGAATAATATAAATGACCACGCCACTCCCAGAGCAGAGAGAGAGCCAGACTAGAGTGCAGCATCTGTGTTGGAGAAGTTAAAGTGTTTGAAGTTAAAGTGTTTGTGAAGCTGAAGTGTTTTGTTGAGCTAAGGTTTTGAACTGAAGGCAGAAAATAAAGAGCCTTACCTGTCTTACTGTTCCCGTTTCTGTTGATTACCCTTACAAAACGATTACTAAAACTCGTGAAAATGTCCAACAATATTTATTTTTAGAATTTATGAAGATGTGAATGGTCTTTGCTGAAGTAAAACTAGTTTTCTGGTGGTTGCTAAAGTGTTATTTTTGCTTTGTAGCACATTTATGCTACAGTATGTAGTAACTAGGGTTTTCTGGATGGTTGCTAGGGCATGCTATGCAGTTATCAAGGTGATCTCTGCTGTGTGTTTTGACGCATTGCTACAGTATGTGGTTGCCAGCTTGTTACTATGCTGTTGCTAATTTTTTTCTGTGATTCATTAGTTGTTTTCAAGTGCATATTGCTTTGCACTTGACAGGATGTTCTAGGTGGTTGTCAGGTTGTTGCTATGCTGATAAGTTGTTTTAACTGTGTTTAGGCACATTGCTATGAAGTTGCCAGGGTGTTCTGGGTGGTTTCTTATTGGCCCCATAATCCCATAAATATGATCATTCTGACGTGATTTGAATGTATGATTAAAGGTATTGTTCATTTAAAAATGAAAATTCTCTCATAATTTATCTCATTAAATCACAGCCTTTGCGATTTAATAATTACACTAGGGTATAACATGATTATAATTTGTGCACTGAATGTTTAATGAATAACTTTCATATGTCAGCTTTTTACAAGTACGAATACAAGCATATGAGCACGTTATCAAACCAGATTCTGATACCAGTATCGATATTGGGATTCGGGATATCCATACTGTTTAGTATGTTTAGTGTGACAATTTTCATAGTTAATTAATGTATATACTGATTCATTCATAACGTTACCCTGAGCTAATCCATCTTGTTATTAAAAGCACATTTACATATTTTGATCATTAATCTGCCTGTAAAATCTAATATAAAAATACTTTGCAAGGTTCCTACAGTCATGGAAAACTAGAAATATCAAGGAATTTTAAATTGTGTGGAAATAAGTGAAGTGTGTGTGTGTGTGTGTGTGTGTGTGTGTGTGTGTGTGTGTTCAACTAATAATTTGACTTTCAATCTCATTTTAAAAAAAAATAAAACATTCATTTGTAGTGAAATAATATAAAATATAATTATATAATATTTTGAAGCATGCTAATATTTTGATGTTATTGTGCCTAATTACAATTTTATTGAACTGGGTCAGTTTCAGGTGCCGGCTGTGGGACTGAGTCAATCTCTGGCGGCAGCTTTTGTTGGGGCCTGACAGGAATTCTGGGACCAAGGCAGCAGTGACAGTGCACCGGACAGGGGTGTGCACAGGGAGGTGCCACAGTGGTATGAGCCACTGCCCCTTTGCCCACAAGGGTTGAGGTGCCCCTCTTATTGAAATAAATACATTTTAACTTATTAATTTGTCAAATCCTTTTCAAGCTACTTATTCAACAAAACTGTATTCCATGTAATTTTTGTGGTGTTTTAGTCTATGTAAAATGTTGCTTATTTTTGTTTATTTAGGTGACCTTCATTATCATTTGTATCATTACAAACTGTCACATATTTCTCTGTTTGCACCTATGCCCTTAAAAATGTTAAAATAATGGCAGAACAAATTTTTATTTCAGTTGTAATTACCTTTATTTCCCGTAAAGAAGCAATCAGACATTTATATCAG
Source organism: Moxostoma hubbsi (assembly GCA_032164185.1). Classification (NCBI taxonomy): domain Eukaryota; kingdom Metazoa; phylum Chordata; class Actinopteri; order Cypriniformes; family Catostomidae; genus Moxostoma; species Moxostoma hubbsi. The sequence goes on from JAVLUX010000021.1 coordinate 34,054,872, forward strand.
GGGTGTAAATCACACGGTCCATGCAGAGTCTGGCCTGTGACATGAAACTGAAAGGTGGATCTGTGAGTGACAGAGCTCAGTGAACTGGGTGGCCATGAAAGAAGAGGATCCATTTGTCAAGACAGGATCCTTTGAGCTCATTGGCAGCCATGACAGGGCATGACTGGGCATCCAGAGTAGGAACTTCTTGGGAGGCCATGAAAAGAACCTATCTTGAACATAGCAAAAGCCTCTGGGTGGCTGTGATAGAACAATCTGGGTGGCCATGACAGCAATCTAACACCAGCTGTAACAGGATCCTCTTTGTCGGCCATCACAGGAACCTCTGGGCGGTTGTAGCAGGGACCTAGATAGCAAACATGAAAGAACCTCTGCATTGGCCATGATAGACAGCTCTGGGACCTGTGCAGTCATGAAAAGGAATCCTGGGACCAGGGCTGGCTTCCTTTGTCATGACAGGATCTTTTCGGGCTGCCATGACAGGAACCTCAAGGGTAGCTATGACAGGTAGCTTTGGGTGGCCATGATAAAAACCTATGTGTTAGCCTTACAGGAATCTATGGGGCAGTCATGAAAGAGGTGTTGGCAGCCATAGGAAGAACCACTGGGCGGCTGTTGCAGGAGCCTCTAGGTGGCTGTGACAAAAATAAATGGGCAGCTGTGACAGAAACATCTGGGTGGCTGTGACAAAAACCTCTGGGAGGCTATGACAGTAAGTTGAAGGGCAGCCATGACAGGGAGCTTTGGGTGGCCATAGCAGGAACACTGGGGTGGCCTTGAAAGAACCTCTAGGGTGGCCATGAAAAGAACCTCTGGGCAGCAAGGGGAGGAGCCTATTTAGTGGCCATGAATGGCACCCGTGCATTTGCCGTGATGGCAAGCTCTGGGACCTGTGTGGTAATGGGACCAGGGCAGTTTAGACAGAACTCTCTAGGAACCCCATGACAGGGAGGTATGTGACCATTTTAGCCATCAAAGGGGAGGATAATTTTGCCAATAAACGATCCATTTGGGCAGTCATGAAAGAGTCCTCTGGAGTGGATATACCTGTAACAGGACAGAGGCCTGTGGGCACCCATCAGAGGAACCTTCATATGGAGTTTCATCATATTTAGCTGAATGTCTCTAAGCTGTCTCGAGAGACAAGGGGACAATTTAATGTAAAAAGCATGAGAAAGCTTATGTACATAGTCTGATAATCAAACTTTAAATGCTTGGTCATCTTCAGGGAAATGTAAGCGTAATTCTAGCAGGAGACTCGCAGCTTCACATCATCATACCATTATCTAGTTAGCTCCTAGCCAATCATATGTCAGCCATTGCTTTAAAAGCCTGCTTTCAATCTACCTCTTTGCTGTTTCAGTGTGACAACATGGTTTCATTCTACAGCTCACTATGTCTGACGACAATTCAGCTTCACCAGCTTACACCAGCTATGGACATAGATTCAGTACCGTGCTCCTTACCATCCATCCAGGATCAGTCAGCTCCTTGCCGCAGTGCACGTCTGCAATTTCCAGAGTCTCAGTGGGATCGCTGCCCACTTGGAAGGATCATAGAAATGCTAGCAAACAAAAATAGCAACCTGATCTCTCCTGGCATCAAGTGAACCTGCTGACCTATAACATCCCGGGAAGTCCGACTTCCCACTTTGACGATGCCAGCGCTCCATCTCAACACTCCACACCCACTTCAAAAACCATGGGGCCCAAAAGACCAGCAAAATCCGGATTGCCAAACAGATCTTAGTCACGTAGGATATCTCTTCCGGTCAAAGCCAATGCGTCTACTTCATCCGGAATGCATGACCCATTGATGGAAGCCGTGCGCTCCATAGCTGAGTTTGTTAAAACAGTCGACACAAGGCTCTCATTCCTTCAGTCTTCTCTACATCCTTTTTCTTAAAATCCAGCTCAAACGGCTACTTGCTCTACAGCGATTTCAGCCAGCCCTCTAAAAACACTCACTGGTTCTGATTTCTCTCTGACAAGCTCCTCCCCCACTCTCACTTCAGGTAGAAGTTTCGTTTCATCCGCCACAGCACCGGTCTCCTCAGCGCTCAGAGCCCAAATCATTAAAAATAAAGACATCAATTTAGCTTGCCTTTTGCTTCCTTCTCTGGCATGCAACCATTGCCTCATGGATTGTGGGGATGTATCAATGGTTCTTAAGTCCTCAGATCCCAGACTGTTGCGCAACTTTCCCTTTGACGAGTTTGTGGTTGCTTTTGGTATCTACAGAGACGTTCTCTGCTGTGTTATCCTAAGCACAGGGAGGGAATGCTATCTGGTCATGATCGCTGATTTCAAACAGCAATATGGCGGAACACTATTTTAAGAGTACCATAAATCCACATAATGACACTAGCAAATATTAATTTACTGAAAATACTGATTTTCCACATGGTTCACATTCGGGTGTAGGAGTAGTCTGCACATTTTCAATTCACTGTCAGAAGGTTTATACTGGATCCTTATCTTATCCTTAAATTATTTCAAGCTCCCATTCGTACTGCACCTGCTCATTGACTTCCTGTTCATCTTTTCCCCCGCCTATCACAGTTTCACACTGGACATTTTAACCAAGCTTTTTCATGAGCTGGGTGTTCCCCTCTCCAGTCAAAAAACTTTGGGCCCTGTTATGTCTCTTGAATTCCTCTGCATTGTTCATGATACCCTGGATATGCAAGCTTCCCTGCCTCAGGATAAACTAGTAAGGATCAGGTCAGCTTGTACATCCTTTCTCTCATCATTTTCGGTCTCCAAATATGATCTTCTGTCCCTCCTGGGACACATACATTTTGCCATGTGCGTCATTCCTCAATACCACTCCTTCATCTCTTGCATTCTCATGTTATCCCATTCAGTCGATAAACTCTCTGACGACTTATCTATTGATGCCGGCTGCCGATCGGACCTCCAATGTTGGTCCGTACCATTAAATCACTGGAACGGTATTTCCTTTTTTCATAACAAAAACCCTGAAACCTCAGACAGCATGTCCTTTTTCACAGATGCCACACCCTCTGTAGATTTTGGGGGCTAATTTCAAGGATCATGGTTTACAGGGAAATGGCCAGATGGATTTATCATTCTCGCACACAGCTCCCCTTCATCCATGCTCTTTGAAATTTACCCCATCATTGTTGCCAGCATATTATGGGGTCCCCTCTGGGCACGCAAATGTGTCATAGTTTTTTGCGACAACTCTGCTATCATCGTGATTTTCAATAAATGACGGTCTTCCTCTAGTCCCATCATGCTGCTACTGAGATGTTTGACATGGCAGAGCATCAACTGCAACTTCATTCTCTCAGCCAAGCACATTCCCAGGTTTTTCAGTTCTTGTTTCCATTATCAGGAGTTTCATCGACTATGTTCCCATGCCAGCAAACTTCCCGTCCCCTGCCCACACCTTTTGGTCCTTCTGCTGGACTAAACCTTTCACTCCTACCCCTTTTAGATTCTGCTAAAACTCTTATGCAGAAAGGACTTGCCCAGTTCACGCTCATTTCTTTTAACTTCGCCTGGGCTTACTATTCCTCCTTTTGCCAATCACATGGCACTCCTCTATTTCCCATTCTGGTCTCCACCGTATGTGCTTTCATTTCTTTTTGCTTTAACATCAGACTCCTGGGGAGCAGACATGTGAGTGAAGAGCTCTGCACACTTTGCTAAATTTTTTATGTTTCTCATGTTCTAATATGTTGAAATTCGAAACACCCAGTTACACATTTGCTCTTTGAGGTAAAACATGACAAAGAAGTCAAAATCCTCAAACTCTGGAGACATTAAAAGACACTTATGTGTTCAGGATGAAAGCCTCAACAGGCCTAAAGACTGGGGACTCGATTTGGGTGGCGTGGCAGGAGAGGAGATCCATTGTCAACTGTCCAACATGTCGGTGATGCTGACAAAGGTTCTTGCTGACTTGGAGGATCTCGCTGTAATATGTCGATCAATTATGGCGATGGAAATAAAATTCCTCTGAGTTAGTTACAAGAGTGGCAGATGTTGAGAAAATGACTATCTGGAGTCATTGGAGAGGGAATTATCCGCTAATCCGCCCATGACCAAAGTTGATTTGGAACATATTCTTGAAAAGCTTGAAGATCTTGAGAATAGAAGCTGCAGGAATAACATCCGAATTGTTGGAATTCCTGAGCATGAAGAGGGCAGAGATATGGTGAAATTCCTATATAAGCTTTTCCCGAGTCTGCTCAACATAACAGGCCACAAGCTGGAAGTCAAGCAAGCTCACAGAGTTCCGGCTTGGAGATCTGCTAAGGGAGAAAGGCCCCGATCAATCCTAGCCAAATTTCGGAGGTTATCCGATAAAGATCATGTGTTGCACCAATTGATGATCAAAGGAAAGCTTTCTTGGAAGAATTTAAATATTTTAGATTCCGAGTACAACAAGAGAGAAATGCGATCGGTTAAGGGAATGCAAGACTGCTTTTGCAGTGATGTTTCTGGCCAAGCTGAGAATAGAAGCGAAGGACGGTCACAAAGTATTTACATGTCCCAATCAGGCAATGTCTTTTATAGAATCAATGTGTGAGTAAACCATTGGGTGTTTCTATTGTGAGTGGGTCAACTCGCTGTACTGACTCTGGCTTTTGAGTAAGCTGGGCATCATTTTTGTTTCTTTTTGCATTGGCTCCACCTAGTGGCTAGAGTTTGTCTTGTGAATAACACTTTTCCTTAAAGAAACTTTTGCATTGACGGAAGATCACTTTGCACTGAAGTTCCCACCCAGTTTGAGAGCGGACACTACGGATGACCGCAAAATGTCTACATGCTCACAGTCTGAGTAAGTCATGGTATATACTTTTATGTGGCCTTCGAGTGAATTGACTTTACCATCCGGGGATCCAGGATGCCTGTTTTGTTTCTTTTTGTGTTGGTTTCGCCAAGCGGCTGGAGCTTGTTCTGTTGAATAACACTGTTTCGAAACAGCTGTGGATGAATCTGTTCGTTCTTCGTGCTTATGCCTCCTGCTGGCTGGAGTTTGTTTTGTGGAGTATTTTTACGGGATATTGGAATGATTACGTCTTCTGCTGAACTCATAACAGCTGGCTCACTGAACATTCATTGTTGAGGAAACTGAACGGTTTTATATTGGCTGGAATTTGTTTTGTGGAGGATCACAACTTAGAGACAGTTCTGTGAATATATGTTCTTTGTGTTCATTCTGCCTATTGGCTGGGGTTTATTTTACAAAGTATTGTCTGTTATGTAATTTTGCTGCAAAATTGAGCAATCCGATGTCAACGTTATCGTGGGGGCTTGTGGGCATTTATGGACCTTTTGAGTTTAGAGGAATTGATGCCGGTTAGCGCTGTCGTGCGCAGGGTTTATGCATGCTTTTTTATTTTTTCTGTTTGTTTTGTTCAGGGGGAAATAACATTTTTTATTGTTTCACTAATGGGGAATGTGGTCTGAATAATCTTGTTTTTGACACACAATTTATTTATTCTACTATATTAAAATGTTATATGTTAATATGAGTGGATTGTCTCTCTCCACATGGAATGTGAATTGGTTGTGGCACCCTATAAAGAGAAGGAAGGTTATTACTTTTCTTAAACGTAAGAAATATTATACAATATTTCTTCAAGAAACACACCTTTCTCCGCAGGAAGCTGGAAAATTTGTGAAGATATGGGTTGGACATGTTTCCTTTAGTGCTGGCTCAAGTAAGATCAGGGATGTTATTATATTGGTAAATAAACATCTACAATTCAAATGTCTCAAACAGTTGAAAATAAAAATAAATTAGGGAGACTAATTATTGTTTTAGCTGAAATTCAGGGGCAAAGGTTGACTTTGGCTAATATTTACGCCCCTAATGCTGATGATCAAGGCTTTTTTATAGATCTTGAAGGGATATTGCAAGTTGCTGGCACCCCTCATGATATAATATTGGGAGGAGACTTTAATCTATTGATGGACTCAGTCCTTGATCATAGTGAAGAAAAAGTTTGTAAGCCCCCTAAAGCAACACTGATGCTTCACAGGATGTGTACAAATCTTGATCGTACAGATATTTGGAGGCTTTTGAACCAATCTGGTAGGGATTATACTTTTTTTCATCAGTCCATAATATTTATTCTAGAATATACTTTTTTATATTCAGATCCCTCATTTCATCTGTTATTGATTGCTCAATTGGAAATATCTTGGTCTCAGATCAGGCCCTGGTGAGTCTAGAGGTGTTGCACATACAGAGAAAAAGAAATCATATAGTTGGTGCCTTAATGAGTCCCTTTAGCAAAATCCTGATTTCCAACAAATTTTAAAGACTGAAATCAATGTTTACATGGAGACCAACTGGTCCTCAGTATCCTCTGTGGGAGTTGCTTGTGAGGCACTTAAGGTGGTCGGCTCATAAACTATGCCTCATTCATCAAAATATCCAAAGCAAGAGAACTTGTGGAGTTGGAAGGAAATATTAAAAGTGCAGAGGCTGAGCTGTAGCACCGTTTGTCATCTGATGGCCTCAGAGAATTGACTCGATTGAAATATAGATATAATACTATTTTGTTGCGGAAAGTGGAGTTTTGGTTATTCAGGGCAAGACAGTCATACTTTGAGTCAGGTGACAAAGCAGGAAAACTTTTGAATTCCCTCAGTGAAATCTGCCGGAGGTGAAAATTTTACATCAGCCATTGATATTAATAATGCTTTTAAGGTATTCTACTTTGATCTCTATAGTTCCACGTTTTTGTCTAATGATGAAGATATTAGAAACTTTGTGGAACCATTAGAACTCCCTAAATTGACGACTGAGCAAAACATTTTTTCTTGATTCTGAGATAATCTTGGAGGAGCTTGATGAGGTAATTAAGGCCCTGCCTACTGGCAATGCTCTGGGGCCTGATGGCTTTTCCTCTGAGTTTTTCAAATCTTATGCTACAGAACTGGCTCCACATTTGCTAGAAGTTTATATGGAATCATTAAAGAATGGAAAGCTTCCGCCAACAACGACACAAGTCTGGATCAGTCTGATTCTTAAAAAGGACCAAGATCCAAGCGAGTGTAAAAGTTACCGTCCAATTTCCCTGATCTAGTTAGATGTAAAAATGTTGTACAAAATTCTGGCTAATCGATTAAATAAAGATATGAGCGAACTTAAACGTATAGATCAGGTGGGGTATATTCGAGACAATAGCTCTTCTGATAACATTAGGCTTCTCATGAATATTATGTGGTCAGTAGCGAATGATTGTAATGCCTAGCCAGCAGAGAGAGCTCTCACCAGAGTACTGACTGTGATCCACGCCCTCTGCTTCCTCTACACTCATTTCCTGTTTGCATGCCTTTTTATTCAGAGACCATGCTTGCACACTTCGCGAAGTATTGCCAGTTCATCCTGCCTTACCAAGCGTTTTGTCAATTCTCTATTACCTGCCTGCCTGTGTATGATCTTGCCTGATTCTCTGTTTCACGATCCCTGGATTATCCCTTTGTTTTGGTTGCCTGTTTGGACTGATGTTTCTGCTTGGACCCCTTGCCTGCTTGCTGACTTATGCCTTTTGGATCTCCCCACTGGATGTGAAACTATCTGACTGCTATTTTGGTTTATACCCACTGCCAGCCTTCTCACAATTGTTTAAGGTGAATATCTCCAGTAAACTTCTGCAAATGGATTCTCACTCTGCCTCTGCATCATCATTACAATGATCAATCTCTGGTCACTGCCATCTCACTTGATGCTGAAAAGGTGTTTGATATGGTAGAATGGGATTATCTTTTTACGATTTTGGAAATGTATGGGTTCGGGAGAACTTTTATTGGTTGGATTAAGCTACTTTATAGACACCCTGTAGCACCAGTACAAACAAATGGATTAATTTCAGATTATTTTACTCTGAATAGGGGTACCCGGCAGGGTTGCCCTCTTTCCCCATTATTGTTCTGTCTTGCCCTGGAACCATTAGCAGCTTCTATAAGAAAGGAGGATGATTTTCCAGGGGTGATTGCGGGAGGTGTGGCGCATAAGCTTCTGCTTTACGTAGATGATATTTTATTATTCGTCTCTGACCCTACTAGATCTATGCCTTGCCTCCACAAAATTATTAATTCCTTTTCCAAGTTCTTAGGATACAAAGTCAATTGGTCTAAATCCGAAGCTTTGGATTTGACAGCATACTGTTCAGTAATGGCTTTTCAGCCGGGCGCCATCCAGTGGCCCAAACAGGGCATTAGGTATTTGGTTCCCAGAAAATTGTCTGATTTAGTCAGAGACCTTTTGAAAATTTGGTTCAACATTTTGCCATTCCTAGATCTCAATTTTTTAAGTATTTACAGCTGCACCACCAATTCTGCACTGTTTTTGGGAGTGGCACACACCCCCCTAGTGCAGCAGATACTGTGCAGTGATTGCTGCTTTTGGAAAAGGTCATGAGGCATCAGTGTATTACTCCATGCTAATTCAGAGTCTGTGGGACAGAGCTTTGAATTCTCTCAATAGATTATGGGAGAAAGATCTAAACTTTACATTAGAGGAGGGGGTGTGGGCTGGGATCCTAAAAAAAGTCAAGTCTGCATCTAGAGATGCCAGAGTTCGCCTCATGCAAGATTAATATTTTACATCAGTTTTATTGGACCCCCTCTAGATTGTATAGGCTTGGTCTTAAAGACACACCCACCCGCTGGCTATGTCAATCAGAGGATGGAGACATAACCCATGTCTATTGGGGTTGTGTTAAGATCCAGAAGTTCTGGTTGAAAGTTCAGAGTCTTATATGTGATGTATTGGGCACTCGGCTTTCACTTTGCCCCAGACTCTTTATTTTGGGCGATGGAGTGGTCATCGACATTGAGAATGGGCACATAAAGAGTTGGGTCCTAACGAGTGTCATGATCGCCAGACAGGTTATTTTAAGGAGTTGAAATGCCCTCGTTTCATGAGTGTTGCTCAGAGATGGGGTGGGTGGCAGCCTTTGAGGAAGGGATTTATAGAAGGCTGGGAAATCTGGGGTTATATGATAGGAAATGGGGCAGATATTTGGCCTTTTTTTGGAAGGCTTTTGGGGAAAGGTAGTGGAGAGGGATCTCCAGTTTTAAATGTGTTTGTGCAATTTGATTGTTTTTTGAAAGTATGCTTTTTATTTATATATATATATATATATATATATATATATATATATATATATATATATATATATAATTTAGTTTTTTTTTTTTTTGTGTGTGTGTTTTGTGTTTTTTTCCCCCCAAATATTTATGATCATGTTTGTGTCGGGTGGGGGTGTTCAATTTTATTCCACATTTTCTGTGATGTTTATTTAATTTGTTGAATGGAATCAATACAAATTTTAATAACTAAAAACATCAGACTCCTGAAATCCTCATCCATCACAAAAATTGTGGCCGGCATCCAATTCCATGCTAGTTGTCATTCCCCTACACCCCAGCATATTTTCTAATCCCTTGCCTACTGATCAAAGGAGTCAGAAATCCTGCCCCTCTCTCCACCACAAGGGACAAGGGGAGAGAGGGAGTGGGATAAAGACGAGCCAGAGGCGCCAGTTCGAGAGAGAGAGAGAGAGAGAGCGAGAGATTGCCTCATGCTGCTGTGTGAGTGTTTTTGGTTAAGTTGATTTGAGTTATTAAAATTTACGTTGACTGTTCAGCCGTTTCCTGTCTCCTCCTTGCCCACCTTACCCTGTTAATTTCCTCCTTCCCATATTTTGGCACCAATCTTATGGGTTAAGGTTGGCAAGGAGGAGGTGGGAACTGGCTGATCAGTCAACATAAACACGTAGACACACACACAGCAGCTGCATGTTTCTCTCTCTCTCGAACTGGTGCCTCCAGCTCATCTTTATCCCCCCCTGGCTGATTAGCCGGCAGGTCTTCCCTACCTTTCTGGAGCCCTGGGAGAGATGAGGGGAGGGAAAGGGGAGTGGGAAAGAGTGAGGCGGAGAAACGCAGAAAGAGGAGATAGAGATCAAACTGGCTCGTCGCCTGGTCCTCAGCCACTCCTCTGACATCTGACAGACGACAACTCGCTCCTCCCCTGACGGACCCCTGATATTCTTTCATCATGTGAGCCATCGTATGCAAAATTATTCATTCAGTTATCAAAATCTGTCAGATATACATGTATATTGCATAAATATCTATGACATGGAATGTTTGTGATAATCTCTAAATCTTTGGCTAGACCAACAAGAGCGACAGGATGTACACCAAGTAGATGGGAACTTGAGTGTCACGTACTGTGAGGAGGTCCAATTTACTGTTTTTTACAGAACTACCACCATTTTTTCATAGTTGTGTTTTATTTTTTGCATGGATACCATTTTGTGGAACTTTTCTGTTCACAATATATGACTTTACATGTAAGAAATTCGTAAAAATGGACATACAAATGTGAATTTTCTGTTTACATGTAACTCATAGCTACAAAAATACATTTACTATATACATACAAATGTTCATATCCTTTTTCTGTGTACTACAGTATTGTACATTATTTACTTTTGCCAGTAAATTTTTACCTACTGTTGAAATCAGTATCTAAAAAGCTCAGTGTGATACACAATAGCATTCAGCAAGACAAAACTGACATTATTGTGTAGTACAGTAAGCAGTTAGTTTCAACAAAAATGTAGAACAAAAATTGTATTTATATATAACAAACATTTCCAGGTTTGACTGCCAAACATTTTGACAAGTACGGCTCACACGATGACAAAATGTTTTCATTTTGGCAGCATTGGCCAATTTGCTGACACAAAAACTAGGTTTTGAAGCATAAATTCAATGTTTTTGGTGAGTTACTACATTTTACAGACATGAGATAGAGTTGTGATGTCCCATAAAACAGTTGTGACAATTGTACTTACAGTTTAGAGAATGTTAAGACTGTTTCCAAAAATGAGCCATAGAGACTGAGAAAATCTGTAACAATACATTAACAACAATTGTGCCTTTAAGTTGCAATTACGACTTTACATACTGTTTATAATATTTTTCATAATTACGAGATATAAACTTACATTTAAGATTTAATTTCATGCAATTTCAAGATTTACAGTTACATTTACATATTAGCTGCATAAATGTCTTCTATTTAGAAACACTGGATGGCAGTGTTGCATTTGAGACCTCACTCTAAATCTCAAAGCAGATCACATCAGTCACCAAGGAACAGTTCACAAAAAAATTCTGACAACCTCACCCTCATGTTGTTACAAACCTGTATGACCATCTTTCTCCTTTGGAACACTATATGCGGAAACATTTGGCAAGATGATTGGGGTACAATTTTCTTTTTTCTTTTCTTTTTTCATTTTAGGGAAATAAAGAGCCGCATGAACATTCTTCAAATTCTTTCCATTTGTATTCTACAGAGAAACAAAAGTTATATGGGTCTGGAATGATATGAGGGTGGGTAGCCTAAATGTCACCAGAATTTTCACATTTGGATGAAGTATCCTTGAAATTTTACAGTCAACAAGTTTTTTTTTCATTTTCATAAACAACTACTTTTCCCCTCTATTTTCATTTTTCATACATGTAATCCATCCTGCGGTGTTTGGTATACAAACATGAGTGATAGGCCTACTGAAATCATACGGCATGCTGTTCTTCTTTTTTTTTAACAGACAAAATATCCCATAGACTTAGGAGGGACCCGATGCAGAACCAGAATATAGAGACTTGGGTGTGACTTGGCTCTTTTGACTTGGACCATTCAACAACAACCTAGCAATACCCTGCAACCACCCACAACACCCACCTTCAAACTGGGTTCCGGGGACACCCAGGGGGGGAGAAGGGGGTGCTTTTTCCATCATCAGACATTTGATTTGACAATATTAAAGTTTCATTCTGCTACAAATAAATTTAAATAAAATTTGTTGAAAAATACCAAATAAAAAAATCTCGAAAAAGATAAGCTGTCAATTTATTACAAAATAAATTATTTTCTCGCTGATATCTGAATAATTTGTATTGAATGTAGTACAATGAAAAATATCAAAGCTAATTATTATTAACAAACAACATGTTGTCTTTATTAGAGTGCTCAATGTGTTCCTCACACAACATAAAGGGGTCTTTATATGTGAACATATAAAGCTGCCTTTTTATTTAAGGAATGGGTCCTCTCGAAATATTTTGGGGTCCATGGCATCAAAAAGTTTGAAACCACCACGTATCGCAATCTTAAATGACTAAAACCTATCTGTTTATTTTTTATATTTTTTTTTTATACACTAAGCGTGCACGTGTGAGGTCACATGGTCACAAAATTGTCCTGTATAAAAATCAATAAAAAACTTTAACAATGAAAAAATTAACGTGAAAAAGTAGAATTAAGATTGAACAAATGTTTTTTTTCACATTACTCTTTGTTTTACTTTATTTTATTTATTTTTTAATATGCTATTAATGATATAGTCTAACATCTTTATTTTTTCCGCCTTTTCCTGTAGTGCTCAATGTTCTTTGTTTTGATCATGTGAAATATTAAAAATTCTAAAATAAATAAACAAACAAATAAATAAATAACACTGAACAGAGGCTTATAAATTGAAGACGTCCTGTTATATGCTATCTTTAGGACCTTGGGGAACGTGAACGCGCCGATACAAAGAGCGCAGATACGGCAAACGTGAGTGCGTTGTAGTGCACAGACATCAACAGTCCAGCCGTGGCATCCTCTTTACCTGGTCTGACCGCAGTCGTAATTACACGTCTGTCAACATGCAGTATAATCGACATCGCGTCCGCATGAAAGGTTTTTGGTGGTGATCGTTTTTTCTTTTTCACTAAAGTGATAGACGACTTCTTGAAACGAGGACACAAACTGGACACTTTGGACTTTTGTTTGTTGCTCTGCTTCAAAAATAACATTACTATAAAAGGATGTCCGACACGAACATTTAATCAATGAGATTATTCGTTACTCAACATAACATTTACTGACAGCTACACCAGCTCACCTTGAAAGGTGAGTTACCAGTCAGATCACGAACTTGTACAGCAAATGAACGATTGCACCAAGATGACATCAGTGCATCAGAGGCTTTCTGAAGCCTGGCAACAGAAACCTCTCTCTTGGTCTGTTTGTCTAACTAACATCTGATCTCATTCTTGCACTGGTGCATTTTACGCATTGGACCATAAAGCATCACTTGATGCACTGGCTCGTTTATGAGAGTTGATTGATTCATGATTCTGCCATGATCTAAAGAAATGGGAGATGATCCCACTCATAAAATTTTAATATTTGCGTTAGTATGTTTAGTCTGTGAAACATTTACAAGCAGCCTAATATAATAACGTTGTTTGTGTGTCAGTCAGACTCGGATAGCTGACGATTGAGATACCATGGAGAGCTCCAGGACGCACGGCTGTTTTTGAACGTTTAGAATTGATTTGCAATGCGAAACCCTTTCAAGAATGAATTCCCATTGTTCGACATTTCATGGCTTATTTAACGAGAGAACCTAATGTTTTGGAGTTATACATTTGTTTGAATTAAGTGTGTTTAATAGAATGTGACACCTGAGGTTTAAATCCAGTAAGTCTCTATTAATGAAAATGGAAGCATCTGTTTTTAGATAACTGATAACATTGAAGAAGAGAAGAACATGGAAAAGCATGTAGTGAATCACATTGTTTTATAATCACAACACTCAAAATAAATAATATAATTTTTTAAATGCATGTAGCTTCATTTCAGGTAAAAAAAAAATAGTTTGGTGACATGTTGTTAAAACTGCACATTTGGAGGAATCCATTGTTTGATGTCTCATTATTACTAAGATGGAAACCCATTGAAGCTCAAGCGATATGAAATCCAGAGCATTAAATATCTATGATTGTCATGAACCAGTCAAGAAAATGTACTGGTCCCACTTTACTCCAAATCTAAAGAAACAAACAAGAAATTATATATTGCTTATAGAAAATTAAATCTATTTAGATTTTTTTTTACATTGTGACATTATTTTCATAATAGTTACCACATTTTACCCCCAATTTTCTTAACCACAATGCAAAAAAGATGTTTATTATGATTTTCTCATTAATGCAACGCAATAATATATATTATATAAATTGTATAATTTATATACACATGTATACAACATAGTCGTGCTCCCTTGGTGATTTAATTAAGAAAATCATTGTACACTGGTAACGTGATGCAGTGCGATGTTTAGACGTGTGAACGACGAGCTCTGCTCACTTTGCTAGTTTTGATACTTTTAATGATATAAACCGGTGAGATTTGATACACCCTGATCCATAACTATTCTAGGAAGACAACATGTCAAAAAGAATTCATATTCATTGGGCTCTGGAGACTTACATGCTCAAGCTGATGCCCTTCCGGAGGCCTTGGACCAGGGAGTCAATTTGGCATTTAGAAAGAGATTCAGCGTGAATTGCTGAACATGTCAGCAATGCTGGCAAAGGTCGTTGCTGACTTGGAAGATCTTGCTGCAATACATCGATCGATCACTGCCATGGAGACTAAATTCTTTGATAGGATTACAAGAGTGGCAGATGTCGAGAAACAGATAGATTATCTGGAGTCATCGGAGAGGGAATTAGCTGCTAATCCGCTAGCGACCAAGGCGGACTTGGAACGTGTCTGGGAAAATTGTAGTCTGCGGAACAACGTCCGAATTGTTGGAATTCCTGAATGAGCAGAGGGTAAGGATATGGTGGAATTTCTGGACGGGCTCTTTCCGAGTCTGCTCGACATAACAGGCAAAACAAACAAAATGGAAATCCAACCGCTGAGGGAGAAAGGATCCAATCATTTCTGGCCAAATTTCTGAAATCATTCGATAAAGATCTTGTGTTACGTGAGGCGAGGAGTGAAGGAAGGCTTTCTTGGAAGAATCAAAACATTTTCTTTTTCGCAGACTTTGCAAATTCAACAAGAGAGAATCGCGACTGATTCAAGGAATGCAAGAAACTCGTACATCAACAGAAGTTTGCTTTTTGCACTGATGTTCCTGGCCAGGTTGAGAATAGATGCTAAGGATGGCCACAAAGTATTTACATGTCCCCAACAGGTGATGTCCTTCATGGAGTCAATGGAGTGAGTGGGTCATTGTGTGGCGCTCGCATTGCAGCCGAGTGGGCTTGACTCACTGAACATACACTTTTTTTGAGGGATGGATGCTGGTTGGTGCTGTCGTATGGTTAATGCGGATGTTTTTCTGTTTTTTTTTGTT
Organism: Moxostoma hubbsi; assembly: GCA_032164185.1. Classification (NCBI taxonomy): domain Eukaryota; kingdom Metazoa; phylum Chordata; class Actinopteri; order Cypriniformes; family Catostomidae; genus Moxostoma; species Moxostoma hubbsi. Next base: position 34,070,083 of record JAVLUX010000021.1, read on the forward strand.
TGGGGTTTGATCATTGCACCAGTGTTGTAATATGGTCTTCATAATTTAGTTTTTGACACACAATCTATTTTTTCTAATACGTCAAAATGTCAAGTGTCAATATGAGTGGATTGTCCAGGCACCCCATAAAAAGAAGAAAAGTTATTCATTTTCTAATACTTAAGAAATATTATATAGAGTTTCTTCAAGAAACGCATCTTTCTCTGCAGGATGCTGAAAAACTTGGGAAGATATGGGGTGGACATGTTTTCTTTAGTGCTGGCTCAAGTAAGAACAGGGGAGTCATTACATTGATTAGTAAACATCTACAATTCAAATGTCTCAAACAGATTAAAGATAAATTAGGAAGACTCATTATTGTTTTAGCAGAATTTCAGGGGCAATTATTGATTTTGGCTAATATTTATGCACCTAATGCTGATGATCAGGGCTTTTTTATAGATCTCGAAGGGATGTTGCAAGTCACTGGCAACCCTCATGATATAAAATTGGGAGGAGACTTTAATCTATTGATGGACTCAGTCCTTGATCATAGTGAAGCAAAAGTGTGTAAGCCCCCTAGAGCAACATTGACGGTTCACAGGATGTGTAAAAATCTGGGTCTTACAAATATTTAGAGACTTTAAACCCATCTGGTTGGGACTATAATTTTTTTTCATCAGTTCATAAGATTTATTCTAGAATAGATTTTTTTAAAATTATAAGTCCCTCATTTCATCTGTTGTGGATTGCTCAATTGGAAACATCTTAGTCTCAGATCGTGCCCTGGTGTGTTTAGAGGTGTTGCCACATATGGCACTTAAGGCAGTTGTTAGGGGCCTGATCATACAGTATGCCACTTTCACCCAAAAATCAAAAGCACGAGAACTCATCGAGTTGGAAGGGAATATTAAAAGTGCAGAGGTAGAGCTGAAGTTGTTTGATGGCATCAGAGAATTGACCAGATTGAAATACAGATATAATTCTATTTTGTCACAGAAGGTGGAGTTTTGGCTATTCACGGCAAGACAGTCATACTTTGAGTCGGGGGACAAAGCAGGGAAGGTTTTTGCTAGATATATACAGTAAAGCAGAGAAAGGCTTTTTCTACCATTCCCTCTGTGAAATCTGCTTGTGGTGAAATATTTACCTCGGCCACTGATATTAATAATACTTTTAAAGAATTCTATCTTGATCTCTGTAGTTCAACATCTTCGTCTACTGATGATGATATTAGAAACTTTGTGGAACCATTAGAACTCCCTAAATTGACGAAAAAAAAATCTCTTGATTTTTAGATAACCTTGGAGGAGCTGGGTGAAGTAATTAAGGCCTTGCCTTCTGTTGTATATGTTTTGCTGTTCTTTGTAAGATACATCAATAAAAAAATATGTTCATTTATGTTAATCACATAAAAGGAAATCATTGTACAACAGTATGATTTTACTGTAATACAGTAAAACATGACTGTGTTATGGTAACGAGAACTGGGGTTTAAAATGTACTTAAGTGTCCTAAAAATAATGTCACAATGCAAAGCAATCTTAATTGGCCTGAATGTAGATGTAACAAGGAATTTAGATGGGCAAGGAGGAGGCGAGAACCGGCTTGAAGATATAAATAATAGATTAATAATAAACCCCTGGTGGACGGAACACCCCGCCACATTCTCGGGGAGCCGAAGGGGTCTCCCTCACCCCTGGCAGCGGTTCTCCCGCTCCAGGCGGTCGGCAGTGAGCCCCTCCCCGCTCGCGGTCGGCGGTCTCATACCCCGCCGCGTTTTAGTGGCTGGTAGGGGACTCCTCTGCCCCTGGCAGCGGCCCTGACTGCTCCAGGCGGTCGGCTAGGGGCCCCTTCTCCCCTCGCGGTCAGCAGCCGTTCCTTCGCTTTCAGGTGGCTGGGCTCCTTGTCCCCCGGCAGATGGCCGCGGCTGCTCCGTTGGGGTGGACGGTAGTGGCGAGAACTCTGCTACGGCGTATCCCTCCTCCTTCCCGGATTTCGGCACCAGTGTAACAAGGAATTTAGGCGGGCAAGGAGGAGGCGAGAACCGGCTTGAAGATATAAATAATAGTTTAATAATAAACTTAAAACAAAATACACAAACACACACATGACCGACATGTCCGTAAACTATCTCTCTCTCCCGCACCATCCTCTGCAATCGGCCTTTATCCCTCTTGGAGGCTTGATTAACCTAATACGGGACCGGGTGTGTAGGATCATGACCCGGGCCCGCCCTCCGCACTGCCACAGTAGACTTAATTTGATTGATGCAAAATAGAATTGTTTTATTTATTTATTTAATTTTTATTTGGGGTTAAATATGACAATATTCAGACATCTCTTTAACTTGTAGATAAAGCTGTAATGACTTTCCTTGTGGCCCTGTGATGCAGAAGAAACACTTTAGAAAGCTGATGTCCGAAATGCTGAGATCAGATATTAGAGGTCCTACTCTTTCCAGTAATTGCTTACAGGATGCTCCTGATGGTGTGATGGATTTTCTGTGCTCATGGGAGTAAACTCTAAATCAGATCAAGATACTGCACCCATTTGGTGCCACTAGCAGTGGGCACAAAAATTGTTTTCCTGCTGAACATAGCAGAAAAGAAAGTTTATGCATGGCTGGGAATTTGGCCATTGGGTTTTTATAATGCAGTGGTACAGAGGTCTAGGATAAATGATCTAGTCATGCATTAGATAAGAGCAACCAATATTTGCATGGCTGGGAATCAACAATTGAAAGGTCCTTTGAGAGTTCAGAGGAAAACAGCTAAAACTTTTTTTTTTTACCCTTTTAGCTTGATTACTCATACATTATATATTATCTTCAGTATTCAGTGTAAAAAAGATTCAGTTCACTTTGTTAGTGGCTTCTTATGTTACTAGAGTAATTAATATGCATAGGTAAATTTGCATTACCCTGTATAGGATAAAATCATGCAAGATAGACAATATAGTATTCAGTATACACATTTCCACAGGTTTGTGGCAATTGTTTGTTAATGAATAGTTTTTGTTTTTTATCTTTCTTCATAATTTGTTTGATTCTCACACAAATATCCAGGTCATGTTTAATCCCAAAATCAAATGAAACAATTCTAAGAAAATATTTTCCATTAAAATAATGACTGTTATAGTAATTATTTTACCATATAACTGTGGCAAAACATACTGTAAAACAATGATTTGTTTGATTGAAATCAGCATGCATTAAAGCAATGTTGAGGAGTACCGGTAGTTAAATAAAAGTAGCAACGCTACTCACCTAGCTACATTTTTCATAAGGATGACAGTAGATCAGCTATTTTCAAAATAGTAGAGCTTTATTAGCATTGGGCTACATTTCCCAGTGGTAGCACTTAAGCATCACAAAACACCACATACTTCACATTGTATTACGAATGCAGTAATGGCGCTGAGGGAGATATACAATGACTGTAGAAACCATGTATTTTGTCTAAAAAACATTTCTTCTTAAATAACTTCAGTGTAGTTTGTTTTAGCTTCCATTGTAGCTAATTACTTTTTAAAAGAGTAGCTTGACTGTAGTTTAAGTACTTTTTAGTTATGAGTATTTATAGCTTGGGAAGCTACAGTTTTAAAGTAGCTTCCCCAATAGTGCGTTAAAGGCAGTACAGCAAATACTACCATGATGTACTATACATTTTTTACAATTAATATAATCATAATTCTTTTTTTCCACACAGTAATGAATATTTTAGTTTTTTGCATTATGGTAATGAGAATTGGGGTGGAAATGTGCTTATTGGTCATGAAAACAATGTCCCAAGGCAAAAAATAAAAAAGTCCTAAAATAGCAGACTTATCCCACTATGAAATCGGAAATATCAGGTTGACATTTCTTTCTCTAAAATTGATCTATGCTTACTGAAATGTGAAACAATGCCCCCCAATTATACAAAAAAATTCTTACTGATTTCACTGCATTTGGGATTTGAACCGGGTCTTCCATGCTGCTGACACAACACACTTTTCTTTAAACTAAATATAATTTAATAGATTTGGGGGTGAAATATGACCAGGACATGTTCTTGACAGGTTTTGTGAGATTTACCCATTCACTGATATTAATCTTCTATTAATCCCTGTTGTTTCACCTCTTTTGATGTGTCAGGATCTTCCATCAGTTTTATGACCATGCTCATGTGGATTCTTGCAGGAGAGACTGGAGCTAAACTTGAACTTCATGCCTCAACAAAGTAATTTGTGAGGCAAACCTTTACCCCCGCACCAGTGCTCAATAGACCAGCATGGAGAAAGGGGTCAGAACAAGATTAGAAATTGGAGCGGCAGATGAGAAAGTCTCTCTCCCTCAAGGAAATGCACCAATATCAGGGAGCGGGGACTTAGGAACTGAATGTTGCAAACGTAATGGCTTGATCAATACTCATAACTTAATGGTGGAGACTAAGGAAGGACTGGTGACTGTCTATTCTGTCCCACAGTATCAGGGCCATGTGGTGTCCAAGGACAAAAATGGGACACAGGATGGTAGAGGGCCCCAACAGTTGCTAAACCCTAGCACCCTGCCCCAAGCTATAGACCCTTACAACAGACCCAACCTCATTCTTTATCCCGAGAGCATGTTGAGAGCATGGGGTGAAGGTGGGGACTGCTGTGAGACCACCTTTATTGAGGACATGACCCCTGCCTCTTCTGGAACAGCTGTCTCTAAAGATGGATATCTGTTCACTGACAGCAAGCTTCTAGATGTCTCTATGGAAGATGCCAAGATCCAGACACTGTCCTACGATGTAGATGATGATGATGATGATGATGAATTTCCAGAACTTGAGGTGAGATATTAAATACTATTACACTTTAAATGTGCAGTATGTAAGATTCCGAAACCCTTGTTATTAATGAAAACTGTGGCCATTAAGTGAACTGCGCTATTTAAGCAATATCACTCGAGTGCTGAAGATAATCAAGTTAAACAATTTAAAGGCAATGCTACCAAATACTAACAAAGTGTATGTAAACATCTGACCCACTGGGAATGTGATAATAAATAAAACTATTATTCTGACATTTCACATTCTTAAAATAGTGATCCTAACTGACCATAAGACTTATAAATGTAAATATATATTTAACTTCAAGGAATCGTGCCATGGTTGTTATTTCTTCTATATATCATGCCAGCAAGAAACTTAACCTGATATACAGTACATTTTGTAAATTCATGTGGGACTATAATTACAACAACCAAAAAAAAAATGTTATGGAAAAAATATATTTCTTACACATTTTACATATGTACTGTTTATAAATGTAAATATTTACATTTTAGAGACCACATGCATGTTTGGTGTCCTTCATAAATTCACAGTATGCCCACCTCTTCAGACACTACTACACCACTGCATAGAAGTCTGTGGATGCACGGCCAATAGAGCACTATCACTGCTTTGTTGTTGTCATGATAGTGTACATCTTATTTCTGACAGCTATGCGTGAGTATCAATGTAAAGGCAGCTACAGTATAAATGGTTAAATGCATGCAAAAAGAAAAAGACCAATCACAAGATCAATCGCAATTCAGTATGAAAATATTAACCTCCTGAGACCCCCGCATGACTGCTGTGTGCATTTTCCATTTCCGTTTTCGATTTGTAACTAGTAGCACCTAATAAACAAGCAAAAAATTCATGAATACATTTTCTAGAGCAAATAGTTTTCCTAAAAATTGATGTCCACTTATGAGGACTGCAGGACTAAGTTGTAAAATTTTAAGTAATGCCAATCTATAGAAAGTCAAATTCATCATATTGTTTATTTTGTGTCCAGGAGTATTGATTATTCATGTTTTTGAGATGGTACAGACATTAATGCTGATTTTCTATAAAGCTGAATAGATAAACATGATAAAAGCAATGACCAGCATCATCCAATCACTGCCAACCATGTTAAAATTACATTTTGCATTATACAATTCTGAATCTATGTTCTGATTATATTTGTCCCATGTCTGCCAAACATGTTGAGTGGTCCAAACATCATCTGCAGCCTGAAATGAAATTATTTAGTGAATGACTTAACCTCCTGTGTGCTGTCTGTCTGCACTGGTCTCAGAACAGTTCAAAATGCACCTTATTTTCATCCTAACTCCATATAAAGCTTCTGAAAGCAACAGTTTTCATCTTTTGCATGAATACATTTATTCTCAATGTGAAAATGCACAGTATATATAGCAATGCATTTACTAATGTTAATGAATAGAACCGTACTGTACAGTGATAACAAAATAAAAAAATAAATATTTAATATTAAAATGAAGCAATATGCCTCACAGATGTGTTATAGTTGAAAATTATTCAAAATAACTAACATGCTTTTTCAACATTTGAGGTAATAAGGTCCCATTTTCCACATATGTGGACTTCGTGTTTATCAGCACGCTGACGCCCGGAAGTGAATGGATTTTTTTAAAGCGACATATCCAATGAAACTAGAGACGCACATCCAAACAGGTTTAAATAAAAAACTTAAAGAGGTTTCTTACCAGAGGTACTGTTGGTGGTGCTGCGCCTGTAGTAGCGAGATCATGGTGTTGTGTCATGTGATGCGTTGCAGCAGAAGTTTAACCCTTAATTGACAGTGTAGGTTCTTGCAGTCAGTTTTCAGTCAGTTTAAATACATTATAATTATGCGTCGCGTATAGCGAAGCCAAAATACATGAGGTTAAGGCGATATCTTTGTTGATGGTTTAATTTGAATTACCAATATTCAACCAATGGATAAAGGGGAGATTTTAAAATCTTAATCTTGAATAAAAAACTAAATTATTAGATGGCACATAGGCTGCAATTATCTACAAAACAAAGTTTGAAGGGAACCTCACTGAGGTCATCCACTCCACCGGATGCATTTAGCATCAGTTTTATGTAAAGATGCGCTAGACTGGAATCTTTGACCGTTGCGTAATGTCTTGCTGATTTTCAGTGTCTTGCGCAGTAGCGCACCATTTTTTGGTTAAAATGTCCAGGTTAAAAAGAACTGTTAAAAACGTGCTTGCTTGACTCACAATTGATTTCAATAGGGTTTGACATTAGCATGTTGCTAGGCTAACAATGACGTATGCTAGTATGCATAAAAATACAAAGCACACAAAAATATTGGGTAAAATAAAAAAATAACAATATCCTACTTATTGATATTGAATGAAAAATATTTAGAATCTACAGTTCTCTCGCTTTGTTTGCTATCTTAGATAGATTTATTCACTGAGCTGTCACAATGGCTTCTCACTATGAAGGACGCATGGATCACGACCTTAAAATTTGGCCAAATAGAGGTAGCTTAGAATGCAGCATTTTTATGTCTATGATAGTGCCTTAATTGCTGCCTACATAGGCATCTCACGAGGTTTTAGAACAGAACTATTTGGTAAAGTGCTCCTTAGTGCTCCTAAGTAATCCTTAACCATGTAAACCGCACTTGGTCCAATGGTATCGAAAGGGTGCGCTCAGTCTCATGGTGTTGTTACACTGCATTTAAGACCATTCTGTCATGGTGGTGCTGATCTTTGTGAGAGCATGTGTCCAGAGCTCCTGCCAGATGAATGGGAGAGAGAGAGAGTGGGCGATCAGAAGAGTGCAGAGAGTGAAAAGAGAGCCGGTCAGGACAACCAGTTTCCCGCTGCTGCCCGCCTGTTTGCACCACCTGTTCTGAGACCGCTGTGCTGTTCTAAGAGCCCTGCACAAGTGCGCTGCAGAGGGAAACATGCAGATGTGCTGTGGGTTGTGTCTCAATTATTAATTTTTCAAATAAATCAGGTGACCTTTAAAAGGTCTTACCCAATGAATTCCTTGAAGGAATAGTTTACCCAAATATAAAAAATAGATTATTATTTATTCACCCTCATGTCCTTTCGAACATATATGCTGGTATTTGTTCCTGTGGAATTCAAAAGGAGAGATTTTGAAGGATCCCCATGTAGCTCTTTTCTATACAATGACAGTTCATGGTGACCATGGCTGACAAGCAAAAAATGACAAATAATCACCATAAATGTAGACAACTTAAGCAATTACTTCTTATTTTAGAAGACATACAATAGCTTTGTACGAGGAACAGATGGAAAATTGTTATTCACTAATGTCACTTTGGCAGATGGTAAGCTTTTCAGAGAATAAGAAGACTTGGAATATAGATCCTGTGAGGGCCAGTGATGAGGTGATAAGAAATTAGACATTGTTTAAAATCCATGTCAAGTTCATAGAAATGTAAAAATGGTGTCCATGTTGGTTTCATACATTTTTGAAAAACATTAACAGCAAATAGTGTAACTATCAAATAAAATGTATTAAAATACTTTGCTTGCTCTTTGAATAGTGTGTGTACATGAATAAATGTGTGTATAATAAATATAAATACATATACTCACACACAGTAAATACAGTGTGTATATATATATTTTATACATATACATATATATATATATAGAGAGAGAGAGAGAAATAGTAATTTCAAGATTATTCCAAACTACTCATGCCAACGTTTGATTTTCAAGAATTTCAGCATTAATGCAACCTTATTTTTACAGTCTCTAGACAGTTACACCACTTAGAATTTTTTTTACTAATTAGAAAAAAAAATATTACTATAAAAATGACTTTGAATTCAGAAATTAAAAGTATCTTCATCATGGAAGAGGTGCATTCAAGTAATAGTTGTGTGTGAATTGCTTTTTTTTAAATATTTTTTTGAATAACTTAATAAATCCAGACAAAACATTTAATAATAATAATAATAATAAAGAAAAGAAAAGAAAAGAAAAGAGAGAAAAAAAGGCCCTGATGTCATATATGTCATGATATTTTGAAGGTTTCAACTTTTTTGCGTGTTCTTTTTGGATCTGGACAGGTGTAGTCAATATGAACTGTAATTGTGAAAAGAGCTGTGTCAAGGTTTTTCAAAATCAGCAAATGTTTTAAAATGAGAGTCAGTAAATATTGAGAGAATTAAAATGTTTTGGTTGAACTGTTCCTTTAATGAAGATCCCAAAATTCCATCATTTACTGGAAAGTTTTCCTGACATCCGATTCTTTCTTTCATATTCAAGGAATGTTTTAGAAAATGTAGAATGTCATTGCATGTTACTCCTGCATGGAACATTTTGTAATTGTTTTCACATTGCATACACTGCAAAACCATCTTCACATACTTACATGTCTGTGTTGGGTATTCCATAATACAATCTGAATGCCTAATCAAAAATCTATTTTATGGAGACATTAATCAGTCTATTAAATGTGGGGAATGAAAGACTGATTGCTTTGTCCGAAAAAACAAAAAACCTTGTCAGACAAGCAAGCGTGCGCGGCGTCTCCGATGACTCATATAACACTTTTCAATATTGCTTTCACGAGCACATAGCTGTTCTTATGTCTGCAGCATTCTTACTTAAGCAGAGAGAACTCTATCATGCCTCCAAGAAATGACAGGGCAGCAGCTCTCTTTCATTATCACAGCCTTTAGAATATGTTTGACCTTTTTGAAGTTCATTTCGGAATCAAATTAATGAAACAATTGACATTCCTATTATGCAGGCGCACTTCTCAATCAGCTGCATCGTTGTATCTCCCCTCACGTTGCTACACATGACACACTGTTTGGAATAAGATGAGCCAGGTTTGAAGTGCAACGTGCCATCTCAATGAAAAAGCCAATTTGAGCAAATGAGAGCGTGCAAGATGTGTGCTGAGATTTGTCGATGTGGTTGGATGGAGCTCAGCAATGATACTGCTCATTTAACATTCATTACATTTGCATGATCAGAAATATGGCTTATCAAAAGTGTACCTAGTTAATGTAATCAAAAGAAAATGAAATTCCCTTTGTTAATTTCTACATGCTTCATTGTGATATGGTATATATATATATATATATATATATATATATATAAGTCCAATTGTATAGCCTCTATAGTAGATTTAAAGAGGAGCATCGTCCAGGTGGTGCAGCTGAATTTGCCCATTTGTATTAACATATGCAGGGGGTCATTTTGGTGCAAATCTGTGACAAGAGAGCCAGATTGTGCAAGCTGTTTATGCCCTTGTACATACAGCAAGTAAGGTTAAAGAGGCAATAATCAAATTTACTTTATAAACACATTCAAGCAGCTACAACACATTACACAACATTATCATGCAAAGATGAAGTGAATAGATAGTCGTGCAGTGTCATTCATGTGACCTTGAGAGGCAGAGCACCTGATAAAATCTTGTTTTTTTATGCTAGTTGGGGGACAAAATCCTCATTAAAATAAGAGAACGTAAAGCAAATTGACAGAATTTATATTTGTTGAACAATATTTACAAACTATTCACAAAAATATGTTGCATGTACAGTAACTGTAGTCTTTAAAATAGTGCTGTATGAAGATTCAATGACAGCCAATTACAAAGTACATTATGCAATATAATAAGTTTTTATATTTTCATAACCTTCATTTAACCTTCAGTTAATATGGGATTCAGTCTGATTTAAATGCTGATTATTATTGCTGTTGATTTAATGCCTTAATGTAGTGAAATAACCATATAAAGATAATGTCTTAACAAATGTACTCATTTAGTCATGACTCTTGAAAAAAACAGTTTGTAAATTACATAATAAAAGTATGTATTTACCTACCAGAGTTATTCAAGCTTGTAACTTGGGCTGTGAATCACTTCAAATTTTTCAACTAATTAATCACACAGTTTTCGGTTAATTGTGATTAAATTATGGTACATGATGCATTACAACAAACATTAAAAGAATCAATAAATGGACTTTATGCTTTGTCTCAAAGAAATTGCAAGGAATTGGTTAGTCATCATTTATTTTAATTATTTAAATATGTACAAGTAAAAAAATGTTTTAGCGGACCTTTTGACCTTTTATATGATGCGCATAGTAGTGCATTAAGGAAGTCAACTACAGCAAGACTCACTCAAATTACATCAACTTGCATTTCTTACATTCTTTACATGTTGATTTTGGTGCAGATCTGATGTATATTATCCGTTGTGTTTATGGTGATGTCCGACTGCACGAGACGATGCAGTTTGCTCCTGGGTAGGTAATTAGAAGCACATCAATGTGTCGTGTGTAAATGTCTTACAGACTGCTGATCTGTCCAAAATGAACATTTCTATTGTTCTCCATGTGTCCCTGCATTACAAACAGTATAAATCAGCCTTCGAAGGGCACATCGAAGGGAGAACAGTCAAGATGGCTTCAAACAGAAAGTCCAATAAAAATGTATTAAAAGGTGTGTTCCGCAAAAACCTTATGTTTGAGCCCCACACTTTTCAGCCCTCTATGCTCTCACAGTGGATGGTAAATTTGAAGGTAAAGGGGCATAAGGATGATCACTTCTGAATGAAACACCCATTTCTCTGCTTTGTGTTGTATTCATCATAACGCAGAGGCCTGCTGCGGTCTGAATGACGTGTATACATGTTGGATGGAACCAATCTACAATCACATGATATTGTTCTGTTAGTTCCATTTTGCAAAAACTGGTTTGGTATGATTTCAGTCGTTCAGACTATTGCTATAGTCTGACTGAAATCAGACTTTAAAGTGCATGTAAGTGCATGTGAGCCGGTAGTGTGCTGAAATCTGACTCCCCACCAGAGACTTACTTCCCACTTCCTGATTGGACCCTATCCCTTAAGCCTTAACAATTTCAGTTTACCTGCTGGACAAGTTGACTGTCAGTTTTATCACTGTAACAGAGTTTGTATTGTCAGGACAAATGAAAGAGTCAGGAGGCAGCGGAAACAACCTCCCCAGCCATAGCATCGGAAGTCGCACACCGAGACAACATTTTACAGGACCCATCCACACATATTTCCCTTAATAAATACCTATAATCAGGCCAATTCATTCACAAAATCAGTGGATGTGTGAGGCGGGAATTAACCGCTGCCTAATCTATTCTTTTCCCCCCTAAATAGTACTGGATGGTATCTGGATGGTAACTACTGGATACCTGTGAATATCCCTGTGCACAGACCACACACACAACCGTTTATTCGTACCCAATGTCCCGCCTTGCATCAAGCATTGGTGGGTAGAGGTTTGGGTACAGCCCGAATCCACCAAAGTGTAATGATGAGGTCTGACGAGGGAGTAAGGATCCAAATGCAGTTTAATTGGAATATTAAAAGTAAAAGCAAACTCAAAGGCAGGAACAAATGAAACCTCCACGAGGGGAAAAATAAAGGAAAGAAAACAAGAAAACAACACGGGGGTTTAGCAAGGTGGGCTTAGGCAGGGACATGGACCAAGGCAGGATACGGGACAGAGCTTCAAACGTAGAACATCAAACATCAACAACGACCGACAAAGGACAAGGTGAACATCAGGACCTAAAATACAAAACAAGGGAAAACATAAACCAATAGACAAACAGAACTCAAAACAAGATAACAAGGTAATGAACTAAAACCAATGACAAGACTAGAACTGATAGTAAAGTAATTAAACAATAAACCAATGAGGACCGGACACATGGACGAGGAGGGAAGACAGGACATGACAAAACTTCAAAATAAGAGTGCATAAAACAGAAAGCAATACGGAACATAAAAGGTGCCAAAACTCAGAGTGCATAAACAAAGAACAATGTGGAACATAAAGAGTGCCGAAAACTTAAATAAAAAGGTAAACAAACCAAAGACGGTGTGGGTCGTTACAGAGCCCCCCCTTTAAGGAGCGGATCCCAGACGCTCCTAATCAAAGGAGGAGCAAAACGACAACGAAAAACGAGAACGAACAGGCAGATCTAGGGAACACGAGGGGCACAGAGGGACAAGACATGGACAGGAAGACAGAGACAGAACAGGTGGGTGGCCAGAAGACCAAGGAGGCCGGGTAGGTGCCCAGGGGACAACTTGAAGGAGGGGACCGGGTCGGGGGGCAACCATAGAGCAGGGACTGGGTCAGGAGGCCGGGGAGGTGGCCGTAGGGCAGGGATCGGGTCAGGTGGCCGGGGAGGCAGCCCCATGGCAGGGACTGGGTCTGGAGGCCGGGGAAGTGGCCGTAGGGCAGGGATCGGGTCAGGTGGCCAGGGAGGCAGCCCCATGGCAGGGACTGGGTCTGGAGGCCGGGGAAGTGGCCGTAGGGTAGGTATCGGGTCAGGGGGTCTGGGGGTCGGCCACAAGGCTAGGGCAGGGTCAGGAGGCTTTGGAGATGGCCTCAGGACTGGGACAGGGTCAGGAGGCCAAGGAGAAGGCCACGGGATAGGGTCAGAAGGCCAGGGAGGAGGCCGCGAGACAGGGTCAGAAGGCCAGGGAGGAGGCCACAGGACAGGGTCAGAAGGCCAGGGAGGAGGCCACAGGACAGGGTCAGAAGGCCTGGGAGGAGGCCACAAGACAGGGTCAGAAGGCCTAGGAGGAGGAGGCCACAAGGCAGGGTCAGAAGGCCAGGGAGGAGGCCACAAGACAGGGTCAGAAGGCCTGGGAGGAGTCAAGGAGGCCCCCAGGGACGGTGCCATGGTGGGCGGTGACCAAGGAGGCTTGGAAGGTCCTGGGGTTTTAGTAGGCGAAGGCAGAGCCGTGGGAGGCGGAGCAGACAGAGCCATGGAAGGCGGAGCAGACAGAGCCGTGGAAGGCGGAGCAGCTGCAGGCAGAGCCGAGGCAGTCCTCTGAGGCGGAGACCTGGGGGACTCTGGTAGCAGAGGCGCGGAGGGCTCGGGAGACAGGGGTGTGGAAGGCTCGGGTGGCTGAGGCGTGGGAGGCCTTGACCTTGGTCTCGAAGGCTCGAGAGGCAGTGCGCTGGGTGACTCGAGAGGCGGAGCGCTGGGAAGCTCTGGAGGCGGAGCGCTGGGAGGCTCGGGAGGCGGAGCGCTGGGAGGCGGAGCGCTGGGAGGCGGAGCTCTGGGAGGCTCGGGAGGCGGAGCTCTGGGAAGCTCGGGAGGCGGAGCTCTGGGAGGCGGAGCTCTGGGAAGCTCGGGAGGCGGAGCTCTGGAAGGCTCAAGGAGGGCTGGCTCTTGGACGGTCGAGGCTACAGGCGCTGGCTCTGGCTCTTGGACGGTCGAGGCTACAGGCACTGGCTCTGGCTCTTGGACGGTCAAGGCTACAGGCGCTGGCTCTGGCTCTTGGACGGTCGAGGCTACAGGCGCTGGCTCTGGCTCTTGGACGATCGAGGCTACAGGCGCTGGCTCTGGCTCTTGGACGATCGAGGCTACAGGCGCTGGCTCTTGGACGGTCGAGGCTACAGGCGCTGGCTCTGGCTCTTGGACGGTCGAGGCTACTGGCGCTGGCTCTGGCTCTTGGACGGTCGAGGCTACAGGCGCTGGCTCTGGCTCTTGGACGGTCGAGGCTACAGGCGCTGGCTCTGGCTCTTGGACGATCGAGGCTACAGGCGCTGGCTCTGGCTCTTGGACGGTCGAGGCTACAGGCGCTGGCTCTGGCTCTGGCTCTTGGACGGTCGAGGCTACAGGCGCTGGCTCTGGCTCTTGGACGGTCGAGGCTACAGGCGCTGGCTCTGGCTCTTGGACGGTCGAGGCTACAGGCGCTGGCTCTGGCTCTTGGACGGTCGAGGCTACAGGCGCTGGCTCTGGCTCTTGGACGGTCGAGGCTACAGGCGCTGGCTTTGGCTCTAAGGACGGGGCCATGGAGGACGGAGACTGGTGAGCGGAAGCCCCTCCTCTTCTCCTCCTCTTCCTGGCAGAGGAGGCTGGCAACGCCGGCTCTGGGACGGACGAGGCTGGCAACGCCGGCTCTGGGACGGACGAGGCTGGCAACGCCGGCTCTGGGACGGACGAGGCTGGCAACGCCGGCTCGTTGGCCGTGGCAGGCGTGGGCGTTGGCTCGTTGGCCGTGGCAGGCGTGGGCGTTGGCTCGTTGGCCGTGGGCGTTGGCTCGTTGGCCGTGGCAGGCGTGGGCGTTGGCTCGTTGGCCGTGGCAGGCGTGGGCGTTGGCTCGTTGGCCGTGGCAGGCGTGGGCTGAGAAGCAGAAGCCTTTCCTCTTCTCCTCCTTCTCCTGGCGGACGGGGTTGTCAATGCTGGCCCTGGGACAGACGAGACTGGGGGTGCATTGGCCGTGGCAGGCGTGGAGGAACGAGTTAAGGAAGGCTGGGGGGTGACCATTGTGGGAAGAAAGGTAGCGTCCTCCTCCGCAACACCCACAGTGAAAGGTGAGCCACAGATCTTCAGGGTCTCATCCAGGAAGTCGATGAGCGTCCAGCCAGGAGTCGCTGGTGGTAGCCGCTCCTTTAACAAGGGGTCAAGATTTGCCCTGAAGAATACCATCAAGCTGAAGTCAGGGAAATCCGAAGAGTTTGCCAGCTCCAGAAACACAGAAACGTGGACCTCAATTGGGCGGTCCTCCTGTTTGAGGCCAAGTAGAAGGAAATTTGCCTGTTGGGCGGTAAGGGCTGCTGGATCCATTGTTGGTCGGTCGTTCTGTAATGATGAGGTCTGACGAGGGAGTAAGGATCCAAATGCAGTTTAATTGGAATATTAAAAGTAAAAGCAAACTCAAAGGCAGGAACAAATGAAACCTCCACGAGGGGAAAAATAAAGGAAAGAAAACAAGAAAACAACACGGGGGTTTAGCAAGGTGGGCTTAGGCAGGGACATGGACCAAGGCAGGATACGGGACAGAGCTTCAAACGTAGAACATCAAACATCAACAACGACCGACAAAGGACAAGGTGAACATCAGGACCTAAAATACAAAACAAGGGAAAACATAAACCAATAGACAAACAGAACTCAAAACAAGATAACAAGGTAATGAACTAAAACCAATGACAAGACTAGAACTGATAGTAAAGTAATTAAACAATAAACCAATGAGGACCGGACACATGGACGAGGAGGGAAGACAGGACATGACAAAACTTCAAAATAAGAGTGCATAAAACAGAAAGCAATACGGAACATAAAAGGTGCCAAAACTCAGAGTGCATAAACAAAGAACAATGTGGAACATAAAGAGTGCCGAAAACTTAAATAAAAAGGTAAACAAACCAAAGACGGTGTGGGTCGTTACACAAAGCTTGATATGTATCCAAAGCTTTTTTTTTTTTAAATTTATCCCCTTTTCTCCACAATTTGGCATGCCCAATTCCCACTACTTACTAGGTCCTTGTGGTGGTGCGGTTACTCACCTCAATCCAGATGGTGGAGGACAAGTCTCAGTTACCTCCGCTTCTGAGACAGTCAGTCCATGCATCTTATCACGTGGCTCACTGTGCATGACACCGCAGAGACTCACAGCATGTGGAGGCTCATGCTACTCTCCACGATCCACACAGAACTTACCACGCACCCCATTGCGGAGGGAGACAGGGGAAGGGTGAGACACAGACAAGGGGGAGGGTTTGGGCGGGGCTCCTCCCCACTTCCAGTGAGCTGGAACAGGAAGGAAATGGGAGGGGGGCTTTGAGAGGTAGTAAAGGAAGAGAGAGAAGAGAGTGCCTCTGGTTAGCTGCCTCCTGGAAATGCTTCCATGTAGTCTCCTGCCAGCTGGATGGCCTCTTCCAGTGATACCGGGCGGTGGCCTACGACTCACTCGGGCATCCGCCGAGGGAGTTGAGAGATTAACTGCTCCAGTGTCACCAGGTTGACAATATCCACGGTGCCGCAGGTTCCCTCTTCCAGCAGCCATCTTCATCAGGCCTCCCGGAGCTGTTGCAAACAGGGCAGCCGTGCTTCCCAAACTTCAGGGTCCTGAAGATCTGGCGGTTCTGCTCAGAACTACGGACAACCCATTGCATGAACGCCTGCTTCAAGTCTCTATAGTTGAGGAGGCTGGCAGCAGGAAGTTGCTGGGCTTCTAGCTGGACTTCCCCAAAGAGTAAAGATAACAGGCGGGCCGTCCATTGATTGGGTGGACATCTTCACACCTCAGTAGTCTTTTCAAACAAGTCGAGGTAGGCCTCGGGATCATCGCTCAGCCCCATCTTGATGAGGATAACAGGGGTTGTGGGCTCCGGGGTCGCAGCTACAGCCCCCTTTCTGGCGATCAGGCTCCGGAACGCCTGCAGATCCTCTGCTTAGGCCTGGAGCAGAAGTTGGAAACACTGTTCCTGCTCCAGGTGTAAATCCATGAGGACTTGATGTTGGTTCTGCTGGATGCTGGCGATACTGGACTTGATTACTTCGCCCCGTGGTGAAGGGTCCATGATGACTTTATCCTCCAAATCCCAGGTTTCGGCACCAGTGTAACAGAGTTCATATTTTCAGGGCAAATGGAGGAATCAGGAGGCAGCAGAAACAGTCAACGTGAGGATTTTATTAATCTTTAGCATCGTTCACAAAACTCAAACAGAAGGGCAAAGTAATCGCACTCAAACGAGACAATAATTCTTCTTGCACACACACACACACAGGAACAGTCTGTCTCTGGTCTCTCTCTTTCTCCCAACTGGTGCGCTTGTCTGCTTTTTCAGGTCTTTCTCAGCCATCACTATAACGAAAGACAGGTGCTAATGATAATGATAGCCCAAGTGACGAGCCTTAACCGCTCTCCCTCTCCCGCAGACAGACACAGACAAATCTTCATCTTCACTCTGACCCATTTCAAGATATAAAACTCAACTGCTGTCAATGACTGTAAATGATAAGCCCAGCAATAACGATAACATAATGTTGTGGAGACACCAAAAGTTTTTGGTATACAAAGGTATTTTGATACATAGACAATTATACAGAGTGCAGATAGCCACAGCAATAGCACAGCAATTCGAGTTCGTTCAGCCTTTAATGTCGGTGGTCAAAACGGCTTTCTGTGATTTAGTGCCACATTTTGCGCTGGTTCTGATAACTGCAGCTGCTTCTGACATGTGATCCAAAGCTCATATTTTATTGGTCAGGGAATTTCATCACCCGGCAAAGAAATAAAAATACCTACACACTTGCCGCAAAAAAAAGCCTCACTTTGATGGCGTGAGATTCAGTGTGAATGTTCGCTTCATGTGTGAATGCTTATTAGGAATGCTTTTTTTTTTTTTTGAAGTCTTGCAACGCAAATTCGCCTTAAAGTGTTAGTTCACCCAAAAATGAAAATTCTCTCATCATTTACTCACCCTCATGCCATCCCAGATGTGCATGATTTTCTTTCTTCTGCAGAAAACAGATTATGATTTGAAGAAGTATAATAAAGCTATGTAGGTCCATACAATGCAAGTGAATATGTGCCAAAATTATTACATTTTTAATTGCTAATGCCTCAAAAGTATAGAAAATGGCCATTATTCCCCACAAACTTTGCTTTTGTGACCAGGACAGTGATATTTTGAAATGTACTTATTTTCCAGAATATTCCAGGTAGATTCAGTGCAGAGTAACTTCTAGAACTTTTCCAGTAATATAAATAGTAGTATAAATACAGATTATGCATTCATCCTTAAGCCCACCAGTTCAGTTTAGTTCCAGCTGCCTAAATGAATACATATCTGCATTTTTCTATGGCATCAAGAGGCTGCAAGCATCTGGCAGACACATTTTGCTATGTCTGCGGCCAAATTATCTAGATAAGAGCAAAAAAGTACTAAGTGGAAGCATCTGCTAAGATCTGTTCGAGGCAATCAGAACCGCCTGTAACCAGAATGAGTGGTGCCTCTTCATTGACAGCTCATCCAGGAGCCTCAAAGCCGCGCTGCTCCATAATGGTAACAAGTACCCGTCTCTTCCCCTGGCTCACTCGGTGCACCTCAAAGAGGATTACAACAGCATCAAGACTTTGCTGGATGCCTTGAAGTATGATGAGCACATTTGGGGGCTGATTCGTGGAAGTGATTTCCAGTATAATCGTAAATCTTGAAAAACTACACTTCTAAATCTTTTGCAGTCATTTTTTTATTACTTTAGTATAAATACATGTTAATTTGAATTAATATGTTGTTTTGTTCGGACTTTATGTGAACGAAAAGACACAAATTCGCCCGTTTTCTCATTGGAAATAGATACATTTCAAAATATCACTGTCCTGGTCACAAAAGCAATGTTTGTGGGGAATAATGGCCATTTTCTATACTTTTGAGACATAAGCAATTAGGAAATAACACTTACTACCCAGGAACAAAAATTGTGTTACATAGTGTAATACAAGTCATACACATCTGGGATGGCACAACATTTCAACTACTTTTAACTTGCCATGGCACCCTTAAGCGCAGTGTTCATGATACTGAAAACCAGTGAGATGCTGCAAAATCATCTGTTTATCGCATATGTACAATCAAAAGAAGCGCAGAAAGAACTCAAGTAAAAAATGCTTTGATTTCTGTATCCATTTTACTTTTGTAATGTGACGTGTTTCTGACAACTACAACAACAACAGAGGAGAAGACCTCCTTGACATTTTATAGTTCTACCATTATTACTCATTAGATGGCTTGTTCTTTTTCCCTAAAAAGAAGACCAAAGATGTGAAACAGAGGCAGTTGATGTCATGATTCATTGAGTGTTTTGTGTGTTTTCTGCAGAGTGAGTACTCAAGTGACTCAGAGAGCGAGGACAATTTCCTCATGATGCCCCCCAAGGACCACATGGGCCTCAGTGTGTTCTCCATGCTCTGCTGTTTCTGGCCCCTAGGCATCGCAGCTTTCTACTTGTCTCATGAGGTGAGAATGTCTCAAGCACTTAATAATATGCTAACATCTCTGGTTAAAACAATCAGCCACGTGAGGTGTTTTAAACTGGCATCCTTAGGCACTAACCTAACCAGATCCACATGTCCAACATTTAAATGCATTTATAATAATAACATAAAATGCAGAAGTTAAAATTGCAGTATTTGATACATTTCCCAAATGTATTGGAGTTAGTGTAAAGAAGTTCGCCTTCACGGGCAAGGAAGAGGCGAGGAACCGGCTTGACATATAAATGATAGTTTTAATGGAAAACTCAAAAGACAAACACACAGGACGACGGACATAGCCATGAACGATCTCTCTCTCCCGCACCACCTTCCGCAATCGGCCTTTATCCCTCTCGGTGGCTTGATTAGCCTAATACGGGACCAGGCGTGTTGAGTCACGACCCGGCCCCGCCCTCCACCGTGCCACAGTTAGTTTGCCCAAAAATGAAGTTTCTGTTTTCTTTTGTCACCATCATGTTGTTCCAAATGCATATGACTTTGTTATCCCCATTGAGCTTGCAAGGATGCTAGGAAGAATCAGGGCCAGTGCCAAATTGATGCTCTACGCAGAGTTCCGCGATCGTCAGACATGAGGATGGAGGGGTGTTGAAGGTTGTATCGAGGTGACAGTCTGGCATGGTGCGAGCTGCGAAGCGATTGTCTGTGTTCTGCGACTGCTATTAGATTCTTGAATAACGTATAAATTAGACATTCTGGTGCCCCCCTACCCCTAGGGTAAGATGATGTCCCCCTAGGGAGTTGGTGCCCTTCGCAGGCCACATAATATGCATATATGGAGCGCTGGTACTGGGGTGAATTTTACCACAAAATATTTTTTTTAGGATCATTAAAAGGTTCTCATCTTTAGGTTCTAGGTTCTCAATACTGTAAGGTTTTACTGTTAAAAATAAAAATTCATAAATACAGTGTTTTTTTAATCAGCATAAATTGAAGGCAGTACAACAGATATACAATGATGTATACTTTCAAATTTAAATAATTCGTTGTTGTTTCATTCATTACAGTAATGACAAAAATATATAACTCTTTTTGCATTAAGGTAATGATAATGGGGGGAAATGTGATTAAAAAATATTGAAATCTTGTCCTAAAATTTAATGCAAAATCCATATATATATATATATATATACACACACACCGATCAGCCACAATATTAAAACCATTTGCCTAATATTGTTTTGGTCCTCCGCGTGCCGCCAAAACAGTGCCAAACCGCATCTCATAGTAGCATTCAGAGACTATATTCTTCTCACCACAATTGTACAGAGTGGTTATCTGAGTTACCGTAGACTTTGTCAGTTCAAACTAGTCTGGCCATTCTCTGTTGACCTCTTTCATCAAAAAGATATTTCCATCTGCTGAACCATCGCCACTAACTGGATGTTTTTTGTTTTTGGCACCATTCTGTGTAAATTCTAGAGATTGTTGTGTGTGAAAATCCCAGGAGATCAACAGTTACAGAAATACTCAAACCAGTCCGTCTGACATCAACAATCATGTCACTGTAAAAATCACTGATATCACATTTTTTCCCCATTCTGATGGTTGATGTGAACATTAACTGAAGCTCTTGACCTGTATCGATATGATTTTATGCACTGCACTGCTGGCACATGATTGGTTGATTACATAATCGCATGGCATGAATGTTGGTGCCAGATGGGCTGGTTTGAGTATTACTGTAACTGCTGATCTCCTGGGATTTTCACACACAACAGTCTGTAGAATTACTCTAGAATGGTGCCAAAAACAAAAACATCCAGTGAGCGACAGTTCAGACCGAGAATGGCCAGACTGGTTCAAACTGACTGAGTCTACGGTAACTCAGATAACCGCTCTGTACAATTGTGGTTAGAAAAACAGCATCTCAGAATGCTATTCTGAGATTCGGGTTGGCGTTGTTTTGGTGGCACGAGGGTGTCCTACACAATATTGGTATTAATGTTGTGGCTGATCGGTGTATATATTCACATAGCACTTTATTAGGAACACTATGGTCATAAGACTATATATATATATATATATATATATATATATATATATATATATATATATATATATTATTTGGGGATTAAGGGAATAGTTCTCCCAAAAATGAAAATTCTCTCAATATTAACTCACCCTCATGCCATCCTAGAGGTGTATGACTTTCTTTCTTCTGCAGAACACATATGTACAATAATTTCAAATCAGATGAATGCAACATGTTCCAAAAAGTTGGGACAGGCAATATAAGACTAATAACAATTTGATGAGTTGAAATAACAAAGCAATGTGAAACAGGAGATGTTAAACAGGTGATGTAATAGTGTCATAGTGTATGTGGAGCCTCCTAAAACCGCCTAGTCCTTCAAGAACATGGATAATTAGAGATTTGTCAATTTACCAACAGATGCTTCAGCAAATAATCCAGCACTTTGAGAACAATGTTTAACAAAGAAAAATTGAAAGGATTTTGGGCATTTCACCCTCTACAGTGCACAATATAGTTAAAAGATACAAGGAATCTGGTCAAATCTCGGTGTGTAAAGGGCCAGACGAAAACCACTTCTGAATGTGTGATCTCAGACATCACTGTCTTAAAAAACAACATTCATCTGTAATGGATATCATGAACATGGGATTGAGATCACTTTAGTAAACCTTTGTTAGTAAACACCATTCACCGCTGCATCCACAGATGCAAGTTAAGACTTCACTATGTAAAGGAGAAGCCATACATCAACACTGTCCAGATGCGCTGCCGACTTCTCTGGGTTCGATCTCATCTTAGATGGAAAGTAGAACAGTGGAACTGTGTTTTTTGGTCCAATGAGTCCACAGTTCAAATAGTTTTTGAAAAACACACAGAGGAAAAGGGCCATCCAAGCTGTTACTAGTGTCAGGTCCAAAAGCCAGTATCTGTATGGGCAAGGGGTGTGTCAGTGCCCATGGTATGGGTAACTACCACATCTGTGAGAACACCATAAATGCAGACAGATTTGTACAAATTTTGGAGCAACACAAACTGCCATCCAGCACCATCTTTTCCAAGTAGGCCCTGCATTTTCCAGCAGGACAACATCAAACCTCATACTGCCCGGATTACAAGTTCATGGCTGTGTGAGAAGAGAGTGTGGGTGCTAGATTGGCCTGCCTGCAGTCCTGACCTGTCATCAATTCAGAATGTGTGGAGCATTTTGAAGCACACCATATGGAAACAAAGACCCCGCACAATTGTGCATCTAAAGACCTACATAATGATGACTTACTTCAGAGGAAATGTATGGCCCTCTCTCTCTTTGTCTGTCTTTCTGTCTGTCTATCTGTTTTTCTCCATCTCTCTCTTTCTCTTTCACGCAGCACATCACGACTCAACGCCCACAGCTCTGTAATTCTCTCTAAAAAAAAAAAAAGAAAATAGAAAACCTTTCTCAGCCTGCTCTTAAAATCTAAGCCTACACCAAAATCAATTCCCTAAAATCCATCTACTAAGCCTTTCAACTAAAAAAACAGATCTTCACATTTTTATCATCATGTAAAAATGTTTACAATCAATTTTAGTAATGCCAGCTCAGGGACTACTACAATTGAAAATTCCCTATAATGGCTAAACTCACACATTTACAGAAATGTTTATTGATTGCACTGCCTCTGTTAATAAAAATGAAGTTATGTCAAAGGTTGGAATTAAAACTGAACAAACACTCAGAATTATTGTTTGTTTAAGCTTAGTGATAGATTTGATTATGTCTGATTTGCTATCTAACTGTGTTAAAAGATGTTAAAGATGAAGCCAAACACAACTGGAAAATAATGCTAGATAACAATCTCATTCCATTGCTTGGACAAACAGGAGGTTCTGCCCTAAACTCATGCCATCGGTTGTCACGCCCAGTCAGGCAGCTCAAACAGATATTTTTGCAATTCAGTTTGCTGCTATAGTGGCACAGACATTATACACTTAAACGCCTGTAGGCTGTAGACAAGGACTATATACAGAGTTTTAGGTTATTAGGCTCTAATAATGAGTTTATTTTAGACAGATTAAATTGCGCTCAGTTTTGTGACTATAATACAATATAGGGTTGAATATCCAAGTTATGCTTTAACGTAGGTGGTTAAAAGGGTTAGTAAGTTAATTAATTGGAGGTGTGTAAGAGTGACTTATGGAGACAGCAATTTGCAATGAGCTTTGCAACTTTTTAATAAAAGTTAGTAGCTCAGTCTTCAAAATGCATCACTGTATTCAACTTGATTTCAATTTGAAAATAAGATTGCAGAGCTTTTAATTGTTTGATTTTTCTCAATTGAGGCTGTCCTTTTGAGTAATTACTCAGCAATCAATAGAAGGCAAGTTACACAATGTAGGCGGACCGCACCAAATCAAGATCTTCAGTAAAACCGTTGGAGAAATCCTCACAAGAAAGTAGTTCATTTAGAGTATTCAAATGCAATTAATTTTCTCTCTAAAAAAATAATAATAAAACAATTTAGTAAAAATGTGTCTGAACACATTACATGTGTCACTAGCAAGAGCTATCTTTGTGACAGAGCAATCAGGAACTATTAATATTTTTTCTGGTTGCCCCATCTATTTTTCTGATTTTTATCATTGACACTCAAGGCTTTATGAAAATGTTTTTAAATTGCCATTTTTACAGTTATTAAAATGCTGTAGTTCCAAATAAGGAGTAGTGTGTGAATGTGTGCTGTAGGCACAGTGTACTGCAGTTTGAACGATCATGTATTATGCATCTAGTGTCACTACAAAGCTTTTCATCTGATCGCTTGGTTTAGTGAAATGCTAATGGATGGGCAATGTGAAAGTCATCCAGCACTGGGATGTGTCTTTTAGGGAGGCCAAAACCAGCTTTGAATAGCTTCTTTAATTCTCTCTTTAGTGGTTTCATTTTTTAGAGGTTTTTGCTGTCTTTTTATGTAATTGTATAGAAATGTAACCAGACATGTAAAGTATTTGGCTTGACTACACAACATATACTGTTGATCTTTAAAAATGTTTGGTAGTTAATTGTTTTAATCTGTCTGACTGGAAACAGAGACTGAAGCATATATCCTAACGATTTTAAATAAAAGTACTGCTGCTCTAAGCTGCAGCTTTCTTTGAAAATTTTATTTTCTTATCAATTTCCCAAATACCTTTTCATTTTTATGGCAAAGTTCTTGCAAAGGAACAGATTTATTGTTTCACTGGACAGACTGTTGCTGCACAGACTCTGCTCAGAAAATCAATATGAAGAATGTTGACACCTTTAAATTGGCCTTTTTGTTGTTAGTCATTTACTTTCCATCTCCCCTCAATGATCCTGCACTCAAAAAATACTAAAATATTTAATATTTCGGTTTTATATTGTGTCATAGAAGTTTGTAATTTTATTGCACTTTCCTGGACACTGCCTGTGATCACTTGGAGATATTCACCAGCAGAGTCAGAGTCATAATGGTATGATGGAGTCATAATATCGTGTTATTGGTTTAAACATTTATAACTGAGATATTACTTGCTTTGAGGAAGATGAACAACACTCTTAATTACATATTTTAATATGATTAGTCAAGTGTTTTTTCCACTTAACAATGTTTGTATTGTACTACACATCGATTTAGGAGGTGAAATTATTGATTTGAGATAAATTGAAGATGCTTATTTTTATATTACGATCTACTGCGTCAGTGTACAATGCAAGTGAACCGTAATATTACAATAGTAGTTCGAAGCGCTGCAAATAGTAAGACTGTATAAAAACACAAAACAAGGATTCAGTAATGATGGGGATTAAATTATTATTATAAAACATTAAAAATTATTAAACATAAAAATAATATGCGGAAGTCTGCAATATAAGAATACGCTTCCATGACGCAGACATTATCTCATGTTCTCCTCTTGTTTGAGACATCCAGGATAAGCACACAAATGCGCCATTTTGAGTAAAGAAACAGATAAATACAGATCTAAAGCAAAACCAACCAAGCTACTGTACAGCGTTCCTCCTACTCACTTCAAATCTGACATGACAGCTCTAAATAAAAATCAATATACAACGGTTAGTTCCGGTCCTTGAATCTGACTGGATGAGAGATGTTCCATGAACACTGATGATCTGACACCATCAGCACTCTGACACTTTCCTGTGTGAATCACTCCGCTTGTGTTTTTTTAATTCTTTTTACATTACATATGTTAGCCAGCTGGTGGTCGCAAAAAATCATTTTGTGTTTTATGAGCCAGTTAGGTGATGTGAAGTGAATCCACATCAGCCGGTGTTTACATAGAACAGCGCTTCATGATCACTTGTATTACTTCTACACTACTAAAGCTAGGAAATAGTTTAAACGGCTTTAAATGAACAACTTCAGCATTAAGGCTCATCACAGCTGAGTGACACAACAGACAGATTAATTACACAACTCAACCAGAGTTACCAGAGTTTCCACATTGGAGTGGACGTACTGTTTAAAATGGCGGAGCACATTGTGGTTTCTATAGTGAATGACTCATTTCCACTGAAAAAGTAGATTTTTAGACAGCTGAAAATATCTCTGCTTGGGTGTGGCAACAGGTGATCACAGGTGATCACTCCGTCTCTCTCTCTCTCTCTCTCTCTCTTTCACACACACACACACACACACACACACACACACACACACACACACACACACACACACACACACACACACACACACACACACACACACACACACACACATCCTTGTTTATCCAATAACTTGTTAGAAACAGCACAAGTCATGATACTATTTCTGGAGTGACATTTTTTAATTACTAACGGAGGCTTGAACGCATCATTTGGTTTGAACAGCAATCAGATTCTGATCCGTATAATACAACAAATATCCGACAAATATAATAAATAGTGGTTTTGATGAGTGAGTGAGTGAGTGAGTGAGTGAGTAATCTGAGCTGATTCAGTGAGGAAGTGAGTTGTCTGACTGATTCAGTTCATGATTCAGACCAATGACTCCTGTGTTCGATTCAGACTGATTTGCATTTTCATTAAAAAAAGAACCACACCAATCAAGAAATTTGTCACAGACAGTACAGTACATTGGACAGTACATTGCGCTGTATGTTTGTTCTTGAGTGTTTTTGATAAAACATAGTTGGTGGATAGATGGATGAATGTATGAAATGGACAAATGGTCATTTTGGAAAATGTCTCCTCATTAGACCCTAAACCCTGAGTAATTAAATAAGGGAGACCAGCGAATGCTTTTCCTTTTCTATTCTGAAATCGAACTATCCAATAATGTGTTTTTGCTAAGCTGTTGTGCATAATCTGATTGGTTGTTTTTAGAGCATGCCCTCACACAAACATGATAAGCTCCTTATGTAATGGTTTGGCAAGGGAGAGTGTGAGAGTGGGCCTTGTCGAACATAAGCTTTGAATAAAATACCTATTTGCACAATGGGTGGATGTGTTCAACAAAGTGTTTTTCATTTCGTCAGCCATGCCGTGGGTGCGTTGTGTGCTGATCCCACAGAGATGCACTCAAGCACTCTTCAAATGTCAATATGTATTTCTGCTGTAGTTATGAAAATTGTGCAGGAATGTCACACATTCATATTTTAGGAAATATATTCTGCACAGTATGATCTGATCTAATCACACATACAGCAACCTGTGTAGTTGTTATTACTAATTTGGATTTATTTCATTTTCACTTTTTTGCTCATTCCTGTGTGTCTTTAGTATTATTTGATGGTAATTAAGTATGCATGTTTAAGATGAAGCAGTAATAACTAAGTACAGTCCTTCATCTGCATAGAACCATTGGGCTGATAATGATGCTTGCACACTGACTGTGCATATTAACGTTCTGTTTAGAAATGTAACCTTGGTACCCTGAAGGGAAGTAACGTTACACTTCATCAGGAGTGATGATTTCTGATGCACTTTAGACGCAAATCTATTAATCTATCAAAGGATGAACTGCGTATGAACGCAATGGGACACTGTCTGAGTGTCACATGTTCTGATGCCCTTATACAATGGTGGAGGATGAATCTCAGTTGCCTCCATGTCTGAGATCGTCAACCTGCACATCTTATCACGTGGCTTGTTGAGCGCTTTACTGCGGAGACATAGCAGACCATCCACCACGCACAACTTGGTGGATGGTCTCCATCCATAGTACATACAACTCACCATGCACCCCACCGAGAGCTAACCACATTATGGTGACCACAAGTATGGGGCTTTACCCCATGTGACTTTACCCTCCCTAGCAACCGGGCCAATTTGGTTGCTTAGGAGACATGGCTGGAGTCACTCAGCACACCCTGGGATTCGAACTTTCAAACTTTTTGATTGCAAACTCCAGAAGTGGTAGTCAGCGTCTTTACTCACTGAGCTACCCAGGCCCCTGGAAATAAGTGTCCTTCAAATCTGTTGTCACAAACCAGTCCCTTGGCTGTACTTGTGACATTATTTGTTTTTGTGTCAACATTCTGAATTGACATTTTATTAGAGTGGAATTTAAATGTCTCAAATCCAGAATGGTACGCAAGCCGCCGTGATATAGCTCTATCGTTCGAATTACCCATTTCTAAATGTTTTGCAACTGCTGCCAATCCGCCAGACAGAGGAATTAATGCATGGCTCTCTCCTGTAGTGCAACATGTAACCACTAGTTGGTGCTCTTGGCATACTTGTGGTGACTGTAATCAGAAGCACAGCGGAAGGAGACCCCTGTGCCTTCGCTACTGCGGCCAATTGAATGAAAGTAAATAAGGTTTTGCCTGTTTTATATCCAGGCATGTATAAAAAACACCCTGAAGTGTCTACAGCAGGGACGCTCAAGGAATGACACATCTTCTCTGGCATTTTGAATGGGGAAGAATGCAGGGAGAATTGCCTTTATTATATATTTATATATATATATATATATATATATATATATATATATATATGCATGTTTAAAAGTCACCCTGAAGTGTGCATACAGCATGGATGCTGATGGAATAAAACATCTTGCCTGGCATGTTGAACATTTACATTTGCATTTATTAATTTGGCAGATGCTTTTGTCCACTTAAAAAAGAGGAATAATACGTCATAAGCGATTCATCTTAAGGAGACAGTAGTCCAAACAATGCTGTATTACAAAGTTTCACTAGCATCTGAATAGTAGTATCAAGACAGATTAGAGTGCATAGTATATACACTACCAGTCAAAAGTTTTGAAACACTTACTCAATCTTTATTACAATTTTCTTTTCACATTTTAGAATAATAGTAAAGTAATTAAAACTATGGAATAACAAATGGAACTATGGGAATTAGGTTGTGACTAAACAAAATCCAAAATAAATCAAAACTGTGTTATATTTTAGCATCTTCAAGGTTCACCCTTTGCCTAGATTTTGCAGAAATGTACTCTTGACATTTTCTCAACCAACTCCTTGAGGTATCACCTTGGGAGTTCCCATCTATGCTGGGCACTTATTGGCTGCTTTTCCAGTCTAATTATGACAAGTGACTGATCAAGAAGTTGTGTGGCAAGTTCAGAGAGGAACCTATTTTCCTGATATTGAAGAGGGTAAATCTACATGATCTTTGAGATGTGGTCTGTGAAATTGAGTTGTTTATTGATGGTTACCCCTAGATTTCTGACCGTTTTGGAAGGCGTTACTTTAGTTGAACCCAGCTGAATATTGATGTTTTGTTCAACAGCAGGGTTGGCTGGAAAGACGAGGAGCTCAGTCATCGCTGGGTTAAATTGCAGGTGGTGTTCCTTCATCCAGGCTGAGATGTCAGCCAAACAGGCTGAGATTTGAGCAGTCACTCTGGTGTCGTTGGGCTGGAAAGACAAGTAGAGTTGTGTGGCATCAGCGTAGCAGTGGTAAGAGAAACCATGTGCCTGAATGATGGGTCCCAATGATGTTGTGTAGATAGAGAAAAGATGTGGCCCAAGCACTGAGCCCTGAGGTACCCCAGTAAGTAGCTGATGTGACTTGGACACCTCAACTCTCCTGGCAAGCTTGAAGAACCTACCTGAGAGATATGACTTAATCCAGTCTAGCACAGTTCATGTGATGCCCAGGATAGAGAGGTTGGAGAGTAGGATCTGATGGTTGTCTGTGTCAGAGGCTGTAGAAAGGTCCAGTAGAATCATTATGGATGATCTGGATCCAGTTCTCGCCTGTCTCCGCAATTCATTGCAGTACAGCAGGGCAGTCTCTGTGGAATGTCCATTTTTGAGGCCTGACTAATTGTCATCCAGCAGCTTGTTCTGCGAGAGATAGTCAGAGAGCTGATTGAAAACTGCCCTTTCAAGTGTTTTTGCCATGAATGGGATGAGAGAGAATGGTCTGTTGTGTTCAGCTTGTGTGTTTTTTTAAGCAGCGGCCACAAGTATGGTACTCGAGCCTGAGTAAGGGGCCAGACATTACATTTCCACTGCAACAGCCAAGGATCCCAGATCGTGAGTTGTGCCTGTAAGAGCAGATCTCCCATCAGTTGAATTCTCAATGGGGGCCTTCCAACAGCTCTTCCAACCATGGGAATAGATCTCTGTGCTTACATGCTTGTTCCTCTGATTGTGTTTAACCCTTATGCGACTGTCAGGACATTTTTGTCTTTTTCATGCCAACGGCATAAATTTAGCCAAAGGTGTGTATTTTGGGGGAATTTTGCTATTTCAACCTCAGTTCCTATAATACATATATAATACACTGTGGACACAAAATAGTTACACTCAGGACCTTAAGGACAAAAATGTCCCCATTGAAACCCATTAAAACTGCAATATTTGATCCCAGTGCCATAAAAGCATGAAATCATGAATTCTAGAGCCCTGGCTTCAAAATGTAAATTTGTTATATGTTCCACTAGAACAGTGGCATTATGCAAACAAACTGGTATTTAAAGGGTTAAAATCCTGAAAATTAATGAATATTTGGTAGTTATGATCAGGACTGATGTTGGTTAAAAAATCGAATTCAGTGAAAGTGGGAAATAATATTAAGATATAATATTTTTATGGCAGTTTTTTGACACTGAAATTTTTGTCCTCTAAGGTACTGAGTGTTAGTTTTTTTTAAATGTGACACTGTACTGTACAAAATTATAATACATCAAAATAAATGTTGTTGCTAATCATTGACATGATGTGCATGGAGCCAGGGACAAGCCGAAGGATGGACCTTGAACTGAGGCGCCGCCCCCTCTAAGGTGGATGTCAAGAGTGGCCTGTGGCAAGGGGCTATTTTATATAAGAAAATATGCATCGCCCAGGTCCACTGATACAAATCATTCAGTCAGACAAACGAGATGTCATGCTCTCGTTACTGGCTGGGAAATCTAGAAGAAGTTTAGGTTATCACCTCACCTGAGCATGTACATGCCTCACTTTTTAAAGCCCAGCAAAAAAATACATCTTCACCAACACTGAACCTAAACGATAGCAGCGTGCTGGAGCGAGCTGCAAATCACCACAGGCTCACTGAACAGGAGAGCTCTAATTCACATCATTGCATCCCTTGTGCATTTTCTCAAATGCTGCAGGTGTATAGTAGGCAGAGAGGGGAACAGCTTCAGCTTTCAGAACAAAAGCGAGCAGAGAGCAAAGCGTCTTGATTTTCATACGCTCACAGTGAACACAGTCAGTCTCAACAAGCTCAGCTTATGCAAAACAACACTCTTACCAATCAAATAGAGGTATATGTTGCTTGTTTTTTCATTTGCAAAATGTCATCTTAATAAAGATGTCATTAAACAAAAGGCTCTTGTAGTTTTTTATTTTCACTGATAGAAACACAATACAACACAACACACAATATCAAACAGAAAGATACGCTGTTCATAGGAGCACAAGCAGGGAAGTAGAAATAATCCACTCTCTGTAAAGGTGTGCAGTTTCAATGACGAAACAAAGATCCAGGCTTTCAGAGCATGAGAGACGAAATCACGACCCTGGAGAGAGAAATTGGGATGAAATGGCACTGTATACTTCTGTATATATGCTTGCTATGATGCGTGCATCTGCCAATAGATTGGCGTGATTCTTAAGGGTGTCACTTAAGGGCATCTTTGAAGGTCAAGTGTATAATGTCTGCGCCGCTAGTGTCACCAGATGAAATTGCAAAAATAATGATTGTTTTCAAACAGGTTTCTTGAACACTCTCACTGACTTTCATTGGTTGAACACACTGATAGTTCTGCTCTTATTTTAACCAATAATTCAGTTAAACTGCATGTCATTCCAAAGTTATTTCCTTTAATATTTAGGCCACGGCATGCATCTTTTCAATTCATGTAAGAGACCTAACCTGCTCTGGTTTTATTTGCAGAATTAACCAAATGGCAAAGAATGTATCTATCACCAGTTGTATCTTTTTATGTATTTTGCTCTCATATGATTGAATCAAAATTTTGAACAATATTTTCATATTTCAATTTTTTTATTACATACTGTATATTCAAACTCTAAATTTATGTAATTTAGTATTTTTTTGTAATGACCATGTTTCAAATGTATTGATGTAGCTTTGCTCACTTGCAAAGTTATGCTGTTTACTGTTGAACAAGTGAAACTATTTATAATATAAAATAATATACTATAATGTAATATAAAAATAGAAGATACATGGTGAATATGTGTATGATTGTGGTCATGCAAGAAAAAGAATTGGGTCCAATTCCTGCCTCTTTATCTGCTAAATGTGAACATCAAATGATTTACTAGTGTGAGAAATGTCCTACACTGACCAGAGCTGATGTCCAAGTAAAAGTGCATTTGAGGCCACTAACATGCACATCTGTGTGTGGATGTTTGGTGATTTTGTGAAATTATGGTATTAAGCACAGATTAATTACATTTTGTTGCTTTGCTCTCACTGTGTTTGGAAATTGACCTTAGTTATTGTCCCAACTTTACCCAAGCGCTGTTTGAAAGAAATTGAAAAGAAAATTGATGAAAAAGAAATTAGATTTAGACCAATCCAATCCTCAGGGTTAGGAGAGTTTTGCAATTGTTAGGGTCAGCCAGGGCCATACCAAAGTAATAGTAGCTGCACAAGAAACATGCACAAGTAAGGGGCCTGGAGTTGTGAGTTCGAATCCAGGGTGTGCTGAGTGACTCCAGCCAGGTCTCCTAAGCAACTAAATTGGCCCGGTTGCTAGGGAGGGTAGAGTCACATGGGGTAACGTCCTGGTGGTCACTATAATGTGGTTTTTGCTCTCGGTGGGGTGTGTGGTGAGTTGTGCATGGATACCGCAGAGAATAGTGTGGGCCTCCACACGCGTTGCATCTCCGCGGTGACACACTCAACAAGCCACGTGATAAGATGCTGAGATTCATCCTCCGCCACCCTGATTGAGGCGAGTCACTACGCCACCACGAGGACTTAGAGTGCATTGGGAATTGGGCATTCCAAATTGGGAAGAAAGAAACATGCACATGATGGTTTACACTTGTGAATTTGATTTCCATGACCCGATTAAGGCAATATTCAAGTTTCTAGAAATTTGACAACAGCCAGCATGCTTGTATTAATCAGAATTTGAGTCATGTAAACACTCATTCAGAATATACTGTACACTGTAAATTAATAGTTCTTTGTATTTGTGCTCGTCCAAACAAATGTAATTCTGGGTCATATTAGACATATACAGTTGAGAAAAGTTGAGCTATTGAATGCAACACATTCTTGGAGTGAGGAGAAAACTTTTTAAAATAACATATTTTAAAAGAAACTTCATATGGCCTGTATTTGCAACAGTCACATGACCTACATTTTGTTATTCAATGCACTCTTGTCAATTACATGAATGAGAACTGATGAGATGATAAAATACTGTTCAGAATGACTTTTGGGTGTTTCCATACAAGTGAAGTCAAGTCAAGTGGTTTTTATTGTTGTTCAACCATATACAGTTAGTACAGTACACAGCGAAACAAGACAACGTTCCTCCAGGACCATAGTGCTACATAAAAACAACATAGGACAAACACAGAAACACATGAGACTGCACAGACTAAATAAAATTTCTATATAAAGTGCACGTGCAAACGTGTGCAAAAAGTACTGGACAGTACAATAAATTACTAAGAATGAAAAGGACAATAGGCACAGTGAGAGACAGTGCAGCGCCGACCAGTACACAGTAGTGCAAAAAGATGACAGTTTCTAAAAATGCCAAATGTAAACATAACATACTATGAGATAGTGTTCTATGCACATAGCAGTTATTGAGGTAGCAGCCAGGTATAAAGTGACAATAATTAAAGTGCAACTCAGGACATGTGTGTGTGTGTGTGTGTGTGTGTCAGTCCAGTCTCTGAGTATTGAGGAGTCTGATGGCTTGGGGGAAGAAGCTGTTACACAGTCTGGTCATGAGGGCCCGAACGCTTCGGTACCTCTTGCCAGACGGCAGGAGGGTGAAGAGTTTGTGTGAGGGGTGTGTGGGGTCGCCCACAATGCTGGTTGGTTTGCAGATGCAGTGCTTTTTGTAAATGTCTTTGATGGAGGGAAGAGAGACCCCGATAAATTCTCAGCTGTCCTCACTATCCTCTGCAGGGCTTTGCGGTCCAAAATGGTGCAAGTCCCAAACCAGGCAGTGATGCAGCTGCTCAGGATGCTCTCAATAGTCCCTCTATAGAATGTAGTGAGGATGGGGGGGTGGGAGATGTGCTTTCCTCAGCCTTCGAAGAAAGTAGAGACGCTGCTGGGCTTTCTTGGTAATAGAGCTGGTGTTGAGGGACCAGGTGAGGTTCTCCGCCAGGTGAACACCAAGGAATTTGGTGCTCTTGACGATCTCCACAGAGGAGCCGTCGATGTTCAGTGGAGAGCGTTCACCTTGTACTCTCCTAAAGTCAACAACCATCTCTTTTGTTTTGTCCACATTCAGAGACAGGTTGTTGGCTCTACACCAGTCTGTTAGCCGCTGCACCTCCTCTCTGTATGCTGACTCGTCGTTCTTGCTGATGAGATCCACCACAGTCGTGTCATCGGCGAACTTAACTTAATTATGTGGTTTGAGCTGTGCATTCGAGCTGTGCATTGCTGCACAGTCATGAGTCAGCAGAGTTAACAGCAGGGGATTGAGCACACAGCCCTGGGGGGTCCCAGTGCTCAGTGTGGTGGTGGTGGAGATGCTGTTCCCAATCCGGACTGACTGAGGTCTCCCAGTCAGCAAGTCGAGGATCCAGTTGCAGAGAGAAGTGTCCAGGCCCAGCAGGTTCAGCTTTCCAATCAGGTGCTGAGGAGTGATTGTGTTGAATGCTGAGCTGAAATCTATGAACAGCATTCGAACGTATGAGTCCTTTTTATCTAGGTGGGTGAGGGCCAGATTGAGGGTGGTGGCGATGTGTCGTCTGTTGAACGGTTTGGATGATACACGAACTGCAGTGGGTCTAGTGAGGGGGGCAGCTGGGTCTTAATGTGCCTCATGACGAGCCTCTCGAAGCACGGGGCAGTAGTCATTGAGGCAGGACACTGAAGACTTTTTTGGCATGGGGACGATGGTGGGCGGACTTGAAGCACGTTGGAACGATGGCGCTGCTCAGAGAGATGTTGAAGATGTCAGTAAGAACATCTGCCAGCTGGTCTGCACATCCTCTGAGCTCTCTGCCAGGAATGTTGTCTAGTTCAGCAGCCTTCCGTGAGTTGACTCTACATAGAGTTTTCTCCAAAAATAGCACCATTTTGGATCCGGAGTGGCTGCTGCGTGCTACCACGCCGCCATCTTGGATCATTATTACGATTATTCCAATAGCTGTAGAGCTCTTTCATAAAAATTTGTAATTTGAATTTAATTGAAAATATACAAAGTAACAACAGTAGAATTTTTGTACCTGACCAATTAGACACAATGTCCAGTCTTTTTTTTGAGTGTCCAGTAGGTGGCGATATGCAAAAAGAAAGTAAATTGCCAAAAACAAAAGTAGAATGCGAAAGTGAAAGTGGAGATTTATAGTAAAAAGTAATTAAATATTGATCACTTTCTCACCCTCACTAATCATATTGCTTCAGAAGACATGGATTAAACCACTGGATCACTTTTATACTGCCTTTATGTGCTTTTGGAGTTTCAGAATTTATGTACCCATTCACTTGCATTGTGAGGGCTTAAATATTCTTCTAAAAACCCTTATTTGTGTTTAGCAGAAGAAAGAAATGGCATGAGGGTGAGTAAATGATGGTGAACTATCCCTTTAAGAACATTCAAGATGTAGGCCAGTAAAACAACACAACTGGACATAACAGCATTCTGGTTCACTGCTTGGACTGCATGTGGGGCTACAATTTATACCCTGACAGAAAGCATTACACAAATCATGTTAACATGGTTTGTATTGCAAGCCTAAAGGGAACCATCTACTCGAGACACTCCTGTATACCAATGAGGGCTCAGAGCTTACCAGAGGACTTGCTTTTCAAACAATGCATCATGGTGATGCCAGTGACAGTTTTATTAGATGACGTCTTCTGTGATTGATTTGTTGTATTCTGTATGGGAAAAAGCAGAACTAAAGTGTACTCAACCTTGTGAAAAATGACAAAACAGTTCTGATTTATACATTACAAGGCCCTTGTTTGGCACTAACTGTGAATGAAATAGAACCATGAAGGCTTCGCTATACTTCGGTATTTCAACAAGAGAAATGTTTAGATTAAAAAAAATATAGGTTTAGATTTTCTTAAGAAAATGTCAGTTGCTCTTACCCATGCAAAATTTGCCGCCTTGATACTATGGTGTTGTGGGTGGTTGCCAGATGATTACTACGTGGGTACTAAGGTATTTATGTTATTTTTAGTACGTTGCTAAGGAGGATGCATGGGTGTTCTTGGTGGTCGCTATAGGCGGTTGCTTTGATATTCTGATATGGCTCGTGTCCCTTATTCAATGAAAATCTCTGGAATTTTTTTGCCTGTTATATTGTCCACCAGGTGAAAATTGATGATTGCTTAGAAAACATCTGATTGCTTGAAAAATAAAAGTAGTAAAAGTGATAGCTCACCTCTCCTCAACAATCTGCAAGAGTTTAGGTATCGTTCATGCCTATAGCCCAAAAGGTGTGGCACGAGCTACATGCCAAAGTTTAATATTTAGGATTAAGTGTTTGTTCAAGTACAGATTTTCCACAGGTTCCCCATTATTTGAAAATACCAGAACCATATGTTTTCATGACTTTAGGTTCTGTTAACGGTTCTTGAACATGTATTGTTCCACAAATGCGGATGGAACACCATACTAAAATACTCTTGACAGTGTTTCCCGCAGCGTTTTTCAACGGCAGTGCTCCCACACTATTGAATCTACAGTGCTACAAGTGCAGTATTCCCATACAAATGACCCTTTGAGCCAGTTCTTTTAAATACACCGCGCAAAACATACATACAGTGCGATCAGTGTAGTCCGATATCTGAACAAATGACTCATTAGCCGGATCTTATGAATCTACAGCTTGAAACGCACCACGTGACCAGTGTAATGCTGATGCTGAATTAATAACTTTTATGAATTGGATCAAAAACAATTCTGTCAGAGAAGCTTCTGAATTAATCTCACTGACATGGAAGTTATGTCTTCCTTTATGTCCAACTTTATATCGACCAAGAACTGTTTCTGTGTTATGTCATTTTTACTTAAAGTACCTGTGAAGTGCCTTGACTAGCGCAGTTTACTTTGGTGTGTTGACGTATTTCAAACTGAAACATTAAGCTGGATCCTTCTGCTGGAGCCGTTGTGAAAGTCCAATGCAGATGAAGGAGAAACAAGCGAGTAAAAGATCCCAATTTATCAATGATTTGAATTACAATACACTAAACATAAAGATTAAAGTACTCGAGCTGTACATCCAAAGATACCTCAGAAAAACACCTGCATTTAAAATATGACTTTCTTCGCATTCAACTCCTCTGTTCCATTCAGAAGGGATCTCCTCTATGCCCAATTCCCTTCAAAGACAATTACCCTCCATTGTGAGAGCTTCAGATGGCTGAACGGTTATAATGGTCATTCAGAACTCATTTTAAGTCATTCTTATTGGAAATTTAGTTTGGAATGAACCTAAAGCATGGATTGTGCTCCCTTTGATGTGCTCTGCAAATGCGCGCAGGTGAGAACACTGCCATTTGCATTGAACCGATGAAGGGGAAGGGTGCTTTATAGTGGGTCTCACCTCGTGAAAAGCTCCTTTTAATTTCTTTCAGTATTTCTCTGTCTATCGAACTTATTCTCTCTCATTTTACAGTGCTGTGGAAAAGTATTTGCCCCATTGAGGATTTCTTCTATTTTTGTGTATTTTCTTACTAAATTGTTTAAGATCTTCAAAAGAGATATAACATAAACTAAAGGCAACCTGAGTAAACACAAAATACAGTTGTCATATATATATATAAATGATATCAATACATTGACATCATTGACCATAAGCCTATCTTTGGCCTACAGCAATCCATTATGCAATAAATTCATAAATCAGTTCAAGGTAAACTAACAATAAAGGCTTTTTTAAGGACGCATCTACTGTATGTACCCATGTGTCAGGCGGACACTTTTTTTTCAATA
This sequence comes from Moxostoma hubbsi, assembly GCA_032164185.1. Lineage (NCBI taxonomy): Eukaryota > Metazoa > Chordata > Actinopteri > Cypriniformes > Catostomidae > Moxostoma > Moxostoma hubbsi. Next base: position 34,108,238 of record JAVLUX010000021.1, read on the forward strand.
TGTTTTATATCGCCTAACCTTTGACCCAGCCAAAAAAAAAAAAAATGCAATTTGCGATTTTTGATCTAGGTCAAGTATAGCTTGAATAATCAGCTATTGTTCCTTCCTCATGCTGACTATGTCAGAAGTACCTGAATTATGATTGGCCGCTAAATGTGAGGGCAATATGACATGATTAGCATCTTCAGGTTATTGTTGTGGGCCGGTCTGTTTGATGGATGTTTACAAAGGCAAAGATGAAAGACAGAAGCCTACAGACAAACAGTCCAGCTTTTTTCAGGATGCTGTTACCGCCATTATGCAATACATCAAGATAATAGATGGAGCACTATCTCAGCACTGTCAGGAAGTTACATCTGTATGCAAGCAGGAGAAGGAAAACAATATGGCATCAGGTGTTGAGCTGTAATTGAATTAATCAAAAATATCTGTCCTTAATCTTGGCAACATTTCCTAAACTTCAAAGACTGCTGGGCCCCGTAGGAGAGTTCTGAGTCATGCACACTTATTATTTATGCACTAGCTCTTTACCATGTGCAGCTCTCTGTCAGTCAGCTGCTGGAGAGTGGCCAATTAATCATTTCTCTGTTTTCTTCAGTGAATCTTTCTCTCTGCATTTCTCTTATACAATCTTACTCCTGATGCTCCTTTTCAACAGACCAGGCTTATTGTCGTATACACTAAAACTAATACTGTGACCTAAACAGACGTGATGCGGTAGTTCCAGGGACAAGCGATTTGTCTAACTACGACACTGGATCACAGCAAATCACAACATATTTGATGTTTAATTGACTGTTAAGAGAATGGATTTTGGACCAATGAGTGTTCACAGTGGTCAGGATTAACAGGCACGACACCACAAATATAAAAAACAATGATCGACACAGTGTCCTTTTGCTCATTGTGGTCGCAGCTAGTTATGAGCTAGTTTTTGAGTGAAATGTCCACAGAGGGGCGCAAATAGCGATACACCACAAGTGAAGGTAAACATACAAGAGCCAATCCAAAATTGTCTGATGGGAGATGCTGCTTGTCAGTGAGTCGGTATAATATGGCCGATCCTAGTGCACTGGAACTCATGGACACAACATGCCGAATTCCCATCATCAAGTTGATCCTTCAGCCGTCACAAAACAGACGTGCACGTGAATATAATTCATTTGGCATGTATTGAACAAAAATAATATAATTCTGAAATGTGTAGACCAAGTAATGTAAGACAATAACTTAATTGGAAGTCAGTAACTGCAATCTGATTACATACATTTAAAAAGTTGTGTTACACTACTTTTTGAATAAAGTAATGAGATTACAGTAACTAATTATTTTGTACTCAGATTACACCCACATTGCATGAAAGAGTTTAAAAACATTCACTGATACTCAAAATAAAGCAATATACAGTAAACAAAAAGACGAAATAAAAAAACAGTAGTTGAAAGTTGAACTAATGCAAAATAATAAATACAAATATGTTGTTCAAAAAAATAATAATAATAGTGGAATAGTCTGACCTGTTAGTTTGTTTGGGAGAAGACATCCACTTGTAGATGCCGATCTTTAAGTCATACTAAAACAATAATTAGTCTTTTTTTCAGATTAAAACTTTTTATTGATTCCAACAAAAGAAAAAGAAAAACAAAAAATATATGTACAGAATCAACTTTTAACAGCCATTATTCCCTTTCCCTTCCCCCCTCCCAATCCCCAACCCCACCCTCAACAAACATCCCTGTGGTCAAAGCTAAAGTACACACAAAAAAACAAAAAACAAAACAAACTAACAATAAAACAAACTCATATATATATATATATATATATATATATATATATATATATATATATATATATATATAATAATAATAATCACTCTACAAAACTATAAATCCCTCTCCACTGTCCCTCCCCAAGAGCCTTCCAAAAAGGTCAGATTACTACCCCACATCCTATTAAATACCCCCAGGTTGCCTGGCCTTCTATCTGACATTTCTTCAAATGCCGCCACCCTCCCACCCATTGAGATAATGCACCACTCCCGAAATGAGGGCGCTCCAGCCGACCTCCATTCCATAAGAATAATTTGTCTGCCAATCATAACACTGGCTAGAACCAAATTTCTTATGTAATTATTCCCTTATATTTTTTATTTTTCTCCCCTTTTCACTCCAATTTGGAATGCCCAATTCTCAATTCATGGTGGCGAAGTGATGTAATGGAGGATGAATCTCAGTTGCCTCCACGTCTGAGACTGTCAATCCGTGCATCTTATCACATGGCTTGTTGTGCTTGTTACCGCAGAGACATAGTGCATGTGGAGGCTTCACGCTATTCTCTGTGGCATCCACGCACAACTCACCACGTGCCCCACCGAGAGCGAGAACCAAATTATAGTGACCACGAGGAGGTTACCCCATGTGACTCTACCATCCCTAGCAACTGGGCCATTTTGTTTGCTTAGGAGACCTGGCTGGATTCACTCAGCACACCCTGGATGCGAACTCACAACTCCAGGGGTGGTAGTCAGCATCTTTACTCGCATTTATCCCCTATATTAATGACCACCCCATTGCCTAAAATACAGAGTCTGGGGCAAAATGAAATTTGAGTGCTCAAAATGTCACATAGAAAACTCTGAACCCTCAACCAAAATTCTTGGATTTTAACACACAACCAAAAAACATGGGCTGTGTCCTCATCTTTTGATTGGCATCACCAGCAGGTGGGTGTGTCTTTAAGACCAAGCCTATACAATCTAGAGGGTCCAACAGAATTGATGTATAGTCTTAAATTGTGTAAGGTGCACCCTTGCATATCTATATGCAGACTTGATATTTTTATTAGAATTCTAGCCCACACTCCCACCTCCAATACCAAGTTTAAATCTTTCTCCATAATCCCGTGCGGTTTGCCGGCAGGTCATCCCCATCAACCTGGACGAGGGAGGGGGCAAGGGGAGGGAAACAAAAAAACAACAATTAAAAATGGGGGGGGGAGGGTTCCTGCACTGGGCAGTACCTCCCCTCCCACAAACACCATAATTTAAAAAAGAGGGAGGGGGCAAGGGGAGGGAAACAAAAAAAAACAACAATTAAAAATGGGGGGGGGAGGGTTCCTGCACTGGGCGGTACCTCCCCTCCCACGAACACCAGAATTTAAAAAAGAGGGAAAAGGCCAACGCAGATCGGTAGCGAGAGAGAGAGGAGAGAGAGATTAAAGGAAAAAAAAACTTACTAGCCGGTTCTCTGATACGCCGTAGCTCGTTCCTCAGCCACTCCTCCACCCTCTACCGAACGGCAGCCGCGCCTCTCCAGGCAGATCCGAGGCAGTCCTCAGCCCCTGGCGGACGGAACGCCCCGGCGCGTTCTCGGGGAGCCGAAGGGGACTCCCCCGCCCCTGGCAGCGGTTCTCCCACTCCAGGCGGTCGGTCGCGATCCCCTCCCCGCTCGCGGACGGCGGTCTTCCCTCGACCCCTCCGCGTTTCAGCGGCTGGTAGGGGCATCCTCCGCCCCTGGCAGCGGCCCTGACCACTCCAGGCGGTCGGCTATAGGAGCCCCTTCTCCCCTCGCGGTCGGCGGCCATTCCTCCGCGTCCAGGCGGCTGGGGTCCTCGTCCCCCGGCAGATGGCCGCGGCTGCTTCTTTGGGGTAGTGGCGAGAACTCCGCTACGGCGTATCCCTCTTCCTTCCCGGGCTTTCGGCACCAATGTAACACAGTTCAAATTCGTGGGCAAGGAAGAGGCGGGAAACCGGCTTGACAAATAAACTAAAGGTTTAATGGAAAACTCAAAAGACAAACACATAAGATAACGGACGTCTGTAATTGAGCTCTCTCTCTCGATCGCTGTCTGCGAGTGGCCTTTATCCCTCTTGACGGCTTAATTAGCCTAATACGGGACCGGGCGTGAGTAATCACGCGCCGGTCCCGCCCTCCACCGTGCCACAATAATCAATACATATGCTAAGTAACATTTAAATGTCTGAATTAAACAGTCTGGACACTTTTGTCCATACTGCTTGCAAATGCGTGATAACAGGGTGTAATTTAACTTCTCCGGTTAGTTTGATAGACTTACTGAAGTGTAATCTGGGACGTTTACCATTCAAATGAAAGACTTCGCTATGCTATTAAATAACTTGAAATAAGAGAGGGGGACATCTACAGGGAGAAATTGTAGCAGATAGTTAAATTTTGAATATAATTCACTTTAATAACATTAACCTTCCCAATCATAGATAAATGTATTGAAGCCAACCTGCCTACATTGCTCGAAAACCTTATTAAAGGGTCCTTTAATAAACCTTATTAAATTAACTCAAACCAAACCAAATTACACAAATTTTCTGGGAACAAAATACCCAAATACTTAATGCCCTGTTTGGGCCACTGGAAGGCATCTGACTGAAAAGCCGTTACTGGGCAGTACTGGATTTAGACCAATTCACTCTGTATCCTGTGAACTTAGAAAAGGAATTAATAATTCTGTGGAGGCAAGGCATAGATCTAGTGGGGTCAGAGACAAATAATAAAATATCATCTGCGTAAAGCAAAAGCTTATGTGCCACACCTCCCGCAATCACCCCTGGAAAATCATCCTCCTTTCTTATTGCGGCTGCTAATGGTTCCAGGGCAAGACAGAAAAATAAGGGGAAAATAGGGTAACTCTGCCGGGTGTCCCTATCCAGTGTAAAATAATCTGAAATTAATCAATTTGTTTGAACCGCCACTACTATCTATAAAGTGTCTATAAAGTAACTTAATCCACCCAATAAAAGTATTCCCAAACCCGTACATCTTAAAAACATAATCCCATTCTACCATATCAAACGCTTTTTCGGCATCAAGAAAGATGGCAGTGACCGGAGACTGATAATTCGCCACTGCCCACATGAAACGCCTAATGTTATCAGAAGAGTTACAGCCCTGAATAAACCCCACCTGATCTATATATATATATATATATATATATATATATATATATATATATATATATATATATATATATAAGAGCATAGCTTTACTCAATCAGTTAGCCAACATTTTTGACAATATTTTAACATCTAGCTGGATCAGGGAAATTGGACGGTAACTTTTACACTCACTTGGATCTTTGTCCTTTTTAAGAATCAGACTGATCCGGGCTTGTGACATGGTTAGCAGAAACTTTACATTCTTTAATGATTCCATATAAACTTCTAGCAAAAGTGGAGCCAATTCTGTAGCATAAGTTCTAAAAAATTCAGCGGCAAAGCCATCTGGCCCCAGAGCCTTGCCTGTAGGCAGGGTCTTAATGACCTTGACAAGCTCCTCCAAGGTTATCTCAGAATGAAGATCATTTTGTGCTCAGCCGACAATTTAGGAAGTGCTAATGGTTCCACAAAGTTTCTAATATCCTAATATCTAAAGATGTGGAACTATAAATCTCAAGATAGAATTCTTTAAAAGCATCATTAACTCTCTGGGGTCCGCAATTGCGCCGGCGCGATTGTCTCGCTTTTTTCTTATCAGTGCAAAAGAGACTCAAAATACTTGGTTGATTTTGATCTTACATATAAGTGTTGTACATCATTAGATCCTGTTAAGTGTCTATTTTTTTGTGGATACTCACAATAAAAACAAAGTGTTGTGCTTTTGGCCAAATAAAGAAAAACAAACATGATGCGAGTTCTGCGTTCTCTCTGTCAGTGAAGTCCATTCTGAAACGCGTCCGTAAATTAACTGTAACTCAGCAAATACTTGTCACCCAGGCACAAGACATATGTCTTTATGAAGCTTGCATTCTCTTCTTTTACATTAAGTAATTTATATATATAAAAAAAAAAAAATATTTTCAGCTTATGTAATCCGTTTGAAACCAAGGAGAGTACAGTTTTTTCATTCTCCCCTCATTATCTGTAATGAGCTGAGACCACCACGCCCCGGGCGCTATTCACATGTAAATCGTCGATATGCGTCGCACACGCCCCCCGATCAATGCCATCAATGCCATAAAAACCCGAAGTTTCTTCATGAGATTCACTGATAGTTCATCGCGTTTGAGGATGGCACGCTACTCCGGTGAAGAGGCCCTTCAGATGATTCTGGACAGCGAGGAAGAATTCACCTTTTTATCAGTGGCCGAGGTAAATATTTTACCCTAATATTTGATATTTTTCTTCAGTAGATTTCATGAGGGAATGGTAAGAAAAGACTCTCTCTGTTTTATATATCAATCGGGTCAATTCTCTGAGGCCATTAGACAACATTGAGTGTTTCAACTCTGCCTCTGCACTTTTAATATTCCCTTAGAATTCCAAGAGTTCTTGTGCTTTGGATTTTTTGTGAATGCGGCATACTGTATGATCTGGCCCCTAAGAACTGACTTAAGTGCCTCCCAAGCCATGCCCACAGAGGATACTAATATTACACTAATATTTTATAGATATTACGGTTTCATTGTCTGTTAATGCATGATTTTCTGTAAAGCTTCTTTAAAAGGATGTGTGTTGTGAAAGGCACTATACAAATAAAAATGACTTGAATTGATTTTGCCTGACATGTCTATCTGTATACCTTTTTTAAAGTGAAATATCAGAGGGGGGAGTAAATTTGTGTCCATATACAGTAGGCTATGTGTTGAATAGAACAGAATGATCCTTACATTATAATGGCTACAAATATTTTTAGGATACAGCAACTAACCATGAACTGAGTAAAATGAAACCCTTATCTATGATTCAGTTGTCTCTCTTTAACATCTGGACTATACGATCTGCAAAAACACAAAGTTCTAGAGGGGGGGGCCGAGGTGACTTGTCAAGGTTATGTGGCAGGACATGGAAACATAGTGTGGGGCGTGGACTGGTAAAAACATAGTATGGAGCATGAGACCAGGGCAGAGTCCATGGGGGTGGAGCCATGAGAGACTCGATGGGCAGAGCAATAGAAGGCAGAGCTGTGAGGGGATAATCACATGACTTGGAACCACATGACATGAAACAGGAACAGGAACTAAACTTTCAAAATAAAAGACATGAAAAACATAAACACACACAACCCTGACAGTTACCTTCACTATGCGTTCAACCATTATGCAATAAAATGTTATTTATGGACAAGGCTCTTCTAGCCACAATTTGGATATAGTTTTTAAATTACCCCATTATAATAGCCAGCCTTATTAATATTAGGCATATACCCCATGTGAGCACCTTGGATTTTTGGCATGATGTAGCCTAACATCAACACATTTCTCAATGACCAGGTTAGTGATTAATGGCCAACACTTTTAATACACTTTTGGGGTATTACATGTAACTTTTTTTTTTTTTAACAAAAAAGTTAAATAAAACAGTGGATCAATTATCCAGATGATCAGATGATTAATTACACTAGGGATTCATGCTTTGAGTGTGAGGGGGCCGTTTTCAGCATCCTATATGGAAGACTTTTTGGTTGAAGCGCCTGATGCACGTACAAATACTATTCCCCATTCGCATCTGACATAACAGTTTTAATTCATGTTTCACCTTTGCAGTTTAAATAAACCACAATTGTCACATTCTTCAAAAGTGCATCTTGAATGATTTGGATTTATTATGACAATATTAATTTAAAAAGAAAGTTTCGATAACATAAAGGTAAGCACTCCGAGATTCTGCAACTGCACAAAAACGTGTTCTAAAGTGACGCGCGAGTGAGCAAGGACATTTCATTTGACAAACACATGCTTCGATTCCTTTTGTCCTTTCTTAGTTTCCTAAGTGGGTGGAGTTACAGACATGAGCACAATTTCAGACATGAGAAGCACCCAATAAAATCTAGGCAGCGCAGGAGCAAGCCGCATGACTGTGCTGATGACGCAGTTTGCGTCAAGCATACCGTGTGCGGAGCAATCAGCAACGCAGACCACTGAATTATACTTAGGCCTTAAAGGGCCTCAGCAATCTTCCAAGGGCACTTAAAAATGATCTAAGTTATATTAAAATAATTAGTATTGTTTTTATAATTAAAATTGTTAAAAACCAATAGAGAAACTGACAGTTCCTGAAACTTATGATATCACAAAATGAATTGTGATTATTTATTTTGATCTATTGACATTAATACATTCTTGGAGGAGGGGTCCTTCAAATATTGTCTTTTTTGCTGCTGTACTTTCAATTAGAGACACTATTACAGCAGTTTACACGCGTTTAAGAATCTAAGTTATAAATCTCTCTAAAAATATTTGAAGTTTGTTTTAAATCTGTTTTAATGCCCTAATGTTGCTAGTCACAAAACAAGGAAGGATCACAAAACTAGTGTTGTGAATATCACTAAAGCACATTAATATCATCGCAGTATTAAACTTTTTTTGCTGCCTACATTTCAAGTAAATTGGACAATAGTGTTAAAATAAAACATTTTTGAATTGGAAAACTGTCATAACCTTGCAGTGGTCTTACATGTCAACATATGCTATTTGTGTCTTCTTGTCTCTCACACAGACAAACAAAGCGGTGACTAAAGGGGACTTCCACCACGCCAGCTCCAGCTCCAGACGTGCGCTTTTCCTCGCTGTGCTGTCTATCACCATTGGGACTGGCATCTACGTGGGTGTGGCAGTGGCTCTCATTGCATACCTATCCAAAAACAATCACTTGTAGCCTTCCCAAGCACACCCCAATCTTACCTCTCAGCAGACGGACAGAGACTGGTTCACTTCAAGGCCAGGGAAAAAAGCAACAGTCACGATATGGGACTCACCAGCAATGTGTTCCACTCCTGCACTTTTAAGAGTTGCCCCATTTGATTTAGAAGATTGTCATTTGTGTAAACGACCTGATCACCTTTCAGCATTTTTCTATCATGTGACATCATCAGTATTGTTTGTTATGCTCACTGTTTGTGAAAGGGGAAATCTAATGTTAAGCACATTAAATTTGCCTGTTAAAGTCAATATGAAATCCAAATTGACCCTATTTGCTTAGGTAATACACAGACAGAAACATCATATTTCGCAATCAACATATAAGTTGTAAAAAAATTCTCTTCACAGTATATAACAGACTTAGTCATGCCCAATTTTCACTGTCCAATGAATTCCCAATGGATACTAATAATAATAGTAAAAAAAAGTCCCGTTCCACATTTTCCTTTGTTGAATATCCTATTTCACTTGCAAATACTTCAAATTGCAGTAGTAAAATGAATTACAAACAGGGTTTCATGTTAACTTTCATCTCAGATTGTCACAAACACTATTTGGTATGCCGATCTAAACTGTCAAAAATATCTAAACAGTCAGTGATTTTATTTAATGTTTTTTTGGAGGTGTGTGATGTTTATCGAGAACACTATCTATATGAAGTGCCACAGTGCTTTCAAGCATTTTTAATAAGAGCTACTGAATCTAAAATTATGTGACTCTCTTTTGATATTACAGACACTAAATGAACAAAGCCATATGGATGGATTGCTCAAACCTGTGTGTCTTTTTTTTTTTTTCAGAACGTATGGATGGAGTCATTCTTGTGGGGCTGTAATATTCAATCTTAATGTCTCAGTAAATACGTCCTGATGCTTTCGGTTTCAATGTCAATGTATAAAGCTGTAACAACTGTCATATTTTCTCCCATAATCTGGGAACCACCTTTAGCCAGCAAGCTTATGCTAATTAAATGTGGTCTTTAATTCAAACATGGTGGTTATCAATTTTGAGTTTGTAACATGAATATAATGTGTCATCCAGGAACAACTCCTCAGTGTTCACAAAAAACAGGATGGATGGAAGGAAGGAAGTATGGATGGATGGAAGGATGGATGGATGGATAAAAGGATGGATGGATGGAAGGAAGGATTGATGGAATGATGGATGGATGGATGCAAGGATGGATGGAATGATGGATGGATGGATGGGAGGATGGATGGACGACTTATTCCTTTAAAAGCAGACAGCAACATTTGTCTCTTGACTTTCTCCGTTCTCTTTCCTGTAGTTTTCCTGCCGGTACAGTAGCTCCCAGGGGCTAACTGAATCACTAATAACCTGTACATATTTCATAACGTTAGACTTCCAGAGACATTAGCTACCTCATCTTCAAGCTGATTCATGTATTTAACATGCCACTAGGACTGAGGGTAGGATCTGTATTCAGCTTTCCAACTAAAGCAGCTTGGGCTTCTCTCTATAGATGGAGATTAAATGACAAAAATATTGCTTCTTAATTAAGGAAACCCTCATGTTGCCGGAGCAGGATGCTCATCTAGACACAATTAATAAAGATTAATAAAGCACTACCTATTAGCTGTGGATGGAAAGACAGAATAAAAGAAGAGTGCATTTGGGTAATTGAAGCATAACATATCCATGAACCTTTTTAATTAACATAAAAATTTTAGGTTACATTTTATTAGAATGTATGAGGGAAAGTGTTTATTTTAGGTACTGTAACTGGGGATACCGAATTTTCAAGACTTAATTTTTAAGTTTGAATCATCTTTCTGCCCTCACTTGTTCCAATTATTTATAAAAGTACACTTTTTGTCTCCCAATTAATATGGTCATAAAAACAGCATGCAGAATAATTATAAAAGAATTAGCAAAATGCTGTTTAAAATGGCTTAAGTTAAAACCACTTCACACCGCTTTCCAAATGTCAGCTAACTATTTAATAGCTGAATGACAGTGTTTATATTTTAAGTAATCCTAAGCAGTGTTGAGTAAGGTATTAAAGAAAAGACATCCACAACAAATTACTAAATACTTTTACTGGCTTTCCTAATTACTTCAAATATATATATATATATATATATATATATATATATATATATATATATATTATTATTATTATTATTATTATTATTATTATTATAAATCAGTTTTAATTACTTTTAAGTTACTTTCTAAAAACAAAAATGTCTTTGTTTTTTTGTTGAATGAATTCAATGAATTCCAAATAATGTCTTTTCTTTTTCTTGTTCATTGCCACATGTGTTTCTCCTCTTACAATGATTTGTAGGGGGCGCACATCCTTTGGCTGTCACAAACACAAACAGATGTACATATGAATATAATTCATGTTTTACATGTACTGTATTATTCATAAATACTGTTGCTTTAGGAATATGTGTGACCCAAATAATGTCATATGGCAAATTGCAAATGATGGCAAATGACTCAGGAATGGAACAGACAATGAATATGATGATCAGCACGATACCTGAGACTACAACACCTGCACCAGGAAACAAGCTCCAGAGTTGCATTTGTGGCTGGGCGAAGGTAACCACCACTGCAGCCCTGAGAATACATTAAGCCAGGGAAAATTGCTTGAAGGTGGTGGAACAGAGACCTTGCATCGACCACTACTTCCTAAGAAGCAAGTCGAGTCAGTCAAGTGAAATTCAGCGGCAGGTTGAAAACCAAAGTCTGCAGGACATCAATTGTCCAGAGTTGGAGGAGGAATCGAGCACAGCAGAGCACTACGAGCCTAGCCTACAACAAACTGCAACTGAGACTAAGATCCAGGAGCAGAATCTGCTAATCAAGTGGCCCAAATCCTGTGTGAAAAAGGAGTGGGAAATCGTCAACACAGACCTCAAAATCTTGAAAAGCAAAATCTTGGAGCAACTGGGGGAACTGCAGAGAAGAAACTGGAGAGAATGGGAGAACTGATATACAGCTACGGAGCTGAAAGCTTTTGAGCTGCGGAGAAGAGGAAGAACACATCATCCATTCCAACCAAGTCCAGGAGGCAGCAAGACTTATCAAGTAGAGAAGGCAGCTGAAGAACCAGTGGAGGAAGGCCTCAGAGGAGGAGAAGGAGGGCATTGACCTGCTGTAGTTAGAAATAAAAAAAACATGGCTAACAGCATTGAGGAGAGCTGAGATCCTAAGAAAGAGATGCAGGAAGAAGGAACAGACAAGGTCAAGCATCTTCGAAGATACCTTCAAGTTTTTGAAGGGTCTGTTCAAGAAGGAGAAAAGTGGCAAACTTGAAACATTGAAGAAATATCTTGAAGCCCACCTAAAAAGAACCCACACCAACAGCCGGCGGCATGAACAGATCACCCTTCCATCCGACATGCCACCAGTACATCCCCCAGAACACCAGCTGGATGTCAGCCATCCTAAGTGGAGTGAAGTGGAAAGAACTGTATGTCGGGCAAGAGCTTCATCCTCCCCTGGGCCCAATGGGTTCCATACAGGCTCTACAAAAATGCACCAGACATCTTACGTTATCTGTGGAGACTGATGAAGGTGGTGTGGCAGAAACAAGCAATACCAACAGCATGGCAGAGGGCAGGAGGCATCCTTATCCCAAAGGAAAAGGACTCTGTGAACATATGCCAGTTTCGACAAATCAGCCTCCTGAACATTTAAGGCAAAATATGTTTTAGTGTAGTGGCTCACAGGCTCTCTGTCTACCTAGAAAGGAACCACTTTATCGACACATCGGTTTAGAAAGCAGGAATTCCAGGCTTTTTGGGTGTTTGGAGCACTCAAGCATATGGCAATCCAAGCCACTAAAAGGGATGGAAGAGATCTCCACGTTGTGTTCCTGGACCTCGCCAATGCTTTTTGCAACCTTCCTTGGACGGCATTCAACTATTTCAGTGTCCTAGAGGCAATCACTAGCCTTGTCAAAACCTACTTCCACAGCTATGCCTGACGTCAGCAGAGTACACCACAGCATGGCACCGTCTGGAAGTAGGCATCATGGCAGGATGTGTCTCCCCGCTAGCCTTCACCATGGCTATGGAGGTCATCATCAGAGCATCATGGTGGGTGGTGGGAAGAGAGCAGCTAAAACCTGGCCTGTGGCTCCCTCCCATCAGAGCATACATGGATGACATGACCACACTCACCACAACCAAGGCATGCACCATGCGACTGCTGAGAAAGCTGCAGGAGAACATCGAGTGGGCCCATATGAAAATAAAGACGAGCAAGTCCAGGAGCATATCAATCGTTAAGGGGAAGCTGTCAGATCAACGCTTCCACATTAGCAATGAGCCCACACCAACTGTGAGTGAGAAGCCAGTCAAAAGCCTGGGACGCTGGTACGATGCACCCAACACAGACCAAGTGGACCAGCATAGTCAGGACACCACCAATGGCCTAGAGAGTATTGACAGGTCCTTGCTTCCGGGCAGGTTGAAGCTCTGGTGCCTTCAATTTGGATTTTCTTACCCTGGCTGATGTGGCCATTGACCATCTACGAGGCCTCAATATCAAAAGTCGACAAGCTAGAGACAATGATCAGCTCATTTGCCAGAGAGTGGCTAAGCCTCCCCAGGTGCCTTAGCAACATAGGGCTCTATGGAAATGGCATCCTGGAACTTACTATCCCCAGTCTTTCAGAGGAGTTCAAGTGCACCAAAGTAAGGCTGGAGATGACACTGACAGAATCCTTTGACCCATGTGTAGCCCAAACTGCTCCCACCATGGCAACTGGGAGGAAGTAGACCCCATCGGCAGCTTTACAGCAGGCAAAGCCAGCCCTCAAGCACAGGGACATTGTTGGCCACGTGCAACAAGGGAGAGGAGGCCTCGGCCTTGGAGAGAGCAAACCATACTGGTACAAGACAACTCCATCTCAGCGACGAGGTCTCCTGGTCGGCAAGAGCAGGCAGCAAGGTGCGCAAAGGCCATATCTAAAGCAAAGCAAGGGCAGTGGAAGAGATGGGAGGGAATTGAGAAGAGAAAGTTCTCTTGGAAGGAGTTGTGGGACATGGAAGCATTTCGAACCAACTTCATTATACGAGCCACATATGATGTCCTGCCATCTCCCACAAACCTCAGCCAATGGTATGGTGAAGATCCTACATGCCCACTCTGTCCATCCCCAGCAAACCTGAAGCACATTCTCATTGGCTGCAAGACAAGCCTTATACAAGGCCGTTACACCTGGCGGCACAATTAAGTACTGAAGTGCCTTGCAGCTACACTGGAGAGCAGACGGACAGCCATCAATGTCCTGCCTCCTCAGTCTTCCCATCCTGTAACGGCAAGAGAGTTTGTCCAGGAAGGTGCAAAGCGACCTAAGGCCTGCATTTCAAAACCAGAGGCTGGACAGCTGGGAGCGGCACAGGACTGGAATCTACTGGCGGACCTGGAACAGAGCCTCTGCTTCCCAACTTAGATTGCCATGACTAACCTCAGACCGGACCTTGTGCTTTGGTCCACCTCATTTCGCACCACCTACATCATAGAGCTTACAGTGCCCTGGGAGAATGCTGTGGATATGGCCTATGAATGGAAGAGGCTTGAGTACGCTGAACTGGCAGCTGATGCTTAACAACATGGCTGGAAAGCTGTTTGTCCAGTGAAAGTTGGCTGCAGAGGCTTCGTAGGCATGTCAACTACCAGGCTGCTTTAGGACATGGGAATCCTAGGCCAGGCCCAACGTCAAGCCATCAAAACCCTCTCCAGTGCAGCTGAAAGAGCAAGCTAGTGGCTCTTGATTAAGAGGAGAGACAACACCTGGGCTCCAAAATAACATCAAGAACGAGATGACATCGAGGGGGGGTGAGTCTGGAACGCCAGGCATCATCGCTGAACCCTCTGAAGGTGTAGTGGGCTCATCAGTGAAACGCTGAGGAAAGAGGGTACCCACTTGAAAACCCTGAGATGCCATCATAACAGCAAGGACTCAAGGTATGTGCAACAAACAAGGGATTGTAAAACCTAGTCCTAAATAGAATTGATTAAAAGCAATTCACTTAACTGAAAGTCAATAATTTTAAACTGGTTACAAGACTTTAAAATGTAATGTGTAACTATTTTTTTTGTACACAAAATGCAATTTGATTACATTCATTCATTATAATCCTAAGAAAGTTACTACATCATTGTGGATTGTTATATAAAGCATTGTCTAGATTTATCTCAGCAAATCTGCAATCCTAGCTCATAGTTTATATTGCTTAATATACAGTTTAAGTCTCAACTCTCTCTCTCTCTCTCTCTCTCTCTCTGAGAGCTTACAGTAGCATACAGAGATGAGATGAGTCATTCATTTGAGTTTACATCTGCAGCTTTCCACTAGCAAGAGAGGAAAGGACCACACCAGATTCATGACACAAATAAACTTGATTAGTACACGTCTCTGGAATACTTGATTCTGACTGGACAGTCGCAGCACTCTGTGGTCAAACATTTCTGTATATTGACCAGTAAACTGTATAATTGACCGTTGTCACAAGCATCCGAGTTTAACTGGACTAGTTTCTCATGACACTCTATGGTCTATGGACATGTAATTGTGTGACATGTAACACAAATTGATATTTCATGCCCATTAATTTCATTATTTGGCAAGTAGCTGTGTAATAAGTGGGATAATGTGCAGTCAGCCAGTCCTTATCAAAAAATAACCCTCTCTGGATTTATTATAATGACTGGCTGACTCCACATTATATCTTACTTATATGCCAGTGTAATGAATTATCATAAAGTAATAATATTTAATTTATCAGTTTATTAGCAACCATTTATTAAAATGTATTCTGAAATTATTCTTTTTTTTTTACATTTATAATGCTTACTATATAATAAATCAAGCTTACACAATTTGCATAATTGTATGTTTTTTGATCTACAGCTTTAAAATAAAAAATAATGCTTTATATAATAAAATGTATAATATTATATTTAATGTTTATAAGTAGTACACAATCTATCAACTACAGGAACATCAACTCCTATAGTGGATTTTGCTGAACTAGGGTTGTGGAAAAGGGTGATAATCAATTAAGGGGCTGATAGTTTTTTAAAAATGGATTTGTAGAATGTTGTCTAAATGAAAGTCTAAAAATGTCTTAGACTTTCCTTAGTAATACAGGTGAAGATATGGAGGCTATAATGGGGCTAATGCAGTTTGTGCCACCAAAATCCACTTCTAGACGCTGCTGTTATACTGTATACTGTACACCAATTTGTTCTATCTGTAGAAATCTCCAGCACCGGCCATAGAGAAGCATGGAGAAAAAGAACCAATCGACAACTATATATCGATTTTTACCAATAACCCATAGTTCCAAAGAGCAACAATCGGCACTGATTAATTGGTAAAATCGATAACAGTCTACTTCTGCTACCAATATGCCAATCTGACCATGAACACAAATAAGATTTCAGAGCCTCTGCAGAGGGGTAGATTAACAGTAAATAACAACCTACAATTCGATATTGAATGACTTCAGAAGACTTAGAATATAGTATTAGTAGTATGGACAATTTATGAAAAATTCCCTCTTTTGTCTTCCGCTGAAAAAATAAGAGCATATGGATTTGGAACAACAGAAGTGTGAGTATCATTACAGAATTCATTTTGGGTAAACTGTTCTTTTAAAATGGTGGAGATATGAGATATATTTTGTTGACAACACTAGCAACAAAAATGTTATGACCATCCATCTGCTGTTGTGAACCTGGAAATTTCGTTCATGTCAAATACGGTTGTTATTCATAGCGCAAGCATCTGTATCTACGCAGCTCCTGCTCTCATTCTGCTAAAAGGGTTTAATGGCAGCTGGGTGTAAGAGTCCAATTAGCCTAATGCAGTTGTTCCATGTTTATGATCATTTGCTGAGATGTGATCTCAAGAGCTGTAATAATGTTACAGGGGGTTGAATGTGTTTACTCCATCTGTAGGCTTTAGGTAAGCACTCTCTCCTACTAAAACCCAAACTCTTGACACCATAATACCTGTTACACTGACTGAGTCAGAGACGGCTTTGTAAACACTGTGGTTTACAGTCTTGTAACTAGCAGATCGTATTTAATGTGCTTTTAACGCTGCAAAGTTTTGGTCACTATTCACTTGAACTGTTTGGACCTACAGAGCTGAACTGTTCCTCTGAAAAAAAATATTTGTGTTCTGCAGAAGAAAGAAAGTCATGCACATCTGGAATGGTATGATGGTGAGTAAATGATAAGAGAATTTTCATTTGTGGGTGAACTAACCTTCAACATGCTGTCTAGGCAGCTCACTGTTTGGAAAGAAGCCATAGACTTTCAACCACACCGCTTATTATAGAATGTTCTGCACCACATCTGTTGTATAAATGACAGATCACTGTGCTTTGGCTTATCCCACCTCTGTTGAAGCTTTTTTTTTCTGCAGTAATATTTCACAGTCATATCAATGACTTGGACAACATGAAAAATTAATAGACAGGTAAATAAATTACTCACTGAAATAGGAAAAAAAGAAATGCTTGCGCATTCATCACAATGGCAAGGCCTTGCGCTGAGGTGTCTGGCCAAGGAATCACTGCTGCTGTCTTTCCTCCAGGGCCATTAATTAAAAATGAGCAATGATTGAGTTTCCCCTGCACACAAACACTGCACCTAGAGACCCTTCTGCAGACAATCCAGCTCTGTAGCGAACTCTTACATGCATGTGATGAATCTTTATTTCCATTAAATATGTGTGTGCATGAAATCAAAAAATAAACTACATGTCTACGTGAGTATATGTCTTGGTAGAATGACAAGGTTAATTAAAAATATACATCTTTTATATGGTTTCACAGCTGTGTACATGTACTTTTTAACAATACCATCAGATATTTATGAAAGCACTCAATGTCAAAGTCAGTTTCCATGTTTCACCATGCAACTAGGACTTATTCCAAACTTAATGTCCCACAGGCTCTGGTAAGTTGTCTCATTTTTAATCATTGCATATAATCATGCTTATTTTTTTCTGTGTTGTGATATCATGATACTCTCTTTTGTAATTGGGTTGCAGCAATTACATAGATAAAAGAATCATTTTTTTTTGAAGAATCGTTTTATAGTCTAAAGAACCTTCTGTATGGCTCCATCACCCAAATGTGCCAACTATGTTATATTAAAGCAGTCCTGTAGCCACTTTTGTGCCAAGTCTCAATAATCAGTTGACTTATTTAAGTGACAAAGAATTGAAAGGATTTACTTATTATCTAAGGTATGAATTATTGGAATAATGGTTAAATATACATATATATAAAACAACTGAATCAAGCTGTACAGTATATTATAATGGTGTGTGACTTTGGCACAATTTAGTCAGGGTTCTTCCATGCTTTGGGACAAGAATGCAAAGTTAAAAGGTAAAAAGGGAAAACGTTTTAAAAGCAAAATGTTTAAAGGAATAGTTCACCCTAAAATTTAAATTCTCTCATCATTTACTCACCCTCATGCCATCCTAGATGTGTATTAAAAAGAAAATACATGAAATTAAATTTAATGAAATTATGCACACCAGGCATTAAAACGTCTTGAAGGTAAATTGTACTGAAAATGAAACTTAATAAGACACAAAAATAAAAAAATAAAATACTCCCATTACTATTAGATGTGTGGTTTGAGAAACAACCTTCAGTGCAGTTTACTGAAAGAAAATGGCATTTTAATTTATATTAAATAATAAAATTGCATAAGTAACACTAAACTGAATAGTAACCTGTTATTCGCATCCCTCGTCTCATTCCAAAGCCTCGTTTCTTTTTTCATGGTACTTCAAAGTTTTTTTCATGTTAAAATCATGTTTCGGTTTAGGTTTGGGGTTAAACTTAGGAAAAATCGCAATAACGTTGTTCATTATTGCAATCATTATTAGTTGTCTGCCTAAAATCTCCCTTTTTTCAGTGCAGTTCACTGATTAAAAAAGTTATTATGTAAAAAATATTGATGTCAGGCAAATATGCCACCATGAGTCAAATCCTCCTATATACTGTCCTTTTTTTCTTCTTTTTTGCTTGCTCTTTCAATCTCAGTACACACATAAATAATGTTTGTTGTGCTGTCTGAAGATCAGAAGAGTAGACCCAAATGTTCCTGACTTTCTGTCTCGTCTGTTGAGACACAGCACCTATCAGCACTCATCCTGAATGAAAAATAAACGTATTTGTGCCTCTGGCTCTCTCATGAGGGGAGTCGTGCACATCAACATCGATCACAGCAAAGTGTCTCAGACAGGTTCATGGCTTACATGATGACTTCTTTTTTCAGAATGTTAACCTGAGCAAGTAAAAAAAAAAAGCTGTATCAGTTTATTTCATGAATGTAATGTATAAACATGTTTAACAGATCCAAAATTATTCCTTGTTACTTTTCTTGTAGTAGTACTGTTGTCAGATGTCTCAATCATAGTAGTAATTTATGTGACACAAGAAAAGTAAGAACAATTTGCAATCTTAATACATTTTTTGGAATGTAAATATTATAATTCTTTTTTTTCATGCCAACAATTTAAGATGACTGCTCTAAATGCCTTTTGAAGGTTATTCCATGCTTTGGGACAACAATGCAAATCAAAGAGCAATAAATAGGCTCACATTTAACATGATATCTGTACATACATACATTTATATACATACACACATTACATATACCATATATACACCGATCAGCCACAACATTAAAATCACTGACAGGTGAAGTGAATAACATTTATTATCTCGCTACAATGGCACCTGCCAAGGGGTGGGATATATTAGGCAGCAAGTAAACAGTCAGTTCTTGAATTTCATGTGTTGGAATCAAGAAAAATGGGCAGGTGTAAGGATCTGAGTGACTTTGACAAGGGCCAAATTGTGATGGCTAGACGACTGGGTCAGAGCATCTCCAAAACTGTAGGTCTTTGTGGCAGCAGGGGCGTGTTCAAGTGCCCGTCCGGGGGAGAAAGCGGTAAGGGCGCTTGCACCTAAGCTAAATTATGTCTAACACCTGTTTCTAATTTCAGTGAGCACGGGGAGAGCAGCATAAAAATGGCCACAGAACCTCCAGCCGGGGAGAGAGAGACGCATCAGTCTAGTGTTGGCGTGTTATGAGAAAGCAGCAAAAGAGTTACAAGACAATTGAGAAGTTTATGTTTTCTGTTAATTGTAAAGTTGTGAGCACTGCTGTGGCCATTAAACCCTTACTTGAGAAGAGCAATTCATCAAGTCTGCATAGGTTAGGAGATTAGCCACCGGCATGCCTGTTGAGTAGATAAGCAAAATTATTTGCACATGAAATACCTGCAATTAAATGAGGGGCTCGTGAACTGGATTGACAAAATTAGGGAGAACGGAAATCAAGACGGTGTCATTGAGTTGAAGCTTTGCAAACTTTCTGCAGGAAAATTATTTCTTGAAAGTTTTAAACGATCATGTGTAGGTAAATGGTGAGACACCCAGCAAGCCACTTTCTAGATAGACATTGCGACGTGTCTTCACTTGTTTTTTAGCATCTAGTTGTCAAGTTAAAAGGAACCCCTGCATTCTGGTCCATTCAACTGCATTGCGTCTAGATGTTTTTGAATGGACACAAGAATGCATCCTTTGCGAACACCTCCTTAATCTATTTCAGATTGACTCTGAATATAGCTGAATATTGGGAGGTCATTACCTAACCCTTTCCCTAACCCTCTGTGGAGGTGTTGCCCCCCCCCCCCTTTTAGAATAACTGCTCCCTTCCTGAAAAACCACACCCTATTTTGATATTCCACCCCCATTTGGAGATCTCCGGCCTGCAGCTCTATTTACTTGGAATGTATTACGGTGGACTGTAGGCCAGTACGACATGATCACATAGGAATTTTGCATGTTGTTTCTGAGAGTTCCGGTAACCTAGGATCGGACACATTATGCCTCTCCGACAAGCACCATCCATCAATCAGACATTTTTTTGCTTTGACTCCATCGTTTCTACCTTCCAATGTGGTGCAACTGAAAGCATGTCGCTTCAGCAGTGTGGAAGAGCCAGGTTCGGATCCCGCATTGAAACCAAGAAGTGTTCACATAATCAGTGACAAGAGTGATTCTGAGGTTGCATTTTCCCCTCTAACATTACATTTTTACTCCACTGATGGTTAGGCTTAGGTTTGGGATTTGGAGAGGGGGGTACAGTTTATAGAATATTCATTCCTCTTCACTGTTTTACATTCTGTACTGCTGAAAACAACTCTTTTTACAACTCGCTTTTGGCGCCCCTCTGTGCACATTTCACATGGAAAATACAGCTCAAGCGAGCCCATTCACCCAACAACATTTACCGCTTTGGCAACTGGGGGCAGTGTTTCATAATTCGGTACACACATACCAATTACAACTACCAACAAAGAAAAGTAAATCAGCTGTTTCCGATTTCACTGTGAGATCAGTCTGGCCAGTGACAGGCTTACAGTATCACATGGAAATACAACAAACAAAATACTTATGTCTAAAAGCATGTTTTGTAATCTTATAATGTTTTCATCTTTAAATTATTTTCATTTGTGAACTTTTGTAATGCTTGGCCCACCGTTTGTTCCGTGTGTTTGACTGCTAAATCACACTTCTGATGTTGTTTGTGGATTTACAAAATTGTCAGCTTTCCTATTCGGCCTGTGTCATGTTAATGCTTCATATTGTTGGGCTAATTCAGTTTGTTGTAACATTAACACATTTCATGTTTGACTTTTATGATAATTTTTGCTTCTTGAAAATAACAAAATATTGTTTTTATTTTAATTTAATTGCCCAATTGTCACACATTATACATACATTTCTGCATATATACAGTGAAATTATTTATTTTTCACATATCCCAGCTATGCTGGGGTCAGAGTGCAGGGTCAGCCATGATTCGGCGCCCCTGGAGCAGATAGGATCAAGGGCCTTGCTCAAGGGCCACACAGTGGTGTCTTGGCAGTGCTGGGGCTTGAACCCCCAACCTTCTGGTCAGTAATCCAGAGCCTTAACCGCTGAGCCACCACTGCCACTACACCTTGTGGTGTTATGAATCGTTATCGTGTTGGATGGCCAATTGACTTAAATCTGGGTCCCGATGCAAAACCATTTGAGAAACACTGAGTTCAATTAAACACTAAGAGTCACCGTGATACAGAGATATATTGTTTACTGTTTACAGGAGGTCACCTCTGGCTGGATGGCAGAGATGGAAGGGAGATTATTTACAGAGGAAATAAGCTTTAACTGATGCCAGGATGCAGAACAACATTTGGTCGCTGAAAGAGTGGTGGAAGCGACATGCTCATTAAAAGAAGAAAAACATAATCACACTTTAAAAGGACATTTAATGCAGTCAAATACAAATCACTCTCAGCCAGAAATGTGCTTTTAATTATTGTGCAAATACATGCTAGACACACCGGGATGTAACATCACAGGACGCCTTGGCGACTTATTACCTCACAGGTCAGTCGGACCTCCATGGATCCAACTATAAATAGTGCCCTTCTTTCTTTTTTGCTTTTGACTTACTGTATAACTTACACAGGGAGGTATTTTCACAGTGCTTGAGACAGAAATGTATTGGTTATTTTCATATGGAAGGTCACAGAGTAGCTTTATGTAAAACTATTGAAGGATTGAAAGTCTTGTTCATAGGAAAAATGGCATCTAAATATGAAGAAATAACAAAAATCATGTAGGGGACAGATGAAACCAAAAGCTGGGATTGAGAAAGAAACCATAAAATGAGGGGGAGGTAAATGGCAGAAGAGGAGGTCTCCAGATTCCCTGCCATTTCTTTGGTGTGAAGCCTATATATAATTCCTGAAAGCCTCAAACAGAATAAGAGTAGTATAAGCTTTTACTCTGACCTACATTCTCAGATAAGAACAGTTTATTTTACAGCGATTTGTTTTCTGAGCCCTGAGATAAAACATAGGACCCCAATAATGTTGTTAATAAGAATTTTAGTTTACCTGAATAGTCCTTAATTACATTGACAATTTGCCACTGCCAAAATTCTTCTTTTGGCTGCACCCGTTAAGAGTCACCACAGTGGATCATCCATGATCTGCATATTTGACTTGGCACAGGTTTTATGCAGGATGCCCTTTCTGACTCCCTCACCCCTAAGGTGCAATTTAGAGTCTCCAATTCACATAACCTACAGCAAAACTGGAGCACCTGGAGGAAACCCATGCAAACACAGGTAGAACATGCAAACTCCACACAGAAAGGCCCAATTGAGCCAGGACTCAAACTCAGGACCTTCTTGCTGTGAGGTGACAGTTCTAACCACTGAGCCACAGTGCCGCCCATATCAAACATTAGATTATTTTCTATACGTTCCAAAAATAGCTCCATAAAAATAATTCTCACAATGCGTTTATCAGCGCTATGTAAGAAGGTTGTTTACAGTGACGTGCATGTCTACATGTGCTTGCGTTGTTTAGTGCTAAAAACCACACAATATCTTGTGTGAACAGGCTTCTCATAGTGCTCATAAACATGCAGTAGACATTAAGATTTAGAAAAGAAAAAAATAATAAGTTTGAAACTTGAATTTTGGTCTGGTATGCTGGCAATGACAGGCTGAAGATGATGATGAAGTGTATAGCCCAACTGCAGTTTAATACAAATGTGACATGCAAACGTGAACAAAACATAAGACTTGACAACAAACCAAACCAAACATAACATAACATAACATAACATAACATAACATAACATAACATAACCTGACTTGACTAACAAACAATGTTAAAACACACAACATCTGACAAAGCACCAAAGCAAACATGAGGGTATAAATACATGGACATGTAACAAGACAACCAATGAACAGACA
Source organism: Moxostoma hubbsi (assembly GCA_032164185.1). NCBI lineage: Eukaryota > Metazoa > Chordata > Actinopteri > Cypriniformes > Catostomidae > Moxostoma > Moxostoma hubbsi. The sequence continues at coordinate 34,131,758 of JAVLUX010000021.1, forward strand.
GAACTATAAACAAGATAATAAGACAATACACCAATGAAAAAAACCCCACATGAACATGGAGGGAAACAGGTTGATCACATGACTTGGAACACATGACTATAAAACAGGAACTAAACTTCCAAAATAAAAGACATTAACACAAAACATGAACAAAAACACATAAAACCATGACATATCCCCCCCACTAGAGGACTCCCGACGCTCACTCTTGTGACTTGACGTGGTTACATGGCATGACATGGTAAAATGGTACAGCAGGATCCTGACTTGGCCATGGTAGGCGTGGATGCTGATTCGTTAGCCGTGGCAGGCATGAGTGCTGGACCGTGGAGCAGAGGCGGGCCTGGACCGTGGAGCAGCGGCAGGCCAGGACAGTGGATAGAGGCAGGCCTCGACCATGGAGCAAAGGCTTGCTTGTGATGTGGCATGGAGCCGAATCTGGCGTGGCTGTGATGTGGCATGGAGCAGACCCTGACTCGATGGTCGTGATGTGGGACCCTGTCTCGTTATGCACCTCTCCCACAGTAAACGGTGAACCACTTATAAGTAGGGCAAGGTCGATATACTGAGTCAGGTTGTAGGTTCTCCAGCCCTCAAGCACCAGGAAGGAGACTGGCTCATTCAGCCCAAAACAGTCCTTGAGGTCAATCTCATTAAAGTTGACCCTGCAGGCCAGAGTGCAGAAGTCCTCTACATATTCCTATATATTCCGACGTAAACAAAGAAGCTGAACTGCTGGGTTCATTTTGCGGTCAGGTATTCTGTAACGATGCTGGCAATGACAGGCAGAAGATGATGATGAAGTGTAGAACCCAAGTGCTGTTTAATACAAATGTGAAATCCAAACATAAACTTGACTAGACTTGATGAAACTTGACTTAATTTGACTTGACTTATGTTATGTTAACATAACTTGACCTTACTTGACTACCAAACAATGTTACAACACACAATGCCTGGCAAAGGACCAAGGCAAACATGAGGGTATAAATACATGGACATGTAACAAGACAACCAATGAACAGACAGAACTATAAACAAGATAATAAACCAATGAAAACAAGACACATGAACAGGGAGGGAAACAGGATGATCAAATGACTTGCCTTGGAAACAGAGAATCACATGACATGGCAGGGAAACAGGAAATGACATGGAACACATGACTATAAAACAGGAACTAAACTTCCAAAATAAAAGACATTAACACGAAACGTCTCGGTTACTGTCGTAACCTCCATTCCCCGATGGAGGGAATGAGACATTGTGTCGATGTAGTGACAATAGGGGTCGATCTCGAGAGCCCAAGACAATTTCAGATCTTTGAGAAAAGGCCAATGAGTACTGGTGAGAAGAATTTGCATGCCACTCCCCCCGACATACGGGTATAAAAGGGAGGCTGGAATGCGGATTCATTCAGGTTTTTGCACTGAGGAGCCAAGACAAGGTCCCGGCAATTACAGTGGTGTAGTTCAGCATGTGGCAAGAGGGACACAACGTCTTGTTCCCTCCATCAGGGAGTGGAGGTTACGACAGTAACCGAGACGTTCCCCTTCAGTCACTCACTCAACGTTGTGTTGATGTAGTGACAATAGGGGTCCCTTATACGAAAAGCCACAATGGCAGAACAGCGTTACGTGAACTGTGTTACGATAACCAAGTCTGGGTGAGCCAATACAGTTCCACGAGGGTGACTTGTTCCTCGTCCTCCCTGACCTTGTACAGAACCTGTGCAAGTAGGCTCACTGGGGGAAACATGTATGCGCAGCCACTGGGGCCAGTTGTGTGCCAGCGTGTTGGTACCGAGGGGAGCTCCCATCAGGGCATACAAGAGCGGATAATGTGAGGATTCGCAGGAGGCCCTGTGCCTTGCCGAATCAACTTCATATCAGCTGGACTACCTGGGGGTGGAGTCTCCACTCTCCCCTGAGTGTCACCTACTGCAACAGAGCATCTGAAGTGATGTTGAGGTTGCCAGGGATATGAGTGGCCCACAGCAACCTGAGACACCGCTGACTCCAGAGGAGGTGGTGACGGGCAAATTGTGACATGCCCAAGTGTAAACTGCCTTGGCGGTTTATAGAAGCCATTGTCATTGTATTGTCCATCTGGACCAACACATGCTTGCCCTGGATCAACGGCAATAGCCTCTGAAGGGCGAGCAGTACTGCCAGCAACTCAAGGCAGTTAATGTGCCAATGCAGGCAAGGTCCTGTCCAGGAGCCAGTGGCCTCATGCCCATTGTATACGGCACCCCAGCTGGTCTTAGAGGCGTCCGTCGTAACCACGACATACCTAGACACTTTCTGTATGGGGACTCCAGTCTGCAGGAAAGCAAAGTCTGTCCAAGGGCCGAAAAGGCAGCGGCAGGCGGGTGTGAGAGCCATGTGATGTGTGCCACGGCACCATGCGTACCTCAGGACCCGGGACTGGAGCCAGTGCTGTAGCGGCCTCATATGCATCAACCCGAGCGGCGTGACCACTGCTGATGATGCCATATGCCCCAGGAGCCATTGAAAGTACTTCAGGCAGTTCAGCACCAACTGCGCGCAATCGCATCATTGACACCGAGTCAAACTCCATGTCAAGAAAAGCGATGCTCTGAACCGGGGAGAGCTTGCTCTTTTCCCAGTTGACCCAAAGCCCTAAACAGCTGAGGTGTGTGATCACCAGGTCCCCGTGTGCACACAGTAAGTCTCGAGAGTGTGCTAAAATCAGACAGTCGTCGAGGTAATTGAGTATGCAAACACCCACTTCCCTTAGCAGGGCAAGGGCTGCCTCTGCGATCTTTGTGAAGATGCAAGGGGACAGGGACAAGCCGAAGGGGAGGACCTTGTACTGGTGCGCCCGACTGTCAAACGCGAACTGTAGGAAGGGTCTGTGTCAAGGTCAAATCGAGACATGAAAGTACGAGTCCTTCAGGTCTACCGCCATGAACCAATCTTGATGCTGGATGCACGTAAGGATGTGCTTTTGTTTCAGCATCTTGAACGGGAGTCTGTACAAGGCCCGGTTCAAGACTTGCTGGTCCAAGATTGGCCGCAACCCACCGCCCTTCTTGGGAACGATGAAGTAAGGGCTGTAAAAACTCCTGTCTCACTTCGGCTGGAGGGACAGGCTCTATTGTGCCCTTCCGTAGGAGGACCGCGATCTCTGCTCGTAGGATGACAGTGCTCTCCTCCTTCACTAACGTGAAGAGAATGCTGCAGAACCAGGGCGTTGCCTGCCGAATTGAATCGCACAGCCGAGTCGGATAGTTCTGGCCAACCAGTGCGAAAGGTTGGAGAGCGGCAGCCAAGCGTCCAAACTCAGGAAAAGGGGAACTAATGAAAGGATCACATTCAACATTCCTGGGGGTGGGGCCTCACGGCAGAGGGGAGCAGGGAGTGCCATGTCAGAAAGCGGTGCTCTGACCCGAGTCTTAAGGCAGGCTGGCGACTGAGGAGGAGGACCTCTCGACTTGACTCATCCCCCCCGGCCGGCTGGGTGTGTGGTTTGTGTGATGCAGCGGGGCATGTGAAGGAGGGGGGCCTCGTTCAGGAGGCCCAGGCTGCAGACACTCGGTGTCCGGTAGCCGTGGGGGTGGTGACCATGAGCACCAGTGGAGTAACCCGAGGAGAGAGGAAACTGCTCTTTTTCTTTTTTTTTGACAATGTGGGTACCGCAGCCCATCCGGGTGCGGTGAACAAAAAAGAAAATGGGAACAAAGGATTTTCCTCATGGCCCTCCACCGGGGGATGGAGTGGTCTGGCTACAAACTCCAAAGTTCCTGCAGGAATCTCGATCCTTGGGCATCCCATCTCAGAGGTGCTTGGGAGCCCTCCTGGGGGTCTTTGCGGTTGGCCGGAAAAGCAGGGGGGCATCCCTCTCCTGCGGGGGGGCTCTACGCTGGGGCGAAGAACTGGGCTCGGGTTGGGGCGGAGCCGCTTGAAAAGGCGCCAGCCCGATTGAGTCCTCGACGTCTGACATCAACAAGATGCTCTCCGATGCAGCGATGAACATCTCATCCAACCCGCGAGCTCCCAAAGTGACATTAGGCAGGCACTGAGGCGAGCTGTCTGTCTCATTCCAAAGCTGAACTGGAGCAAATGAGCATGCTGGGGAATGAGCAGTCCATGGGGAATTACCTGGTGAACCGTACCCATTGAAGTAGCGCCCAGGGATGTAGTCTGCATTGGCATGTAGAGGGAGAGAAAGCTGCTGGAATGCACTGTATATCCAACAGCATACACTTCTGAAGAGTTGAATGGATTCGTAGAAGTATTCATCTTACTGAAAAACAACCACTCTGCTCTGAAGAAAAAATCTGAATGTATCTGCATTCCAGCCTCACTTTTATACATGTATGTCAGGGGGGAGTGGCATGCAAATTATACTCGGCATTTCTCATTGGCCTTTTCTCAAAGATCTGAAGGTGTCTCGGGCTCTCAGGATCGACCCCTAGTGTCACTACATTGACACAACGGCGAGTGAGTGACAGAAGGGGAACACATAAAACCATGACACTTTTATAAAAATAATTGAATTACAACAAAAGAATAATAATTTTTTCAAAAATTACAAACTGTAAAAGTTAAAAGGTACTGCATAACATATTCCAATGATCTACTGATTCACTGTTTTGACAGAGACCAAAAATCTTTTAAGAATGTCAGACAAGTTGCTAGACAAAACCACTTGTCCCTGACGTATGATGTCTGTTTAAAATACAGGAATTATTTCTGTAATCACTCTTGAGAAGAGAATGGAACAACATGCCATCACATTTTAGCAACAGCTCCATTTTTAGCCTCAAGTGCTGTTATGCAGCATTACATCAGAGATTGTTCTAGGAGCCTAATTTAACACCGATCATACCCTCATTGGGTCCCCTCTTTGCACATTATGCATTATTTATAGAAAGTGACATATTTATAGGAGAGATTAATTCATCCAAGTCTCAGATTTCCCTCTGTGGACACTCATTTGGGTGCTTTCCTTAGGTGATATCGCCTGGCTTAAGTTTTAGACTCTGATTTAGTGTACTCTTCTCTGTCCAGTCAGAGGGAAGGAAGTCTGGGGGGGAAGGATTATGTCATAGGATGTGGTTTGTGGATAGATTATAAAAAAATTATATAAAAAAAAGGTGAAAGCCTTTTCTTGATGACTGCTGTCCTTATGTCACACCATTCATCCCCAATAAAGAATATTCAAAGTGCACAATTCCTACTTCGTGAATTCCCCTGAGACTTTTAAAAGAAGAAGTGAATATTTAAATAGTTAGTCCAGAATTGGCTACTCCGTCATCATTTTCTCACCCTCTTATTATAAACCCTTCAACTTCTTTTGTGGTACACCAAAGGAGATATTTCATAGAATGTCCAAGCTCACATTGGTTGCATGTTATTCGTCAACCCTGTAAAAGTCTGCTAGAAAAACAAAACCAGATCTTTATTCCAGGTCTCATTCAACTGAAGTTATTGCTTCATATGGCCATACATCTCTTCTCCTGTATTTTAAATAGTTATTCAGTCGTTAAGGGGGCTGTGTGGGTGAATCTCACGAAACCTGTCAAGAACATATACAGATCACATTTCACCCCAAAACGAAAACAAATATATTTTGCACAAAGTAAATGAAGTAAATGAAATTCTAATCATTAAGAATTTTAAATTTTTTTTGCATTGTGATATTTTCATGACAATTAAGCAACGTATCCCACAGTAATGTAATTTAATGTATGTGAGTATTATTTATATATATATATATATATATATATATATATATATATATATATAATTTTCATCTATTAAGACAGAGATTCATCTCTCATCTTCTACTATTTTGGTGTCGACATACACGAGTCAGTGGGCGGGATCTTCATGGCAACGAGAAGTCTCTATTATCCCCAGCAGTGTTCCGGCGAATATTTACACCGTATCGCTGCTTGTCGCTTCACTGGTGAATGGGCCGCTTCAGCATCCTGATTCCCCGAAGCCCTTCAGCACGAGTATTGTTTCCTTATAAGCTATTGTGTGTCCCACCGCCTCTTCTGTGACTCCTGATGGATCATGGGATGAATTTGAGGTGGATCTCGTACCGGCACATGCCCCGCTAGCCCCTTAATCTCCATATACTGTGTCTATGCCTATACAATATGTATATGAGCTTCGACTCTCTGCAGGAGCACACAACCTTGTCAAGTCCACCGGTTCTGATGCTGGGTATGATGTAATGTCTCTTGCTGCAACTGGCAAGTGGTCAATGAACACCCTGGCACACAGTGCTTTTACCCTCTTCCCCACTGCTGTTTGTTGGGAAAGGAATGTTGTTCAATATGTTGGTTCTGTGTTTCACATTCAAATCACATGCAATAAATAATGCAAAAAACCCCAACAAAAAAACAGCGCTAAAGCGGTAGTTGCACATGACTCTCAAACTTTTTCAATAAAATGCTTTCCCACTTCAAAGCCCACACATTATGCACAACCGCTTCCCAGTGGTGAGCAGTGCATTAAAATCATACAATGAACAAAGCAAATTGCCCTCTGATCCATTAAGTGGCTGCGTGGCGAGCCCTTACGTGTATTTCCTACTGGGTATTTAAAACAATCAAGCAAGGTCATTCGATTCAGTTTGTACGCTGGCCACCTCGCTTCACCGGCGCTTTGCAATCTGTGGTCCGACCACAAGATGTGTCGGTGTTGCATGCAGAGATTCACAGTTTCATTATAAACTAAATGCAATAGAATCTGCCCCAGATTGCGACACACACACAGCGGGATTTACAGCCATTATTTCCTCGTTCTGGAGAAGGATGACGGGCTTTGGCCGATTCTAGTTCTGAGACGCTTGAATTGCGCACTTGTGACACACCCATTCAAAATGTTAACTTAGATACACATCTCATCACACATCCGTCCTCAGTTGCCTGAGGCAACTGCGTATCAATTTAATATCAAATCAATTTAAGTCCTTCTATTCAGTCCGTCTCTGGCATCCCGCACATTCATGAAATGTTTCGATGTGTCACTCACCCCACTGAAAAGTTTTGACTTACCTCAGTGATTAGGTATTACTACCCAATCAAAAGTCACTAGTGAGCGAACACAGAGACATGCTGCTTTACCTTATGGAAAACCTGGTCTAATGTCAACTAGGTGAAAAGCACACTTTTCTCCAGCCAGTAAATCTCCTTTTAAGGATTTCGTCTCGACTTCTTGAGCATGCAGGTGCACCTCACGAACGAGTGTGCACAGACCATTCTTTGGTGTCTGTCTCAGTTCAAACCGGAAAAACATTACCACTGAATTAATTTCAGAGAATACTGGGTTATGGTGGCAGCATCCACAGTCACAACTTTAGGTCTGTTACACATGAGACCTCTCCAGTACTGACTCAAGCGATGTTCCACATTGTGTTTGGAGTCTCAGGCTCATGCGCATCACGGTGACTTGCCGCTGTCTAGCTGCTTTAGCACCATGGACAGCACCGGCCTTCTACCAACAGGGTGTTAAGCTGGGTCAAATTTTCAGAAGGAAAGTGCTGACCACAGATGCATCCAACACAAGTTGGGGCACGGTGCGTGATGAACGCCCGACTTTCGACACCTGGACAGGTGCGAAACGAGAAAGGCATTTCCGCCTAAGGCATAACCGCCTAAAGTAACTGGCTTTCCTACATTGTGAATCACCACATTCTGATTCGTTTGGACAACACAACAGTAGTGGCATATATAAGTCACCAAGTATGCGTTTCCACAAGTGCGCCTCCATTCTGTCATCAGTAAAATCCCAGTGGACATGAAAACAGTCCTGTTAATGTCCAAATCAGTCCTGGTTTCTGGAGAAGGTAGAAATACTGGACGGGCCTCCATGGGAAATACAGCTGAAGAGAGACCTTCTCTCTAAAACACAAGGCACAATTTGGCATCCCCAGCCAGAGCTGTGAAGCCTACATGTGTGGCCTTTGAAAGGAGCACAGTGCAAGAGCTAGAATTGGCTCAGTCGGTTATGAACACCATATTACAGGCTAGAGCACCATCCACGAGTTGCCTTTACGCACTGAAATGGTAAGGCAACCAATTGGTGCTTTTCACATGGCAAAATACCCTGTGAACTGCCCCATACCTGAAATGACGCAGCTTTTTTTTTTCTCTCCAACTTTGTATTTGCTTTTGCTGCAATGACAATATGTAGAAAAAAAATCCAAGTAGTTTAGACAATAAAACAAACTAGAAGACACAAAGCATCAAAAAAAAGAAATAAATATAATTAATAAAAGGGCCATTACAGGAATTTGAAAAGCTTTAACAGTTTTATAATTTTATAACAAGTCTAGGGTTAGGGTTCTGTTTATTCATTATTATATGTAAATATATTTAAATATTTATTTAAGAGCGATTGGACTCAGGGCTCATTCCATCAATGCTCAAAGTTTATGTGGCAACTATATCTGCATATCACGCACTTGAAGCAGGCACCTCTATAGGCAAACATGATTTAACCATAATTTCTTAAGGGGCGGAGCGGCTGAATCCTCCTCGTGCTACAGTCCCGACTTGGGACCTAACCTTGATCCTTCGAGCCTTTGGACTATGTTGAATTGTGTGTGCTTTCACTTAAGACTGCATTACTGCTGGCTTTGACCTCAGTTGACCTCAGTTGACAATTCATGTCTGGAATTTGGTCCGGGTCTTTCAAAAACCACTGTCAAACCCAGAAAAGGCTGTGCCTAATGTGCCTAAGGTTCTAACCACGCCCTTCAGTGAGCAGGGGGTTCACCTTCAAGCCTTTTTCTCTTCATGGGGCATGGACGAAAGGTGTGTCCTTACAAGACATCTTTTGCAGCAGGATGGCCCTTCTCAAAACACATTCGCAAGGTTTTACAACCTTGACATCACGTCTCTCTCATAGCAAGTAATCTCTGACTAGAGCACTTGCCATTTCATTGGCCAAACATATACTTATGCCCCTCTTTTTAAGTGCAGTCTCCCTGACTTTTTACACAACCACCTGCATTCAGACCATTGTATTTCCCAAAAGTCACAGGCACTTTCATTACAAATAAACTACCCGACTGGGTTCATGAAGGGGTTAATTCATACTATATGACTATAGTTCATACTCCCATTCCAAGTGTTCCCCTCCTTGGCCACCATGAGGTTCATATACTTTCAGCATACTCATGTCGGTACTGCGGCATCATGTGTCCTCTCTGGAAGGTTATGTCGTGTAGTATGGCATGATGAGACTCTGTACACTTGACATAGCATCACTTAGCTGACGCTATGGGGAACAGAGTCGTAAGAGAACTGTAACTTCTGTTCTCTGAGACGAGTGGAACGAGACATTGCATAAACTGGCCGCACGACTCAAGAGTTATTTGAGGTGTGAGCGATGTGCTCTTGTCCCTCAGTCAGAAAAGTCTCAGGGAACCGAGGTTACATACTGTTATTTAAGGGATTGAGGCACGACAATGTTATTCCAAGAACTCAGCTTTATTCAGAAACATTAACGTCACATGTTAACACTAAGCACGTTCTTCCTCACGTCCACTGTTTTCACGAGCCTCCACACGCTCCTCTATCCAGCATCTCATAAGACACAACACATACGTAACAGATGTTTTCGGCCCCCCGCCCCCCCTTTTTTTTTATAATTTGGGACATGGGAAAAGACTGTGGATGATTGAAGGCCACGAAGGATACACCCAATGCAGCCTCTAAAATATAGCAAATGAAGGCTGCGAAACGAGGCTGCTTTCCAAGTGTCCTTGCAATTGAGATTGTTGAGAGTGCTTGATGATGTGGCAGGCAAGATATCCAGCCTTATGTGGTTGCAGATTTCAGATTGAGAAGCATCCGATGTCTCTATCAAAAAGGTGATTAGTTATTTTAATTGTAAAGCAGGCCTTCCATTCCTACTGCCACCAGATTCAGCGTTACTCTTTCTACCATTCACAAATATACCAGTGACCATTCTAGACTCTTACTGTTTTTTTAATACTCACAGAATGAAAGATAGATAGATAGATAAAAAAAAATTAAAACTGCAAAATGAAAGCCTTTTGAAACATTTTATTTACAAGGTTTCATACATTGCAGAATGATTGCTCTCCCAGATGTTCATTGTCAGCATAAACCCGATGTAAAATGCATGATAATGTAAAATAATAATCGATTATCAGACCTGGATGTCTAGATTTAAGAAAATGCCCATCCTACATCTCAGCCAGAATCCTGGGATTTGTTGTAATACATTCATTCAGCATCTCTTCTCAGCAAACTGTTGCTAGGTTACCTTTTTTGCATTAGAGCAGTCTGTCCTTGTTTAAAAAGTAAGAAATATGCATCAGCATTTTTCTCAATGTTTATCTTTAAACACCCAAATGATGTGTATTTGTTAATTATACATTTTTAAACCATTAGTCACAATTTATTTGCTAAGGAAAGCATACATTTTATTTTTCACAGTAACACAGGATTTGACCTAACCGCTAAGTATTACATTTTGGTGTGTAACTCATCCTGCATCATTATGCTACGGACAAGAATCATACCTCATATCATGTGGCCTGTTGAGGAGAGATTCATATTTTTTCCTGGTGGACAAAAAAAAAAAAAAAAAGAATATCCCTTAGCTAGATTTATATTGGAGGAAGCCAAGCCATGTCTATTGGGACCACAATATTATAAACACATGGGGTAGGCTCTTTTAAACTTGGGCCAGTGAGCAACCGCTTAGTAATGCCCCAGCAACCACCCAGAATACTCTAGCAAATCACTTAGGTCATACCGTAGCTACCATCTGAACATCCTCACCACACTATAGCAGTGCCCAAGCAAACACAAGAACACCCAAGCAACTGCCTAGTAACAATAAGTTACACCCTAGCAAACAACCAAGCAACAACAACACCCCAGCAACCACCTACCAAAAATAAGCCACATCGTAGTATCCACAAAAACACCCTAGCAACAATGAGCTACAATTGCCCAGACCCTAGTGACCACCCAGAACACGCTAGCAACCACAAGAACACTATAGCAAGTACCTAGCAACCACCAGGAGGGACCCAAGGCATGTCTATAGGGACCACAATATTATAGACTCTTGGGGGTGGGCAATTTAGACTTGGACCAGCAAGCAACTGCTTAGTAATGCCCTAGCAACCACCCAGGACACCCTAGAAATCACTATGCAGTGTCATACCGTAGCTACGATCTGAACATCCTCGCCACACCATAGCAGTACCCTAGCAAACCCATAGCAACTTCCTACCAACAATGACCCAGACCCAGCAACCACCCAGAACACCCTAGCAACTACCAGGAGGGACCAAAGCCATGTCTATTGAGTCCACAATATTATAGACAACTGGGGTGGGGTCTTTTGACTTGGGCCTGCGAGCAACCATTTAGTAATTCCCTTTGCAACCACCAAGAACACCCTAGAAATCTCTTAGCACTGTCATACTGTAGCTACCATCTGAACATCCTCACCACACTATAACAGTGCCCAATAAAACATCTAGCAAGTCCCCAGCAACCACCAAACAACAACAAGCCACACTCTAGCAACCACATGAACACCCTCGCAACAATGAGCTACATTGTCCGGGACACTAGCAACAACCCAGAAAACACTCGAGCAACCACTTCATAATAAAATGTAAAAATAGCAGCATCTGGTTTTAAATCTCTTTCCTGATCCATCAACCACCAAGAGACTTCTCACTACTGCACATGTTACATACATGTTTAACCAAGGATATTCTTGAATGTTCTCAAACGCCTTATGCCGCCGTGTGCGACTGCCCATTTTGCCCATGCCTAAATCTGCCACTGCATGTGATGTAAAAGAAAACAGTACTCATCAGACCAGGCAAACATCTTCCACTACTCTAAGGTCCAGTTCTGACGCTCGCGTGCCCATTGTAGGTGCATTTGGCGGTGGAGAGGGGTCAGCATGGGCACTTTGATCGGTTTGCCCCCCTACTCCCCCCTCTAAAATATATATTTTTATGAATTTGCTCTGAAATGGCTTAAAAGGGGTTTTTATTTTTCAATAAGAGAAACAATAATTTCAACCAAATAACCATTATTGCAAAGTTGATTGAAAATAGGTAATGCAAGAATAAAATACAGTAAAATCCTGACCTGAGTTCTATACCGTTTTTCACCAGATGAACACAATTATTATTTTCACTTATAGACAGAAATATAGCAACAAATAGTAAATAGCAATATTTACCTACATATTTTTACTAAAAAATGTTAATAGGAAAAAAAGAACATTTTGAACAGCATTTTTAACAGAAACAAATCAAAACCAATTCACTTAAACCATTAGTTTGAACAGAAATGAATCAAACTACCAATCTTCCAAATTAAATCAATATCCAAACAAGGCTCCTTATGAGATGAATTCACATTTTTTTTTGTCTTACATTATAAGGCAAACAATAGGTTATACATTGCCATGTATGTCAAATTGCAACTATTGCATACTGTAAAAGTAATTAAGACATCCAGTGCTGTTCAAATGCCTGGCAGACATGATCCATATCAGTCTCACTTTTGTTTACATTTCTATGTATTAGATATAGAGTGGCAAAATGAGATCAGCATGAACAGGTGATCAGATATGCAATCATACAGAGAACACATACATCTGTGTTCTACCAAAACGTGGCATAATCGTCAAGTTTTTCATAAACCAACTGTATTCAGTCAAACTTCGTGGTGTAATACTACCCCTGAAAAAAGGCAAAGAATCCATGACTTAACAGCAGAAAATTATACAGTAGGAGGTACTGTAAGTACGAGAGGAAACCTTTCATGCTCAAATGCATTTCTCATTTATTTAAAAGTATTAGACTTAGAAAAGGTCTAGATGGAGACTGCTCCTTTATCTCAGATCATTCAGACAAATTGTATCAAGTGCTGAATATGATGATTGTCATGATCCATTTGATTAATTCAGTAAATATACTTGTGGGAACAACATGTCTCAAGACAAGAGGCATTCCATGAGCACTGATGGTCAGACACCATCAGCACTCGGACACTTCACTGTGTGTGTGTATCCCTCCGCTTGTGCTCATGCTGTTCTGTAAAGTGATGTTAGTCATTGTTTACATAGAACAGCGCTCCATGATCGCTGGTATTACTAATACATTACCAAAGCTAGGAAATGTCTTTAAACAGCTTTAAACGGACAACTTCAGGATTAAGGGTCATCACCTTTTATAGGAGTTTCCACATTGGATCAAACTGGTTAAAATGGCAGAGGACATCGCCATTTCTATAGTTAATGACTCTTACGCACCAGCTACCATGAAATAGGGAGGAATACCCCTGCTTAGACGTATATATTCCACTAAGAAAGCTGATCTTCAGAAAGCTGACAGCACCTCTGCTTAGGTCTGGCAACAGGTGATCGCACTCTCTCTCTCTCTCGCTCACATCCAGCCGTCTATCCTTGTTTATCTAATTGTTAAAAACAGCACAAGCCGTGATACTATTTCTGAAGTGACATTTTGGAATTACTAATGAAGGCTTGCACACATCATTTGTTTTGAACAGCAATGGCAGATTCTGATCCGTCTCATAATAAAGTAGCTCTATGCACAAATGTGCTTTTATGACTGTACTCGGTTTCTTCTCATTTTTAAAAATTGACTTGTTCATTGAATTGTTGTATATAAGTAATATTACACTTGCAATCGTGCTATATGGCCTTAAATCAGCACTGCTGTGATTCGGCCGCAGGCCGAGTGCCATAGATAATCACAGCAGTGCTGATGTAGGGCCATATCGCAAGCATATGCTCGTGTGATATTGCTTAAATATACATACATTGGATGATGTTACTTAATCAGAAGTTCTGTTAGTAGGCTATATATGTAATTAATATGACAGCTACCTTACGAAAATTAACCATGGTGTTACAGCAGTAACCATAGTTTAACCATGGTAATTGTAGTAAAACTATTGTAAAGAGCAAAATTAACCATGGTTACTACAGTCATGGTTACTAAAATATATCTATAGTAAACCAATTAAGTCACTATTTGTACATTGTGTAAGTTAAAATCATTGTTAATTGCATGAAAACCATAGTTTTTACCAAAAAACATGGTTACTACAGTCATGGTTACTACAATACTGCTAAAGTAAAACCATAGTTCATTTTTGTTAGGGTTAAGTAAATAGGATGACATTTAAATGAACTCATTTATTCTTAAAACACTAATAAACTAGAAAACACCAGATTTTATTTAGCGGAATCAAAGTACAGTGATAAACAGCAGCAATGAAAATACAAAATATTTTTTCCCAATGCTACATATAAGGGAATCGTTTATTTTAACCAGTTCGTTTACATGAAAGGTCCGAAAGAACCAATTCATTTTTAATTATTTGGTTTTCTCAGCACTGCTATGAGAGAGAGAAGATGGTTTAGGTGAGTGTGTTGAAAGACCTTTTCAAAGCATGTCAGTTCACTCAGCAGTCATCTTTGGAACGCTCACGGGCAGCGTTCCATTTTCAATGTTAACAAGCGGCATAAAATTGCAGCTCCAATCTGCTTGAATGGGGGAGAAAAAAAAAACATCTCTATAATGGTTGGTCAAAATGATCACATATTTCAGTAAAATCTGAAGACAATGGTATAATTTCATCACATACACCAAGACAAGCCCCAGGCCATTGAACTGAATACTGGCCTCATTTGACTTGGAAAGCCTACACACCACAGCAACTCAAATATCGGGCAACCAGCTGGACCTCAGTTTTACACGTAACTGTATTACCTCAAATATTCTTGTTACACCTTTATATGTCTCTGATTACTTCTTTGTTCAATTCAACATGATTCTCCCATCCATAGTATAACCGACTCCACCTTTGGTTTCCTTTCGCCGTAACCTCTGTTCCCTCTCACCCTCTCGCCTTTCCACTGATGTCTCTGCCTCTCTTCCCACAATAAATGTATTTTCCACGCTCGATGTAAACACCACTTTACAGTGCCACAGACACACTTAACTCTACTTTAACAACCTGTCTAGACAACATCTGTCCTCTCTCCTCTAGACCAGCACGTACTACACCATCCCGCCCCTGGCTGTCTGAGATCCTTCGTGAACATCGGATTGATCTCAGAGCAGCAGAGAGGAGATGGCGGAAATCTAAAGATCAAGCCGATCTAGGTAAATATCAGCTTCTGCTTGCAACTTTTTCAGATAACGTTAAAGCTGCAAAAACTTAATATTACCAGACCAAGATCAACAGCACCACAGACACTTGTAGCTTGTTTAGAACATTCAACACACTTCTCTGCCCTCCCCCTCCACCACATGACACATCACTGACAGCAGATATCTTCGCCACAGTTTTTACTAATAAGGTTACAGCCATCACCAATATATTCACAGCACCACACCCTGTCAAACACCCACCTCCTGTATGCAACTCTTCTTTCTCTATGTTCTCTCCTTTAACTGACACTGAGGTATCTAAACTCCTCCTCTCCAACCACCCCACCACCTGTTCCCTTGAACACATTCCATCACACCTTTCCCACTACATTTAAGCAGGCTCGAGTAACCCCGCTGCTGAAAAAGCCTGCACTTAACCCCACACAGATAGAACATCCCATTCATTCCATTCATGGCAAAAACACTTGAAAGGGCAGTTTTCAATCAGATCTCTGCCTATCTCTCACAGAAGCTGTTGGATGACAATCAGTCAGGCTTCAAAAGTGGACACTCCACTGAGACTGCCCTGCTGTCTGTCACGGAGTTGCTGAGACAGGTGAAAGCTGAATCAAGATCATCTGTTCTGATTCTGCTGGACCTTTCTGCAGCCTTTGACACAGTCAACCATCAGATCCTACTCTCCACCCTCTCTAAACTGGGCATCACCGGAACTGTGCTTGGCTGGTTAAACTCCTATCCCTCAGATAGGTCCTTCGAGGTAGCCTGGAGAGGGAAGGTATCCAAGCCACATCAGTTACTTACTGGGGTACCTCAGGGATCAGTGCTTGGGCCACTTCTCTTCTTCATATACACAACGTCATTGGACCCCTCGTCCAGTCACATAGTTTCTCTTACCACTGCTACGCTGATGACACGCAACTCTACTTGTCTTTCCAGCCCAACGACACCACAGTGACTGCTCGAATCGCTGCCTGTCTGGCAGACATCTCAGCCTGGATGAAGGAACACTACCTGCAACTCAACCCAGCTAAGACTGAACTCCTTGTCTTTCCAGCCAATCCTGATGTTGAACACAACATCACCGTGCAGCTGGGTCCAACTACAGTGTTGCCTTCCAAAACGGTCAGAAATCTAGGGGTAACCATTGATGATGAGCTAAATTTCACAGACCACATCTCAAAGACTGCAAGATCATGTAGATTTACACCTTTCCTCTCTGTACGTGCCACACAACTGCTTGTTCAGTCACTTGTCATAACTAGACTGGACTTCTGTAATGCTCTCTTTGCAGGCCTTCCTGCATGTGCGATTAGACCTCTGCAAATGATCCAGAATGCAGCAGCATGTCTGGTCTTTAATGAACCAAAGAGAGCACAAGTAACACCACTCTTTGTCTCGCTCCACTGGCTGCTGGTTCATGCACGTATTAAATTCAAGGCCCTGATGCTGGCATACAAAACAGTCACTGGGTCTGCTCCAGCATACCTAAAAACATTTATGCAGAGCTATGTTCCCACCAGAATCCTGCGGTCGGCTAAGGAACATCGCCTTGTCATACCAAAACAAAGAGGAGACTTTCCCGGACTTTCAGTTTCATCATACTACGTTGGTGGAATAACCTCCCCAACTCAATCCGTGAAGCTGACTCACTCTCTATCTTCAAAAAATGGCTAAAAACACATCTTTTCCAAGAGCGCTTAACCAGGCACTTAAATCGGTTTTGTATACTATTCTGATGATAGTGAAAATTTGTAGTATGGCACTTTTCGTACCACTGTCTCCTTAAGATTATTCGCTTATTTTTTTCCTCTTTTGTAAGTCGCTTTGGATAAGCGTCTGCCAAATTAATAAATGTAAATGTAAATGAACAATAAATTGTGCTTCTTTAGTTCAGATCACGCTTAAAAAAAAAAATAAAAATTACTAAATTCATAGGAGAGAGCGTAACTGTCAATTAGCGTGTCACTACAGTAAGTCACAGTTTATGGATACCATACAAAAGAATAGGGAGAGCGTAAACGGACACCAAACTGTCGCAAAATTGTCTTCGTCTTCTTATAGAACAGCAATTTTATCATAGTAAACAACACACATAGTTCATTCCCAAAGGATTGTTTGGTATAAAACTTAAAATTTCAAGCAATTTGCAAACGCTAAACATGATGTGTTTCGGCACTGCTCTTCTGACGGATGAATCTCATGACTGGAAGTTATTCAGAGCCGAAGTCATTACGTGCTTTTTTCATGTTGATATAATTATATTATATGATTAAACATTAAAAAAGGAAATATTACTTGCTTTGATGAAGATAAAAGACACTTATTTACATATTTTGAATGAATGGTACACTTTTATGACACTACACTTAAAGTGCTTCTACATAGAGAACAGGGGACTCTCCTGAATCACCACCAGATACAAGTATATTTTAATATGATTATTCAAGTGTTTTATCGACTACTAATGTTTGTATTGTATTATCAATTTAAGAGGTGAAACTTGTGGTACTGCTGATTAGAGTTCACTGTAAGACTTCATTTTTTTACATTATTAATCTTGCCAACTAAATCACTGACGAACACGTTAGTTGATGAAAGATTTTTTGATTTAGTCAACGATAATGGAAACTAGACGAAAAAGATGAATCATGAAGATTATTAAATGATTTATTAAAGCATGCTGTTGATGAAAATATGATAAAATGTATACTGCTAGATATTAACAGTACAAAGTATAAACAGAAAAACAAACATCTTGATAATCTGTAAATAGAAGATATTAGATATGCAGGGAAAGATTAACCACCGGGCCAATTGGGCCGTTGCCCAGGGGCCTCTGGGGCCTCTAAACCCAAAAGGGCCCTTGGCTCTAAATCAACTATTAATTTATTTTGAGATATCTATTATAAATGCACATAAAAGTCAGCCTAATGTGAAATCCCATTTGTTCCGCCGAATGCGTGCTGGACGACTCTAGTGCGCACTCAGGGAATCTGCGTCTCACAGGTGCAGCGTGTTTATTTGAAGGTCTACAGAGAACAGTGTCTGATTTACAAAATGCTTCCAAACACAAAGATAAGGTGCCGTTTACCCTGGATGTGTACAAAGCTGATGGTTTAAAGTCAGTATAGAGGACTTTAAACAGTTTAAAGGGATACTTCACCTCTGGGAAAATGAATGTGTATTTAAAATTGGTCATTTATATAGTATAAATGTGAAATTATTTTTGAATTTGAAGCATTCTAGGCAGAGAAAAGGCAGAAAATGTATTTTTTACACATGTGGCTGAAAGACAACAACTCCCAGAATGCACTTGCTTTGCTGCCCTTACGAGGCCACTCCCAAACCACGCCTACCGGTTACAGGCGGCAGTATCTGAAAATATGATAACTATTCTTGCTTTGATACATCGTGACTCTATAAATCGTGAGTTATTTGATAAATTGACTGACTACGCGGGAAGAACATTATAATTCCGTGTGTCCAAACTCTGTACATGACGTCTTAGTAACAAAAAGAAAAACAAACAAAATACTCACTTTACACTAAGCCGTCCATTTGTCCCTGCGGGCTTTGGCTGGCATTTCCAATTTATCTTCGGGATCCTAAAATAAGTTTCCAGGACTCCCCTGTTCATGTGTGATACAAAACTTGGGTGCTCAGTTATACATGCTCATGTTATCGGTGCAGTTTCATCAGCGGATTCAGCGATCTCGTCCAGTATCGCTGAAATTCGCGACAGCAATAGGACTCTCTATCTGTTTCCATAGGCGCACAGCGAGAGCACTGACACCACCAGTCCGCCCCAACTCGAGTCTGAATATAATTTAACACTCTCTTCCTCCTGCCTGCCAAGCAGGTTTTGCTCCCCTGCTACAGCAGCTGCTCCGGCTGCCTCTGTTCATCGCTGTATTGCGGCTCGTACAGGTAGCCGCGAGCATCAGATTCTCGCAACAGTTCTTCGAGATCCCCTTCTGCCATTTCAACTTCAAAACTACCTTCCGCAATCGTGATTAGCCTACTTGTATACAAACTTTCTACACAGAGCAAGAGCCTGTTTTCTAAGCTTCTACAGAAAGATGGCTGACACTATCTTCACATTCTGTGAGTGAGATCCCGCCCCATATGGGCGTGGTGAAAACATGCGGAATACTGGCTGTAGTTTTAAGCCTCTGGACCAAAAATCCTCTGATGACGCAAAATGATGATTTTTGCGTCATCGGAGGATTTTTTCCAGACTAAAAATAAATAAATCTCTCGTCTCAGGGGGATATGATGGGGGGGAGCTCGGTAATTAGAAAATACTACTGGTTTTCTACTGATACAAAGCTTAATGCTAAATCCTGAAGTAACCCTTTAAGTCCTGCATACATTTAATGTTTAATGATAAAGAGCAAGGTGCCTTAATACCCTAAATATGTACATGGTAAACTTTTGTAATATTCGGTTAACTGCAAGTGTTCACAAACGGTTAGTGTTATTTGTCGGGAGTCGAACTCTGGAACATTTATTGCTATGTATGCATCAAAAAAATCTCAGGTAGTGTGGTATAAAGTGCTCTGTGAACTATGAGCCTAAATAGCACAATACATAGATTTTCAAATGATAAAATCACAAAAATAATCTCTGTCACTGCCTGTAACATAGAAGGCCTATTCTTAATCAATGGAAAATTACTAATTCTGCCCTGGCAGGTTCCTAATGGAATGAAGGTGGATGCTGCCGCCACAAATCCCAATGCATTCTGAAACAGCTTCAGTGGAAGTGTTCTCCCCAGTTTGAACGGAGACGGACACTGCAGAATGGCTGGAGCAGCAAGTCTGTGCTGGCATAACAAAGCCTCTGATTGCGACCGTAACAGCCAATCGTCTAGGTAGTTCAAGATGCGTACGCCGCTCAGTCTCATTGGGCGAGAATCGCATCGATGCACTTCGGGAATGAGCGAGAAGCCAGAGACAGTCTGAAGGGCAGGACTTTGAATTGATACGCTGTTCCCTCGAATGCGAATCTCAAAAACATCCAGTGATGTCGTACAATTTGTATATGAAAGAAAGCATTCTTCAGATCTTCACATCGTTTTTCACGATGAGACTGTATTTCGGCTCTTAACACTGGTGTGTCTTCGGATGAAACCGTGGAAGACAGAACGCCAATGATACGTGGTGGCCGGTGTGCAAAATTGGATTGTATACCATGTTCGATCATTTTGCTCCCATTCTGAAATACACGTTAGGGCTCACCACGTATCCACTTAATGGGACAGAGGGCAATTTGGTTTGCTCACTGTATGATGCAACGCTCACTATAGGGAAGCGGTTGCACATAATGTGTGTGCTTTGAAGAGGAAAAAAGGGCTCTTTATTGAGAATGTGTGAGCATCTTGTGCATATGCAAAGAACGCTGTATTCTTTTTTTGCACTTATTGCATTTATTATTGCATTTATTTGAGTGCAAGACACAGAAACAACATTTTGAACAATATTGTGAATGACAAAATTCCTTTCCCGACAAACAATAGTGGGGAGATGGAGAACAGTGTTTTTTGTCTCCAATCGAGCCTTTATTGGAGCGGACCTGGAGGGAACCACAGGCTCTTCTTTCCGCCTCAAAGCGTTGTGCTCATCAGGAGCGCTTTTTCTGCACATGCTGATGCACAGGTGCCAGTTAGGCAGCAGGTATGGGGCTTTTAGTCGGGCACTGGCTCGAAACAGTGAGGGTGAACCGGCTGTGATATACTCTGTTTGGGCATAAAGTGCCTCATAGCCTGTGACTGCTGGTGAATTGCAACTTAATGCACAGCAAACTTATTCACAGAGCCACAAAAAAGGCCGGCTGGAGACACTGGAGCATACAAAAGAGTGGCTATTTGCTTCTCATTTATTTCTGACATATACTTTGATCCAGAACTGCCAGGTTGACCAGGGACTTGCCGATGGCCTACGCAGTGACTTTCGTGGTATGCAGCACTAAATCTGTAGCGGTGCGGAGCTTTTTGAATATCTCTGGATCTAAGCTGTGCTTGTCCATTTGCCTGAGGAGCTTGGCTTGAAATTCCTGGAACACCGTCATTGTGTGGAATGCTGATCCAGCTTGTTCTGCTGCGGAGTAAGCTGTTCCCGCCAGTGCAGAAGTTTGTCGACACGGTTTGGAAGGATGTCCCCTTCACTCGCTGGGCAGAGGTGTGCCGCTACCGCCTCCTCCACAGGGGGTAATTGGGCATAAACGTTTGCTTCCCCGTGATCCACATTAAAGATGGCGTCATTGCGTGAGCGCACCATATAAGGTCACGCGCCAGGATAGTTCGTTATGAACCTCGGGGAAGAACAGATTTGCGGGACACTACCATATGATGGCGTCCGGACTGCTGGAACCATTCAGAGTTGAGACTGTTCAAGTACCTCTGGGGGAGACCACTCAGGGTGAAGCTCTTTGACCGCCCTTGTAAGGACACAGAGCATCTCTCTGTCAGTGGCGCGTGCACATTCCTCGCCGGGGGGAGGGGCGGCAGCATCATTCACTGACCACTCGCCTGATGCAGCGAGAGACATAATGATATCGTCATCATCCCTAGCGTCAGTACCGCTGCACGAGACGTGGCCGCTCGCTCTTTCAGAAGGTTGGAGCTCATCTCGCACATAGCGTTTCCGCCCACTGACTCGTGTATATCGACGGCGAAGATAGAGGGCTTCTAGACAAGAGATGATCACTGTCTTGAAGGAATTCTGGTGAAATTCTGGTGGAATTCTGGGTGCCTGTGCACCCGTTTTTATAGAGGATCATCTCGCGCCAAAACAGGCGTGGCTTAAACACCATAGCCAATATTAGAATATTGCCGTTATTGTAGAGGGGTTTCAACTAGGTGTGTATGAAGGCACTCAGCTACGCAATGTCAAGTGTACGGAGTCTTAAGGGAACTTCACAGCTCTTCCTCAGTGTGTCTGTCTGATATCAACATGCAGGGTGACAAGCACACACATCTGAAGATGAACAAAGAGGTACTCCTCTAAAACAACCGATAATTTTGCATTTGTGCTTGGATTAAATCTCAATTGCATCTGGGAGAAACAGTGCTGCTTTGTTCGAACTTTCACTGTCTTTGACTTCTTTGCAGTTCATTATAATTCAGTAACACACTGATATAGTGATTAGTGTATGTCCACATGAAATCATACACACTCTCCTCAAAATTCCAACACTGTAACGAAAGAATGAATGGAAGTAATGCCCACATGCCCAAGCATCACGGGACGTAGGTGTCACGGATACGTCAGCGCCAGACCTCTACACTCCGCCCACTCGTTCTGCATCCCCTGAGTACTGATCACCTTCACCTGTCATCAATCTCCTGTCTATTCATTCACTGTTTAAAAACACATCCAGTTCCCTCACTCAGTTGTCTGGTCTCGTTGATACCTCATCAAGTTACTGACTCACTCTAACCAAATACTCATTTGACTTCCTTACCTGCTTCGTATACTTACCTGCTACATCGGATCCGCACTCTGTCTCGCGGATCTTCAGTCTTCTACCTGCCAGCCTTCTTCAGTCCTTCTGTCTTCACCAGCCCGATTCCCATCTACCTGCCTAGAACAGATAAGAGACTTTGTCAAATCCATTTCATCCGTTGTTTCTACCCGATCGACCACTACTCTTCAACTCACCTGCCGGGTCTGTTCCTGAGTGCAAAAATAAACGTCATTGCAAACTGTACCTGTCTGTATTGTTCTGCTTTATGACAGTAGGAAAAAGGTGGACAGCCTACTTGTAAAAACCGACCCGTACCTGGCCCAAAACTTGTAGATTTGTCAGGTACCATCGGACTCCGATCAGGATGAGGACCTCTAAACATGTGCAGAATATCCGAACCATGATTTTGGTATTTGAATACCATGCTTATACCTATTAATAATGCATGATTTCGGAACGGTTCATAATTAAACCAAAAATCCTACCTCCCCCCAGGAAACTACGCGCCATAACTTTTAATTATACTGATGTGATGCCTCAGCACCGTTGAGTGAAATGTGATTATTATTATTTTAATTTGTCTACAGAGATTCTTCTCAAACGTGCACGGAGCAGGCAGGGCCACCTGCTGCTGCATGGGGAAGGCATGTGGAGAATTGACAGTTCGACTCAGCTGAGCTATCAATCAGAACGTTTGTTTTAGACGCGAGTGGATATTTTTTAACCAAACATATTTTCTGTTTCAATTAGGGCCGTTACATTTCTAGTGTCTACAGTGAAATGGAATCATCATAATTATTTTATTATTATAGTATTCTTCTCAGCTGACATTGCCCCATAATTATATCAAATGTCTTTTATTTCTGTCTTTTACTGCTGTCAGTGGTGC
Organism: Moxostoma hubbsi; assembly: GCA_032164185.1. Lineage (NCBI taxonomy): Eukaryota > Metazoa > Chordata > Actinopteri > Cypriniformes > Catostomidae > Moxostoma > Moxostoma hubbsi. Next base: position 34,155,315 of record JAVLUX010000021.1, read on the forward strand.
CTTTTTTCCCTCGTGATATAAACTCAACTTAATTTATATTTCTTAATAGGAAAGCCATTTCACCATGCAAAGAACATTTTTGTACACAAATAAAACAAACGGCCTAATAATTAATTCTTATGTAGCCTACTGTATATCATAATATAGGATAACATGTTAATGTGAACTTTACTACTCCATCACCAAATTGCTCCTGGATCGTTGGGAGAAGTTGCACTTGCAGGACGTTTTAATACCGTTCTTTATTCATGGCAGTGTTTTGGGCAGAATTATGAGAGAGCCCACTCCCTTGGATGAAAAACAAACCCACACAGGAATGGTCTCAGGATGCTTGACTGTTGGCACGACACAGGACTCATGGTAGTGTTCACCTTTTATTTTCCAGACTATCGATTTTCCAGATGTCCCAAACAGTCAGAAGGGGGCTTCATCAGAGAAAATAACTTTGCACCAGTCTTCTGCTGTACAATCCTTGTACTTCCTGCAGAATTGAAGTCCTTGAAGCTTTTCTAGGAGAGAAGTGGCTTCTTTGCTGCCCTAATTGACACCAGGCCATTGCCCAAAAGTCTTCGCCTTTTTGATGCAAAGCGGTGATGGCTGCATGTCTTTCTTTAGAGGTAACCATTGCTAATAAGAACACAATGATTGGAAGCACTTCTTTCCTCCTCTTATAGCAATCAGTCTGCTCTTATAATTCAATCAGAAATGATAGAGTGATTTCACCTGACTCGTACTCTTTCACACTTTCCCAGGTGCTGCTGATATTAGTGAAATTACGTTAGCTGGTCATTTTGTGCCAGGGCCAAAAAACTGTTAAATGTTTTTTTTTTTGTGATAAAGTAAATTTTTTTTGGCCAATTAAGATTTTGCAATAATTTAAAATGCATCTGATCATGCTTCACGATAATCTAGAAACAATGTGAATCAACACCACAACAACTGATATACAATGTATACAATGCTTATCAGTTTATTATGAATAAATTAATCTACACTGGTGGCCAAAAGTTTGGAATACTGTACAGATTTTGCAATTATGGAAAGAAATTGGTACTTTTATTCACCAAAGTGACATTAAACTGATCACAATGTACAGTCAGGATATTAATAACCTGAAATATTACCATTACAATTAAAAAAAATAAAAAAATAAAAATGATGATATTCTCATCAAAAAATTCTCCATGTGCAGCAATGACAGCTTTGTCATTGTGTGTAAATATATTACTTTTATATTACCGGATCACGAACGGTATCACGGCACCATTCTGTGGCCCTCTTCAGCCATTCGCAGTCCGTTCAGCAAAACGTGGTAGCCCGTTTCATCTTATTTGCCGCCCGTTCGGCTCCGTATCGTGGCTGACCCACTGGGAAAAGTCTCATTCTCCCTATGGCCTATCTGCCCCGGAACACACTGGTAAAGTTAAAAGATAAGCATGGCAACCCTACCAGACAACATAATGTATCCAATGCCAAGCATTATAGCAGGTAAACGACTTTGCCATACGGATAACAGATAAACATCCATCCAGACTTCAGCAATGCCATCCTGAACTGTGTGATTGTGACTGACTGAACAGCATCCTCAGCTGGAACATGAGCCAGCCGGTACTTCTTTCCTGTGTTTATGGACATGACGTCGTGACGCTAAGAGGAACAACATAAGCCAGCGATTTCATACCAAATCCTACCCTCCAACCCGTTTCCTCACAAACAATGTTTATTCATCCATAGACATCAATTAAAAAAAAAATATGTCCTCATTTCCTCGGCAGTGTACCTCCCATAGAATGTCTATGGGACTACAGTGTTATGCTACTTTATGTTAGATTTAACACATTAGAAATGTGATTGGTTCTTTCACCTGTATGGTGGGTCTTACGTTTCTGCACCCACCATATTGGGTATTGTAATTTCTCCTATTAATTTTAATACAAATGCTCTGATTTAGGGCTAAAAAGTCTTTGGTGTGTTTGATTACTCATTATGCTCCATTGCTGCATTCGTAATAAGAGCGGTGTCCCAGATTATGCACTATACACTTACAATTCATAATTATACCAAATGAAACATTTAACGTTGACTGAAGTGACGTCTCAAACGCATGCATTGTATTGCTGCGAGCTATAGCGCATTAGCCATCCTCAGTACAGACCATTTCAAGATGGTTTAAGGAAGTTCTGTTTTTTTTTTTTGATCCCTGAACATTTCCTGCAAGTTGTGCATTCCAAACGGGATAAATTACCCTCCGAAGGGCACTTTGAGGGGAGAACAATCATGATAGTCATGCTGCAAGATCACTTTGAACAGAATTTCCAATAAAAATGACCCTTATTTTTGAACCCCACACATTTTAGCCTTTCAAAGCACTCACAGTGAACAGTAAAGTCTTCAAAATGCATAGGGACGATCACTTCTGAATAGAATGCACCCTCATTAAAAATAAATAAATAAAACAGCATGAGGCGCTTCATTCATAGCAATTTTAACACGATTACTAAGCTCTCAAGTAATTTACTATGACATTTAGTCAGCTTTCATCCAGAAGATAGGTAAGTATTTTAATCATTAAAAAGAAAAAAAAAGAAGAAACATTTATGTTCCTTGTCCGCAGGTCACACAGACAGCTTCATTGAATATAACCAGAGACTATTTAGCAGAGACGGGCCACTCTATAAATAAAGGGGAGAAATAGGAGCACCCAACGATCAACAGATGTAGAAAGAAAGTACTGTATTACAGGTAAATGAGCCAATCAGCTTTTACATAGACATCACCTGTCAATCAACTTGAGAATGTGCATGCGCATTAGCTACACAGGCGTGTAAAAAAAAGTAATAAAACTTGATATTATCCTTCTGAAACTGTAAAAATCTGTTTTTACTTTATAAAGTTACTTGTTAATCACCATAGTAATGACAGAAGAGCACATGATGACATGACATCAACAATGGCTCTTGCAGGAACAATAACTAATACACATATTAGGGACAGTGCTCAGTGTCACTCACACCAACACTAAACACCATCAGAGTAACACATGTGAAATTAAAATTATGTAATAAACATTAACCAAACTGTTTAACTAAACAGCATATTTAGATACATTTCACATGACCACACCTCAAATACTCATTTTGAGCACCTGTAATAATAAATTGAGATTGCATCTGAAATTGAAGGACACAAACACTGAAAAATACATTTCATGTGTTCAATAAAACACACACTTTATTTAATTTGAACATTAGAATTACAAATGAATTACACAGAAAAACACAAACTTTTGAACGATATACAATAAATACATTTTTAATAGTGCATGAACAGAATGTATATACATTCATAAATACTCAACAAGTGCAATACCTGTGGAGAGAAGAGAGGGGGAGAACAACACCAGTAAACACAGCCCAACCTAGGCTTCTTCACGAAACTGGTCACACTCAGGTGAGGCCCAAGACCGAAAACGCGAACCAAGCAAAGTCTTTTGCCATTACATTCCCGGTGTGCAACAAGCTACTTTAGTTTATTTTCAGTCCTACTTTTCCAATAGCATAGCCAACATCTTTTAGAGGACTCCTCAAATTTAGGGACATTGGGTGTGTGGAGTGATGACCAAGGAGGGACTACAGGCTTTAGTGTTTGCAAAGGGAAACTTGCATGAATATCGATACCTCCCAGCTGATGAGTCAGGTCTCTCTGAAATCTATCTGGGATCATTTCAACGATCTACGCTCATCCCCTGGTGCCGCATGAATGTGTTGCCATTCCTTAAACAATATGAAACTATTGATGATGGCAATGTCTATAAAGTAATAATAAAAAAAAGGTGTTTTTTTGCAGGACGTCGTAAGATTTTATCATTTGGTCTGACCCATGAACACCGCCCATGTTTTTGTTATAATCACTGATGACAGTGGGCTGGAGGGCTACTTCTTTTGTCCTGTTGCCATCATTTTTTACAAACCTAGTAATTTCGGTTGAGCCATTCGCATTGTGGAAATTTGAGAGGCTTCCACTGAATTACAAGTATATTCCTCTCAATCCTACACCAACTTTTGATGTCTTTTAATTCTGCAGGAAACGGTTTACGATTCACCCTGCATGTCCCACATTCATTAGTTCCCATTTCTAACAACTTAACCATAAGAGCCGGGGATGTGTAAAAAGTAGTAAAACCAAACATTGTGGCCCTGGTCTTTGAATGGCTGCAGTAACGATTCAACTACTTTGGTGGCCAAATCAGTGACACGACCATCACACCTACCTGTGTAAACATTAAAGTTGAGAGTATACCCCTAGTCTGATGTTGCAATTACCCATAATTTGAAACCCCACCGAGTAGGCTTGCCCTTCATGTATTGTTTAAATCCTGACCGAGCTTTAGACTTGACCATAAGTTCATCTATTGCGAAATTTTGGTTAGGCTGAAAGAGCTGCTTGCATTTTTGTTTAAGGTGCTCCATAAGATCCTCTGTGGTAGGATACATATATATATATATATATATATATATATATATATATATACACACATACACACACATACATACACACACACACACGTACACACACACACACAGTTGATGGTCTTGGCTGGGAATCTGGTTCCATCTCATCCTCAATCTCCTCTTGGTCCGGGTGTTCATGCAGTATTTCCTGGTCCAGCAGATCTTCCTCCTGTGTGCTAATGCCCTCCAAAGCAGGGAGCCATAGTCTCTATCCATCTCTACAACAGAAAAAGAGTACACAATTGGTAGCCAGCAGTGGGTCCTTAACAAATCCGTTAACTGAATATTCTAATGAGAATGTCCAACTGCAATCAGCCCTCTCACACTTGTGTACAGAAAGCTACACACAATTTAAAATCATATCATGTCTTTGTGATGGATGGGTAAGGCTATCTGCTAAATTATAGAAAGATATCTAAAAAAAAATGATTACATAGTAAAATCAACAAGATAGATAACTTCCAGGCAGGTCTGAACAGCTTAAAAAAAAGAAAGAAAAATAAAAGATCTGCTCTCTGCCTCACATTAATTTAGGCGGAATTTTAAGCAACTAAATTGGCAAAAAAGTTATTTATATTTAGTATAAAATTTACATAGTATTGCTAGCTATTTTTTATTTAGCTAGTTTCACAGAAACTGCAAAAAAACTTTTATATAAAGAAGAGGCTTGCCGATGATGGTCACGTTTTTTTTCCAGGAAAAAACTAATTAGCAGCGGTACTACAAATAAATGCTTCGGAAATAAAAAGGTTTGACTATCTCCCACAAGTAACAAAATTGGCCAAAAAAAAAGTTACTGATATTTATCTAAAAATGTACATAGTATTGCTGACCTTTTATTTTTAAATCAAGTTTTACAGAATAACTAGCGTTACTCCTACAAATAAATGCTTCGAAACTAAAATGCTTTGACTTTCAATAGACAATATTGACAACACATGTTAAATAACTTGTCTTACCTCGAAAGATCACCTCAGTTTTCAATTTGAAGCAGTAAGTCCAACACTGGAGTAAATCTCCCGGGATATCCCCTCTGGCTCCGCCCAGGCAAATGGAGGATAACGCAGATGACGATACATTTATTATTCACGCACAGTAACCCCTTAACCAATCATATGTGCTTTTAGCTTATGTTGTCATGAGTATCTGGCAGTTTTCAGAAATAAAATCGGTGATCGGACGGCGAAGATATTGAGACAGGAACCATGGGAATAATTGTTCCCAAATTTGAACGCTCCGGCTGGAAAGGGTTAAAATTGGCCTGGAAGAGGATGCGTGTCTATATTGTCCACGCACAGTGAAGAGGATGATTTGAGTGGCCAAAAATTCTCCAAGGATCACAGTTGGAGAATTGCAGGAATTAGTTTGTTTTTGGAGTCAGAAAGTCTCCAAAAATACAATCAGATGCAAAGGCATTCCCCTCTGGAATCTTGCCCCTGATCAGACGCCACCTACATCACAACAAGTTGTTTGGGAGGGTTTCAAGAAAAAAAAGCCTCTGCTCTCATCCAACAACAAATTCAATTCAGTTTGCCAGACACTACTGGAACTTCAACTGGGACCGGTCAGATAACACAAAAATAGAGCTTTTGGCAGTAAACACCAGAGATGAGTTTGGAGCACTCAGAGAGGGAGACATATGGAAAAGTACCTCATGCCCACGGTTAAATATGGTGGTGGATCTTTAATGTTGTGGGGCTGTTTTTATGCCAGAGGTCCTGAACATCATTTTCGGATACATGGCATCACAGACTCCAACAGATATATATATATATATATATATATATAAAAACCTGACTGCTTCAGCCAGAAAGCTTAAAATGGGCAATGGTTGATCCTTCAAGCAGGACAATGATCCAAAACACACATAAAAATCAACACAAAAATGGTTCACTCAACACAAAATCAAGGTTCTGCCATGGCCACCCCAGTCTCCTGACCTGAACCCCATAGAAAACCTGTGGAGTGAACTGTAGAGGAGAGTTCACCAGGATCTGGAGAGATTCTGAATGGAGGAATGGTCTCAGATCCCTTGCCATGTGTTCTCCAACCTCATTATGCATTATAGAAGACTCAGAGCTGTTTTCTTGGCAAAGGGAAGTTGTGCAAAGTATTGAATAAAAGGGTGCCAATAATTGTGCCACACATATATTTGAAAATATATTTGTTTTTAATAAAACTTGTGTTGTGTTTGTAATTGTTTGATATCCATTGGAGGATAGATTTTTGAGAATATTTTGAATGAAAGATTAAAAGGATAAACAATAAAAGACATATTTTCACATCCTTCTTTGCTGATATTTAACAAGGATCCCAATATTTTTTGGCCACAACTGTATATATAAATGGAAGGTGTTCACATAATGTCTGTAATTACAAGATCTGCAAGACTGTACATTTTCATTGAACTGTTCATTACAAGTACACTCAGAATTCAATTAAAGTTCAAGGTACTTAACACAGATTTCTGTTTGATATACCGTTTCAGAATACCATAGATGCATGGATTTCTTTTTCTTTTTTTTTCCATAAGAACATAAACTGTAGAGGTGAAATAATGTAGTAATAAAAAAGCAATGAACAACAAAGCTGTTTTGGCGTTATAAGTGTTGCCATAGAACACTTAAACAATTTCTGAAGACGTCAATAGCACGGAGTAGAATCTACGAGTTGCCATTACAGTAATTCCAACATGACGTGAACGCACTATAATGTAGAGTGATTAGTGACATGAAATTTACAGCTCAGGTTTTGGCAAAAAACAAATGTGTAACTGAAAACTGAGTCCTTCTACCAAAAGGAGCCTATAAAGGTTAGCAAAGCAATGCCGAATACAGCAGTGCCACAGACACTCTAGAGGCGGTACACTGACTAGAAGACAGGATGTTATTTTTAATGGATGTCTATGGAGGAGATGCTTCAGTAAACTGAATGAATTGCTTTTGTGAGGAAATAGCTCATCACTTAATGAATTGACCGCATGTCTGCTAATTTTCAACATGTTAAACACCAAACAATCTTTTTGGAATTGTAAGTAGTTTACCATGATAAAATAGTGGTTTTATAAGACATGGAACATTTGGCGACAGATAAGTGTCAGTTTACTGATCTCTCCATTTATTTGTATCGTGTATTGTATCAGCAACGATGACTTACTGTTTTAACAGGCTCGTTGACCGTTACGCTCTCTCCTATGGCGGAGGCAGTGATTTCTATTTAGATCTCTACTGAAGGCCCATTAATCAAAGATGGCTGCATTCAGATCGCATACAGGCATGCACCAGCTGAGCAACTGCCATGGAGATGAATAGATTTGCTAACAGACAGCTCTTTCTAGGTAAACAACTGCTTGGTCCACACAGTAAAGAAAACTGCATTCCATGGGATTTTTCAGGTTGTGTTGCTCTAATTAACTTGCAGCAACTCGTGTGACGTGATAACTAGTCAGATCATTAATTCTCACATGCTATAGTTGCTGTATGGTTATCGGCCAGTTTTATCACAGGATGTGGGCGGAAACCACAGTTGTTCGCTTGCATCTTTCAAAGCATTTCAACACTCACAGGCTCTTTCGGTTCATTTTGAGGAAGCATTCAGTGCTTTTTTCGGTGGTCTCTTTCAAAGTTTGATATTTATAGAAACAAATCCTGGTTGCCTCTTCTAGGAAATCTAGGAAACTGAACTAAAAAATGGTTATAGTCCTGCTGTGTCGTTTACCACAATGGAATATCATAGTTTACTCAACCAGTAATCAACCAAGTTGATTGTTTTCACCTGCGCTTGATTTGGAGCATCTGGAAGAGCCTGTTTATGTAGGAAGCAATGTTGCTGACTAATGGAGAATGTGACTTTGGAGGACTGCAACACGCTGCTTAGTGGTTGAAGTGTTACTGAACAGGAAGTTGCTGAGTAGATTTGAGACGGCTCCAGTAGACATGAGGGTCTCTTGTCATATTCTTGTCTTGTGTTTCTTAGCATGCGTCTATTCACTCGGTAAGACATTTTCATCAACACTTCCATTGTTTCTTCTTTGAGTGGATGAATTTGTTTGTTTACTACTGTGTGCTTTTTTTTTCTTTCTAAGAGTGTCCTGTATGGTAAATGGTTAATAGTAAGGGAGACTGGGGTAAAATGTGCAACTTTTTTTGTTGAAATTACTCACTAGAAAAGAATGAGATTGAAGTAAACTAATACAAGTAATATCGCAGGATGACTGCTGTCAAAAATGTGTCTATATTCTGTAACATGGGGCCATAGAAGTATGACTTCTTAAAATAGGTGGTCCAGTGAGACAACTTGCCCCATCTTTAGGGTTAGCTCTGTCATGAGCACCTGGATTATTGAGGAATCTTAACACGATTTAGATTTTAAATACAAATCAGAACACAAATGAGAAATATTGTCTAAATCTTTCAATATTACTGATTAATTGTCAATTTACTAATACACAATCCCATTCCAAGGTCTTATTTTGCTGCACATTATTCATATTTTCATAAAAGAACCGGATAAAGGTATAATATTCAGAATTTTCTATATTTAAATATGTAATGTGTACTAGTGTTTCCTACATTTGGAGGCAATGCTTACTATCACTATTAGTTGAGCCAATGACAAAACTCACTGCAAAGCATCACACATTTCACCCCACAGCTACCATTTTAGAATTTAAAGGGGTAGTTCACCCAAAAATGAAAATTCTCATTTACTCACCCTCCGGATATCCAAGATGTGTGACTTCTGCAGAGCACAAATGAAGATTTTTAGAAGAATATTTCAGCTCTGCATGTCCATACATTATTGAATGGTGATCATAACTTTGAAGCTCAAAGCACATAAAAGGAGCATAATGTAATACATAAGACTCCAGTGGTTAAATATATGTCTTCAGAAGCGGTATGATGGGTATGGGGGAGAAATGGATTAGTATTTAAATCCTTTTTACTATAAATCTGCACTTTCAACAAGCCCTCCCATGCACGTTCTTTAATTTTTTTTTTTTGGTGATTTGCATTCTTCATGCATATTGCCACCTACTGGGCAGGGAGTAGAGAGAAAAAAAAAGGTTAGTGATAAAGGAAAAGATCATATTTGCACAACAGCCAAGTAGGTGGCGATATGCACAATGAATGCGAATCGCCAAAAAGCCTCTCGTGAACATGCACATGAGGGCTGGTCGATTTATTGTGTGTGTATATAGTAGTAGCCAAACATTATTCAATTAACCATATTGAATGATGTATATTTTAGACCTGGATACATTTGCTTTGACATTACACTTTTCCTGCCATGTAGGAAAGTTTCTAGAATAAATATCTTATAAGCCCTTTCTAAATGTATAGTCACATGATACAAATAATGCAATTTGCTAGATTAAGGAATTTTTTTCGCCCAAAAATTACAATTCTGTCATAATTTACTCATGGAAATGAATACCCTCAGGTTGTACGATCCAAACCTGTATGACTTTCTTTCTTAGCGCAACAAAAAAGAATATCTTGGTCCGTCATCTCCATACTAATGGCAGTTGATAGTGACTCACTTTAAAGCTTAAAGAGAAAATAACATCTTTTAGCACTTAAAAACAGCAAGTTCTTGCGTGAATATGCGAACCACTGTGGGCGAGCTTCTCTGATAGCACTCGTGCAAAATGGAAGTCAAGCTTTTCACTGAAAAATTCTGAAAACCTATCGTATGCCTTCAGAAGACTTGGATTACTTTTGTGTCCTTTTTAAGCTTTATAGTGAGACACTATCAATTACTATGCAACTGCGAAAACCGACCAGAATATTCAATAAATCTCCTTTTGTGTTCCACTTATGGAAGAAATTCATATGGGTTTGTAATGACATGAGGGTGAATAAATTATAAAAAAGTCATCACTATTACTTTAAGGAGGTGACCCATCTTTCCCCTATGTGTTGGGTTGTACACACACACAAAAGTTGGTCCTGTCTGGTCCTCAGAGTTTTGTTAATTTTTTTTCTTATGAGTTTAATACTATGCTGCCTATTTCAATATTTGTGAAAACAACGCTAATTAGTTTTTTTTTTGACTACAGCGGGATATCCAGTTCACACATTTTTAAGGCGGCCAATCCCAGGAGCTCTGCAAAATGTCAGTAAGAATGACACCGGGGTCAAGAATGCTGTCCTAATGGGAACCTACTCGTATAACAATAAATCCAGTGATACTTTCTTGTTCAAAGCGTCAGCTGTTGAAGAGGCAAAAAGACAGGTACAGGATTAGATGTATAATTCTCACTGTATGCACATTTAGTACTGTTAATGTAATCAAATGTGACATCCATACTCTATTCTGCTAAAGATAGTAAAAGGTGTCCGCTACGTTCTGGAAGTCGAGATCTCTCGGACAATGTGCAGGAAGATGTGCAACAATGATGACCTCAATAAGTGTCCCTTCCAGAGAGACCGTCTGTTAAAGCAGGTATGTGTGGGTTTCTATGGAACTTAAAGGGATATATTCAAATTTAGTTTCTTTCATTATTTACTCGCCCTCATGCCATCTGAGTTGTGTAAGACACAACGTTTCATAAGAGTTTTTTTTTTTTTTTTCTGCAGAATACAAAAGAAGATTTTTAGAATCTCTGCTCTGTAAGTCAGTACAATGCAAATTAAATGGTGCCAAAATTGTGATGCTCCAAAAAGCACATAAAGGCACCATAGAAATAATCCATACAATAATCCATACAATGTTAAATCCATATGGGGTGAGAAACCGATCAATAGCTTTATTATTTATTATTATTATTATTATTATTATTATTATTATATTTTTTTTTTTTTGTTAATTCTTCTCCCTGGCTAATAGAGGTCTATATGAATGAAGAATGTGAATCACCAAAAACACAAAGGAGAAGTGGAGGGGGCAGGGAGGAGAATTTGTAGTAAAACGTATTGATCCGTTTCTTCCTCCCAACTATCATATCGCTTCTGAAGACATGGATTAAACCACTGGAGTCCTATAGATTACTTTTATGCTGACTTGTGTGCTTTTTTTGGAGCATCTACATTTTGACACTCGTCAGCTTGCATTGTTTGGACCAAAAGAGCTGAGATATTCTTCTAAAATTCTTAATTTGTTTTCTGCTAAAGAAAGTCATACACATCTGGGATGGCATGAGGGTGAGTAAATTTTCATTACCGTAACGGTCCTTTTTTTGTTTTGTTTTTACTGTATTACATTTTTAAAAATGCTGTTGTACAAAGATTTTTAAATTAAAACCAGCGAACAGTATGCAGCATAAATGAGTACACCCCCTCTGAACATAAAGATGTATTTCTAAATGAATACTATTACAGTTCATGCAAAGATGACAAAATGAACATAAACATACTTATTAACAAAATTGAAAGATGTCATCAATATCTGTAAAATAATTAGGCATCTTTGCTTAAGTAAAGGGTTGCAAAAATGTCAAACCCTTGAATAAATTCAAATAGTGTGCAATATTTTAGTCCTTTTATAAAGTCTTAACATTTAAAAAAAAACTTAATTACTGCTCTGACACTTCTTGACATCAGTCCATGACACATTGTCCCATCTATCCTGTTCCACTCCTGGAGGATGACCTGCTTGTGTACTCAGATGCTCGACTTGCACCCCACAGGTGCTCCAATAGGGTTGAGGTTGGGTGGCAATGTTTATCCATAGGAATGCAGCATTCTCATGTTAAAAAGTGCCCAAGAGAATGAAGCCATTGATTAAGTACAAATCTCCCACACCTTCAGCAATCATAAATCCTAATATAAGAACTTTACCACCACTGTACATCACCGTGGGCACCATGCACTTCCCACTGTACTCCCAAATTCTGCCATGCATTTTGGATTCCATCAGATACTAAAACAATCTTTGCCCTCATGAGACCAGCTTCAGAGTGCACCTTTATCAGTGTGGACCTTGGCAAAGGCTAAACAAGCTTCTTTTAATGCTTTGGGTTTAGTAGTGTCTGGATGACAAGCATGCATTCCACTTTGCAGAGTGTGTCGTGCTGTGTGAGATGAAACCGTCACTCTAGTTTGGCTTGCCACAGCTTTTGGCAGCTCTGAGGCACATGCTTGGCGATTCTTAAATGAGGTCCATTTGTTGTCAGCATTGAGTTCGAGTGAATCAATGGGTTAAGTAATGCTTTTACACTTTAACCAATGACATCTATTTGAGTGTGATGGACCAGAAGAATAATCTGCTGATCAATGTCCCTCTACTAGCACCAGAAAACAAGTGTTATATTGTAACTTTCAGAAGGGTGTACTCATTTATGCTGCGTACGGTAAATACTTCTCAATTTAAACATTATAATTTTTTTCGCATTGAGATTTTGGGGGTAAAATAGGCACAACTGTAATAAAAATGTCACGGTGTAAAAAACCTTAATGGCCTTTAACCCTAACCATAAGTATCTTATTTGTTTCTTTTGATTTTGTAAATCAACTCTTAACATGTTGTTTTTTTTTTTTAGACATTTCTCTGTCATTTTGAGGTGTGGTCCATTCCATGGAAGAAGACCATGTCAACCACATATTTTAACTGTCGTTAAAATGACCTTTCCATCGCAACATCTTTAACAATGGCTTTCTGAAATGTCATGTAAGGTTAATTGGATAGCAAACAGATTGTGAAAATGAATAAAACAAGAAGCGGTGAATACCGCAGTACAGAATGTGATATCAAAAATCTTCATGTGAAGTGACTGGTTATCATTCATCTCCAGATACAAGTGACATTCAGTTCATAAAATGCTTGTTTAATCTGATGCGGGGTGTAAATTATTCAGTGGCTCTTATGAAAAAGGGGCTCTCTGATGTACAGAGGCAGCTTTGAGGTGGTACACTAGATCAGGGGTTTATTGCTCCTATCTCAGGACTCTTTGGCCTTTTTGCCCTAGCAACAAATTGGCACTAATGAAAGACACTTCTAATAGATTTATTCATTATGTTTTCACTACTCATTTACTACTTGCTGTGAAATATGCATATTTGCCCTATATTCATAACTCTATATGGACATTAAATGGGTACAAGCATGTAATAGGACAGTGGTTCTCAACTGCTTTTATTTCAGGACCGATGTTTTACATTAAGTAGCGTTAAACTGTCAGTCAAACCTTAAATGGATTAATATTTTGTCTAATTTCTCATGATTATTGTAATTACCCAAAAACTCCACCCATTACAATGACTCCATGTTGGATTGTGATATTTAGTTTTTTCGCTACTCCTAAAAAAATTGGTCCTTTTTAGCACAAATGTCACCGGTGATCTTTAGACCGAGCCACAAATAAAATCTACAACTTCTAAATCTAAAATCTAGAACTTTGATTAACGTCATAAGTTACACCAATGTGAATTTAAGGATGCCAACGAAACTATGATTAAGGCTGTTTCCCGGTAATGCTTTGATCTATTAAAATGAATCTTGGTATGATTCATTAGCACCAGCTGAGTGTACATGCCAAATTAGGTGACCGTGCCACCTATGAGGTCAAGAAATCTAAAAAATTGATTTTGATGATCGCCTACCAACTTTTCCTGACATCTGCCATATTCCCTCTGCGCCATTTTGAAATGCGTACGCCAATATGCATTAACATGACATTGACTGAATTGGAGAACTATTTTGCAACTGCATAAACGACAGCAGAAGTGTAACTGATCAGCCTAACATATGGAACAATCATGTTTTAGTATTAGCCATATTACCAAGTGTCTGATTAATTTGTGCCAAAATAATGTATTGTTTGATTGGACACACAACCACAAAAGATATTAGAAACATTTTCCCCTCTATTTTTAAAAGTTGATGAGCCTAATTACATTTGATATCCTAACCATGCAAAATCTTACGCTAGCAAATTTTCATTTCGATAGACCATGTTTTTCTCTTGTCCGCCACCAAATCAGAACAGATCTGGGGCTGATTTTTGGCCCAGTTGAGAACCACTGCGATAGACATTACTGAAAATGATTTAGAAATCATATACAATATTAATGGAAATATCACAGAGACTCTTGAGGAAATGTATGCTAAATACTACAAAGCCAGCAGCATTTATCAGCCATGAATAGTGCAGTTTTCATTTTGTCACATATTATACAAATATGACGAAACATAACAATTAAATGGAATTAATAATTTCAACCACTCAAATAAACCATATCTTTCACACATTTTCATTCTAATAACCATAAATAATTCTAGCTATCTGTAATGTTGCACTTGTTTAATTTTATAATATCCTTTCAATTTCCAAAATTATGCTGCCACCCAAGCAAGTTATTACGAGTCATTTTCTGTATCAGGAAAACAGTTGGCTCTATTTATGTGCCAGACGACATCTTGGTACCAATACAAGAAAAATCTAACTACAGAGACTGCATATGTTCTCTTAAATGAGGGAAGCAAAAATAATCATGGCACATCTTTCGATAAAAAAGCTTATAATACACATCACACTTCTAAAAACAAAAGCAGCAAACACAAAGTCATTCACATGGGTTAATGGAACACAAATTCAAGCATATTTCAGAGCTAAATTAAAACAACAGGAATCAAATGAAGGAACTCATTGAAGGTTCATTTGTTGACTAATATGGAAGCATTTGATAAGTGCTCCTGTCGATGATGTGTTGCCAGGGTTAATAGTTTCAAAATCTGTTTGTTTGGAAGCCAAGGTGAAATGACTCAAGTAGAGCCATCTGTTCGACTCGTGACGCATTTGTCGGAGCATTAGGCATGTTTCACACTTTGCTCAGATCCAGCTTGCACAGATAAGGGGAGCGGAAGGAGCCTAAATACAGGTAGCCGTTATACTCGTGTGCCTCGCTGATGTAGGCAGACACCATGCCGTGTGGATCGTGGAAGCTACGCACGCACGTTCCACCGTCCTGCAGCTCCACCACCAGACTGTAGCGTGGCACGAATTTCAGTAGTGTATCTTGACTGAAGAGCTGAAAACACCAAAGTAAGAGATAAAAGCATAAACATATCAGAGTTATGTCATCATATGTGTTTGGAACGAGGGTGAGTAAATAAGTGAACTGTTCCTTTAACACTTTAATAAATTGGATATCAGACGTATAAGTGATGAATTCAAAAGGAAAAATCATGGACTGTGCTTCCCAAAGGCATGGTATACCTTAAATATGAGCTTCTTAATCCAAGGTCTTTGAGACAGGAAGTCCAGCATGGAGAAACCGGGGTTGGGTCGCACAGCAGACATAGCCACCCAGTAGCCACCTGAAGAACTGCGTCGGATGTTATCGGGAAATCCTGGGAGGTTGTCTATGAATGTATCCATGCCTCCTTTATTGAGACCAGACACATGGACTCTGAAGTGTACAAAGAGTGAAGTGTGCACTGCTGGTAAGAGTCCAAATCAAATATGCACCACTTTAATATGAGTAGAAGAAAAAGTAGGCTGATATATTAGACAATATTGGGTCATTTCGAGATTAGCCGATAAACAGAAGCCTTCGCTTTCCCTAGTGATAGTTCCAAAATCTGCAACCAGCCCCTGTCAATGCACACTTTGTTGGAACATACATTTTTATGAGAATTCTAGTAATTTTCAGTTAATGTCACGTACAAAGTTATTTATATTTCTGGCACTTTGCAGATGTACATTTCTGAAATCCAAAGACTAGATATAGGTACTGTCATAACTGAAGAGCCAAAAATGTTAAGAGTCATTATTGTTTGTGTAACTAAATAATGGTGGATTGCTAGTTTCATTACTTGTAACTTAGACCTCTGTTTTATTGGACAAGTAAAGCTAGCTCCATACCATGTTCACATTTGGTTTTTGACCACAGAAAATGTGTAAAATGTAACCATTTTTAAAGACATTGAGATCCCCATGCCCCTCGAATATGGGGCTTAAAAAAAAGGAAAGTTTGCTCTGAACCAGAATCTAAAAGGATATGAAGATATCTTTAATACTTCTGAAGTTATCAGCACTTCTTTTGGGAACTTTGGGAAAAACAAGTGGTTTTTTTTGTTGTTTTTTCAATATTTGGAATCACACCATTGGCATTTACTGCAACAAGAGGTTCTGAATACAACTTATTTTAGTAATATACCTTCCTATCTGTGTATACAATGAAGCTATGATGTTGCCAACTTTTCTAAGGTTATTTTATGACCTGTAGATTTGCTCTAAACATCATAGGTGAAATGTGTCACTCAACAGATTATTGGATTACTCAGTAAATACTGATCCATGGCATTTATATATTGGCGTTCAACATTTGTTTGTCATTTTAAATTTGTCTTTCAAATTGTGCAATAATTAAAAACAATTATATATATATATATATATATATATATATATATATATATATATATATATATATATATTGATGCTTAAAGCATTTAGTTATTTGCGCAGCAATATGCTACCAACGAACTCAATTGAAAGCAGCAATAAAAGCAAGCAGCAATAACGAGGCCAAGCATTACACCACACCAAACAGGTCACAAAGCACACAAAGAACAAATATATAATGCAAAGCAAACCAAAATCACTTTGCAAGCCACCAAAGGAACATGCCAAACAGAGTCAGCACAGTCAAGCACAGCAATCAACTACTGTAATTATTGATGTAATGTTTCAACAAAGATGAAAATCTAAATTCTGTGCAGCTTGGGCAGATGATCATCGGAGACATCTTTAACAGGTGGAGTAGTGAAAAAACAAAACAAACGCCACAGTCCAACATGGCGGCATCTGTAATAGGTGGAGTTCTAATGTAAGTGGTGCAATAAAATAAATAATCAGAAATAGTTCATTTTTGAGTTGTGGTGGTGGTGCTATAGAGTTTGGCCTAGAGACCACAAGTTTTGTCTGGGGGCTATTCATACCCACCCCTATCACTGTGCCAAATTTCAGCATTTACCTATGAATGGTTCATAGAGCTGCCATAGGCACTCAGTGGGGAGAAATAATACTAATAAGAAAACCAACGAATACAATAGGCACCTTCAGTGCTTGGCCCCTAATGATTCCTTGAGTCCATGCTCCCGAGTGCAATTTGTATGCCTATGTACAGCATAAATTAGTCTGTTCCATTTCATGTAGGTTCCTGCCTATGTAAGACAGCAAGGCTGCTCACTAGGTTTCAGAAAAGACAAAAAAACCCTCAGCTAATTGTGAACGGGCCAGAATCACTTTTACCCACAGCTGTGTCTTCAAAACTTAAAACCATCCCAGATCACCACACGGTAAAACTCCATTAATATGAAACCGTCCATCTAACGGAGACCAAACTAGCGTCAGTATGAGTGGAAACATGCCATTCATCTCTACACACAGGAGCCTTAATGATGGAGACTGTTGCCACGGCAACTGCATGCCCTCATCATTTATCCAGGTAATGCTGCGGAGAACACTCTGTGCCTTAAGCAGACACAAGATGTCGAGCACAGCTTGAGTGAGGATGTCATAACTCAAGGATTCAACAATTGTGAAGTGACAGGAAGATTTTTATGTTATACCTGACCTCATTATGAGCCAGCCCAAATTGAAATGAGACCAGAAGATCAGAGTTTACAGAAATATAAGTGTAACAGTGATGCACAGCAAAACTTCATTTTACCCATTTTGTTAAAAATCAAACATTAACATCCCAGTTAACACATGGGTTGAAGCTACTCTTTAATAGAGTCAAATTAATAAAAAAGGGAAGTGTAGGTCTCAGTGGAACAAAAATGGGCTTTCCCAATCAGTGGGCGTTTCCAAACCAGTGAGCTTTTTTCAACTATCCAATGAAAGTAGGGAATCTCAATGTAGAAAGCTAATTGAGTAAAGTGTTTGAAAAATGCCCACTGATTGGGAAATGCCTATTTTTGTTTGGCAAAGACACCAGTCTCGAAAAAAAGGGAAAAACAAGATCGTTACGTGTACAATTTGCATTAAGCATATATTCTGTGGGCATGTTTGCGCTGATGGCTGATCTGCATAATTCTTTCGGTGAATGGCACGCTAAACCAATGCAGAGAGCACGCGCTCATAAATAGCGCATTTACCGGGGTG
Organism: Moxostoma hubbsi; assembly: GCA_032164185.1. Taxonomy (NCBI): domain Eukaryota; kingdom Metazoa; phylum Chordata; class Actinopteri; order Cypriniformes; family Catostomidae; genus Moxostoma; species Moxostoma hubbsi. The sequence continues at coordinate 34,173,879 of JAVLUX010000021.1, forward strand.
CAATTCATCACCCATGTGTGTTCTGTCTACACCAGCGGAAGAATGCCTGTTTGAGAACCGCAACCACAAAGAGGTATGCAATAACATATTCATCAAATACATTCTTTATTCTCTATGATCCGTGCCATAAACGGTGTCTGTGAGAGCGAGAAGTGGGAGAAAGGAGATGTGGTGTTTGGCTGTAGCAGAGGGGGGTACTGCAAGTCTTTCTGTAACAGGATTGTATCCGCGGTTTTCCGAATATAAATAAATACATTTAAGTTATTTAATGATATCTGCAACATATTTAAAGTATTTTACAATTCAAGCACTTTAAGCACCTGTTGGTAAAAAATGACTGTTTTCAAGGTCTTAAATAAAAATAAAAAACCAAATTCAAGTACTTCAAGCACCTTGTACAAATCCTGCTAGATCGGCATTTTCCTCCACCGAAACGCTCTTCACGACCCCATACTTTGGAAAACGAAGACGTAAGAAACTTCCATTTAAATGGCTTACTGTGGACGTGGCCAAATGAACTGATTTTAAACAATATGGTGAGATTCACCTCTTTATTCTTGCCATGGTCGTTTCAGCTACTAAAACGGACTCCTCATCAGGGAAGAGTTGGATACCGTTAGGGAACCGCAAGTTCTCCATCATCACAGTAACTTCCTGGGTCTCTGTATCATACTCGAGCACACTGCAAACACAAACATCAGCAACCTCAGTCAATGCATTAAATTATTCCCTAACAAAATGATCACTCTTTCAGAAATACTGCAATGTTTGAAGCAAAAAAACTGGAACACGCAAAAGCCCAGAAAATGCTTGCCCCAATTACCGTCCATCTGCAGTGGCTTCCATGATCAGGTGCATGAAATCTCTGCGCTGCCACCTGCTGCTCGAATCAGTGAAGTACACCTTCTTCCCATCCTGAGTTACATCCAGATCATTCACAAAGCCCAGACGTCGACCACCGATCATCTTCCCCGTGCTCACCAGAGATTTTACATCACCTAAAGGCCAGAAAAAAAGAAAAACACAGCAAAAGAGGGAGGGCATTACCATAACACCAAAAATAAGGTTCAACAGTAGCATTTTAGAAAAATTAGTTTTACATCTCTTTTTTAAAATTGCATATATATATATATATATATATATATATATATATATACAAATGTTTGTTAAATGTACGGTTATGTCATGTCCCCGTCTTCTGCAATTTTTCAAATTTGTATGCTGACTTGCATGACACGTGACATGACTTTTAAGTGTTTAAGCAACATGTTAAAGGAATAGTTCACCCAAAAATTTTAATTTAGACATTTTAAAATATACACACTCTCCATTCAGTTAAAAGTGCCTAATGTTGTCAAGCTTTGTGTGAGAAACTGAAGAAACGTTATTAACTCATAAACTTCCCCTCTGCAGTAGCTCTCAAATCTCATTCTTCAAACCTGTCCTGATGTGGGTAAATGGGGTGGGGGGTGAATTTAAGAATTTTGGTCAGTTCCTCACACAAATGTTTTGTATGGCTTCATAAGACTTGGAATATATGGTACAAGATATCTCGACTACTTTTACTGCATTTGTTTTTTTGTTGTTGTTGTTGTCCTCTTTGGAACTTGACAGGTATGAACTGTCATTGTATAGATAAGAGCAGAGCGAAAATTCTCAAAAACCTTTCGTGTTCCACAAAAAGAGAGAGAGAAAAAAAAAGAACAGCAGAATTGTTATTTTTGGGGGAACTATTCCTTTCATTTCATATAACCACGGTGACAATTTAGAGAAGAATATCTGGATGTCTCATAAAAAAAAAGAAAAAAAAAAAAAAGAAGATTTTTCTCTTTCTTTACCTGTGAGAGGGTTGACCTCAAACAGACCCAAATAGGCATCAGCCACAAACAAAGTTCCATTGGGTCCCACACGAATTCCCAGCGGACGTCCACAGATGTGTTCCTGTTCACGAGAACCTTAATATTGGGAAACAAACAACTTTGGTTATGCGCCACTTAATATAATAGCAATTGATATCTCAACATACCTCAGTTATTATCTGTATTAATAGAACTCTATTGTTATTAGATAACTCAATTTCAGTGATAGACTAGGATAAAAAAAAAAAAAAAAACAGGACCAAAGCTGACATAATACTAACTTGATATGCCGACTGGCCCACCAGGAAAAGTCATAGTTCCTTTTGCCAGTCCATCCCTGCTCAATGTGTATGACAATTTATGGGTGTCTCTTCAACTTCAGGCACTTTTCACACTGTGGATTTCTATAAATCCAAGTCTTTTTTTTTGTGTTTGTTGCTACCAACAACGTTTCCTGACTGTCATGGAAATTCTCCATTATAAATTCAGTGGTGCAAATGACATTTTAGACATAAAAAGACTGATTCCTTTGTCTTGCTAAGGCTAATTCATAACTAACATTTGATGTATCCTAAATACACACAATTAAAGGGATAGTCCACCCTCAGATCATCATTTACTCACCATCCCAGATGTGAATGACTTTCTTTCATCTACTGAACTCAAATGAAGATTTATAGAAGAGTATTTCAGATCTGTAGGTCCAAAATGTTTAAGCTCCAAAAAGCACATGAAGACAGCAAACAAATAATCCATGTGACTCCAGTGGTTAAATCCATGTCTTCAAAAGCGATGTGATAGGTGTGGTTGAGAAACAGGTCAATATTCAAGTCCTTTTTTACTATAAATTCTCCTCCCTGCACAGTCAATTTTACTTTTTGTTTATTTTACTCTTAATTTATATTATCATTAATCATTTGTATTTTATTAAAGCGGCACTATATAACCTTGTGCTCTCTAGCAACATTTGTGGTTGAAATTTAAAACCGCAAGCAATTTGTGGAAGAATACTTTACAGTCATGTTTCGACACATCTATTCTGGTGGATGAATCTCATGATTTGAGGTTACCTGGACATCGCCTGTGTGTGATCATGACTGGAAGATATTCGTAGCTGCAGTCATAACGTGCTATTTTCATGTTGATATAATTATATTATACGACTGAACATTAAAAAAGGAAATATTACTTGCTTTGATGAAGATAAACAACACTTATTTACATATTTTGAATGAATGGTACACTTTTCTGACACTACACACAAAGCGCTTCTACATAGAGAACAGGGGACTCTCCTGAATCACCACCAGATACAAGTATATTTTAATATGATTATTCAAGTGTTTTATCGACTATTAATGTTTGTATTGTATTATCATTTTAAGAGGTGAAACCCATGTGTAATGGGCGCTGCCCTTATGGCCCCGCCTGCTGGCAGCCTTTTCCCTGCCTCTGTAGGGCTGGTGGACAAGGGGAGGGAAAAAAAAAAAAAAAGGAGAGGGAAATGGCAAGGCGGCGCGACAGTGAGAGAGAGAAAAAAAACTTGCTCGCCCGATCCCAAATGTCATCGCCTGGTCCTCGATCACTCCTCCGCCATCTGGCAGACGATAACTGCTCCTCAATGGGTGGACCGGAGCCAGTCTACGAACCCTGGTGGATGGAACGTCCCTCCGCATTTTGGCGGCTGGTAGGGAACTCCTCCGCCCCTGGCAGCGGCTCAACTGCTCCAGGGGGCCGGCAGCGAGCCCCTCCTCCCCTCGCGGATGGCGGCCGTTCCTCCATGTCCAGGCGGTCAGTAGCAACTCCTCCGTCCCCCGGCAGATGGACGCGGCTGCTCTTTTTGGTGGATGGCAGTGGCGAGTACTCCACGACAGCACATCCGTCCTCCTTCACAGGCTTTGGCACCAATGTAACAAGGTTACGGTTTGGAAAAGAGGAGGCAGGAACCAGCTGAACAATCAAAGTAATATTTTAATAGGAACTTAAACAAAAAGACACAAAAACATAAACGCACACACTGCAGCTGCATGTGGCTCTCTCTCTCCTGAACTGCCACATTCCGCTGCACTTATCCTTCTCCTTGGCTGATTATCCCGATTGGGGGCCGGGCGTGCGTAGTCACTAAATCACTGATGAAAATGTTCGTTGACGAAATTTTTTTTTATTTAGCCAACGATAATAAAGATGAGATGAAAAAGATGAACTGATCAGTGTTCTCAGCTGGAACACATGCCAGCCGGTACTTCTTTCCTGTGTTAATGGACATGACACAAAGAGGAACGACAAAAGCCAGCGATTTCATGCCAAATCCGACCCGACAGCTCAAAATCCTTTTTATGTTATATATTATATATTATTTTATAGCTCAATGATCCGCTTCAAATACAACACTATGAGGAGCAAAATGATTGACAGGTAAAAAGTATTTGTTTGCCGTTTACAAAGTCTACATCTGTCACCAGTAGGGTTGCAACAGTATGAGATTTTCACAGTATGATAACCGTCTCAGAAAATATCACGGTTTCACGTTATACAGTATTACACAATTACTATTTCTATTATCAGTGAAAACAGAAGGGTTATTTAATTTATTTATTTTTGAGCAAACACTTTATTATAATTGAAACCATTTATTTTATTGAAGTATGTGTAATAAAAAGTCTCCCTTTTGAAAATAAAATAAATAGAAAAAATAAGAAAGCTAACAGAATTATAATAAACAGAATTATAATAAACAGAATTATAAAGATGATAAAAAATAGCATGTAACTATAACATGTTATAGAAGTAAAGCATGTTAGTTTACATGTTAAATGAAAAATAACATCAGCTGTGTGAGCTTTTAAAGTAATGTCCTATGATTATTAACAGTTAACATGTACTGTAGATGCGGGACAGCACAGCCAGACTGCTCCTGTCTGTAGCTTTAACTCAGTGCTTCTCAACTGGATTTAAAGTAATGTCCTATGATTATTAACAGTTAACATATACTATAGATGTGAGACAGCACAGCCAGACTGCTCCTGTCTGTAGCTTTAACTCAGTGCTTCTCAACTGGTTTTACATTGGACATCAAGTGTCGACCTACCATAGTAAAAACATAACCTGTATTTAATGTATCTTGGGTTGCATTTCCTTTTATGTTGCATAGTTTTGTTCATGGTTTTCCAGTACAAGGACATGCATCAAGTGACCTTATTTTGTTGATGTCAACGTTTGACTTTCAGCACACAACTGAATAACACCGGCTGCATGACTATGATAAATGATCACTGCAAGAGTTCAATTAACATACAGGCATGAAGGGACTTCAACATTTCTAAACTGCACAAATAATAAATACATAAACATATTTGTCTCTGGCTTGCTTTTGCTCGCATGTCAATGATGCCGAGATCTACTTCTATATTTAATTTAATCACTGAGAAGGTTTAACTGCAAAATTAGTATCACCAAACATCACAAGCAGCCTCAAGAATGGACACAGAGTAGTCGTATAACACTTTTCCTTGAACAGAATATTGCACTACATATCGCAAAATTTGTTCAAAGTGGAAAGCCAGATAGAAATATCGCACACGCGTGCATGGTTGCCAGATTGCACAAAATAAGTATTACATTAGGCGGAATATTTCCAATTTGTGCAAGTATAAATCTCAAACTGGGGGTGTTGTGTCTGTTATCTGTCAACCCTGAGCATGTTAAACGCTTGTGGAGACGCGTTACGTCCCAATGCAAGTTAACTGAAATATCCAATGAAAAAAAAACGCTTTTACGATAAATGAGCCGTGGGCCACATTAAACCACGTGGAGGGTCTGATCCAGCCCGCGGGCCGTAAATTGCCCATGTCTGCTTTAGCTGTTTGCGAGATTATCATTAAATCTACGTCGGCAGTCCTAAATAGTCGATCACTTGGGCGGCCGCCGAAATATCTTCAATGGGAGAACCATGGCATTATTCTTTCCCTGCTGTCCACGACCCGGTCCGAATAAACCAGTTAACACTGCTTTACCACGCACTCATATCAGACCCCCTCGCCTCGCTTCTCTCTGACATTTTCTCCGCTGCATTTGTGTGTGTGTGTGTGTGTGTGTGTGAGGCGCAAGTTGACGAGTCTGACAGGCAGAAAGGAGGAAAGGAGATGCACACGTGCATGTGAGATTCTCCGTCCGGTTGCATTTTTTTCTCAATACCATAGATAAGCAAATGTACATGGTATGATAACAGTCAATTTTCAAACCGTGGTATACCGTGAAACCGGTATACCGCTGCAACCCTAGTCACCAGAGACCGGTGAGACATCGCAGGATACTTATTTCATTAATATCTTTAAGGGAGCAGGATCATTTTTTTAATACTTTTCCATCAAAAAAGATCTTGGACATCTATTTGTTTGCAAAATGCCATTGTTATTTATTTAAAAGTTGCAACAGTTAGTGGATCTATTCACAAAGATTCATAACTTGTGCAACAACATCAAGTATCCTGATGCTTTCAAAAGGACAAAGTCACTGGTAATGGTGCAATACCACATTACGCAGTCTTTGAGGAAGTACTCGGGTAGTTTTGGTGCTCTTACCACATGGTGGGTTGCCAAGTGTTGTTATAACATGAATGTTCCTTCCCTCGATTTTCACAATCTTTCCATCAGCAGTCCCAGTGTACAAAACATCTACAAAACAAGAATGCATTATTTTCAATAGCAAGACCATTTTGAAATGGGGAAATATAATGTACTATATACAATAGCAACAATGAGAATTTATACACTTAAGCTACACTGAATTTAGAATGAATTTACATAACATAACAAAATATCAAACCATAAAACCATGATTGACCACACACATAGTTAACTCATATTTAATCTATTTTAGCCACTGCGGCTGCTGTCTGTCCCTCAGTGTATATTGGCAAACACTTGGGACAAACTGGGTGAAAGGTCAAGCACTGACTCAACTGATCAAAGCAAATACTGACCTCCAATGTTAGCGATGGATTCTGGGCCGATAAGCTGCTCCTCAAACAGTCGCTCTGCTTGTCTAAGCTTTAGGTTGGGCTCATAACAGCCAGTCATAAGAGGTGGTTCACTGAGACTGATTAATTGTAATTGGAGGGAGAAAAACACAAAGACACAACCATTAGTCAAGCCTCATGTTCTGAAAGGCTTTCAGTTCTGCAGAGAGTCTATGAGCTGCAGTGCCCTGTATATTAACTGCAGAGCCATCAATTATTAAACATTGACACAGAAAGGAGAAAGCACTGTGGGACTTAAGGGGGTTAAAAATGAATATTCATTATGACTCACATTATTTCACATTGAAGTGGTGTTCCCATTTAGCCTTAAACGAACAATTCAAACAAAATTGACACTTCTAAAAACAATTTACTAGAGCTGTTGATTTTACATATTAATTTAGTGTGATTAAATAAAACAAATAACGAACTAAAATGAACACAAATTACATCCCTGGACCATAATAAGGAATATTCCTAATATTGGAACTATTCAAGCTTGAAGTACCACCAGTTTTCAGCAGGAGGCAGTAAGTGAAACTCCAGCAGTTTGGGCAACACGCAGCTGTAGACAACAAACCACACTCAGCTTGACACTACAGACAGCACAAGATGAGGACGAGCTCTTGCGTACAAACACAGCTAAATGATGCAAATTCCCAAATGCATCAATCTCTAGATGTGTTTTCTAAGTTTCAAACTATGATTAAATTGACACAGCGACCTAAAAACACTGTTTATGATGAAATGCAACAAGATTGACAAAATTGTAAATTTGATTGTTGTGAACTGTAGGTCAATGACAGTCTTATATTCAATAACATGGAAATAAACTAAATAATACCTTCTAAAGCCATTTTTTTTTTTTTTATTGTAATATCAATGAATTACTAGCTGCCACAATAATGAAATGCATTTGAATGATCTGAATGATTATATTTACAGTATTTACTATATTTATAATTATTTAAATAAAGCTATTTATAGTCATTTAATCATGACTTCATATTGATTTTATAATGTTAATTCATCGGCGTGTCATGTAATTAATTTGATTAATAATTTAAATCGATTGACAGCCCTACAGTTTACTCATCCCTAACTGTCATTCCAATCATGTCTGCTGTTATTTTAGCACAGAACACAAAAGGAGAAATTTCAAAGAATCTTTACCCAGCTCTTTTCCATCTGTCAATTCAAAGTGACCACAGTTCCAAAAAGGACAAATAAATACCTTAAAAACAGTCTTCTGGGGTCAAACCGTAATCACGAACAATTCATTACCTGTATCAAAGCTCTGAAATCTCTTTGTGATCTTATTCGGATTCAGCAATGGCACTTTCACCATTTTGCAGCTTAAAGGCCACTGATTCACGCATCTCATAAGTGAACGCGGAATGGAAAATGAGATTTGCAGTGGAAGGGAAGATTTTCAGTGAATAACAACCAAAATTTTAGTCTTCACCTCACTCAAAGCTGTTATATAGCTTCAACTTGAAATGTAGCACATATGTTGTATAAGACTAGTTTTATAGTGCTTATTTTATTTATTTTTTTGCCCTTTTTGGAGCTTGACAGCTTTGTAAAGATTCTTCAAAAATTCCTAAGAAGAAATGGCAGCATTCAAGTTTAATTTAACATGGGGGAAGAGTAAATACACTCAAAATATTATTTTGGGGTGAACGATTTCTTTAACTATAAAAACATAAAACCTTAACATGTAAAGTCTAGACCAATGACTTCTGAAAAGGTGCTTCTCCTGGATTGCAAAATCTCGTTTCACTGTGTTCTTCTTGGTATTTTGCAATAATATGATATACGACTGCCAGGGAGACATTAAGCAATCAACGTAGGACGGTGAGAAACAAAATGACAACAGCTCATGGCATCTGTGCAATGCTTGAGGCACATTGTCCCAACTGTATTCTTTGACACAATCCTGTATAGAAACATACACTTACATGCTTACCATTGCTTATTAATGAACTAATAGTAATAGACATTTTTAAAATTGCATTAAATTCAATTTCAGATTTCTAGGTTTTTCTGATCAAGGGAAGTAGGTCTATAGCTCACCTGAAAGCATCTGGTTGAATGGGAGACTCTAAGATGAAAATGACCACCAGCAGTGGGAAGAGCAGGAATGCCACCAATGTGAGTAATGTCACACGAAACACCTTCCCACTGTAAGTGCTGCAGTGCATAACAAATACCAACATGAAAATAAGTGTCACAAACTGGAGTATATTATTCCAAGAGCATGCTTTCACATAAATGAATACAAATACACTCGATAAATGGAGATCTAGAGAAAACATAAATGCAATCTTACCTTGTGGTTTTGTGCTGGGGTTCATGGGTTTCGTCTGTGATGATCTGAGGTCTGTTGAGCTTCCTCAACCGCAGTCCCTCAGGCTCATTCATGCTGCTCGTCTGCTGGGTTTCTCTCTTTTTGCGGTTTCACAGCTATGTACAGCTATGTATCTGTAGGAAACATACAGATAAATAATCGCTGTACCGTTAAACGAGGAATTATTCGCTACTTTAAAAGGCCAGTGCAGTTCATTACGTGCACATGAGAGACTAGCGCGCTCCCGGCAGTGATGTATGAATATGAACATGGACACCACGTGACACCGTCAAAGTAAAAGTCTAGAACTGCAAAAAAAAAAAAAAAAAAAATAATAATCCAATAAATAAATATATATATATATATATATATATATATATAAAATATATATAAAATAATAATAATAAATAAATAAAAAATACAAATTCTAAATGTCACACATAATGTCCCTACTACCTGATATATAACTGAAATAATTTCTTGATAAATCCCATCTGGGTGATCAGCCCAGCCCTTTTAGCCAATCAGAATCACTCTGGTTTACTGCCATTGGGTTGGCTGACATATCTTATGAGGGCGGGGTTTTACATGATATTTACATTTATTAATTTAGCACACACTATCCAAAGCGACTTTAAAGATTGCATTAGTAGGATTGGGTCAAGTGCTTGTGAAAGAGATGCGTCTTAAGATGTTTATTGAAGGTGGCTAGAGAATCAGCTGCTTGGGTGGAGTTTGACCACCAGGGAACAGATTAAGTAAAGGTCAGGGAAAGTGATTTTGTGCCTCTGTGAGATGGCACCATTGCGAGCAATCATTGGCAGCCAGTGCAGTTAGATGAAGAGAGGTGTGACGTGCACTCTTAGGCCCGTTGAAGACAAATCATGTAGCCGAGATCTGGATAAATTCAACACAGGAAGTCCTACCAGAAGAGCATTGCAGTAGTCCAGTCTAGATATAACAAGAGCCTGGACAAGGAGTTGTGTAGCATGCTCAGAGAGGAAGGATCTGATCTTCGTTATGTTAAACAGAGCAAATCTGCATGATTGTACTATCCTTTCGATGTGGTCCATGAAGTTCACCTGATCGTCAAACACAACGGCAACATTTCTGGATGTCCTGTCCTGAATGGTGTAATTGCTAATGAGTATAGTTTAATGGTAAAGTTATGATGAACTGCAGGGCTCGCTGGAACAACAAGAAGCTCTGTCTTTGCTAGGTTGTGTTGGAGGTGGTGTTCTTTCATTCAACACAAATTTCTGCCAGACAGGCTAAGATCTGTACAGCTACCATAGGTTTTAGAAAGAGAGTCTAATTTTGTGGATATAGTAGAAGTGAGCAAAATCGCTATTTAACGTATTTAATGACACAGTTAATAAACATGCAAACAACAAAATTCATACAACATTCAAAAGGGATTGTTCTTTACTTACAATACACTTTTATTTTTTTTATAATATTTTATTAAATCATGTCCTTAATTGTTTTTACTGTGCTATTTTTATGATAATATTCATAAATATTAATGTAAAAAATACATTTTAAATACACGTATTATGGGTGAAAGCGTCGAGGAGAAAAATATAAAAATTATATATATATATATATATATATATATATATATATATATATATATATATATATATATATATATATATATATTTTACCTCAATTTTGAAAACTGAACACTCTCAATATTGTTATGTGTGAAGGTTTCTGTCTTCACACATCTGGTTACACGCAAGCTCTGTTTGTGGATGCTTCAATGGGCGTAATCAACACTGGAAACCTTCGTAATACAGTTTGGATGGCCCTCAAGACAAGTGGCTTGATCTTAACGGTTTGTCAGAATTTTGTATTTTTATTTTCCCACTGTATTTCTAAACTGCTATTTCTTGACAGTGGTCTGTTGGTTGAATGCAGAGTAGCATCCTGGTTGCCATGGTAACACGAGCAGGTTTGCCGAAATATCCCCCCCCCCCCACTCTCTATTTATATATGGAGGGGGGAGGGGGTTAGGGGTGGCCGTGGCCACCATGGACCGAAGCCCGGCCACCCCATTGGTCACCCCACTCGCAATTGCTGTTTTAGTCATTGTTTTGGTCAGTTTTGGCACAATTTAGTTCTTTAGGGGTGAAATCATCTCTGTACAAATGTACAACCTTAACATGCGTGCACACCAAGGTCGCCAAACCTCTCTGTCCCGGGTGTCATTGTATCCAACCCCCCCTCTTTTAAAACAGTCTGGACTTGCTTATTAAATATATATCGGGCATTTTTGCCCCCAGCGTGGGTTGATTTCTGATCCTGGTCATTTCTGTGTATTTATTATACTTATTCCTTATCAAATGACATATTTAAGGAAATGACTGCTATTAAAATGTGCTATACAAGATCAATTTAATTTGTCAGTTTTCTTTGTACTATAGGCCGTATGTTCTCGAAGTGGCCAGAAATGACCAGCATGGTATGACAAATTAGTGTGGGCTTTTGTAATATTGCTTGTGTTGTAAATAACATTACTACATTATGAAAAACATTTCTTATTAATACAGTCAATGCAAGACCCAGATCCATTCCCATGACTGTAATCAATAAAACCTTGAAATCAAGATTACAGGGCATTGTGAAAAGGGTGAGATGTTTATCATAAATTACTGCTTTACATCTAAAGCAAGTTCACCATTTGAAACCACAACACTCACTCACAATGAAACAGGAAATTTGGTCCAGTTGTCTTTTGTGTATTTCACAGCTGTAACCAAGATTTGCTACTTGCTATTGCTATTCGATGCCAGGTGGTACTCGGGGAGGGGTCCTACTTTTTAATTTGATTTTTTCTGGGAGAGAAAGACTACAAATTTTAATGCATATATCTGTTAAAAGTTAATTTGGACAATCTTATCGTTGTGGCTCCTTGTGCATGACACCGCGGAGACTCACAGTATGTGGAGACTCATGCTACTCACCACGCACAACTTACCACACGCCCCTATTGAGAGCGAGAACCACGAGGAGGTTACCCCATGTGACTCTAACCTCCCTAGCAACCAGAACAAATTGGTTGCTTAGGAGACCTGGCTGGAGACACACATCACACCATGTATTCAAACTCGCGACTCCAGGGGTGGTAGTCAAATGTATGTTTTTAATGTATTTATACAAAGTAATTAAACTACTTAAACATAACAGTAAAGGGAAACATTTTTAGGATTCTAAAATACTTCATGTTTGCAAATGTTACATATGATGACTTATTTAAAAGTCTATAAGAGAAAAACAATCAAAAAAAACTTATAGATATTTCTATAGAGTAATTTTACCTCTGTCCCACTTTACCAACACTGCATGAAGAAAAATCTGGGATTTGGTCAAAAGACGGTATCAAAACATTCTTCTTCCCAGTCTTAAGTATTTTTACTTTTTGCTTTTGACTAAGACAGGAGACATCCTAAGCGGTCTGTTAAGGTATAATATCAGGTTATCTGACATTTGGATCAAAAGTGTCAAGAAATGTAACATTTCCAAAAGTGTCCCCCTTTGCCCATTTTCATCCTATAATGTGTTTAAAAAACTAAAATAACTCAAATTAATTCAAGATCATTTTTCTTTTTAATTAAGTTTTGGAATTCTTGAAAAAGTATATATATATATAGTTGTTTCAATTTTTGTTTTAAGTTATTGAAAAATGTTTTGTTAATGATGAATGACTCACACGGTCATGAGACATGAACAGCACATTGAAACACAAGGACGTGTTAAGATGGTTTCAGGTGATAAATTGGAATAAAATGTGTGCTGGTATTTGATACATTTCACAATCACAGAGTTAATATTTCCTTTAACTTCCTCTTCAAATTCACTACACACCTACCCATGACACTCTGGTTATTTTAGGCTGTCATAAGTTCGGAGCAATCATTAACTACCTTAATCATGGACTCGGTCACAAGGGGGAACATGTTAATAACAATGCCTGCAGTCAGTCTAGAGATATTTGCCATTTGTTTAAATCAGGTTTTGCTGCCTGTCTGAACAACCCCAATTTCCCCACAAGAACAAGATTGTGGTATATTTGTCTCCACTCGTTTATTCATACAGAAAACAGCTGTAATTTTGAGCAATGACTTATTTCCCTGTACAATCCACGAAGATGTTCTGAAAAAGTACCAAAATATATATTCCAAAATACGTTGCATATAAACCTCAGTGAATCAGATGGATGCTTCCAGACCACGGACAATGGGGAAAAACAAAAAAGAAATGTCCTTTTGCACCGAGGACCTTCAATATCCAACTGCAGTTTACTCAACAATTGCTAAAACTCCTGGCATTGATCCCAATGTCAGCCTTTAATCCCTGTAGGACGTGGTTCTTAAGACTCAAAGGAAAGAAGCTTTTTTTTTTTATTACAGATGAAAGGATCAAATGACACAAACACATTAAGTTGTCCTTTATAATCATGAAACAATGGAGAAAGGAATGTGTAATTTTTTCATCTACAAGAGCTTTTCAACAGGATTAGATCCTTATATAGGTACATCCGATGGCTTGGTGAGAGAAAATAGACCACTATCCAATTAAAAAAAAACACTCACAAACCTATTTGATTACATACTGGTGTCCAGAGGAAAAAGGTCACAAGTACAATGATCCACTACTTAAAAAATAAAATAAGTATGCTATTTACATAAACAAGGGTATAATTGACTAGACACAAGTACACAGACTCATGAGGCATTACATTTGCTAGCATACTGCGGTGTTCATTTCATTGTCAACAAGCAAATGACATTTATGGGCCTGCTGAAAAAAATAAAACTACAACAAATAACAGAATGGCTGCTTAACAGCTCTAGATGTATCTTTGAATTGTTTAAAACTAAAACGCTCTTTCTCAGGGAGCTATCCTTAAAATTTTCCCATGTGGTCTGAATTCAAAAAGAAAGTGTCCTCAAAATACTGAGCACGTTCAACGACAGCCAATTTATTCAGTTTTGGCTTTTTTGCTGTCGCTGCTGTTCTCCTCCGCAACCGTTTCGTCTGCCTTTCGCTTCTTTGTGCCCCTGGCCAAATCGCTTCCAAGGTGTGGAGATAAGGTGATAATTATACAGGTCATGTTGTCACATCCTGTGCCATCCCCTGATGTGTCTGGTGCCAAGCAGTGGTCCAGCAGCTACACAGAACAACAAATGAAACACTTCAGTTCACAGACTTTTTTTTGGCTTTATTTGTCAGACCAAAACAAATCCCAGTACTTACTTCCTCAGTAATGGCAGACAAGGGTCTGTTTTCAGTACTGTCCATTTTGAGTCTCTCATTTACAAAGTCCACCACTTCCTGACTGCTCATTACATTCCTTTAAACAGACAAATTACAAATGTAATCAGCTAACTATTTATTACACTGATATGTGAATATGGTGAAAATGCTAGATGTGAGAAAGCATCTTTGATGGCAGAAACACAAAATCACCGAGACATAAGGATTTGCATTAGATTGAAAACTAATCATTGGAATATTTTGTTAGAACTCAGAAAATTCACAAAATTCAGTGATTTTTAAATAACACCAATAGAATAATCTAATATGTTACATTAAGTTTATGCACAAATCCATTACACATGAGAGCCTAGGTCAATAAACACTTTAATTTCTTTAAAAGGGTGATTTTTTTTTCTAAATCAGAGGAACCATAATTTCAACAAAGCCATTGTAGCTAGGGGTGTAAATTGGACGTTTCATCACGATATGCTCTTATATTGATTCTCTTGGCCTGCAACCGATATTTGCCAATACTTCAAAGTCTTCCATGATACGATTTCGATTTTATTTGATTCAGGGCCCTGCGATCAATATTCCGATACTATGTACTATTTTACACAATCAAATAAAATGTTTTGCCCTCAAATGCAACCAAAATATAATTTTAATATTTTATTGAGCTCTCTGAAAAGTGCAAATTTAGTATCCACATTGGGACATCCACAACAAAATAAGGTACTTCAGATGTTGAGAAAAATTATACAGATAATCGTCGCTTGTTTGATGACAGCTAATTTTTCAATTTGAAATTCAAAGTACTTGCATACCCATGACTTGTTTCCAACCATCGGTGCCATCCGCGGGTTTTCTTGGCTATAACTTCCACAGTTGTAATGAAAGATTTGGTTACAGTTAACTGGAATAACTGTTAGTAAGTGTCTTGATTTGTAAAGTCTTATAACTGATGCTGGAGCTGAGAATGTCGGCGTTGTCAAGATATTTCACATGGTTGAACTTCTCCATGGTACTTTAAAATAGCAAATTCTCACGTAATATTCAAATGGGTCGCATGCCCAACGATATTGATGGAAGCCAGAATGAATCCCACGTGAGCTGCTCTACCGTTTGTCACGAGAGCTTGCATTTTAAGGAGCACCCGGTTGACATGCTCGCACTGATCTGGTCACATTTCGTTGGAAGCTCGGTTAACAGATCACAATTTGGCATCAAAGACACCACGCACATCGAAGTCTTACATGAAAAGCATATTAGCACTTTATTAATGTAATAGGTTAGAATAGAAATTAATGTAATAAGGTTGCTTCATTGTCTGAAGGAAATGTGTACAGACATGGATGACTTGAGTATTAAAATAAAGGTGCATCTTATAATATGTCTATATCAATATTTACGTGTTGTATCGATAACATTGTATCGTTTTTGGATCGATGAATCACAATACCCTTAGTTGTGGCCAAGTTGCTTCAAAGACATTTAATAATTTCCATTAAAATGCTCCAATATAGTACAGTAAATGGAAACAAACAACATTATTTTAACTAAAACAATTTAGAACATCACATATGCCACATGTAGACTTCTGTAAACATTTCTGAGTGATGACGCAAACAAGTAGTCGAATCACAGTTTTGCATGAAATAGTCCATACTGATTCACAGAAATCACAACTGTAGCAACTCAATACCATTTTTGCTACTAGTACAGATCAGAGACACTATTAAAACATCTGTCTTAATGCTTTTATATTTGCAAATGGCAAGATAATTTTCAGTTCTTTTAGTTGAGTTACAATTCCTACATATTTATATATCGCTTACCAGATGCCATCACAGGCAATAACCATAAACTCATGGTCTTCATTTAGTGTCAGCACTTTAACATCAGGTAAAGCAGAAATCATCTGTTCCTCTGGGGGAAGTGCCTTGTTTCTTTTATAAAAGTGATCGCCTAAAAATAAAATCCCAACAATTCAGTGCAGATGCAGAAAATAAACAAAGCACATTCTAAAAAAAAAAAAAAAAAAAAAATCAGTGATGAGTAGTAATGAGTTGTATAGCTACCGATAGCTCTGGAGAGGTTCAGGCCTCCGTTGACACGCCCATCCATCGTAACCTTCCCCCCAGCATGCTTTATTCTGGCCAGCTCCAGCTCGTCTTCTGGTTTGTGGTCATAGGACATGTCAACCGCCTTCCCCTTCTCAGACACCACACATCTGGAATCTCCAGCATTGGCCACGATGAGCTGCTTCCCCCGGATGAGAGCAACCACAGCTGTGGTCCCGCTGTCTGAACCTGGCTGCAAAACAAACGTGCAGAGAGAACTCACATCTTAGCATTAAGGGAGCAAAGCATGCAATCTAGGGATGGGCAGTATAACAAAGCAAAATTGCTTTAAATTCAGCAGTGAAATTTAGCACTTTACAAATTAAAAGTATTTCATCTCATTTGATTGTTTTCTCTATTTATTTGGAACTTGATGAAATGTCTTATAATTTCATTGCCTAATAATTAAGAGCAAAGGTTAACTGAGTTTTAGCTGGTGTCATTGTGCCAACACTACACAAAACACTAGTGTGGCTGTAGGGCTGGGACAACGCGTCGAAGTCATCGATGACGTCGGCGCAAAAAATACGTCGAACCAAAATATGCGCGTCTATTCGTCAGACCCAAAACAAAGATGGCGGTGCCGGAGAGGCTAAACATGAATGTAGTGTAACGCTCTTGATCAAAAGGGGCCGGATAGCTTGCCTAAATGGTTGTAGTCAGGTGTAAGCAAAGACACACAAGACGTAACTGATATTCCACCATGGTGATTTATTATCAGCGGTCGTCGGTCCCACGTACACATGGGCAGTTTGCAAAACACACAGCTAACAACAACTGGGTTACTGGTTAGAAATAAAAACAGAATAAGAGCAACAGAAACACAAAATGGGCTTACATGCATACATTCACAGCTCGCTCTTCCCATATCAACTGCCCTCTCTGAGCGAGGGAGTAACAGAGTACGTTCCATCTTAAAGGCGCAGTACCTAATTCTACTTGTTACAGTAGCCTACATCAGAAGGACTGATGTTTTAACCGCGGAAAGACATCAGTACAGTAGACTACAATCCATTATTCAAATTACAGTATAATCCACCGACGTTAATCTTCTCTCTCCTGACTACTTTGTCGGACAAAAATGGCGTATTATGATTGATTGATCAGATCGCCTGTCAATCAAACTCCCGGCGATTTTTTATTTTTTTTACATTTTATAATCGAAATCGAATCGGACTGAAAAAAAAAAACTAATCGTTAGATTAATCGTTTAAAAAAATAATCGTTTATTCCAGCCCTATGTGGCTGACATTTCACCATGTCAAAATAAAAAAATAAAAAAAATAGTCTGATCCATTGGGACATGCTTCATTTCAAATATAATCCCTGTATTTCCCACATTTGGCCACATCTTTGACTACATGATGTGACATAAACACACCTCTTCTTTTCCATCCATGCCAGGTAGGCACATTTCCTCCTCTTCGTCAGTGTCTTCTTCCTCCCCTTCTTCTGTGTCATCATCTTCATCATTCTCACTGCTGTTCTCACCATCCTCTTCCTCACTGCAGTCCTGTTGGTCGTGACAAAAAGTTAGAATTTAAATGAAAAAGTACAGCTTTTACTGTTTCACGTAGTTTTGAGAGAGGATGGCAGAATGAATATATTTCAATACTGGTATTGCTTGTATATCTGACTCCTCTCAGGTGAAACAGTGACCTGTGCTGTTATAAGGACTAGGAGGTACACAGATATATTGGTTTTACTGATTAATCTGTGATGACAGTTGCTTTTTGGAACTGTCGTTATTGGCAAAAATCTATGCCTAGATATTTTTTTTTATTCCTTTGTGATTGTCTTTGCTGGAGTTTTCAGTTAAAACATAACTTGGATAATTATTTAACATGTTTTATATCTGTATGTGTAGTGTCTAATGATTCATTGGCAATTAACACTTTAGTTTCGCTTGCCAATTAAGTTTGATATGAATCTAATCCACATAATCATATTATTTAAACAAGTTCACTGAAAGACAGCAGCAGATTTTGCCCAAATTGTAATTACATGACCACTGATTTTATGGCATGTATACATATACTTGTATCAAAGATTAATACTTGTACAAATGTGTAAATAAATGATGACTAACCAATTTCTTGCAGATAAATAAATTTGATGATTTATTAATTGTTTGTTATAATGTATCATGCACCATGATTAAATCACAGAAAACTGTGCGATTTAAAAATCTTTAATTGATTTGCAGCCCAATATACACAAAATCCATCATCAGGTAAATATATAGGCTATAAAAAGCTTAAATTGTATATACTTTAATACATAGCATTGCAGTCATCATTTCAAAATAAAACTTCTTGGTGAGTCTTGAGCTTGTTTAAAGTTAAAAGTTTCACGTTATGCACCAAATCTTAATTTTTTTTTCCTGGTTATTATTGGGATTTTGGTTGAAGAATGGGTTGATCGCCAAACTAGATCATGCAGCCTTAAAGCCCAGGGCACCCCCGGGCATTCAAGGGCCCCCTGGGCCACCACCACCACCAAACAACTTTTTTTTTTACAAAACAGCTTTCTGAAAATGCCCCCTCCTCCATCTGTCATTGGTCAAACAAAGAGATGGTCCCACCCCCAACTC
Organism: Moxostoma hubbsi; assembly: GCA_032164185.1. Classification (NCBI taxonomy): domain Eukaryota; kingdom Metazoa; phylum Chordata; class Actinopteri; order Cypriniformes; family Catostomidae; genus Moxostoma; species Moxostoma hubbsi. The sequence goes on from JAVLUX010000021.1 coordinate 34,193,086, forward strand.
ATGCCATTGGGTCCAAGTGGGTCGCTCAGAACAGAGCAATTTTCATAGAGTCACAGAGACACAATACTTACAGTTTGAGAAAACGTACCTATGAATGGCTTATTATAATTGTCTCTGCACATTAAGCTTGTATATTTTTTCCCTAGACTCTGACACACATAGTAGAAAGTCAACTAGCTATTCATTTGAGGAATTTTGTATTACAGTCTTTTGAGTTATGTTTGAGAAAGATCAGTATTCATTACATTTGTAGAAGTCTCTACACAATTTCTTTGCCGTTTTCTGTCTGTTTATGTGGTATTAACAACTCTGGATAAATCCCCCTCATGGCCACTGATATATAAAGTAGAACTGGAATGCACATATCATTGATGCCACTGTGCTGCCATATTGCTATGCCCAAACATTCCAATGTCCCTATTGACTTAATAGGAAATCCTCTATTTTCAGTGAGTAAACAGACATTCAATCACTGATTTTATACCTGAAATCTGCATGTTCATCCCTACAATGCAAACATCCTACACATGTAATTAATGTAGGGAATTTTTCCTGTTTCTTGAAGCCTGAGAGTGTTATGTATATCTACACCGATCAACCAGTCTTGCACCAACAATTATGCCATGGTCCAGTTCTCTGAGATCACATTTTTCCCCATTCTGATGGATGTGAACATTAACTGAAGCTCCTGACCCATATCTGCATGATTTTTCCCCATTCTGATGGATGTGAACATTAACTGAAGCTCCTGACCCATATCTGCATGATTTTTCCCCATTCTGATGGATGTGAACATTAACTGAAGCTCCTGAGCCATATCTGCATGATTTTTCCCCATTCTGATGGATGTGAACATTAACTGAAGCTCCTGACCCATATCTGCATGATTTTATGTACTGCTGCCACATGATTGGCAGACAGGCTGGTTTGAGTATTTCTGTAAGCGCTGATCTCCTGGGACACATGCACAACAGTCTCTAGAATTTACTCCGAATGGTGCCAAAAACAAAAAACAGTGAGCGACAGTTCTGTGGACAGAAATGTCTTGTTGATGAGAGGTAAACAGAGAATGACCAGACTGGTTAGAACTGATGAAGTCTACGGTAAGAATAGCATCTCTGAATACTATTCTGAGATACGGTTTAGAGCAATTTTGGCAGTAGGGCGAGGGGGACCTACACAATATTAGGCAGGTGGTTTTAATGTTGTGGCTGATCTGTGTATACCAAACAGTATCCACCACTAACAAACTTCATTGGTGAACAGATCAGCTGAATCTAAAGTTCACTGAAACTGAGTTAAGACATTTTCAGACTTATTTTGAACATCAAAGTATTTGTTCAGAGTTGCTCGTTTTATGTTTTCATCAAAAAGTGTGTTTGAGGGGGCCTGGGTAGCTCAGTAAGTAAAGACTCTTGACTACCACACCTGGAGTCGCAAGTTCAAATCCTGGAAATGTGGAGTGACTCCAGTCAGGCTTCCCAAGCAACCAATTGGCCCAGTTGCTATGGTGGGTAGAGTTATGTTGGGTTAACCTCATCATGGTCACTAAAATGTGGTTCTTGCTCTCAGTGGGGCGCATGGTGAGTTGTGTGTGGATGCCACAGATAATATGCCCATGAAGCCACCACACACACACTAGATCTTAGCAGTAACACTTGATAAGATGCGCGTATTGCCAGTCTCAGACGCGGAGGCAACTGAGATTCATCCTCCACCACCTGGATTGAGGCGAGTCACTACTCCACCATGAGGATGAAGTCTAATCAGGACGTTTGGGCCTTCCAAATTGGGGAGAACAAAAAAAATTTTTTTTTTTCCCCTCACAGTCACTTGATTAAGAGCGTGCATGCAGAGAGGGAGACAGGCAAAGCAAAGTTGGTTCAAATGAAACTCATATGCCAGGGTTAAATGGCAAATTAACACGTTCTTTTGACATGTATCCATGTATGACTACAGAGAGCACTTATGAAAACAGGCAAATACCAGGCATTTAAGGTGACTTAGATTTTTTTTTTTAAAGTCCCTTTCAGGCATAAGGACATATTGTCACCATAAACAAGCAGATATTACAGCTTTCCCTTTACATTACAACTTGTAGACAGTTTTGCCGCTTCCTTTGGTGATCGTTGTGCTGCACTGATAGACTGAACACCGGGGCAGGTGAACACTGACACTGCGAATCACATACATCTCCCTTGCAACAAATATTATCCATAATGAGCAAATTAAAAATTAAACATGACTGTCACTAGAGGGCAAAATGCAACTGTAGTATCGGCAGGCCAGAGGTGAAACGGAGGTGTTTTCTATGGCAGTTTTAGCAAATAAAGATGCCACACCTCCTGTGGGCAGTTTACTGTTGCGTCAGCGATCCAGTTCTATATACATTTGTGCTCACGTTGGGTAAAAAAAAAACTGAACAGTGGTTGGTCACTTTACATATCGGTCAGACAGCCCTTTCTGGTAAAAGTGGCCAGTTCTTGGTCTAAATAAGGTGAAATTATTTGGACCAGACTTTTAAGCTGATAATCAAAAGTATGGTTACATTAGACTTTTTCAAAAGTTTTAAAGAGATTATTTTTACCCAGTGATTTGCAGTTTAATAATCATATTGGGGGTGCACTACTCAAATGCACAATACTGCTAAGAGCAGCAATTTGTCACTCACTAGTTCACCTCTATTTGGCCATTACACCATCCCAGCCCTGATTAGCCCAAATGTTTTAATTTCTAAATTCCTCCACTCACTTCTCCATCGCTACCTTCCTCTTCTTCATCTTCTCCCTCCTCGGACTCATCACTGTCCTCAAAAAACTTGGATTTGGTACTTCCAGAAACAGGAGCTTCAGAAGAGGAGCAGGAAGGTCCAGCATCCCCAGTAGAGCCTTTACTAGCAGAGCCACTTCCACCACTGGAGGCTGCTGCTCTTCTGCAGGACCTCATCTTCGAACCCTCAGCACCTACTGCCTTCTCATTGCTGTCTGCAGAAGCCCCACATTCAGTCTCACCATTGATTCCAGTCTCTGTGCAAGACTTCTCTCCATCCTCAGAGTCTTCAGAGGCACCTTGACATGGCTTTTTGGCATTTTTATTCAGTTTCTGTCCGTAGCGGACGAGCAGCTCCTCTATTGTCATGGTGGCCTCTTCATGCAGTAGAGCTGCTTCTTCATTATCAACTGACAAGACAGATAAGTAACATTAATGAATTATATTGAATAACGACTTAAAATTCAATCCGTTCCTCACACAAATCCATCCTATGGCTTGGAATACAGAACACAAGGCATATGGAGTACTTTTATAGTGCTTAACAGCAGTGGGCACTTTGAACAATCATCACATAGAGAATAACTGCACAAAGATAGTTTAAAAGTTCTTTCGGTGTTCCACAAAAAAAGATAACATACTGCTGTGGAACAAAATGAGGGCGAGTACACAATTTTCATCTTTGGTTGAACTATTCCTTTACATTTTGATAGGCAGATATCCTAAATATAACCATGGATTGAAGATAAATTGAGAATGTATTTGCAACCCACATGATTGCATACTAACCATCATCTTCATCCGCTACTTTCTCAGTTTCTTCCAGAGGACGTCCAGCGATCTGAACCAGCTCCTTGATGACTTCTTCTGTGGTGATTCGGCCATCTATAGCCAGGAATGCATCCTCCAGAGCCTGAGAGGAAGCACCCAGCACAAACACAATGATAAAGCTAATGATGATACAAAATACTCAATCAGACCATGGAAATCCACAAACAGGGAATAACTGCCATTGAAGAAAGCACAATTTACAGACAACATAAAACAGTGGTTCTTGATAGCGGTCCTGGGGATCCACATCAGAGTACATTTTGGATTTTTTCCTTAAATTATACACACCTGATAAAACTCTGTAAATGTTACTTAGTTTCTTTTTAAAAAAAAAAGTTACTTAAGTTAATAAGTTACGCCAATAAATTTGTTTTCTCTTCATTTATTGCATTAGGGCTTCCTGTCTTTGTCAAGAAGTGAAAAAAAATTAAACAACTGCGAGACGTGAAGTATGTTTTACCTTTTGCAGCTTGCCATCCTTATATGTCTTCTGCTCTTTAATGATGTCTGGCAAGTATTTGGAGCAATACAAAGCAACCTCTTCACCTAGTAAAAACACAGTAACAAAGATTCTAACTCAACATGATTATCAAATTAATAATCTATCCATGTATATTTGCCTTATTAAAAAAAAAGGTATGAAAATGACTTTTTTTTGGTATAAATTTTTCCTGAGTTTATTTTTATGCCAAACAGTCATGATTTATTTAATGAATACGACCATTTTCCACCCCGTCTCTGTCCCAGAAATAAACAGGCTATTTTTGCCCCTATGCCTTAAAGCTGTGGTCACACTAGACTTTGAGCATGCAAAATTACTTTGGACATGTGATGTCACACTCGTAGGTGTCTAGATTTTATAAATGATAAAATCAAAATTACTAGTATGCTTTTCAAAATGATAAAATACCCCAACTCACTTTTCTGCAGTTTTAAGTATGTATTCTTTGTATCAAGCCAAGAGGTCAATGTATGACATTTCCATCATCTACTGGTCAACAGTCTTGTCGTAATACGAGTTCACCAAAACTTAAACTTTAGTGTGTAGCAGAATGTGAAATTTCTGCTCATGACCATGTGTTTCTGGTCTTTTGCACTTGTGTTACATTGTGATGATATCACAAATCAATCTGCACTGAAATGTGCCCCATGAACTTTTTGGACAAAACGGTGTTCATACAGCTATTATTGAATGAAAATTCAATCCAGGTTTAAAGGGATAGTTCTCCCAAAAATAAGAATTCTCTCATCATTTACTCACCTTCATGCCATCCAAGATGTGTATGAGTTTTTCATGCAGAACACAAATTATCATTTTAGAAGAATATTCTCTCAAAATCAGCATAAAAGTAATCCATCAGATACCAGTGTTTAAATCCATATCTTCAGAAGCGAAATCAGATCTTTCACATTCTTCATGCATACCACCCCCCTCTGGGCAGGTAGTTTCATTATCTTCCCTGTGGTCCACTGATATGAGATTAATTGTTGTCATTTTTGTTTATTTTCTTCATCAAAACAGTCATAATTTTGTAATATATGATAATTTTACACCCTGTCTCTGACCATCTTTCTCAAAAGCTTGATTTTTGCCTCAGTTCCTCCTTTAAACATCAATGTACATGCATTCTGTAATGATTGGCTAACAGCGTGTAGCCCATCAAATTCAGCCATTTTTTAAAACTCAATCAGAAGAGAATAAACAAGCACCAAAATATATTTCACGGTTTACACAATGCACATCCAAAACACTGCATCCGAATATATTACATCTCAAGCACAACTGTTAAAATTCACACCCTGTCTGTGGGTGCGATGATTTTAAAAAAAGTGTTGATGTTGTTGCTGTAGAGGCCTTCTTGAATTAATGAGTACCTCAAGTGATGTAGGGAAGTCACGGAAGTAGAGAATGGGGTGTTTTAGCAGCTTGGTTTCAATAAATGCTTTTATTGTATTGGGGATTAAGTTTTGAGTTCTGGAATTTACAGTAGAATGACCTCTTATGTCAAAATATAAAATTGTATTCCTCATGACATGACCCCTTTACAAATTGATCTGTTTATCACCCATAATTTCACTTCTGAAATATGGATTAAAACACTGGAGTCATATGGATTACATTTATGATGCTTTTATGTGCTTTTTGAAGCATCAAAACTTTGGCACCCATTCACTTGCATTGTATGGACCTACAGAGCTGAAATATTCTTCTAAAAATCTGTTTGTGTTCTGCAGAAGAACGTCATTCATTCACATCTGGGACGGCATGAGGATGAGTAAATCATGAGAAAATCTTCATTTTTGGGTGAACCATCCCTTTAAGGACCAGGAACATTTCGTTTTTCAGAGTTCTGGATTAGATATGGTCAACTGCGTTGCCTTTCAAAGTAAACTATTTTGACCGAGAGTGAATAAGAATACGTTCGACTCATGCATATCACTCTTTTGGTACGGTCAACAAGCAGGTGCTTGCATTGAAAATGCGCACAAAAAAAGTTATTCCAGTACTTCCATTTCTAAAAGCTAAATTTGAGCACTTTAAGAACCTTGTGCGAAAAAAGCATGGATCTTGCAATCATGCCCACCTGCAGGATTTCATCTAAGGGAACACACAGAAATGTGCCCAATACAACCTATCTAGGGGGTCCGGGAGCATGCTCCCCCATTTTTGTTGCAAAAACAACACCAAAGCATTCAATTCTGGTCACTTTAAGAGAAGCATTTTTTGTTTTCTCCAGTACGAGTAGTACAATATAACTATTGGCCAAAGCATTTCTTCCAGTAATCGTTCAGAACAAACGCAATCTCGAACTAAAAAAAGCAAAAATCGCACCACAACGAAGAGCAGAACGTAGGTGTCTTAAGACACGTTTTGATCAGTTGAAGTTCTTTTTAACTTGACACTGTATCTAAAAACGCAGCGCTCCCGTGAGAGATGCTAAAAACACTGAGAAACATGCGCAGTTGTCAAAAGACATCCAACTAGCGAATGTTTACATGGAAAACGAGGGCGAGAGGATGCAAAAACAACCCCTTGTTCACATGACAGCACTAGCTGAAGTTTCTCAATGTTAACTCCAAAAAACAGCCTTTTGTTTCGGTTGACTGTAGGTACCACAGTACTGATTTACTGTGTGAGAAGGTTGTTCTAAAGGTTTCAGTGAGAGAGGACTCCGAACGAATTGTACTGAATCACGAATCAGTTCAGGCCGTTTTGCAAGCCTGTTTGGCTCATTCACTGAAAAGAACCGACTCAAAAGAATTGTTCATTCGCAACTTGGACATCACTAGTTCTTTTGAACAGCCAACAGAAATACGGGACACACTTCGTGATTGCTTAAATATTCTGATAGTAAATGTTTCTCATGTCAGTCAGAGCGCTCATGGTCTGCACATTGCATATGGCAGTACAACTGCAGGTGCCACTGCTTGTAATCAGAAGGAATCATAGATTTCAGATTACTTACAAACCTTTACATACAGACCTACCATGAGCTCTGAGGTTGTTCACCAATGGTCTAAGCTTCTGTTGAAGTCATCAGTCTGCATTATTTCAAATTCATTGTAAAAACATTGTTTAATGGTAGAGTGCCTGGTGAACAACTACTATACATTACCCATGATCCAGCAGAGATAGATCCACCAATCAGAGAACTTCAGCCAAGAAAGCCCACAAAACAAGCCTGGAAAAGACCGCCCACTCCCCTAATGCACTGTGAATGCCACCATGGAGTCGGTCTCCATTCACTTATATATTTGCATATATAGGAATATTTTGCTATAAATAAACTACAGTATATTGTTTCTATACTTATAACCAACAACCTCATTTTAATATATTTACATAATTTTATATTTCATTGGCAATGCTTCATGGGATTGTACTTCGCGCCCATGTGAAAGATGATAAGTACACAGTCTGATTTAAAAAAATTTTTTTCCTTAAAATGTTCTCCCCAAAGTTTGTAATGTTGTGATTCACCTCACAGCTGGTGGGTTTGGTTCATGGCTTGGAACTCTAACGAAAAGTCCATGGATGGGGAAAACACGGCTGAAAAACTGCACTGGCACTGTTGCGCTCTATTGCTAAATGTGGCTGGTCAAGTGTTCAAATGCATCTGTCTGACATTGAAAGTTGTGGATGTTCATAAGCCATTTTACCATTAATTGGTTTATGTCAGCAGAGAGGAAGTTTTGAGTTCTGAAGCATGCTATACGTTTTCAAATTAACTCAAAATCATGAAAAAAAAATTCCTCACAGATATGAGCCCTTTCAAATGCTTTGTTCATGTTGTGGATTGCAAGCTTATTTTCAGCTTACCCCCATGGCCATCATAAACGGCAAACATAGCAGTCTCATCATCCAACTCCGGGATGCAATTGTGGGCGTCCTAGGAAACAAAAGGCAGGATAAAGAGAGGTCGAAGCGCGAGTCACACTAACTGGCGCCAAAAACCCACACGTCACATTTCACTTCTGTCTCAACACAGGCTACAGAACTAATAAATACACAGCTCTAAGGGTCATTTAAAGGGATCCATTCCTCTTAAATTAATCACACCTGGTAATGGCCGTTCCCTCGTTTTATTTGCCCCCTTAAACACAATAAGCAAACCGCCCAGCGAGCAGCAGCGCAGTATGAAAGTGAATGTTTTACCTCCATTGACACTCTCCAGCCCTGCATGGCCGCGAAGCCATAGCTCATGTTTTTATTCCCGCCGTCGGCAGTGCTCTTCTCCGTGTTGGGTTGAGACAAGTAAGCCCCCATGATACAATACAAAGAAGTTAAGAAAGAAAAGCACGTATGAATAGGAAAACAATATCCTTCCGAATCCGACTCGCTGAGTTTGAATACAGGTGGTGTTTCTGGGCAATGCAGGTAACTGTCACATCTCAGTGTGTGGTGACCCGTAGATGAGAGTCGCCCGGGGGGGTTACCCGGTACTTTTAGCCTTATGTTGCCGCTGCTAACACTGGAGATGCTGCTGGAGTTTCTAAATCAACATTCACTGATGAAAGAAGAGTTCGAGCGAGTCTTTCAAAATCTGGACCGAACTCACATGAACCGTGGACAAGTTTTACTCTCTTTCAAAACACAGAAAAGCCCCTAACACGTATGGGCCAACATAAACAGTCCAGCTGCAGCAAACCCAGTTCACAGTGGGCGGACTTCAGTCACGGAAACTGAAGTGTGCTCGGGACGAGTCTTCTTCTTGTTCTTCTTGCTGTTTTACGGCGGTTCGCAACCCCATTGGCACATTACCGCCACCCATCTTCCTTTGGACCATCGACACTCTATTTACAAATAAACTACGTAGAGTACATAGACATAGAGTAATATTCTTTTGATTGTTGATTTTTCATCTCTAATGCCTTCTTAGTCAATGTATTAGCGCTCTTCATTTCCTTTCAACCCCACATCTGCCAGAAAAAATGGGACATGTATATTATTCTGCAGTAATGACTATAAATCCTGAAGAATCTCTACTACCAGATTCTGTCTTGTATCTGATTGCTGAACATTCAGATTTAAGAGGGCTGAGCTAGAGTCTGCGCATTTGTTTTTTATATTCATCATTATAACTATCATTTCTCCAGTAAACACAGACATTATCTGATATCCTTCTTATCCTAGACACTTTCAACTTTGAAATTGTGTATGCAATCCCTACACGACCATTTATTGGATCTTTTGAAGCATCTGTAAATATGTGTGTGGAATCCCCATATCTCAACCCCACATACTGCCTAACCTTACACACTTCTGATTCACTATGTCCTTCATTTTGTCTTATTTCTAAATAAAGTTAGATCAAGATTGGGTTGTGACATGACCCATAATGGTACTGGCGGCAAGTCACTATTGACACATATCTATACTCCTCTAATCCCATGTCTTTAACTAAATCTCCAACAACCCAACCGAAACTGGTGCATTTACTTTCCCCATGTTCCAACTAGGACCCACTAACTTTTTTGTTGGGTGAGTTTCACTCTGGCCTTATCTTAATATGATAAACAACGTATTGTCTTCAGAAAGAGTGTTGCAGAACTTAAAATGTACAGTAGGTGGCGGTAATGCTCCTACGGAGTGAGCGGACAAAAATCAGAAGAAGACGCTTCGTAGGCAAGAGGACACACATGTTAAGCTTTTGAAGTCGCTTTCTGCTCAGAGATATTTGTTCTTAGCTTTGATGTAAACTCTCAACACTTTCCATATCTTAAGATGCCGAGGTATGAGCTGTGTTTGATCCTGAAGGCGATGCAGAGGCCGGAGACTGCGGTTGTCCTGCGGCGCACGGTGGAGACTCTGTTCGAACGCGGCGCGGTGGTCCGGAGTCTGGAGAACCTCGGCGAGCGAAGATTGCCATACAAGATCTCCAAACACGACTGTCGCCACACGCATGGCGGATACTTCTCCGTCGATTTCCACGCCTCGCCCAAAATCGTCAGCGGGCTGTTAGAGCAACTTGAACGGGACATTGACGTTTTGCGTCCCACAGTTTTAAGAAAAGACACTGAGTTTTCCAAGGCGCAGTGCTGTGGTCCTCCACCCGCCAATGCAAAGGGTGCCTCGTCGAATTAAACGTGAGTCTTCGTCTTTCCATGATTTATTTTTATTCATAAGGATTTGGGGTTAAGATGAGAAAAGGAGAAAGTGCATGGATTCTAAAGCAATATACAATGGCCCAAAATTATTTGGACACTCTTAAAATAGTACGTGCAATTTCAATAGATATAAATAAATAAAAAAACATCGAATCAAGGTGAATTCTTTTAAATAAAAATGAAACCGTTCTTGAAGACATTGCACAAGTGGCTCTGAAAAGAGATCTAACATTTGTGCACAGATGCCACCTGCTTTGACATTTTGCTAGTGTTCAAATATATGGGGCCACATTAACTGATGATTTTTTTGCTGTTGATATTGATGAGATATTATATTTCCCGTCTTATGTACCACGAGTAAATATGTTTTCTTTATTTTTCCCAAAGGACTATGAAGATCGCCACATCTGCTGTATTGTGGACATGGACTTTTGCAATTGGACAAAATAATCAAATGTTTTTTTGGAGAAGGGCATTTACTTTAGCTATTTATGTGGTACATGTTTCATTAAAAACTCTGTACATATGATCTCCTTTCAATTTCATTTTAAAATAAATTATGTGCTTCAACAATTACAAGCTCAGAATAGAATATTGCATAATGCAGTTGACCATATATCTAATCCAGAACTCAGAAAAACAAAGTGTTACTGGTCCTTAAAGGGATGTTTCACCCAAAAATGTACATTCTCTCATCTTTTCTCACCCTCATGCCATCCCAGATGTGTATGACTTACTTTCTTCAGCAGTACACAAGATTTTTTAGAAGAATATTTCAACTCTGTAGGTCCATACAATGCAAGTGAATGGAGGCCAAAATTTTGAAGCTCCAAAAAGCACATTAAGGCAGCATAAAAGTAATCCATAAAGCCCAAAGTGTGCTTTGGTTAGGCGCTGACACAAGACGCAAATCATGTAATTAGCAGAGTGCTCGAGCATTGAATGTGCTCAAGGTGTTCTCACAGATGTGCAAGTTACCCATGCCATGGGCACTGACACACCCCTGGCCCATACAGATACTGGCTTCTGGACCTGATGCTGATAACAGCTCAGATGGTGCGCACTTAACGCATCATTCACGCACATTCAGAAGTGTTTTTTTTATAGATCAAAAAGAGTTTACATTTCTAAAAAAAAAAAAGGAGTCACAGACAGAGCTTAATAAATCGTGTGAGATTTGTGAGGCTTGCTTTTCCATCACGTATGGAGGCTGCACCGATATTGCGCAGCATGTTCATACAAAAAAGCATGGATGCTGCTAAAAGTAAGTGTGCCACACAAAGTGTTAGCGATTGCTTTGTGAAGCAAAGTTCAGAATCTGACAAGATGCATGCAAGTGAAGGACGTTTTGCTTATCATTCTGTTGTGCACAGCCATAACTTTGCACATTCATGACCTGAGAAAAGTCTTGCAGGCCAGGCTGGAGGTATCATTCTTACCCTCTGACATTAAAAAGCAGTTGAATGCCCCAGTTGTAGCTGGTGAAATGCGAGCGGATGATGTCTTTTGTGCAGTGAGAAACTTTTATTCAGCATCGGTGGATTACCTGCAAAGCGGCTCATTGGAGAACACAGAAAAACTTGTTTGGACCCTACTGAGAAACATGCCAGAGTGGAAAGACATTCAGAGCAGCATCAAACACTTCTCCAGAATCCCTGCTCTCATTTTGCTTGACAAAACCATGCTTTTTGATGAGTAGGCTTGTGCGAAAAACATTGTCACTCTTCGCATCACTGAGTGTAACATGAACAAGTTGGACGTGTCTGAGAGATGGACAGATGTTTTTCTTGAGCTAGAGAGCAAGACCATCAACTTCGGAGTGTTAGCCAAGGTCGGGAAGTTTATTTTATGCCTGCCTGGGACATCTGCATCTGTTGAGCATGTGTACTCATTAATGAACGCAGCATGGACACCAGATAAATCTAGACTCAGTGTAACAGTCATGAAGGCAATGCTTTTTAAACATCTTCATTTTGGACTAGACTGCTCTGCTTTTTACGATAAACTCTTATAAGACAAGCGCACTGAGAAAAATTGCTGCCAGCGAAAAGTACAAGGTGACAACAGTTACAGATGCAGATGCACCCTCTACTTCTCATTGATCTGTGCCTAGATAAGAATATGTCAATTTAATTTTTGCTGGGAGGGGGCTGTCCCGTTTTCCACAAGCAGGAATCTGGTCACCCTACATGAGGTTGAGTAAATGATGAGAGAATTTAAATTTTTTGGATTCACAATCCCTTTAAGGAAAATCAGTTACAGTTGAAGTTAGAAGTTTACATACACTTAGGTTATAGTCATTAAAACACATGTTTTAACCACTCCACAGAGTTAATAATTGCAATTTAGTTTTGGAAAGTAATTTAGGACATCTACTTTGTGAATGACATGATTCATTTTTCCAACAACTGTTTACAGATTGTTTCACTTTTAATTGACTATATCACAATTCCAGTGGGTCAGAAGTTTACAAGTTAATTGTGCCTTTAAGCAGCTTGGAAAATTTTAGAAAATGATGTCAAGCCTTTAGACAATTAGCTTCTGATAGGAGGTGTCCTGAATGGGAGGTGTACATGTGGATGTATTTTAAGGCCTACCTTCCAACTTGGTGCCACTTTGCTTGACATCATGCGAAAATCAAAATAAATCAGCCAAGACATCAGAAAATGATGTCTGGACCTCCACAAGTATGGGAGCAATTTCCAAATGCCTGAAGGTACCACATTAATCTGTAAAAACTATAGTATGAAAGTAGAAACACCATGGTACCACGCAGCCATCATACTATTCAGGAAGGAGATGCATTCTGTCTCCTAGAGATGAACGTAGTTTGGTGCTAAAAGTGCAAATCAATCCCAGAACAACAACAAAGGACCTTATGAAGATGCTGGAGGAAACGGGTAGACAGGTATCTATATCCACAGTAAAACGAGTCCTTTATCAACATAACCTGAAAGGCTGCTCAGCAAGTAAGAAGCCACTGCTCCAAAACCACCATAAAAAAAGCCAGCTACAATTTGCAAGTGCACATGAGGACAAAAATTGTACTTTCTGGAGAAAGGTCCTCTGGTCTAATGAAACAAAATTTAACCATTTGGCCATGACCATTGTTATATTTGGAGGAAAAAGGGTGAGGCTTGTGTAAGGCTGGCCCCAGGATGACTATGCAACTCTGCGAGAACCAAGTCATAAAAACTCTCACAAAGAAGAACATCTCCACATGAAAAACACACCCTAATGAGCAAGGAACATAAAGTGCAATTCTCACTAACAACTGCCCCCTCTCTTACATACTCACTTCAGGTCATTTTAGAGTCACCTAAAACTAAGAAATGGCTTATTCTGTTCTGTAATGTAAAAGATTTTTGATCATACATCTCTGGTATCATTCAAAAGGTCTCAGTGTGACTGGTACTATGGTCTCTTCCCCACAACCGATAATATCTGGTAATACAATTTTAACAATGTAAACAAATTCTGGCCATTGCTTGGGGTGTGCTTACTTCCTGGGTCTTTCATCTAAATTACCTCCTGTGTGCAGATAAAGTATGACCCCAGGACTTCCAAACCACTCCCTAAATTCCCTTTGTTTATGTTTTCTCTGGTTTGGGTGTTTAAGGAAATGTGACACATTGTTCATGGAGTCTGTATTGCTGTGTAGTTTTTCTCTATCAGGGTCTCTGTATTCAGACGACCCAGACCAGGTAATTGCTATTTGAATTTCTTATGTTTGGTAAATGTTTGAATGGAATGCAACTTTAATTATATTATTATGCTTGGTGATAGCTTTGAGTTTGATTTATTATTTTCATTAGAATGTTTGAATGTTTTACTATTACCTGATAAAATAAATTGTTATTACGATTAATTCTGAAGGACTGTTTTCCAGTATATTTTTTATTAACTACAAATCTATGGTCAGAGTTGGCTTAACTAAGTTACTTCAGAAGTAACCCATTAGTTAAGTATGTTCTAAAAGGCTAAACAACAAACGAGAATCTATAATAGAACGTAGAATTAAACGAGAATACTAAGAGTAGGACACAGAATCTGTAAAACAGAAATGAATAGATTAGGGCTAAATGGTGAGTTGAGAATCTATACTGAATTTAGCCAAATAAGACTAAACAAGTTAAGATGATAAAATATAAGGACTATGATAAAATATGATCAAATATATGCTCATTCAAAAAAATGACTAATATCTGAATGTAAAGCGGTTAAATGGAAAGGAGGAGGCGAGAACCGGCTTGACGATATAAATAATAGTTTAACGAAGAACTTAACCAAAAAGACAAACACGCACACATACACAGGTGTCGGACAGCTGTCCGTAAATCTCTGTCGCACTGCAGCTTCCAGTTGGCCTTTATCCCTCTCTGAGGCTTGATTAGCCTGATTAGGGGCTGGGTGTACGGAATCACGACCTGGTCCCGCCCTCCGCCCTGTCACACTAAAACTGATGAATGTGTAGTTAAAGGACCTGCGTCCGGCCGGCAGAGGACCCGAATAACATTGAAATAACAAATGCAGTCTAGAAGAGAGAATTACTAAAAATAATAAGATACAAAACTTAAATTCAGAGCATAGATACATCAACAAGGTTTTTTCAAAATTAGAGTCATATGAAATACATAAAATATTAAATTATAAGATCAATAAAACATGGAACAAATAATCAAAGTATTGTTTAAAGCACACGATAAGGCAGAACACGCAGGAGACCTTCAGCCATGCTATTGGATGCCACCGTTGGACTGATAGGTGGACAATACACTTACAAGCCGAAGAACACCATCCCAAATGTGAAGCATGGGGGTGGCAGCATCATATTGTGGGGATGCTTTGCTGCAGGAGGGACTGGTGCACTTCACAAAAAAGATGGCATCATGAGCAAGGAAAATTATTTGGATATATTGAAGCAGATGTTGCATATGCCGCTGCCAGTTATTACTATAGATAATAATCATCTAAATATGAAGCGGCATATGCTGTATGGGGTCTGAGGATTTTGTCCATGAGATGCCGAAACATGGCTGGGGCCCCGAACATACTGACCGTTCAGGGTCACGAATTGTTGCAGGACGAATGGTGTGGAAAAAGCAGTTTATTCTCTGGAGATTGGAGTTAAAAGGATCTACCAATAACCCTTTGTTAAGTCCAGTGTCAAATAAAATTGACTTTGGACATGGCTTAGGACACCATGTTCACTTTGCAATAGTCTACACAGAACCAGACTGACCCGTAGCACCAGAACCACCGGGCGGGCCCAATCGCTGTGCGACTCTTCTATTATGCCATATCAAGCATAGCCTCTAACCTTTTTTTGTGTTCAGGTAGGCGATAGGGGTCGCTACGAATAACCACCCCCTGGGTGGTCTTGATATGGTGCTCTATGAGGTTTGTGCGACCAAGGAGAGGCAAGAACATGTCCACAAATTCCGTTTGCAACTTGGCCATGTCTGTGAGCTGCTATGGTGAGAGTTGGTCTCCACAATGGACTGGGGTGAATTAATTTGGTTTGAGAGATACCTTTGGCCCGAGCTCCGCCCTCTCGGGGACTACCTTTGCTAGGGCCACAGGGATCGCCTCCCTCAATGATTTTAGGAGGTTGAGATGGTAAACATGATGTGCCCCAACCCTATCCATTCGCTTAACCTCATAATCGAGATCTCCTACTCGCCATGTGACCTCAAACAGCCCTTGCCACTTGCAGAGTAATTTAGAGCTTGAGGTGGGCAGTAATACAAGCACTTTATCTCCCAGTGCTAATTCCTGTAGTTGAGTGCCACTGTCATACAGCCGGCTTTGACGTTCCTGAGCTTGGAGCAAATTCTCCTATGTTAATCGACCCAAGGTGTGGAGATTTGTTCTAAGGTCAAGAACATACTGAATTAAATTTGTACTGTTTGAAGGTCCCTCCTCCTTAGCTTCCTGTATGACGTAGAGCATGCCACGTGGCTGATGCCAATACAGTAGCTTGAATGTGGAAAACCTTGTGGAGGCTTGCAGGACCTCTCGCTCTGCAAATAACAGGGTATCGAGCCACTTATACCAATTTCTAGCGTCCTCATGTACGAATCATGTTTTTTAAGGTTTTATTAAATTGGTCCACCAACCCATCTGTTTGTGGGTGGTAAACACTGGTGTGAATCGATTTAATACCTAACAATTCGTATAGTTTGCGTATTGTTCATGACATAAAGGTAGTTCCTTGATCAGTGAGGATTTCTTTTGGAATCCCCACTCGGGAAATTATTCTGAAGAGTGCCTCCACAACACTACACTCTGAGATTTTGCGCAGGGCACTGCTTCAGGATATCGCTTTGCATAGTCTACCAGAACTAATACAAAGCGATTCCCACATGCGGATATACATGTGGTTGTGGCAGGATGGAGGGCGGGGCCGGGTCGTGATTATACTCACCCTTACATCCCTTTACATTGGTACCGAAGCCCGGGAAAGGAGGAGGCGAGAACTGATGATATAAATAATATTTTAATGATAAACTTAACCAAATGACACAAACTAACACACATGACGGACATGTCCGTAAACAATCTCTCTCTCTCGCACCATCTTCCGCAGTTGGCCTTTATCCCTCTCAGAGGCTTGGTTAGCCTGATAAGGGACCGGGTGTGTATAATCACGACCCGGCCCCGCCCTCCGCCCTGCCACAGTGGTCCATGCCAATTATTTCGAAGAGGAACTTGATTAGTGGTAGAGTGCGCTAAGGCGCTTTTGGGGTGGCCTGTGGATTCACCAACTGACATTCATGACACGCCGGACACCACTTGCTAATGTCCCCGTGAATGCCTGGCCCAAAAAAAAAAAAAGGCCATTATTCAGTTGAGTGTTCTTTTGTGCCCTAGATGGCCAGCCATTGGATTATGGTGAGCCGCCTGGAAGAGGGTTTCTCGATGGCTCTTCGGTACTAACAGTCGGGTTGTATTTCCTTTCGTTTGAGTGTCCTAGCTTGACCTATCTTTGATAATCGAAAAATATGGGTATGTGAGTGCAACATCAGGTTGGAGATGTTGACCATAGATTACTCTCACTTGGTTAAATGCATGCTTGAGAGACTCGTCACACTCGTTATTTATTATATTATATATACACGTATACACACACATACATTTAAATTTTTAATGGCAGATTACATTTGATATAGCAAATGTAGCCTATAACTCATATCAACATTGAGTACAGTGCCAGAATGCATCTTAAAATAAATTACAATTTGGCTGCATCTAGCCACAATCAAGAAGAAAACTTTAATATGGAAAAACATTAAACATGTTTTGGCCAACAGAAATTGTAATCAATAAAGTGTAAACAATTACAGCAACAAACATGTCACAATTTGTCCCAATATGAATGTGTTTCTTGCTGCCTTACAGTGGACCTGGGAAGCTCCTCCAAGTTGGGCAGTCGTACAACATGTCAGGGGTGTATTCCAGAAAGCTTAACTTACCGTCACATATACCCTGAACTCTTGCTTATTCTGGGTATGCTTGTTCCAGAACTTCTGTGTGTGGTTAGTTCACTCACCCAAGAGTAGAATCTGCTTAACAGTGGTGGACAGTGATAGGAGTTACATGTCCATTGTGTTCTTTTCTCATTTGATGTGGCATTAAAACTTTTCATGTTGTGTTGTCATGTACAGTAGGGTCCATCTGCCTCCACCAACATGGTACGGAATGAAATTATGTTGTTTTAATTGAAGATCACGTGTCTGACTATACATTATAGATGTTCATGATCTCAGCATTAGGGAAAAGTAACTAATCTCTTTCTTGTTAATAGGAAGCTGTAAATGGTCCCTATTGAAATGCAGAACAAAATGTAATTTAGAGATGGACCATATACAGCTTCTGATGGCGTAGAGGAGGCTGAGGATCAGAAAGATACATCTTTTCATTTAATCACCTGACCACCAGCTAAACGAGGGCACTGTGGGTGACTCTAAATGACAGCATGTCTCATTTATATTTTCAGAGAACAGAGTAATATTCAAGTCTGGAAATGTATGCATTTATATGTACCGTAGCCTACATGAATTAGAGTGATAAGAAATAAATGATCTAATCTGTGGTCTGTGAAGAGATCACATATTATCTAGTTAGTGAAGAATAATAATGAGTGATTAATTGCTTAAGCTTTTAATTGGCAGACATTACCTACATATTGATACAATGGAATGTCATTTTATATATAACATTATTATTCATTGACTGAAGGAACTGAATGTGGGTGTTATAATAATTTTATTCTATGAAATGTATAGAATAAAAATTATTTATTAGAAGGGCTAAATATAAATACATAAAGCCCTGTCTTCACAGTGAAGAGTGTGGGGGACTTTCCAATGAGTTCTGTGTTGAAAAATATTACAGTATTAAAACCTTCCCATTAAAAGTAAAAGCACAATGTAAACAGTTTGTTCACTTTTGAATGCAAATCTGCGGTGTGAGACTGGAAATGCCAGAGTGAAGAAGATTTGTGAGGTAAAGATTGCATTTTACCGTAATATTGCTTTTAAGTATAATTTTGTGCGAAATCTGAACTTTCTCGTCCACTGTGCCACTATTAAAAGGGCACGCATGCGCTGACAGTACTAACATCTACCTGAAATAAACTAACTCTGGAACATGACCTACTCCGGAGCAGGTTATGCTCAGAGTAAGTCGCTAAGGCTACTAATGGCACTTTTCCACCGCACGTTACGTTTAGATTCGACTCTACTCGCTTTACTTTTCTGAGCTTGCATTTCCACTGCTGTTTAGTGCGCCTAAACGTAGGTGGGATTATAGGCTGACCGTCATAGTTGCGCCACCTTTACTGCCGTGACATCATCTTAAACGCGACACAAAACAATAACACGATCGCTAGCTGTTAGCTACTAGCTTATTGTGCTGCATAAAGCAGTTGTTGTATGGTGATTTTACACCAGTGTAAGAGTTGAATTGGCCTGGTTGCTTCCAGGAGCTGGTCAACTAAATAAAGTGAAGCTTTCAAGCAGAGTATAGAGTTAACGTACCATCCTCCATCATGGACTCCAGCCTTGGCTGAGTCTAGGGCACTCTCCATCCCATTACTCGCTGGTCTATATGGTGTCCATTTGGTCTAACCACTTCCACTTTTCCTTGATGATCCTGTAGTCACTTAAATTTTTTTTTTTACTTTTCCCTTCACTGTTGGTATGTCCGGTGGTAGCCGTGTCTCATCTGTGCAGCCAACAGCTGAGACACTTCCTGAAAGACATTTTCGTTTCATTCGTCACTAACGAGAGGATCGCCTGCACCTCGTTTATTGACCACGGCGTGGTTTTGCGCACAGCCATTTCTTTTTACAATTCTAAAACTAGCAGGTTGATGTCCTGTGTCAAAAATCCAGTGAAGCTGGTAGCGATTATTCTCTCTGACCTATCAAGTGACCTGCAGGGTTGACGTCACATTTAGTATCGGCTCGGCTCGCTTGGAACCTCGACCGAGGTGGTACTAAAAAAGTACCAGTTACCAGGTACTATCCACAGTGGAAAACCCCCCAAAAGCGAGCAGAGTCGAGTTGAGTTGTACCATGAAAAGCTGAGGTATTCTGTTAACTTATCCATAAACTTACCCAGGTATGTCGCATAACCTGCTTTCTGGAATACACCCCAGGCATTCAAGTGGAAAACAAAACACGGAAGAAGCCAAACTTATAGAAATACACAATTAATGTCACAAAAGCTCTTTTTCTTCTTCTTCTTCTTCTTCTGTTGTTTAAATGGTGGTTGGCAAACCAACTTAAAGGTGCATTGTCCGCCACCTACTGGATTGGAGTATGAAGCACTACTTGGTTGAATACACTTGGTTTAAAAAAAAAAATACAAAATTATATCTTTTTTACCAGTTCTGTATAATTTAAAAATTTTAATACTTTATCCTGTATTATATAATTTGTTCCTTCTCCTAATATTTCCTTAAGTGAATAATTGCTTATACCCCTATCCTTTAGTGACTGGATTAATTCAAGTCTTTCTCTATTGTATGCTATACATTCTAGTAATATATGATTTACTGTTTCTGGATATCCACATTTATCGCAATTACCACTTTCGTGTTTACCAATTTTATGTAAACTTTGATTAAATGCTGTATGTCCAATTCGTAATCTCGTCATTATCATATCCTTTTTCCTATTATTAACAGTTGTTCTTTCCACCCCCACATTTCTTTGTATACTATACAGATGTCTTCCTCTTGTTTCATTGTCCCATATCCTCTGCCACCTCTTTTTTACTTCAGTCCCAATCAGCCCCTTAACTTCCACTTTACTCATCTTTACTCTAATGTTAATCTCAGGATCTTTCAATGACTTCTTTGCCAGTTCATCTACTTCCTCATTTCCCTTTACTCCGACATGGGCTGGCACCCACAAAAAACTCACCCTTACGCCTAAGTGCTTTATGCTATATAATTCCTGTAATATTTCATTTAAAATATCTTGTCTTGCTAAAGATGTTCCACTTTCTAAACTTTGCAAAGCTGATAGTGAGTCTGTACATATCACACTACTATTAGGCTGCTTTCCTTCTATCCATTGTAAGGCTAATGATATGGCTATCAGTTCTGTTGTAAAAATAAATATATTATCTGTTACTCTTTTTGATATTTTAATATTGTACTGAGGAATATATACTGCAGCAGCTGCTCTACCTGTTTTTGGATCTTTTGATCCATCTGTGAATATTTGCGTCATGTTGTTGTATGTTTGATTTATGTATTGATGAACGATTACTTTTAATGGCAAATTATGTTCATTCTTGTGTATCTCATTGTGTCTCAAGTCTATTTCTGGCATTGGATATAACCAAGGGGGTATAGAGGGAATTATGACAGAAGGAGCTACTATCTCGGTTATACCCATTTCCTGTGCCTCCTTATTTGCTACCCTGCCAAAACTATTTATTCTTCCATACTCATACTCCCAACAGTTTTCTATTACCTTTTTAACTGGATGTCTTTCATCATGTCCTTTTAATCCAGTATCTCATTCTTAACTTTCTCCTACAAACTTCTAGTGGCATTTCTCCCATCTCTACTTGAATTGATGGTGCTGGAGATGTTCTAAATGCTCCACAGCTGATCCTTAGAGCTTGAGTCTGAATTACCTCAATCTTTTTGAGCCATGTTTCTGATGCAGAACAGTATATCATACTACCATAATCTATTGCCGGTCTTATTAATGAGCTATATATTCTTCTTAAAGACTGTCTACTTGCTCCCCACTCAACCCCAGCCAAGCACCTCATTACATTAATTCCTTTTTTACATTTGTCTACAAGCTTTTGAATGTGAATACCAAATGTTAATTTAGAGTCCATCCACATACCTAAAAATCTTACCATTTTAACTTGTTCCAATTCCTGAACATACATTTTTATACTTACTTTAATATTTTTTCTCCTTTTTGTGAAACAGATTACCTTAGTTTTTGCAATTGAGAACCGGAAACCCCACTCATTTGCCCAGTTTTCAACCTTATTTACTGCCCCCTGCAGACTTTTAACTACAAATATTTCATTTCTTCCCCTCTTCCATATTGCGCCATCATCTGCATACAGTGACCTCCCTGTTCCTGTGTCAATTTGTGAGTAAATATCATTAATCATAATGTTAAAAAGTATTGGACTACATACGCTACCTTGGGGAGTTCCATTTTCTATAGAATATATTTGTGAATATGTTGTCCCAATTCTAACTTGTATTGTCCTATTCAATAAGAAATCCTTGATCCAATCATACATCTTTCCTGTAATTCCCATTTTATCAAGTTTCATTAACAAACCCTCTTTCCACAACATATCGTAAGCCTTCTCTATATCGAAGAACACTCCAACTACTACCTCCTTATTAACTTGAGCCTTCCTTATTGCTGCTTCCAGACTTACTACAGAATCCATAGTACTGCGCCCCTTCCTAAAACCACTTTGGTATTGTGAAAATAACCCCTTTTTCTCAATAAAATATACTAACCTTGCCATTACCATTCTCTCCATTAGCTTACATAAGTTTGATGTCAATGCTATTGGCCTATAGCTGCTTGGTTGAGCTTTGTCTTTCCCTGGCTTAGCAATTGGCACTATGACCCCATGTTTCCACTCAGAAGGAAGTTTCCCTGTTTCCCATACTTTATTAAACAATCCTAGAATTATCTTTAATGATGTTTCTGATAAATTTTTTAGCAACTCTACACAAATTTCATCCTTTCCTGGAGAAGTTTTTCTTACCCCAGAGAGTGCTCTCTTCATTTCATACATTGTAAACTCAGCCTCTATTACACTACCCGAATGCCCTCTTTTTTCCAAAATTTTAGGATTTTCTCTAATTCGTTGTCTCCTATATTTTCTAATTTCCTCAGGAATATTATCATTACTATGCACCTTCATAAATGTTTCCGCTAATACTTCTGCTTTTTCTTTATCTCCACTTTATTCCACTCATCTTTCTAATCATCCCCCATATTTTGTTAATTTCAACATCTTCACCAATACTTTCACAAAATTCCCTCCAATATTTCCTCTTTGCTATTCTTATTACACGCCTCACTTTTGCTTGTGCCTTTTTATAGTATATTAAATCATTAAAATTAATACTTCTTACTTTCCTTAGAGCTTTATTTCTTATATAAACTGCCTCACTACATTCCTCATTCCACCAAGGAACTACCTTTTTTCTATTCCCTGATTTCTTTTTTCCTATTGCTTCTACTGCTGCTTTCCGTATTGCTTTACAAATATTCATCTACATCCTCTATTACACCCAAAGACCCCTCCAAATATTCTTCACAAATCTCCTTAAATTGCTCCCAATTTGCCTTTTTAAATGCCCATCTTTGTATTCTCTCTACCTTTTCTTTTTGAATATCTATTCCTATTTTACATAATATTGGAAAATGGTCAATTCCTATGTTGTTGTGAGTTATTACTTTCCACGTACTTTTCCTTGCTAAATTATCTGATACCAAAGTTAAATCGATAGCTGACATCTTTCCACTTCCTATATCAATTCTGGTGCCTGACCCATCATTTATACATACTAATCCTCTTAAATCTAACATTTCTTCCACTACCAGTCCATTATGATCTGTATTTTCACTCCCCCACAATGTATTATGAGAGTTAAAATCTCCACACCATACCATCTTTTGTCTACCATTCTCATCTATTTTTTCCAAATTTCCTATATTTAGTTTCTTACATGGATTATAAAGATTTACTATCTTTATACTTTCTGTTCCTTCCCATATTTCAACTACCATTACCTCATGTTCCTGATTAATCTCAACTATCCTGTATCCAATATCTTGTTTTATGAAAGTAACTATCCCCCCTCCATTTCCACCTGGTCTGTCTCTACGTATTGCAATATATCCTTGTAATGAAAAATTAAGACATGGTTTCAACCAAGACTCCTGAACACATATTATATCTGGGCATCTTTCTTGTTTTAATATAAAGTTCTTAAATTCCTGTCCGTTTGCAATCAAACTTCTTGCGTTCCATTGCAATATTAATAACACCATTATGAACCACCACATGTTGTCTGGGTGTTTCCTACCTGTACTTTTAGTTTTTCATTTATCATCTCCACACTGATTCCCTCTAGTTCCAAATACTTTTCTGCTGCTCTCACTATGATTTTAATTCTCTCTGTTCGACTTTCCGTTTGTGCTGAGCAATTTACTACTTCAACTATAAATGCTACAAAAGACAATTTATCAATCTCCACTGGATCCTTCTCAGTCTTTTCTATGCATTTATTCATTTTCTGAGGTACAACTTTCTCAATTTCTTTTGTTTTTGTTTCCTGTTCCACTCTCTTCAGGGCCTCAGCATATGTTAACCCATCTTCCACTCTAACATTTTGTACTTTCAAGACTTTTTGTCTCGCTTGGCATCCTCCGTACCCTGCGCTGTGCTCTCCCCCACAGTTACAACATTTGGGATTTACTCCTTGTTCGCATTTACCATAATCGTGCTCTCCTCCACATCTTGCACATCTTTGCTTCCCTCTACAAACTGCTGCAACATGACCAAATCTTTGACATTTGAAACATCTTAACGGGGGAGGTACATAGGGTCTAACCATATAACTCATGTATCCTAGATGTAATCTTTCCGGTAATTTATCCTCATCAAAATGTATCATCACAGATAGACTATCCTTCCTTTCTTTGTCTTTGACATACTGAAGTCTTCTCACTTCCTTCACTTCTGCTCCAGAAATATTCTTTTTGATTCTTTCTGTTGTCATGTCAATCGGAATTCCTGTTATTACCCCTTGTGGCACTGTGGAGGGCGGGACCGGCGCGTGATTGCGCACGCCCGGTCCCGTATTAGGCTAATTAAGCCGTCAAGAGGGATAAAGGCCACTTGCAGACGGCGATCGAGAGAGAGAGCTCAATTACGGACGTCCGTTATATTATGTGTTTGTCTTTTGAGTTTTCCATTAAACCTTTAGTTTATATGTTAAGCCGGTTTCTCGCCTCTTCCTTGCCCACGAATTTGATCTGTGTTACACCCCTCTTACCCATTTCTTCTCTTCTGGAATTGAACTTACTTTTTTCCCCAGTAACATCTTTATTCCTAGTGCCTTTTTCTGTTGCTTGTTATCTTTACAAAATAATAACAATGTACCACCCCTCAACATTTTTGCATTTTCAATCTGCCCTATCTCGTCATTAATCGCTTTAGTTAATTTCAGCGGATTTATTGCAGATTCAAATTCGGATGTGAATTTTATCATTACCTTATATTCCTCCTTTCTTCTGAACTGATGTCTTCCGTTTTCTCTATCAGAATCCGAAATCTGACCCCAGTTTTTCTTTCTTTTTCGATTTTCAACTACATTCCATTCATTACCTCCATTCTCCACACCTGACACTTCTTCCTCCATTTCCGGATCGCTTCCGGAGTCAACTAAACTTCCTTCTTCTTCTTCTTCTTCTTCTAGGATTTAATGGCGGTTGGCAAACCAACTTAAAAGGTGCATTCCCGCCACCTACTGAAATGGAGTGTGAAGCGCATATTGGAAAGGAAGTTTAGACTAAATCTACTCTTTCAAAAAAAAAAAAAAAAACCAATACATAGAAGGGATTTTTACATCCTATTATATAATCCTGTTTCCTTTAAAAATATAAATAACTCATGATAAATTCTTGATTGCTTAGTACCTTCTCCTAGGAGAACCTGAAGTGTCAGCTCATTGATTCCGATATTTCTTAAAGCATGTTTTAGCTGGAACCGCTCCCTTTCATAAGCTTCGCATTCTATAAGCACATGTTCTACAGTTTCAGCTAATCCACACTTATCACAATTTCCATTCTCATGTTTACCAATTCTTTGTAAGCATTGATTTAATAAACAATGTCCAATACGCATTCTTGTTATTAATACGTCCTCTTTCCTGTTTCCGAATCTTCTTCTCTCTGAACCTACTTTTCCTTGAATGCAGTAAAAATGTCTACCTTTTGTTCCTTCATTCCATTCCTTCTGCCAAATTTCCTGTATTTGTTTCGCTATTATCACTTTAATTTCTGTTTTACTTAATGCCACTTCAATGTCAATTTGTGAATAATTTAATGCCCGTTTAGCCAGATTATCAGCCTCTTCATTTCCTTTCACACCCATATGCGATGGAACCCATACAAGATTTACCAGAATTCCATACTGTTTTGTTCTGTAAAGACTCTGCATTACTTCAATTATCATGTCTTGCCTTGCTGATGATGTTCCACTTTCCAAACTATTTAGAACTGATAGAGAATCTGTACAAATCACTGCCCTTGTTGGTTGTATTTCTTCTATCCACTGAAGTGCTAGACATATTGCTATTATTTCTGCAGTGAATACCGAAATATGATCTGATGTTCTTTTGGACATTCTAATGTTAAAAAGTGGAATATATACCGCTACTGCTGTTTTCCCAAATTCTGGGTCTTTTGAACCATCAGTATATATTTGCACTGCACTATAGTAAGTTTGATCTATGTATTGCTGTATACCTAGATTTTCTAATCCATTTCTATCTTTAAGCAATTGTATATCAATCAAAGGCATTGGGAACAACCAAGGAGGAATTGCTGACCTAGCCACAGTAGGGGCAACATTGTAATCACTTAATCCCATTCTCTGGGCTTCCTCACTAGCCTTCCATCCAAAACTTGATAACTTTTTATATCCATATTCCCAACAGTCCTCCAACACCATTTTAACTGGGTGACTATCCGAATGTCCCTTTATGCTTGTAAAATACCTCATCTTTAACTTGAGCCTACGAATTACTAGAGGCATTACACCCATCTCTACTTGCACTGCTGATATTGGGGAAGATCTAAATGCTCCACAACAAATTCGCATAGCTTGTGACTGAATTGCCTCTAGTTTTACAAGTTGTGTTTTGGATGCAGTGCAATATACCATACTGCCATAATCTATTGCTGATCTTATTAGAGCACAATATATTATTTTAAGTGACTGGCGACATGCTCCCCAATCAACTCCTGCTAGACACCTCATGATATTTAATGCTTTTTTGCATTTGTCAACCAGTTTCTGGATATGTATACTAAAATTCAGTTTCATATCCATCCATATACCTAGAAACCTCACAACTGTTGTTTGCTTCACTTCTTGTCCATACAACTTAATATTAATAGTAAGGTTACTTTTCCTTTTTGCAAAACAAATTACCTGAGTCTTATCTACTGAAAACCGAAATCCCCATTCATTTGCCCAGTTTTCTACCATTTTAACAGCATTCTGCAAACATCTTTCCACATACTTTACATTACGCCCTCTTTTCCACAGCGCTCCATCATCTGCATATAAAGATCTTCCAATGCCCCTATCAACCTTTGTAAAGATGTCGTTAATCATAATATTAAACAGAATTGGACTACTTACGCTTCCCTGAGGTGTTCCATTCTCTATTGTGTGTATCTGAGAAAAAGCATGACTTACTCTTACTTGTATAGTTCTGTTAAACAGGAAATCCCTGATCCAGTTATACATTCTTCCTTTAATTTCCATTTTTTCTAACTTAATTAAAAGTCCCTCTTTCCACATCATGTCATATGCCTTTTCGACATCAAAAAATACCCCAACTAAAGCTTCTTTATTTACCTGAGCCTTTCTTATTTCAGATTCCAGACACAGTACTGAGTCCATTGTATTTCGTCCTTTCCTAAATCCACTTTGGTAAGGTGATAAGATATCATCCCTTTCAATGACATATACCAATCTACTCATAACCATACGCTCCATTATTTTGCATAAATTAGATGTTAAAACTATAGGTCTATAATTATTTGGCTGTGTATTATCCTTGCCTGGTTTTGGAATAGGCACTATGACCCCATGTTTCCAGTCATTTGGTAACTTTCCTGACTCCCAAACCTTATTAAAAAACCTCAAAATTGTCTCTAATGCTATCTCTGATAATTGTTTTACCATCTCATAACAAATATCATCTCTGCCTGGAGATGTTTGCTTAACCCCTGTAAGTGCTTTTTTCAATTCATACAAGGTAAATTCTGAATCCAACGTACTACCCGAAGGTCCTTTTTCCTCCAATAAATTAGGATATTTACTTAATATCTTGTCCCTAGTTTTCCTAACATCCTCTGATAAATTTGAATTACTATGAACTTTAACAAATGTTTCTGCAAACACCTCTGCTTTACCACTTTCAGATATAATTTGTCTATTATTATATTCTAATACAGGTATGTTGTAATCTCTTTGTATCCCGCCCATCTTTCGTATCATATTCCATAACTCACTTATTTCAATGTCTTCCCCTATTCTATTACAAAATGCCTCACTACATTCCTCATTCCACCATGGCACAGCTTTCCTCCTGCTGCCTGCCTTCCTCTTACCTATTACTTCTTCAGCTGTACTCTGAACGACCTTGCATATTTCCTTATTAAAAACATCAACATCTTCTATACATTAACTTATATCCTTCATTTTGCTTTCACATAACTCCTTATACTTATCCCAATCCGCTGACTTAAACCTCCACCTAAGCATTTTTTCCCCCACTCTTTGTTCTATATCTACTCCAACTTGACTACAAATAGGAAAATGATCACTTCCTATTGTACTTTGTTTTAGTACTTTCCATTTACTCGCTAAGCTTTCAGAGACTATTGTCAAGTCTAATGCTGAATGCCTTCCCTTATACAAATCAATTCTAGTATGACTTCCATCATTAATGCACACTAACCTTCCCCAGTCTAGCATATCTTCAATGATCTCACCATTATAATCTGTTTTTGCGCTTCCCCATATTGAACTATGAGCATTAAAATCTCCACACCACACTGTTTTATGACTTCCATTCCCTCCTATACTTTCTAGAACATCCTTTCTTAACTTATCACATGGATTGTAAAAATTTATTATTCTAATACACCGTGTTCCTTCCCATATTTCCACCACCACAACTTCTATTTCCCTATCTACCTCAACTGTTTTATACCCAATTCCTTGTTTTATAAAAGTAGCTACTCCACCTCCATTCCCTTGATGTCTATCCCTCCGAATAGTAATATAACCATTTATTATAAAGTTATATTGTGATTTAAGCCAAGTTTCCTGTATACATATAATATCTGGGCTTTTCTCTTGGTTTTCTATATATTTCTTAAACTCCTGTCCATTTGCAATCAAACTTCTTGCATTCCATTGTAAGATATATAACACCATTAAGATCCACCACATGTTGTCTGACTATTTTCTGCTTGACTATTTAATGTTGGAATCTTAAGCCTTTCATTTATCATGTCCACAGTAACATTCCCCAGATCCAAGTACTTTTCTGCAGCTCTGATAATGATTTTGATTCTTTCAGTCCTGCTTTCAGTTTGTGCTGAACAGTTCACTACTTCAGCTATAAATGCTACAAATGCCACTTTATCATTCACTACTACCCTTTCATCTCTTTGCTCTTTCCTCTGTTGTTTTGAATTAATTTCTTCATTCCTAGTTTCATTTGTTTTAGGAGTCTGGCTTACTTTCTTTAATGCCTCAGCGTATGTTATCCCTTCTGTCATTTTAACATTTTGAACCTTGACTGCATTTTTCCGCACCTGACAACCACCATATCCTGCACTATGGTCTCCACCACAATTGCAGCATTTAGGATTTACACCTTGCCCACACTTGCCATATTCATGCTCACCTCCACACCTCGCACATTTCTGTTTACCTCTGCATACTGCCGCTACGTGACCGAATTTTTCACATTTATAACATCTTAGCGGTGGAGGAACATATGGTCTTACCGCATACCTTACACTTCCTAAATAAACTTTCTCTGGCATTTTATTTTCATCAAAGTTAATCATTACTGAGAGGCTGTCTGTCTTTTCATTATTTCTAACACACTTGAGCCGTCTAACAAACTTTACCGCTGCTCCCGTGATATTCTTCTTAATCTTCTCCTCCGTGACATCTGTCGAAATCCCAGATATAACTCCTCTAACCCAATTCTTTTCTTCTGGTATCGAGCATATCACCTTATGTCCAATCATCAATTTTACATCAAGAGCTGATTTTTGCTGCCTACTGTCTTTACAAAACAACATCAAATTGCCATCCCTCAAAGTCCTAATGCTTTCAACCGTTCCTATCATTTCTTTCAATGTTTTCGTCAGCTTCAACGGATTAATCGCTTTTACCGAATCAACAAACTTCAACAGTACCTTATACTCCTCTTTCCTACTTTTAGCCTGGAGATTTCCTTTCTCACTGCCCGAATCTGAAGATTGTCCCCAATTCTTCTTTCTTTTCCGATTTTCCACTACACTCCACTTACCACTTTCATTCTTACCACCTCCTCTATCCACATCCTCCATTTCCGGATCACTTCCGGAATCTACGCTACTTCCTTCCAACATCGCTCCAGTCACAATCCAGCTGTCTGCAACCAGCGCCAAAAAAAAGACGGGATCATCCAAATGGTCCAACCTAACTCAACTAAACTTCCTACCATGCGGACTCCACTCACAATCCAGCTGTTGCCAAAAACCGCCTGTGTAACAGTCTATTCGGTTGTTAAGTCTGACGTCACGCGTGACGTTTAGCCTCTTCCGGGTCCAAGCGCTCCGCTCTTCCAGATCCAATAATTATTTACGATCACGTCCTACTTTAGTGAGGCACCTTTGGCGGTCAAAAAGGGTTTAAACTCTTTTAACTCCAACAGAGTGGTTAGTGTAGCTCATCATTCAGGTGGCATAATTAAGGGTAGAGTCCAGGCATCATTGAAAAATAAGGTTTACGATGTTGAGGTGAGTTAGCTGTAAGCTAGCTAACTAGTTGACATAAGGTGATATTCCTTGTTCTGGATGAGGTATTTCAAAATATTTTTTTACAGGACTTCTATAACTGTGCATGTAACTAAACTAAAAGTAAATATGTGACAGACAGGTTTTATAGGGTTTAGTGAACTTAGGCTAGTCAGTTTAGTAGTATGATCTGACAGCGCTGGCAGCAATGTGCACCTGACCGGAGCTAACAGCTGTCACCTGCTTGTGTGGACTCCTCTTGACCTTGTCCTTCTGCCAGTGCTCAAAGACCCTACATGGGCTGTGAACATTAACACTCTGGAAATATTTTATAAAGATCGTTTCCTACCATAATTCTCTCACAGTTGTAAGTACTGTAAAACTTGAAAATAAATGAAAATTTGACATTTCACACAAGCCAGGTAATTTATTTATTATGCAGTTTATTATTATAGCACATCTATATTATATCACAAATATTACATATTTATTATTATAGTTTGTAGGCCCTTCATGCTACACACACACAGAACTTATAAAGGTAACACTTTATTTTACAGTGTCTGTTACATATGTTGCATGTACTTACCATAGTAATAACAGTAAATTATGCATAATTACATGCACCTAATCCTACCCTAACCCTATAGTAAGTACATGTAGTTAATTAATATTACTCAGTACTTAAATATATAAATACACTGTAACATTGACACCTTAAAATAGTGTAACCAAATAAAACTATAAATACAGTTATTTATATACAGACATGAATTACACCCAGAAATTCATGTATATACAATACAGTTAACTCATCCAATTTCACGGAGAATGGATGTTTGTAAATTTGTAAGACACACACACACACACACACACACACACACACACACACACACACACACACACACACACTTTAAGTATCTTGTTTATATTTTGTTTGAACTGGTATGGAATGTGGTCCAAAATGTGAAACTATTTCAGTAGCTGAATTGAACGCTCCACATGTATCCTAGCTTTTGAAATGAATCTGTTGTTATTCACTTCCTCCTGCGTAAATTGTCCATTGACGAGGAAAGACGGGATGTTCAGGGAAACTCCTTCTGGCAAAATGTCCCGAATTGTGAAGCCCTTGTCTGCCATAACCATATCGCCAGGATGTAAATGTTGGAGAAGTCCACAGTCAGCTGTTATTGCCTTGTCTGATCAACTAGGGGCATCATTTGGACAGTCCAATCAGAATGACATTGTAGCTCAAATGTAGAAAGAAGCGCTTCCAAATACAGGACAGTGGCAGCATCAGGCAATCCTGTAAAATATTGAACTCTGTCAGGACTATTAGAAATTTGACTGAAGGAAAAAAATGTTCTTCTGTTTCTCCAATTGTTTTTTCAATTTTTCATTCTCCTCCCTCAACATCTCATTCTCCACCTCAAGTGCCACAAGACTTTTTGAAGTACATGGGGTCTCTGCAGCTACCATGTCAGCATCCGTTCCCTCATCCTCACCACTGCTAGGGACCATTTGTTGCTTTCATTTAGGGAGATGGCTGAGGTGCTCGGGGAATTGGAAATTCTTCCCCTCATTCCAAGCAAATCGTGATGGCCCAGCAGCTTTTCCATAGGGGAAATGCCAACTGCACACCCTAGAGTCGCAGATTGGGGTGAAGTTTTCACGTCTGTAAAAAATATATTTTTTTAAATATTACTTTTTATTATTTTTAGAATCAAATTACATTCATTCACCAAAGGGATTTTTTATTATTCAAAGGTTGTAGCATGTTCCTATTGACCAGACTGACTTATTTCAGGTGAAATTCTGACAATACCTTACTTACTGTACGTACAACAATCAAATATGTTTATGAAACAATTACTGTAATTCACCTAAAGTACTTTTTCATGTTCCAAAGGTTGTAGTACTTTCCTAGTGACCTGACTGACTTACTACAGGTGAAATTATGATAATACCTAATAATACTGTATTACATAATAATATAATACTGTAATTCACTAAAAGTGGTTTGTTGTAGTACATTAATAGATATGAGTCTGATCTTATATCTCAGACAAATGAGAAACGTTAGCAGATTATCATAATATAACTGGTCTAATGTTTTTTCTTGCTATGTACACAAATCTTCATGCTTCTCAAAGCTAACGTTAGCCTTAGCTAGCTAACTTAGTTTCATCTTAACTAGGCGGCACAGAACAAGGCCTGACAACCGAAACATGATGCAAGATTTGGGTTTACAGCAACAAACAACATATAAAACCCATAGACTACATAAACCCTTTTCTTAAAGGGCTGGTTTCGCTTCAGCGCCAGTGGGTGTTAGGGATTAAGGGATAGCACCCACTGGCGCCAAAGTTTCTTCATTCGTTTAAGATTTGTAACTTACCTTATCAACTGCAGCCATTTTCTCTTATCTTTCTCGTCACAGGGAAAGCGGTAAAATGACAGTTGAATGTCACTTGTTTTTTTAAACTCCAATCTATTTAAACAACACTGCGGCATGTTAAAACTCGGGCGAAAGCGTTAAGTAGGTAGAGAGGACCCGGCGTTTGGACCCGGAAACAGTATTATCGGAGAGTGGTTACGTCACGATTTAACAACCGCATAGACTCCGCTCTGTAAACACACCGCCCTACATATCTAGGAAATTACTTTTTTGATTAACCTCCCTTTGTGTGCTGCTCCAAATGTTATTTTTATTTTCCTTAGCCTTTTTGCTTTTGACTTGTGTATTTTGAAATAGCTCCCCCTATTTGGTTTGTTTTTATTGTTTTATGTTTGTTTAATACCTTTGTATATTGACAACATTTGTATATATACATGTATATTCTTTTTTTCCCTTACAAGAGTTTGTATGTTGATATTCTTGTTAATAATAAAAATAAAAAAAAAACACACCGCCCGCAATTGACCGCGCCAAAACAGTGTTGCCAGATTAGAAATGTCGAAGTATCGTACCAAAATCTCAAAATTATCGTTTTTTAAAAAAAATTATCGTACACAAACCAAACGCATAAAATATAGTTATTTTCCAACAATTTTATCTTCCAAATAATTTTACAGCCAATTTGAACAAGCTGTATAATACGCTCACATTAACTGGAGGAAGTCTGAATAACTTTTTTTTCCAAAGTGCAAATGATATGCCGAAAAAAAGTGCACAAAAAAGAAAAAAAGTGCACAATTAACACAAAAAAAGATTCAAATTCGATCTCTAAGTCGCTGTCATCATCGGATGCCAAATCCACTTTTGTGTGTGTGTGTGTGTGTGTGTGTGTGTGTGTGTGTGTGTGTGTGTGTGTGTGTGTGTGTGTGTGTGTGTGTGTGTGTGTGTGTGTGTATACGTGCTTGCGTGCAGGCAGGCGAGCCTGCGAAATGATTCGGGGTCCGAGAGAGAAGCGGTAGGATGTGTGTTTGGACAAACGACTGAAAACTCTGAAACATTATGGGATTTTTTTCATTATTGATCGTACATCGTACAGAGGTCAAAATTATCGTACAAATACGATAATTATCGTACATCTGGCAACACTGCGCCAAAAGCTCTTTTTCTGTTGTACCAGTGAATAAACACAGTCTCGTCACGTGTGTCTGTAGTCACGCCCCAGTCCCGTGACTTGTGTGCCGGTCAGCTGACAGTGAGATCAGCATATAAAGACTCATTACGCCACACAGACGAGACAGAAAACACCAGAGAGAAGCCGTTTAATCAATCCATCATGTTTCTCACGCTTCTGTTTATCTCTACTGGTAATATACACTTCAGTTTCATGATATTTCAGAGTGATTTGTGTTTTAAGCTTAGTCATGTAAGCGTTTAATGACAGAGGCTAATGGCGGAAGTTGTGTTTGGTAAAAATGTAATTTTGGATACGAAACGGTATGAATGGAATTATTACAAACAAATACAAGTCCTAAAATTGTATGTTTATTATTTATGGTTTTATGTTTAGAATATTGTTAAATAGTTAAACATTTTGGTATTTTATTTAGGCTCTGTGTTGTATTGGGGCGTTTTCAGACCTGTAAACCGTTTGCGTTGTTCCGAAACGGGATCTGAATTGTTACAGTGTTGCATTTTCTTCTCGGTTCGGTTCGCTTTCACAAAACAACATTTCAAAACGATGTCAGTAAGTCACATGTGAGCAAGCTGTCCCCTTATTAGTCACTATGTTTGTTCGCTGTTCCAGGATTAAGCTCATTCATTGGTTTACCGTTAAAATTATTTGACTGTAAAATGTCAACATTACAGATTTTAGAGTGTTCGAGCGTCGCCAGTAAGAGGTTGTTGTGCTCCAAATACAAATTATCCGTCACTAGGATGAATATCAGTTGTAAAGTTTCGTCATGGTTATTTTTTTTTTAATCTGTCATTAGTTGCTTTTGCATTATTTCTCCATTTTGAGACATGCCTGTTCTCACATATTTCCCTCTCGCACGTACACTCACTCAAACAGCAGAGTAAAGCTGCGTAAAAATGTTTTTTTTTATTGGTCAAAGTGGTTAACCCCTTCCTACCCATGTTCTGCCACTGTCCTATACAAAGAGAAACGATCGTACTAATTACCTCAGGAATGATAAAACGGCTCAGATCTAATATAGTTGCCAAAAGGCTCTATCCACATTTAGATGGTGAATTACAGAGAAGTGCTGACATGTGTTCTCTGCAGATCCATCAAGGATGTTCATGTTTTTTTAAAGGGATATTGTTTGGTTGGTTTTCATTCTCATCACAAGCGAACGATTACAGAGTTTGATTGCAATTGGTCTGAAACCACCTCGTTCAGGTGGTCTCGGACCGATTGTTTCTGGTGCGGATCTGATTACCGCAACATTCATGGCGAAATCGTCAGGGTTTGTACGACTTTGCTAAAATTGGCTAATTCGTATGATATCGTGCGATTGCACTCGTTTGAAACCCTACGAATTTCTCTACAGACAATGACGTCGCTGGACATCGTTTCCATCTAATATGTGACAATTTCTTGCGTCTGTCACATAATATTTTCCTATCATGTTTACACACTGTACTGGTTGGTTAAGTTTAAATGAGGGTTGTGAGTAGGGGCATAATATTAATAAGCATGTCCTTAATGCCTCGTGTGTGGAACTCAAACTTCTGTTTTGTTTTAACCTGAGGCACATATGGCAGTTTGACTTTCTAAAATGTTTTTTTTTTGTATTTTTATTTTATTTTTTTATTTTTTTCTCCTTCTGGAACACATTTCTTGAAATCCGCTTTGATTTGTGTTTTTTACTAAAGCGATTCATTTCCGTGTCGTTACGGATAATTTTTTACTTTAACGTTGTTGCGTCCTGATTTTGTCTGAGATTGATTTATATTCAACAGTGGTGATTTTATTAATCTTAACTGTTCTATTTACATCTGATGAAGGTGTCTGGATGCTTAATTCTGTGTCTTATGGGTGTTCTATCTTACCAATATTCTTGTTGCTTAAAATAAGTTAATGTTCTCACTTCCAGTTCTTCCCCCCCGGTATGACTTTGACGTAGCTGCGCAAGAGGTTCCACATCACTTTGTCTTAACTATTTAGGATTTGTGATTTCGGTCACAGTTTCACTTCGTCTTTTGATGTTGTTCTGTTGAAGGACTATTTAATGAATGCATATATGAAATGTGGTGTTATGGTCTTGCAGCCTTTTTAAAAATAAATTATTAAAAAAAATTCAGATGTGCCTCTTAGCCACAGAATGTCTCGCTTCTCATTGGCATGCAGTTTTATCATTAATGGGACAAAAGGAAATTGGGAACATTGCTCTAGTTTGCTTTTGGCAGTAGGATATTGTTGCTGTAGTGCATGTTGTAATGAGAGGCCTATTGGACCTATATTGTGCAGGACGATTTATAAACCAATAGTCTTAGTTCTAATCCTTAACCTATAACAGGTTCAGCATTCCAGTGTTTGACATGACAAACATGTTTGTTTATTCAACATCAGGACTGCAAGCTAAGAGTAAATGTAAGTGCTTTATGATGTTTTTGGCAAAACAGTCCATCACTTGTTAACTATTATGATTGTCATGCAACTCTGTAAATTACCCACTTTACAGCTAGTTCTTTAACCATTGCATAAAGCTTTCTTCTTGTTCCCAGTCTCAATCTTTGTGTCTGTTTCCTGATTTTTATATATAGCACTTTTTTTTTTTGGTCAATTTCTCTGGGTGGTAATGCCAAAGAGGAAGTCAAAGCCCAGTGGTTTAACACAAGTTTAAAGAACAAGATGGTGTTGATTTTCACATGTAGGTCAAAGGGGAAGACGTAGTGTTTTTCTTGTTTTCGTTTCTGTGAGCTTTTAGGCCTTTGGGAATAAGCTTGGAAACAGTTGCAGTATGACTTGGTACTGGATCATGTGATGTTTACTCATATAACTAGTAAAATGCAGTGTCAGTCAATTGCTTGACCTACAGTGCACATAACTTGCTTTGGCCATTTTATCTTTTGTACAGACTGCTAGATGGAGATACTGAGCTGGTGAAATGTGAGTAGTAGATCATAAGACTTCTCAAGACCCTAGTTTTTGTCAGTGTATGCGTCAGATGACTGGGTTCATTTATGCTTTAGATTTGAAGTTGGCAGTTTTTCTGCATCTTTCAACATGATTCAGAAGTAGGATGATATTTTTACATCCATTTAAAATCCTGTTTCAGTTCCATGAAACAATGTGACTGCTCTCCTATCTTAAACCAGTCAAAGTCTTTTAACTGATTGCGAAAGCCTGAAAGGATTTGGTTTGTTTGTTTGTTTTGACAGCCAATAGGTCAACAGTACAGGTAGATTTTCCTCTATATACTCTGATGCAGTCTACATATTATATACTGCAGAAATGATGTTACATTTTTCTTTTTTTTTTTTCTTTCTAGCGGTGGCAACTCCCCTGCTGGGTACGGAGCAGTGTGCCCTCGGTGCTCCCTACTGGTGCCAGAACGTCAAGACTGCTTCACTTTGCGGGGCTGTTCAACACTGCCAACAGAATGTATGGAACAAGCCTCAGATGGTGGGTTGACCTGATTCACAGAAATGCTTGGTTTGTATTCTAATTAATTCATGAACACTAAGTGGACAATACTTGCTTTTTATCTTGTAGAAATCTGTGCCGTGTGATCTGTGCAAAGAGGTGATCGTGGTGGTGGAGCAGCTATTGAAGGACAATGGCACAGAGGTATGTTAACATGATAACATTAAAGTTTTGAATTAGTTTCATTTAAGGTCAAAGGCTAAACTCTTGTATTGACTCTAGATTGAAATCCTTGGATACATGGAGAAGGCCTGTCAGCTGATCCCTGATGAGGGCCTAGCCGGAGAGTGCCAGGAGATTGTGGACAACTACTTTCCCATTGTCATGGGCATCATCGAAGGAGAGCTGGTGAGCTGAATGTGTTCTTCCCTTTAACATAATTACCCTTTAAGTTGATGCTAGTCTGATCTGATTGAAAGTATTGATGCTGAACATCTACAGCAGAGGTATTCAATTAATTTTCCAAGAGGTCCAGTCTCGACATTTCCTTCCCACCAATGGTCCAGACAATAACTTGTATCATTTCGCAGCCATTCTGAATAATGATAATGGAAGTTTATAATAGCTATTCCAACAAATTTGCATGTTGCTGCAATAGTACTTTGTAAAATTAATCAACAGTCAAAAAGTCTCTAAGAACTGGGCATGATGTTTATATATACATGTGAAAGATAACTTTTAATAGAAAATGTAGATAATGTAAAGGTATCGATCTATATTACTGCTCAATGTATTTCTCCACTATGGTTTACTGTCGTTCAAATAACCACGTCTGCAGCTCTACTGTGCGGCGCTTTCATGTTGCGGGCTGGTGGAGAGAGGCAACGTGTGTGGATCGTGGAAGGGCATTAATGAAGCATGTTTGTGTTAGAGAAAAATATTCAAAGATATAGCATGGATCTTTCAGAGCTATCTATGCCCCGGAGTGCTTGCGGTGTACACGGCTCCATTGGATTCTCGTGCTGCTAACCTAAAATGTAGAAATGTTGAGATGGGGAAACAGTTGTCATGATGTCTCAGTACGGATGGAACAAAAATGATTGGTGACCGCTGACCTACAGTTTACTTGACATGATAGACTCCTTATGAAGTAAAGAAAAAAAGATTCATGCTGTCATAAACCTTTTGAACAATTTTAGCCATCATTGGTGCATTCCTGTCACAAAGCCTGTTCCAGACTGTAGGCAGCGAATTTGTGCTGCCTTCATAAGATGTCTTGGTTTGCACCCAAATATGTCAGCCTTGCATGTTTGATTCATGGATGAGGTAAACCTTGAACATATTGTGACATGATGATTTAAAATGTAACCATTTCTCAAACAAATACAAAACCTTGAGTGCAACAGCAGTGTTCGGAATATAAAAAACACTTTCCATTGGGGGGGGGGGGGGTTTAGTGATTTTTAAAGTAAACATCTCAAACCATCCACTGTCTAATCGCAAACAATTTAGTAGAGTGTGAAATTTCGTTGCATATACAAGTGATTTCCAATCATTTTAGAGGGTTGCCGCATAGAATAATAGGGGGGGGGGGAGGGGGTTAAGAATCCTATGTAGATGGCTGTCCACAAGGTTTTGGAATAGAGCTTCAGTCCAAGAGTTTCAGTGAGAGCACTGGTTATCTACAAGGCAATCTTTGTGTAAGAGACGCTTTCTCCGTTGCATCAAAATCATAATCCCCTTTAAAGAACTGAAGGAGGCCTGTAGATTTGGTCGCAGATTCTGTTTGTTTGTATAATTCATTACAATGTTTCTGTGTTCCTCTTTGGCAGGATAACCCTGGTGTGGTGTGTGGTGCTCTGGGCCTGTGTGTGTCCCAGCAGGTAGCTCTGGCCAAAGCTCTGCTCATGTCTAATGAGATCCTTCAAGTGGACCTGAGACAGCGTGTCAACCTCTTACTGCGCAACATCCCTCAGCTGCTCTATCCCAAAGAGAACACCAAGGAGGAGACCCCCAAACAGGTGATGTCTTTGCGGTCATCCTCTTTAAAGGGGAAAATGTCTAATGAGACTTATGGATTTGTCAGATAAATTGCTATACTTTTATATAATATAAAAAAAAAAAAAATACACAAAGGCAAGCATCGCTAATAATATAGCTCATATTTGGAATCAAATATGTTTGTTGTATGGACATGAATGATACCTCAGATCAGGGTTTGGTATTGCCAACTACAACACATTATGATTCACACTGCGACACTAATTCAGTTTTAGTCTTTCATGTCTCAAGCGAGTGTTTAGTTGTTGCGCTTATTTAGGCAAAGTGCTGCTTCATTCATTGAACTGTCAGACACAAGAATACTCTTGCACAAAAAAAATATCAATACTAGGATCTAAACTTTCAATACCCCCCCCCCCCCAATGTTTCGATACATTATTGTATTGGCACAGCCCTAGTTCAAATTGTCCAGCTTGTTGAGAATTTTCCTATTACCTTTTGAGCAATCAGACATATAATTTTCACCTCACATTTAATGGGTGAAAAATTATCCCATAGACATGGTGGGCCATAACTAGAATTTTACATTGAATTTGAATTTAATTGGTATTAAAATATTTTACTGTATAATGAAATGTTTGTTAGTAAAACCGAGCTTTAGGCATCGAAAATGTACTGTTTGAATTGGAAAAATTAAGCCTGAACCATTTTCCAATACCGGATAAAATCAGTGTTTGGTGTTATCTGAAAGTAATTAATTACTTTAAAGAAATTAGTGTAACAAATTACATTTTTAAATTCTTGTAATCCGATTAGTTACTGACTGGTAATTACTTAAGTACATTACTTTGGTTACACATTTCTCAAATTTATATTTATGTATAGTTTAAAATATGAATTAATGTTTTAGGGCTGAAACAACATTGTTGAAAATAAAAACTAAAATTGTCATAGTTGTGGGTATTCTTTGTCCCATTATACACTGCAACAAAATGTGTTTATTTGTTTTGGCTTGTTTTCCAATAAAAATATCAAACTAATTTAAAACAATGGATTTTCTTTAGCATCTATACTGCAGAAGAAAAAATTGTTATCTGAGTGTTGAATATTTTATATATATATATATATATATATATATATATATATATATATATATATTTTTTATTTAGACTTGCTTTTAGAGAATAGATCTTGAATAGAAGTATATTTTGTCTTTACTGCCCTCACAGAATATAACCAAGTGAGAAAAATACATGAATATTTAAGATGTATCCTCTTAAAGCAAGTCTAAATATGTTATGTTCAAGTAAATGTGTCTTAAGGATTTTGACAATTTTTAAATGGAAAACAAGACCAAAACACGATAATAGCTTTTTTTTTTATTACCTCAATTCAGTGAATGTCATTTTAAAGATGATTTTGTCCTTTTAATGTTATAAAGCACATTTTAATACATCTAAGTCAGGGCACAAGCTGAATATTCAGTTAAGAGCTAATGAATAATCATTGCAATAATTGTCATATCGTTCTAATAATCGTTAGATTAATCGATTATCAAACTTGTTAGTTGCAGCCCTATTGTTTTGTACCTGTGTTTGCGTGACCGATGAACCGGAGTGTAACAATGAATAAAATGCTGGAATTATTTTGAATTTGTTGGGCAGTGTTGTAGGAAATAAAGTAATTAGTAATATGATTACTTTTTTGATGGATTAATCGGTAATCTTTTTCCAATTTTTACAGAAATAATTGGTAACTTGAAGCAGGGACAATTTATTATTTTTTTCAGAACATACACTACCAGTCAAAACAATTGACTGAAATGTTTCTCATGAACTTGTCTACAATATAATTTAATTATAAAACTAAAATGTAATATAAAAAAGTTTTATGACTTGGACCAAATAATAAAGAAAAGCAGCCAATAAGTGCCCAACATAGATGGGAACTCCTTCAATATGGTTTCAAATCATCCTAGGGTGATACCTCAAGAAGTTGGTTGAGAAAATGTCAAGAGTTCATGTCTGCAAATTCTAGGCAAAGGGGGACTACTTTGAAGATGCTAAAATATTTTTAGTCACAACATAATTCCCATAGTTCCATTTTGTTATTCTACAGTTTTTTTTTTTTTAATGACTTGATATAATTCTAAAATGTGGGAATAAATAAATTGATAAAGAATGAGGTGTTTCAAAACATTTCACCAGTAGTGTAACTGAAAATGGTTTTTAATTGTTCCAAAGTGAAAACCTTATTTTAAAATGCTGGAAACTGGTTAATTTTATTTAAATTTATCCCATTACATTTTAGGAATAACACTTCCTGTTGCATGGAAAAAAATGAGGCTTCTCTCTTTTTAGTTGAACATAAGCATGCACTTTGTTTATGAAGGACACCGCTAGTTTAAAAAAAATAAAATAAATCATCCCACATTTGGCCTATTCAATGTACATTCATTCAGGAGAGAGAGATTTAGGCTAGTAATTTGTTTTAGGTTGTCTGAATATTTAAAAGGGAGTTTATATAGACTACAGTATACTATGCATATTATGACTTCCTGAATTTTCCCACATGGGGGGAAAAAAAATTAATTGCTTATTTGTACTTTCGGTTTAAGCAAGTCACCTATTTTGGGCTTGTTTTTCCAAAATGGTTGCCTTGTTTAGAGTTTGTTAACTGTTATTTTCCCCACCCTTAGCACAGAGTTGTACTGTCAGTAAAAAACAAAATGACAACCTTTTATTTAGATCTAACTGGTAACCATTTGGAAAAGAGGTGGGGGAACAACAGAAGACAAAATGGGGAAAAAATACCTCTGAACAAACCGATACCTTGACCTACACTGGATGCAATGTAAAAAAAAAAGTTAAATGTGCAGACTATATTGTATATCCCTACTTGATGTAGTGCTTAACATATCAGTACTTCATTCAAATTTGATATTTAATGATTTCATCAAAGCTAATGTGAAGCATTACAAACTTGGTTTGTATATATTTGTCTCCTGATTATTTCCTAAATTACTGACATCTTCATCTGTCTGCAGATGGGTGGAGATGTGTGTCAGGACTGTGTTACATTAATTACTGACACTCAGGATCAGGCCAAAACCAACGGATCATTTGTCAACTCTCTGCTGGCGCAACTGGAGAACCAGTGTGAGCTCCTGGGACCTGTCATGTCTGAAACAGTGAGGACATTTGAATAGAGAGCTTGACTATACATTAATGCATTAAAATGCTGCCTATGTAGGCAGCTCCTTATATTTTGGAACGGCCTACATCTTGCCTTATTTCTTCAACAGTGCAAGCAGTACATCAGTCAGTACGGTCCCCTAGTCATTCAGCAGCTAATGTCTATGGTAAGTGATTGCATTTTCAATTTCTCATTTGTGCAGGCATTTGAGCAGTTTTATCCATCCTCCATTCCAGAACTGGGTGCTTAAATTAGCCCCTTGTGGCACACCACAGCAAGCGGTTTTAATATGTAAAGCTTGTTGCAGTATTTGCCAGTCAAATGAACAGACCTGTTCTTGTTCTCCTACCTGTTAAATCACTCTGCCTGTCTGCTAGCTTAATCCGCATCTCTAAACACTTGTTTTATTTCTTATCCCACCCTCTTCCTCTTATCTTGCGGTTTTGTTTGTTCTGTTCTCCAGGAGCAGGTAGGTCTCTGAGCTGCTAGTCTCATTCTAAATTGTGCTTTTTAATCTGTCATGTGGCTAATCACCTGTGCTGTCTCCTAATCTGAACAATAGTTGCTAATCTGTACTGTTGTGTAGACTAGCCACTCACTTGCTGTGTTAAAATAGGTCTAACCCTTTAGAGATCCGTGTTGGTTTGGTTTGTAGGTGTAGTACCAGACTAATCATTCATTATAACATCCATCGTCCATAGCACACATACTATGGTTGGGAACAGAAAATGGTAAAAAGGGTCCATTAACGGTTCTTTAATATCTGCTTCTGTGATGCCATACTTTGTGCTTCCTGCAACACTGCTGAGTCATACCAAAAGAAATAGGGGTTTTAGCTGGTGTGTGTGTGTGTTTTTTTTTTTTTTTTTTGAGCTTGCACTCTGAATTGAATGCGATGGCTGAGAATTACTCTGCTCAAAATCGAAACTATAAATGCACGGTTCATGGCACTTCTGTATTCGCTTAAAATTTAGCTTTTAAAAAAAAAAAAGTTATATACACACTGAAAATTATTTATAATTTGAAGTGCACAATAATCTGGAAGTATCCGCCATTTAAAATGGATAAACTATTTAAAATTATTTAACCTCTTAAACCCGAGCGTCCCGGTACCGGGCCCTCTAGCGGGTGCTGATCATGGAACAAATATATTTGTATTATAATATTATTAATCTTTGGAAAGGTAGAGATAATGAATATAATGATATTTGTTTAATTCAAAGACCAAACGGTGACTGCGCAAAACAGGGTGCTCGACAAGTGATTTGAAAGAAGCCTGAGTGAAATATTATATGGGACTAGTTTAAGTTTATTTATTTGAGAGAGTTGTATTCACAGTTTTCAGTTCTGTTTTAATGTTCAGTAAAACACAAATTATTGTTTGGAGATTTGTACACCATATGTGATCACTTTGGATTGCTTTGTCCTGTCTTTAGGAATTAATTTTTCCTGGTATAGTTGACACCAAAGGGGCAAAAATATTACCAATATTTAACATGTCAATTCGGTGTGATTAATTTTATATAAAACCA
Organism: Moxostoma hubbsi; assembly: GCA_032164185.1. Taxonomy (NCBI): domain Eukaryota; kingdom Metazoa; phylum Chordata; class Actinopteri; order Cypriniformes; family Catostomidae; genus Moxostoma; species Moxostoma hubbsi. Next base: position 34,237,353 of record JAVLUX010000021.1, read on the forward strand.
ATAACGCAATTATTTCCCTGTAACTTGATAAAGAATATTCTTGCCATCAGAGTTAAGAGTTGCGTACCACCCTGTTTTCTCCAGGGGGCTGTAAGCAATTCTCCAGCTTTATAGGCAACATGCAGCTGTACAGGGAACAAACCGCACTTGGCTTGACATAAGTGACGGCACAAGATGGGAACACATTCTTGCATTTAAACTCCGCTGGACTGAGTGCAATTCCAAAAGCAGGGATCTCAAGACGTGCTATTCTAAGTTTCAAACTACATTAAATTTGTCAGTAACCTGTTTAGGGTCAGCAAAAACGCTGTTTATGACGCAACAACCAAAGTGCTCTAAAGCGTCCATCTGACACATGTACATTAACGTGTCTTTAAAGCCCTTTATTTTAAGTATATCTCAGACAGATTGACTAATTCAATTGCAAAATTAATTACTGTGGACTGTAGGTCAGTGATCAGGTTGTTCAGTGATACTGAAATAAACATGTTGCCTTCTAAAGCCACTTTGTCTTGTCTGCCACAATTTAATGCATTTTTAATTATCTGATTAATTTTTATAATTTAAATTATATTTATAATAATTTAAATATAACTGCATTATCATTGTATTGAATTACTGCTATTTGAGGGGATTTCTCAGCAAATATTTATATATTTGATTAATTGCAACTAATTTGATTAATCACCATATGCAATAATTCGATTTTAAAATTAATTGATTGATTAGTGGAGTGGTGGTGGCGGCGTAGTGGGCTAAAGCACACAACTGTTAATCAGAAGGTCTTAAGTTGGTGATATAGACCAGCAGCAAATGTGACTTTTCCCTATCCATCAGATCAGACACATGCATGTTTGTATGATGTTTGCATGTATGTCTGCTGACAGGGTGGTATGAGATGCTCTGTGCATGGGGTAGAGCGTCATCATGCAATGGACGTGGCATGACATCTCGGAAGATGTTGCATAAACGCTCCAGTCATTGCATGCCTGAGAAATACTGCTCATCCTACCTTTTTGTTTAAATGTGTCGGAATAAACTATGCATTAACTGAATATCTACACGCTTCCAAAATTGTCTCCGTAGCAACCCAAGGACATCTGCTTTCATGCTGGTTTCTGCCCTAATGGACCCAAGACCATGCTCATGCAGAAGTTGGTGCCTGCCAAATCCATCCCTGCTGTCAAGATGTTCCCCGCAACTAAACTTGAAACTCCTATCATTGGCAAGCCTGCTAAGGTAGGAGAATATAAAGTAGTTTCTTTGATTTCATAAAACCATGAAGCTGTGAAATGTTATCTGATTAGACGCATTCAAAAAGGAAATGTGCGTGCATGTCGCTGGGTCCATAAGGAAAGGAACACAGAAAATAAATTCAAATAATTTACCTCTTTGATAACACCAGGAAATGTGGTCACCTTCAACCTCCAAATAGAACAATAGCTGGTTGTGTGTCTGTAATATCATTTGCGATGCAGTTCTTGTATTTAATCCTGTATGGTTTTGGTACATGAAGGAAGGGATAGTTCACCCAAAAATAAATGGTCATTTACTTGCTCTAATGTTGTATGACTTATGTCAAACACAAAAGGAGATGTTAGGCACAATGACGACTTCAGTCACCATTCACATTTACACAAATATGTAATAAAAGTGAAGGGTGACTAAACATTAATCTTTTGTCATCTTGTGTTCCAGTCATATGGGTTTAAAACCATATGAGAGCAAGTAAATGACAGAATTGTCAATTTATAGGTGAACACCTTTCTTTAGAGATGCTCACCTAAAACAATTTATTTTCATAATTTTCTCCCCCTCATCCCAGATGTGTATAACTTTCTTTCTTCTGCAGAACACAAAGACTTTTAAAAGAATATCTCTGCTGTTGGTCTATACAATGCAAGTGAATGGTAACCAGAACTTTGAAGCTGAAAGTACATAAAAGTAATCCATACAACGCCAGTGGTTAAATCCATGTCTTCAGAAGTAATGTAATTGGTATGGGTGAGAAACGGATCAATATTGTAGTCCTTTTTTTTTTTTAACTATAAATCTCCTCTCACATTCTCCTTTTTGTTTTTGGCAATTCAAATTCTTTGTGGATATTTCCACAAAGGCAGGGTGGAGAATTTATAGTAAAGACAAATATTGATCTTTTTCTCACCCACACCTATCGGATCGCTTCAGAATACATTGATTTAATCAATGGAGTCGAATGGATTACTTTGAAGCTCCAACAAGGACATAAAGGCAGCATAAAAGTTCTGGCCACCATTTACGCTCATTGAATGGATCTATAGAGCTGAGAGATTCTTCTAAAAATCTTAATTTGTGTTCTGCCGAAGATAGTCAGACACCTTGTATGACACGAGGGTGAGTAAATGATGTGAACTATCCCTTTAACACTAAAGTTTCAGTAGTTTTGGCATATTAAAATGTAGTTTCAATAAAATGTACTGATTTAAATGTTAATGTTTAAAAACACATGACCATTCCTTCAAGTGTCTTTTTTTTTATTCTTTTTTGACAGAAGATGATGCGTGTGCGTGACTCGCCGCAGTGTGCCATTTGTGAGTTTGTGATGAAGGAGGTTGAAGCAATGGTCGAGGGTCAATCATCTGAGGTATGACACCACCTGTCAAATACATGATTATCAGATACTACCAAAATAAATCTAATGATAGGTCAGTACTAATTTAATTGGAATCTGGATAATTAAATACTTGGATAATGGGTTTTTTTTTTTTTCCCTTATTGGATTTCTATTTAATTTTTTTTTAACACTAAAGAAGTTAACTTTTCATAGGTCTGTTTCTAGAGAATTTGATGTATCTACAGTAGTGTCAGAAATTAACTTTTTTTTTTTTTTTTTTTTTTTTTTTTTTCCCAAGAGGCAGTAATTGCAACCTGACTGGATTTTCTTGGGCAATTTATTATGTTTATGAGGGCTTTTTATTTTTTCGAAACATGGACAGAATTATATCAAAATTTATTATATATTTTTTGCCTCCTGTATTTTGAATTTCAGGGCCATTTTTGTTACTTTTCCCCTAAGCCTCCATTTCTTTCTGACCCTGATCTACGTATACAAGATTCTGCCATTTGAAGGGTGTTTTTTTTCTTAATTAGCAAGAGATTATCCAGGTTGTGGAGAAGGTCTGCGACATTTTGCCCTCCACACTCACAGCTCAGTGCAAGGACCTGATTGAGGCCTATGGACAGGCCATCATTGAGCTGCTCGTGCAGGAGGCCGACCCCAAAACCATCTGCACATTCCTCGGGCTCTGCACGGAGAACAGCCGCACCTTTATCCGTAAGTAGCTACAATGTTTGTGTCTGGCACAATGTACCATCCTTGGATGAAAGCTGTTTACATTTTGTTTAATTGTTGCCCTTTTTTTTCTGTCCTGCAGCTGAAATGGAGATGGCCAAGTTTCAGAACGGCGGTTTCTGTGACGTGTGTAAGATGGCTGTGCGTTATGTGGATGGGATCCTGGAGCAGAACGCCACTCAGGCAGATATCGAGGCTGCCGTGAGGAAGGTCTGCAAATTCCTGCCTGATGCAGTCCGAGATGAGGTGCGTTAACGGTTCATTATGCTGTTATCTTAACCTGAAAAGACACTTCTGATCTGTACCAACAGTGCCCGCCCCCTTTTTCAGCCTTCCTGTTTCTGGACGCATTTTTTCCCATTCATATTTTTCAATAAGGATTTCATAAAGTACTTCAAAACATAGTTCTAAGCCATGAACTAAATCAGTCAATTGAGTGAGTTGAAGCTGAGTTGAATCGCAACATTACAAACTTTGATTGAAGCAAAAAGATAAAGGTTCAAGACTGTGCTTGACATCTTAAATTAGGGAATTGACTACCATCATATGAAGCATTGCGAATGAGGTATTCAAATACAAAATGATGGAAAATTATGATGATGTTTTCCACATGTTCAACTGCAAAAAGGCTACTGGAGTTTTCACACTTGTACCAAACAGCCCTTTTTCAGTTCAACCACAAACAAATAAATATTTAAATGGTGAAACAAAACTTCTTATCCAAATGTTACCATGTACCTGTTTTTGTCCATTTTGTGATAGGGTCTCAGCCCACTAATCATCATTAATTTTTGAAACACCGTTCAAATCAGGATTTTAACATCCTATACGATCTCTAATGTTATTTTTATCTCATCAATCGATGCTGATCGTATGACAAATAAATGTACCAGAAACAAAGTGTGCACTGCAGGGCATTATTCTGCAACAACTAGCCCTGTCTTAACTGGTAATCTCCATTTTTAGAGTCCAACATTAATTATGTGGGACTGCTAAACTCGAGGTTGCACAATGTTTTGATATTCCTCCTGAAAGTGACCTTGAATTTTACATTAATTTATTTTGTTGTTGGATGAATTGGGGCATCTCCTCTATCTCTCACTGCCTATTATTAAACTGTGTGAATAAACCCACAATGACCACAGATATTTGACATTACATGGCCGTAAAGTGAAACTGGAGCACTTTGTGTTCAGAAAACGAATCCATTTATACCATGTTTATATATTCGTCGGAGTTTTGCGCACGCCTCTGTAGACTGCGTGCACATCAGTGCTCTTGACAAGTGGTTCATCTTTACACGTGCTCAAGAGAGCTGCTGTTGTGACGTCCGCGGTGCGATTTCCCTGAGACGCTCAACTGAATGAGACATGTGCTTTTTTTCCTCTGCACTCATGATACATCATGCAGGGAAAGACGAGTCTGAATCTAGCTTCTTAATCAATTGCTTTTATTCAGTAAAGGGGCCTTGGACACTGCACAACTTATCACTGGCGAGTGAAATGTTAAAATTGACTTGCCAGTGGCTAATAACATTTACTCGTGGTGTAGTAATTACTTTTAACATGGGGGCGATGAGGAAACATTTAGAAAATATATTTTAAGTGACTACTACTAACAAAAACGCGTGTTGTGATACTATATCATGTTTGGGTGGGTGGGGACAAAGTAAACAGGACTTAATGTGCGGCCGTCTTAACAAGCGATCCGGGATGCTTTCGCTTCAAGTGTTCGTTCATGGCGGTTGTACGGCTGTGATGAGACATTTGCATCTTGCACAGCACCACATTGTTGGGTCTCCTGCTAAAATACTCCTATGCTTTTAGATCACCATGGGCAAGATATTTTTTTTTGAAAGTTTAGCTGCAGTTTGTTGTTCAGGGAATCCATGGTTAAACCGGGCGCTGCCATTTTAATTATTCCATTGTGACGCACCGACGTATTTTTGTAGTCAATGAATCGTCCCAGCCCTATGTGCCTTGCGGACACTGAAATGCTGCTACCGCAGATAATAACAAACGCTGCACGCAGGATGCGCCAGTTTAGTGTAATAAAGCATTTAGCACATAAAGCAAACGGAACCGAACTCTTGAGCACTTCTGTTACTAAGCATGAGAGGGAGTTGTGGAGCACAGAACCACTCTGAAAACATCTTTATAGAATGGACAGCGCAGTGTAAAAAGGGAGCAGACTATTTATTTAATTAAAACACAGCCCTTTGCAGTTTAATCGCACAAGGTCATATCGCGGTTTCGATTTGATTATTTGTGCAGCCCTAGTTTGCACACATTATATGCAGATTCTGTAAGTGGTGATTAGTTTATTTTCTGGATCAAGGATACTGTAGATCTTCACCAGAAATTCTCCTGTTAAACTTCTAAAACTTTATATACAGATCTACTTTGTATCATTAAATCTACACTCCTATGGAAGAGAAATGAAAGGCATTTTTACTACTACAGAACTAGACGAATCAAGCTTCTCGGTTTGAATCAACAAATAGACAAATTACCAGTAAAATTTCTTCTGCAGGAAATGGTATGACAAAAGCTGACATGTGTGCCGTTTTCTCTGTAGTGTGATCAGCTCATCCAGCAGTATGAACCTCTGCTGGTACAGCTGCTGCTCCAGGCGCTCGACCCTGACTTCGTCTGCATGGTAAGATTTCACTGCACACTCGCACTCTTGAAAATAATGCGGTCATTTGTGGAGCTCTGACTGAGGTGGTTTGTGTTGTCATACAGAAGCTGGGAGCTTGTCCTGAGGCGGTAAAGAGGCTGCTGGGACTGGAGCAGTGCAGCTGGGGTCCTGCATACTGGTGTAAGAACGTGAAGACTGCTGCACGCTGTAATGTGAGTAATGCATTCTCATGTTACTGGAGATTACTTGAGCTTTGTTTGCACTGCACGCAACTCTAATTTGTCTTTCAAATCGGACTGACTGTATGCACTTTCATTTCAAAGTTATGAGACAAAATCCAATTTACCTACATCAGTTGCCATAGTAATTACCAAACATCAGTATATCAGCAATCGACGTCAAGAGTAAAGTAGCTGTCTTTGTGGAAAAGATGGGAAACAATGTTTTTCCCATGCAGAAATCTCATAATTAAAGACTCATGAGGCACTTTCAAGGCATTATTGGACTATTTACACATGCAAGCCGTTCTGAAACCATTTGTTGAACTTTCAATACATGGTGAAGGCCATTTGTGAGCATGCATGAATTAATTCAGATATGGAGGTAGACACCACTATGCTTTGACATTGCATTCAGAATTATAAAAAACTGAAACTCTCCCAAAAATCCACAGATGGGTGTGGTTTTGGATTAGGTTTGTAAAGTGTTGTGTGTGTGTGTGTGTGTGTGTGTGTGTGTGTGTGTGTTTTTTTTTTTTTTTTTTTTTTTTTCCCCCCCCTCCCCTGTGCAGACTACAAACTTCAGATACACAAATATTTTTTGCTTGCTGTTTATTTGCAGGGTTCCCACTTTATGTAAAAGCTGAAAATATCAGGGGACTTTAAAATTACTTTCAGGCCTGGTAATAAAATCTTGTCATTTTAAGACAGATTAAAATAGGATCTTTTTGCTTTCTGATATTCATCTATGAAGTCGTCAACACTGGAAGCGATGGGTGCGCAAGCTTATGCACCAAACACCACTGATTTAAAATGACGATATATTTGTATAAAATGTATTTATTTCCATTTTAAGAAATTAAAAACCCTTATCAAATAATCTGAATTGACTGGAAAAGCAATGTAAATTTAGGTGTAAATGTCTGTGAATCTGGTTTTGAGCATATAATGTATGATGTGTTGTAAATAAGGGTTCCATCTCTGTGTTCTAGGCTTTGGACCACTGCAGACGCCACGTGTGGAGTTAAAGGACAGACGGAGCATTCCAGGACAATCTAGGGAAACTAAAGGAGAAATGCTGTAGCGCTGCTTTTCTGTTTTGAAATCGATACATTGTTTTCATTTTAAGTGACACAGATTTGAAATTTAATGATGCCAATTTGACAGCCTTTCAGGGGAAAATTACACTTTTACTGAAATTTCTTTTGAGGGGGCAGGGGTTTGTAGGGAGGTACGACTGACAGGTATAGCTACGTATATAGGTGTAGGGAAATACTTGCACTGAACTGTACTTTTAAAGACAAAAATCCCATCTAGAAAAAACCCCAAAAAACTTGGTTCTATTCCTTCAAATGTGCACATAGCATTTGAGTCTTGGGAGGGAAATTTAAATGGAAATGGCTAGTGCCTTTGACAGATTGGGGGGGGTTTGAGACCTCCGTGAACGAAGATGAAATGTATAGGACTTGTCAGATGACCCCCTAATATTTCTGGCTCACTGTAACTGTATAAACGAGCACCTGCAAGGCCAGTGTTGTGATTTTAAAACTTTGTTTTTAATAGCGACCTTTGGATCCTAATGGAATTTAATTCTTGAACATTTGTCTTTTTCTTTTTTTGTCTTATGAGCTGAATGGTAGTGTTTTTGTTTCTTTAATTTGTTGAAAAAATTTGTTTTTTATTTTAACAACTGAAATTAAACCTACCTAAACCCACTGTTTTGATTTGTTTTGATTAAGAATTTGCAAAGACTTTGTTGAAATTATCAGATTCTGGAGGTAAAAATCCCATTCATTTTCCTCAGAGTAATAGATCTTTAAAAACAATGAATACAATTTAAATAAAGTGAAGTGATATGTTTCTGTAGAATTTAGGTTTGTGTACATTTTCTGTGTTACCAGGAACATGATCGGAGTTGGATTGCCACAATTAACATCCACTTGCAAGAAGAATTTAAATGTTTTGTAAAAATAAAGACATGTATAAAATAACATTTTGTGATTAAAAAGGGCATTCTATACATTGCTACATTCACCATTTCATTTCTCATCCTTTAAATCAAAGTTGGTATTGTGAATAATCTCTGGTTTGATGGTTAAAATCTTAATATTTATTACTTCATCAGCCAAGTAATAATAAAGCACATATCAGGTATTCAATCTTCGTACCACTGCTTCAACTTCTGTATGCAGTTCACAACTAAATTTTGTATAGTCCCATACAATTTTGTACTTATTTGCTGAAGGTAGTTTCAAAAGGTAGTAAACTTAAAGGGATAGTCCACACAAAGATGAAAATTCTCTCCATTTATTCACCCTCATGCCAACCCAGATATGTGTGACTTCTACAGAACACTTTTTTTTTTAGAGAAATTCTCTGATCTGTAGGTCCATACAATACAAGTAAATGGTGATCAGACATTTTGTAGCTCCAAAAATCACAAAGGCAGCCTAGAAGGTAATCCATATGACTCAAGCGGTTAAATCTATATCTTCAGAAGAGATATAATAGATGTAGGTGAGAAACAGAACAATATTTGTCATTTTTTAATCTAAATCTCCACTTTCACTTTAAGATGTAAAAGTGAAACTAAACTGGTGACAAAAGGACTGTATATTCTGTTTTTCACTCCAGAAATTAAATGGCTTCTGAAGATCTAGATTTAACCACTGGAGTCATATGGATTACGTTTATATGCTTTTTGGAGCGTCAGAATGTTGGCACCCATTCATTGCATGGACCTACAGCTCTGAAATATTCTAAAAATCTTAATTTGTGTTCTGCAAAAGGAAGTAAGACACACATCTGGGATGACATGAGTGAGAGTAAATGATGAGAGAATTTTCATTTTTAGGTGAACTATCCCTTTAAGCATATTTAGACTGTACATGCAGGTGTACAATCTGAACACAAATATACAGTCAGTTAGTAATCAAGTGAAACGAAGCACACACATTTCTCCTTTTCCTGATGTAGAGTTTAGAATTTAAATTACGTTGATAAAGCAATTAATGGCAATTTAAAGTTACTGTACTGTATATACACTACTTTGCTACAAGTATGTGGTCACTTCCTTCTAATTAAAGGGTTTGACTGTTCTAGAATCTTTAGCGAAAACATCTAAATGCTTCAGCTTACAATGACATTCCATTTAACTTTGTGCACTTACAGCTTTGTTGCAGAAGTTTGGGGAGCGCACTTCCTGTACCAAAATGACAAATGCAGGTGTAACGGTGGCCAGCTGATAGATAGCTGTGCAATGTGTATAAACCTCACTTGTGACTGCACAAACCACATTTTTGACTAACTCGTACAAACGTTTTCAAGCTACATCCACCAAACTTGGTACAATCCTTCAGACTGTTCTGACTTGGATTGATTCTTCGAAGATGTGAATGCTTTTTACAAGTCTGAATCTCGTTATTCCATCCATTCATACATACATTCATCCATCCATCCATCCATTGGTTTAGCCAAGCCAACTTAAGTCTTAGGCATCACAATGTCTAAATTTCGGTACATTTTGCTTTTGATTAAAGTCTAGTGTGTGCACCTTGTAACAGGTTTGATATTGATATTTTGTCCATTATGTGGCACCGCTGAGCTTACCTGTGTAGTTACTGGTGAAGACCTTTAAACTCATTGATGGCAAGTGCATGTAGAGAAAAAGCTTGATTGGATTAGTGCTAAAATATAAATGTAAACTGCTATGACTGGATTGTTAATACATTTTAAGCACTTACATTGTAGCCATATCGAAAAATACTGGCCCACTTCAGCCAGGACATCTATCTCAGCATGTAATTCAGGTTCACTAGGAAACCCCCAAACAGCTAAGACACCAAGGCTCCAGTAAAACCCACAATTATATATATATATATATATATATATATATATATACACACGGATCAGCCACAAAATTAAAACCACCTGCCTAACATCGTGTTGCCAGAACAGCTCTGACCCGTCGAGGCACAGACTCCACAAGACCTCTAAAGGTGTCCTGTGGTACCTGGCACCAAGACTTTAACAGCAGATCCTTTAAGTCCTGTAAGATATGAGGTGGGGCCACCATGGATCGGACCTGTTGGTCCAGCACATTCCACAGATGCTCAATCGGATTGAGATCTGGGGAATTTGGAGGCCAAGTCAACAACTTGAACACTTGTCACGTTCCTCAAACCTTTCCTGAAACATTTTTGCCGGGTGCGTTATCCTGCTCAAACTCCACTGCCATCAGGGAATACTATTGCCATAAAGGGGTTTACGTGGTCTGCAACAATTTTAGGTAGGTGGTACGTGTCAAAGTAACATACACTGACACCTTTCTATCTCGGACAGCATTATGTTTTTCAGCAGTTTGTGCTACAGTAGCTCTTCTGTGGGATTGGACCAGACAGGCAAGCCTTCACTCCCAAGCCTTGTGGGCTCATGACCCTGTCGCCGGTTCACCGGTTGTCCTTCCTTTGACCACTTTTGGTCGGTACTAACCCACTGCATACCGCAAACACCCCACAAGACCTGCCCTTTTGGAGATGCTCTGACCCAGTCGTCTAGCCATCACAATTTGGCCCTTGTCAAAGTCACTCAGATCCTTACACCTGCCCATTTTTCTTGATTCCAACACATGAAATTCAAGAACTGACTGTTTACTTGCTGCCTAATATATCCCACCCCTTGGCAGGTGCCATTGTAGCGAGATAATAAATGTTATTCACTTCACCTGTCAGTGATTTTAATGTTGTGGCTGATCAGTGTATATACAGTGGTGGCCAAAAAAATTGGCACCCTTGGTAAATATGTCTTTATTTTTTATCCTTTTTATCTTACATTCAAAATATTCACCAAAAATCTATCCTCTAATGGATATAAACAATTGCAGGTTTGATCAAAAAACAAATATATTTTTCAAATATATGTGTGGCACAATTATTGGCACCCTTTTACTCAAAACTTTGTGAAATCTCCCTTTGCCAAGATAACAGCTCTGAGTCTTCTATAATGCATAATGAGGTTGGAGAACACATGGCAAGGGATCTGAGACCATTCCTCCATACAGAATCTCTCCAGATCCTGGTGAACTCTCCTCTACAGTTCACTCCACAGGTTTTCTATGGGGTTCAGGTCAGGAGACTGGGATGGCCATGGCAGAACCTTGATTTGAACAATTTTTGTGTGTGTTTTGGATCATTGGCTTGCTGGAAGATCCAACCAGGGCCTATTAAGCTTTCTGGCTGAGGCAGTCAGAAACAGCCCCAAAATGTTAAAGATCCACCACCATATTTAACCGTGGGTATGTATGAGGTACTTTTCCATATGTCTCTCTCTCTCTGAGTGCTCCAAACTCATCTCTGGTGTTTACTGCCAAAAGCTCTATTTTTGTGTTATCTGACCGGTCCCAGTTGAAGTTCCAGTAGTGTCTGGCAAACTGAAGATGCTTGAAGTTGTTGTTGGATGAGAGCAGAGGCCTTTTTTCTTGAAACCCTCCCGAACAACTTGTTGTGATGTAGGTGACGTCTGATTGTAGTTTTGGAGGCTTTCTGACCCCAAGACCAAACTCATTTCTGCAATTCTCCCACATATTATTCATAAAATGAATGAAAACTTTTTCATAGTTGGCCTGTGTAACAAGGAGAGTCTATTCACAACAGATTAAACACGACAGCTTCAGGAGAACGATGGCCTTCCTTGTGACTCTTTCTCCTGTCTGCTGGTGGTGTGGCTGTTTATGTGCCGCTCTCCCAATGCTCACTTGAATTAGAGACAGGTGTTAAACATAATCTAGCTCAGGTGCAAGCGCCCTTACCGCTTTCTCTCTCCCGGACGGACACTTGACCTCGACCCCGCTGCCACACCCTGGAAACAAAAACTGCAGTTACTGTGGTATATTGGCAGAAAATATGGGTTGCCATAGTAAAACATTTAAACATTTGTGAATTATATTTTCAAAAGTACAGATAAGATCAATAAATTAGTGTCAAGCTGACCATTATTCCTCTTATTTTTGTCTATATATTATATTTATTTAATATGAAAATGTAACTGCATGGCACAACAATACAAAGCGAATGTTGCTCACTTATCCCACTTTGATACTTTTGGTACTTTAGCATAGATAGCATTTCTGCATATCTTCACCCCTTTATCAATTCTTTACTATTTTCCTCTTGAAATTTTCATTATGTTCGAGACTGTCCCTGCTGTGGACTGTTGTGTGATGATGTAATGGATTGAATCCACCCTGTAGTCAATTTCCATGACGTTCTATGATGTATGATTTTTAACATAGATATCTACACATAGTTTTCTCATAAGCAGCTGCTCCTATGGACCGCAATGCGTCGGCATGCTCGCCATATTTGAAAGGTCAAGAGCCATCTGTCAACACAAGGAAGTACATTTTACAGATACGGTTTGTAATAGTCTGGAGTTTTTCCAGCCATCTTTCAGATTATCTGATTTTCCATAAACATTGGGCAATATTTTAGATTATATAAAAATTCCTGACTTCACTTCTAAAACAGGGCTTCTAAAAAATATTGTTTGACAGGTTATATTAGCCTAGTGGCTAACTTAAAGCTAGTAGTTTAACTACTGCCAATAGATCGTTGTCTGTATAATATTTAATGTTTAAATTCATCCATATGATAAATGTTATTTTATCTCTGGCAGCTTCAAAGTTTGGTGTTTATTTCAAAGACTGAATATATGCATTGTTTTGTATTTTATCTCCACGAAACCGCTCTACTTGTGCTGTATCTTAATCATTCGGTTGAGTGAAATGCCATTGATTCATATGTAAATACATGCTGCATTAAAAAAAAAATCTGTAAATGAGTTTAGGCAGAGGGATTATAAGAATATGTCTTAATAAGAGAAAATGTCTTAATTTTTTTAATATTTGACATTTTTTTTTTTTTTTAATAATAAACAAGAAATTTGATTTGTGAAACAAAGTTTATGAAGACATTTTGGTAGCATTAAAAATTATTCCATTCAAGTTGTATTAATATGTGCGTTTACAGTTGTACGCACCGTGGATCAACTCAAAACAAGTGTGCACTGAGATGACTTAATTGAAAAATATTAATTTATTCATCAGACTTATTCCTGAAGAACATTACAAGTTGACTGGCATTGTCGATGGGCACAGCTCATGATGACATATATGATGCTGGTTCAAGTGATGGACTTTGCTGCTTTAGTCAGTGGTTATTCTTCATTATTAAAAGCACTACTAAAAGACCTACTGATTGTAGACTTTCTAAATATCTGTTTGTTTAGTATGTTGTTTTGACATGAGTATTGTATAGTAGCAAGCATGACCTGTAACGTGTCTACATATCTCTTGTATTTGTATTGAACGCACAGCAGAAGAGAAGAGTGGCGGTGAGAAAAAAGTTACGCAACCCTTTACTTTCCATAAAAAGTAACTTTTGAATTATTTTAGTTACTTTTTTAAGGAGTAACTCAATATTCTAACAGGTTACTTTTAAAAGTAATGTTACCCAACACTGCCGGTCAGTGCAACAGAGTGGAAGAGAGCACTGAACGGAGCACATTTGCTCTTAACAGTTTCAGTTACTAAGGAAATAATTACACATTAAATACGTCGTGACTGCACACCAAGGTTCGGATGGCAGCCTTCACACTTGTTCAAATGAACCGCACTAACAGAGCATTCGCACCAGAGTTCGTTTTAATCAAACCAAATCTGCCTAAATGTCAGGAATAGTGAAAAACTGAGTTTGAATGTATTTGGCTAAGGTGTTTCTGACTTCAACAGTACAGTTTAATATTAACATTTTATTGATTCAAAAAACAGGATTGAAGAAACAGTCATACATACACAGAATCACACAGAAATAAATACCCCCCCCCCCCCCCCCCCCCCCGTTAAATCTCCCTCACAATCTACTCTGTCCAGCAGAAAGGGGATTTATTAATACATAATCTTTGGTTCAGCTATATGCTCGAAGCAACATTTAAATGTCTGAATTAAACATTCTGGACACTTTTGTCCATACTGCATGCATATTGAGATAACAGGGTGTAACTTAACTTCTCTGGTTAGTTTGATAGAAATGCTTTGCAATGGCATGATAGGGGCAAGAACTTCCTGTTCAATTCAGAACCAGGGAGGGGCTCTCCCAGGTGGAAGCAACCAATGAGCCAAATGTCTGAGATAGAATGCATAATAATAAAACAAAATCTTGAGTAGGCCTAGCTCACCATTGTCAATCGGCCTATGTAACTTACTGAAGTATAATCTGGGACGTTTACCATTCAAATGAAAGACTTTGCTATGCTATTAAATAGCTTGAAATAAGAGAGGGGGACATCTACAGGGAGAGATTGTAGCAGATAGTTGAATTTTGAATACAATTCACTTTAATAACATAAAATTTTCCAGTCATAGATATATGTAATGAAGTTTACCTGCCCACATCGCTCAATTTTTTTTAAAATTAAAGGGTCAAAATTAATTGCTGTGAATAAAACACCCAAATATTTAATGCCTTGTTTGGGCCACTGGAAGGTGTCTGTTACCGGGCAGCACGCTGTCAGAGCCAAAGCTTCGGATTTAGATCAATTAACTCTGTATCTTGATAATTTAGAAAAGGAATTAATAAATCTGTGGAGGCAAGACATATTTCTAGTAGGTTTAGAGACGTATAATAAAATATCATCTGCATAAAGCGAAAACGTATGCGCCCACACCTCCCACCATCACCCCAGGAAAATCATCCTCCTTTCTTATTACGGCTGCTAATGGTTCCAGGGCAAGACAGAAAAATAATGAGGAAAGAGGGCAACCCTGACAGATGCCCCTATTCAGAGTAAAATAATCTGAAATTAATCAATTTGTTTGTACCGCCACTACTAGGTGTCTATAAAGTAACTTAATCCACCCAATAAACGTATTACCAAACTCGTACATTTCCAAAATTTTAAAAAGATAATCCCATTCTGCCATATCAAACACCTTTATGGCATCAAGTGAGACGGCAGCGACCGGAGTCTGATTGGACCACTGACCACATGATATTGATGAAACACCTAATGTTATCAGATGAGCTACGGCCCCAAATAAACCCAACCTGATCTATATGTATAAGAGATTTCATAACTTTACTTAATCGGTTAGCCAACATTTTTGACAATCTTTTAATGTCTATCTAGATCAGGGAAATTGGTCGGTAACACTTACACCCACTTGGATCTTTGTCCTTTTTAAGAATCAGACTGATCCGGGCTTGTGTTATGGTTGGCAGAAGCTTTCCATTCTTTAATGATTCCGTATAAACTTAAAGCAAAAGTGGCGACAGTTCTGTAGCATAAAATCTAAATAATTCAGCGGGAAAGCCATCTGGCCACTGAGCTTTGCCTGTAGGAAATCTCAGAATCAAGAGAATTTAGTAGCACTAGGGGGCTTGCAAACATTTGCTTCACTATGATCAAGGACTGAGTCCATCAATAGATTAAAGTCTCCTCTCAATATTATATCATGAGGGGTGCCAGCGGCTTGCAATATCACTTCAAGATCTATAAAAATGCCCTGATCATCAATGATAGGTGCGTAAAAATTAGCCAAAATAAGACCTTTTCCCTGAATTGACTCTTCTTAATTTATCTTTACTCTGTAAGATACATTTGCATTGTAGATGTTTACTTATCAGTGTAATGACTCCCTTGTTCTTACTCGAGCTAGGACTATAAAAAAAATGCCGAACACATATCTTTCCAAATTTTTCAACTTCCTGTGGAGAAAGGTGCGTTTCTTGAAGAAACACTATTTCATATTTCTTACGCTTATGGAGTGAAAATACATTCCTTCTTTTTATGTGGTGCCCCAACCCATTGTGTCAAAGAAAAGATTATAAAGACCACATTCCAACATTAGTGCAACAACCAAATCCCGAACATCCCCAAGAACAAAAAAAAAAAAACAAATAGAAAAAAGAAAACATGCGCATTAACCCTGCGCACGACAGAGCCAACTGGCGTTCATCCCTCCAAACTCAAACAGTCTATGCACGCCTATGAGAGCCCCCACGACAACCTTGCCACCAGATTGCTCAAGTCTGGTGTTTCTACACACATTTTGTGAGACATAATTATACAGCAAATGATAATCTATAAAACAAACTCCAGTCAATAGGTGGAATACACACAAAGAGTGTGTAGCTTCAGCCATAAAACTGACCTGAAGGTGTGATATTCTACAAAATAAACTCCAGGTGCTAGGTGGAACCAGCACATAAAGAACGCACAGATTCTTCAAACAGTCAAACGATTGTTCAGTGAGCCGGTACACTCGGCTGCAACATGAGTACAAGCAAATAACTTACTCACTCCAATGACTTTGAACCCTGTGAGCTTGCTCGATTTTCATCTTATGGCCTGTTAATGTCGAGCAGATTGGAAAAGAGCCCGTCCAGGAATTTCACCATATCCTGTCCTTCTTCGCCCTCAGGAATTCTGACATTTCGGATGTTATTCCACCAGCCACAATCTTCCATGTCCTTGGTCGCTAGAGGATTAGCAGATAATTCCCTCTCAGATGACACAGATCGATCCTTTTCTCGACATCCCCCACACTTGTGATCACATCAGTAAATTTTGCCTCAATGGCACTGATCGATTGACCTATCACAGCATCCTCCAAGCCAGCAACGATCTTCAACAGCATTGCCGACATGTTCAGCATCTCTCGTCGCATTTCCTGTATCTCTCCAACCAAATCGACTCCAAATCGGGTATCAGCTTGAGCATGTAAGTGTCTTTTAATTTCTCCAGAGCCTGAGGATTTTGAATTCTTTGACATATTGTCCTCCTAGAACAGTTGGCGGATCAGTTATAATGTATTGAATCTCACGGTTTCTATCATTAAAGGTATTATAACTAACAAAGTGTGCAAAGCTCGTTGTTCACACATCCGATCCTTGCATGGCATCACGTGACTCTCCTTAAATACCCCTTTCAAGACCTTTTCAAAAATATTTAAGACTTGCTCGTTACTTCAATCACTATCAGGGTTAATGGATATACTTACCCACCACTAGATGCTACATGAAGTATTCACATATTAAAATGACATGTTGCTATTGCGAGAGTAAAGGGCTGCTTTGATATTGTATGCCTACTGTGTGTATTTTATGCAGACATCTTCAGTAGTTATTAAAGTTCATTACTTATGCTTGTGTTCATTACTATACACAAGGTACCTCAACTGGATGTCACTCCAAAAATATTACATAAACATCCCCTTGTTTTTGTTTTTAGTGCATTCACTGTATGGTTTTGATGGACAGAAACACAGAAGCAGACTTGATCCATACAGTTGTTTATTCTCCACCTGCACGCTTCCACTCCATAGGAGACTCACTGTGATCCAGTCATCCAGGGTACCGGTGACTTAAAGAGAAATACCACATAACTCTACATCCCCCTTCTTTTAGTGGGAGACAAAATGAAAGTGCAAAAGACAAAAATTAATTATAACCAACAACATGACATCTGATAACAAAAAACAACAGGTGCAATAAAGAGGAACACCTGACTGCACCAAAATCACATAACGTGAATAACATGCATGATGAAATATAGGAGTGCATGGCACATTTCAATCAGGTCATAACATAGTCTTTGTAATGTTGGTTAGGATGGCTGACTCTTCCAGAACGAGTTATCACTGAATGTTTGCCATCTGTGTCAGTGTAACAATCATGGCTCAGGTGGTAGAGCGGATTGTCCAATAATTGCGGTTGGTGGTTTGATTCCCGTCCCACACGGCTCCACATGCCGAAGTGTCCTTGGGCAAGACACTGAACCCCAAGTTGCTCCCAGTTGCTAGTGCCTTCTATGGCAGCTTGTCGGTGTGTGAATGTGTGTTTGAATGAGTGAATGAGATGCAGTGTAAAGCAAATGCTGCTAAGGATAAAAAGGCGCTATATGAGTGCAGACTATTATTTATATTGTCAAGCCGGTTCTCGCCTCCTCCTTTCTGGATTTCGGCACCAGTGTAAAAGTATTAATGGAAAGGACTAGGCGAGAACCGGCTTGACGATATAAATAATAGTTTAATGAAGAACTAAACAAAAAGACAAACACACAAAGGTGTCGGACAGCTGCCCGTAAATCTCTCTCTCTCTCTTTCATGGCGGTGGCGTGGCCGTTTATATGCCATTCTCCCCATGCTCACTGGAAATAGAGACTGATTTAGGGCCATATAGCATGACTGCGAGTGTGATATTGCTTAAATACAACAGTTCAATGAACAAGTAAATTTAAAACTGATTACAATCATAAAAAACACATTTGTGTGTGGCACTACTTTATTACGAGACGGATCAGAATCTGCCATTGCTGTTTCAAACCAAATGATGAGTCCAAGTCCTCAATAGTAATTCAAAAATGTAACTTCTGAAATAGTATCACGGCTTGTGCTGTTTCTACCAAGTTATTGGATAGTAAAGGATGTGTGAGTGTGTGTGAGTGAGTGAGAGCGAGAGAGAGAGAGAGAATGCGTGATCACCTGTTGCCACACCCAAGCAGAGATATTGTCAGCTTTCTGAAGATCAGCTTTCTCAGTGGAAAAATAGCATCCAAGCGGGGTATTTTTCGTTTAAAGCTATTTCCTGTAGTGTAGTAAGCGATCACGAAGAACTGTTATGTAAATGGCTGATTGTGGCTTCACGTCACCTAACTGGTTCATATTACACACAAAAATGATCTTTTGCCACCACCTGCTGCTAACATATGTAATGTAAAAAAATAAAAAATACAAACCATAGCCCTTAACAGATCTGCACTGCTCTTACACTTTTGTTTAGAATGACACGAACACAAGCAGAGTGATACACACACACACACACACACACAGTGAAGCGTTGGAGTGCTGATGAGTCAGATCATCAGTGCTCATGGAACGTCTCTCGTCCAATCAGATTTGAGGACCGGAACTAACTGTTGTATATTATTAGGTGTAAAATTGTGTTGTGCAACAGATGTGTTATGTGTAAATTTAAGATAAATGTTGCTTGGAACTGTACCTTTCACCCACTGTTGCTCTTGTGTATATGGTTGAGTGACAATAAAGGGATTTGATTGGACTCCTTCAACAGCATTTGCGCATCACAAGACAGCAGCGCTTCACGTTCGATTAATCGTGCCTGCTTTGCTTCAGTCAAGCTGCGCGGATGACAGCCTACATTCTGTGTTTCATTTGTTTCTTTTTGCTTTCAGAACAACACGTGATGCAGTATGGAAAAAAACACTATTAATCCTTGAAATTTCCAACCCAGCATACAAGTACACCCTAATTAAACCATGGTCACAAAAAATTACATTAAATGATTAAAAGAGAAATCAAGAAAGCATGCGTCAGCACAGCCATTGATAAGGGGAAAAAATGGCACTCCCTGTCAAAAAGATTGTTTACCCCTGCTGTAGAGCGTGGTGTTCAATTCAATTTATTACATTTTGTATTTTTCAAAATAAAAAAATAAAAACTTTCAAACTTAAAGGAATAGTTCACCCAAAAATTAAAATTCCCTCTTCATTTCCTCTCCCTCATGCCATCCCAGACGTATGACTTTCTTTCTTCAGCAGAACACAAATGATGATTTTTAGAAGAATATTTCAGCTCTGTAGGTCAATACAATACAAGTGAATGGTAACCAGAACGTTGGAGCTCAAAAAGCACATAAAGGCAGCATAAAAGTAATCCATACGAATGCAGAGTTAAATCCATATCTTCTGAAGTTATGATAGTTGTGAGTGAAAAACAGATCAACATTTAAATGCTTGTACGATAAATGATTGCAAGTGTGTTGCTTGTAGGTATTTAGCACTAATGAAGAGGTGAAAACATTGCACTTGACAATTTTTGTACATCTTTTGCTCTGTTGGGACATCTCTATAAATGAATTGATGTGAGATTTTTTCCTATTTAGAGTGCAAACTCATCATTTTTTTTACAGTCATGACATGAACCATGATTTGCTGCTCACTCTATGTTCTCTAGAGTGCATTTCATGGTACATAAATTTTGTATATATCAAATTTTTAGTTTGTTAGTGGTATGCTAGCATATACATGACCTCAGAGATAACATGCATGAACTAAAACCCTCAAAACAGCATGGGGTCTTAAAACATCGAAGGGACCCTCCATTTTATTTTATTTTGACTTGTGTTGGATAAAACATGAAGACCACCCCCGCCAACATTAAGATAAAAAATACTAATATATATATATATTTATATTTATCCATGTGCCCGGGGACAGTAAAATGGGTTAAAGAAACAATGCTGTTTTTATCCAAATGTTTTATTATAAAAGACTATCTTGAGCCCCAAATTATATTATAGTTTCCTAATAAACATGATAATTAAATTACATTTAAAAGGAATTTGAATCAAAGAGTCCCAAAATCATATATTTAATTAAAAGATTACAATAAAATGACATTTTCAGTAAACATTTAGATTCAAACTAATACAAAATATATATTCATGTGCCTGTGGTCAGGGATTACAAAGGGGGAAAAAAAGCTGCTTTTATCCAAATATTTTTATCACAAAGACCCCAAATCATACATATATATATATATATATATATTATATATATATATATATATATATATATATATATATATATATATATATATATATATATATATATTTATATTTTCAAAGAAATTTGAATCCAATCATTCAGTAAACATTTATAATTAAATTGAGAAAAAAATATATCCATGCCCCTGGAGACAGTAAAATGGGTAAAAAAAAAAAAAAAAATGCAGCTTGTACAAGAATGTTTTTATGGTCAAGAATCAAATTGATTCCCAAAATCATATATTTTGTTTATGAAAAGATGACAAATTTGAAACTGACTTCGAAATGTGTTTAGATTAAAGTATTCAGTGTACATTTAAACTAAGAAAAAATATATCCATGTGCCTGGGGACAGTACAATGAAATCAATACTGCTTTAATTCAAATATTTGTAATACGGACTAAAAAAACATTTAGATTTGTTCTCCATGGGAACAATAAAATGAGTAACAACAAAAAAGTCTTATATCAAGGTATTAAAGTCGAATAAAAAAAAAAAAAGTTCTTGGCAACAGATAGTTCTTGGGTGCTGTAGTGTAAATGGTCCATGCTGTGGCACTTTTTAAAAGTCTAATTGGGAGCCAGTCATCGGCACTCAGATCCAGTGAACCAGTGCCACAGAGAAGGCCGATCCGACAGCTAGCCCAAGTGTGAGGAAGAAGGACATGATGACACCTGCAGGCTCGGCCAACTCCCGCGGCATGACTTTAGGCCCGTAGATCATGGGCAGCGTGCCCAGGTACCCGTTGGAAATCCCCAGCAGGCAGACGAACACCACGGGGAAGAGGTCATGTGCAAAGAACACATTGTGCAGGTGGTACCGTGGTTGATAATTGCAGAACATGAACAGCGGAACCAAGATGGTTCTGAAGAGGACCAGCAGTGGCAGTTTGCGACTGGTGGGTCCCGGTACCTGGAGCCAGGCGGTGACCTGACGGCCGCAGAAGTCTGCGACATTATACAGTAAAAAACTAGTGAGAGGCACAAAGTATGTAGAAGTCCAGGGGTTTCCAGAGTCATTATTCACTGATTGGATCCCTGAGGAGATGGCGGGGAATATCATGATGGAGATGAAGAAAACGTAGAAGACACAGAGGCCCAGCACATAGGTCTTCTTCAGGATTGGTATGAGGGGCGGCACAGATACATTTGTTTGGTCTGAGCTGCTGTTGTGGGTGTTAGACTCACTACGGGATATAGAAGCCACTTCCATGTAGTATCTGAGAGACAGAGAGTGAGAGAGACTCGGGTTAATTTCAGGTGTAAACAGGGTCATTGAAGTGACATTCAGTTCTCACAGCAGGGATCTGGGACAGAAAGAGCAGAGTAAATGAACAAAACAAAAGCAGCAGCACACAGCCTCGGGATATCCTCAACATGTTAAATAATACCAAATAACACCTTTATTATGTTCCCAGGAGTGTGAGTTATTCATGTTTTTGAGACGTTACATAAATTACAGCTGATATAAAAAAAAGGTATTTATTTGACTTGTCACAAAACTTTTTTCTACTTTGACAACAAAATCTGCATGTTCTCTCTTTGCACAGTCAAACAAACAAGTAATAGCCAGTGCTGAAGCATTTTACCAATCAGAAATTCAAAGTAATGACCAGCATTATCCAGTCACTGCCAACCATGTTCAAATACATTCTACATTATAAATTCTGAATCTAATGACTGATTATATTTGTCCCATGTCTGCCAAACATGTTGAGTGATCCAAACATCACCTGCAGCCTGAAACTGAACTTTAGTCAGGAGTGAATGCACTTGGCTGCATAGGAAAGATATAGGATGCTGCCTTGCTCCCTATTTAGTGAATGACTAAACCTCCAGTGTGCTGTCTGTCTGCACTGCTCTCAGAACAGTTCAAAATGCACCCTATTTTCATCCTAACTCTAAAAGCAACATTTTCCAGCTTTTGGATGCAGCCATTGATTCTCAATGTGATAATTCACAGTAAATATATAGTGAATATATAGTGAATATAGGATTTCTTAGGCAATAAAAAAAGGCCTATAGTCCTCGCCTGTGGTCATTGTGTTTAACAGTGTACAGCTTTGTGCTAAATTGATGACATTTTCAAAATGGCATATCGGACGAAACTAAAGACTAGTCTTTAGACTCAAACAGGTTTCAGTAAAAAACTTACTGAGGTTTCTTACTAGATGTAGTTTTTTTGCTGTTTCTCCCAAAGACGAACTCTACTGTGCTGTTTTATTCCATGACATGGTGCATCAAAAGTTTAACCCTTTACTGACAGTCCAGAGTGTCCTGAACCGAGATCAGTTGCTTAAATGAAATTAAATTATGCATAGCGAAGACAAAACACACAGTTCACACAGGAGGACGCGGGGTCACACAAGGATACATAACGGTAGAGATTGTTGTACCGCCTTTTATTAAAAAACAAACAACAAAAAAAAACATTGAGTTAATGATATCTTGGTTCAAGTTGCACATGACAAAATGAACGAATTGCAGTTAGGTACGTTTTTGATTCACTAAAACGAACAGGCTGATAAGTCTTTCATTCTATCCTCCATTTTCCTGAACACGGAAGTGTTCCATGATTCGACTGTTTTCAATTTCTGGTCTCCCGTGTTTTCACTTCCATCAGCAAATATTCTTAGCGGGTAAATTCATCAAAATTGCTGATACTTCACAGAATCAAGACGACCGTTTTTTTATAGCCAGTGCCTCAACTGAGTGTGTAGATGACATAAAGCGATGGTCACAGGTTAGTTACATTGATATCATATCATTAATTATTGTTGTTATGACCGCCAATAACTGCACAAGTTGAGCCTGAAATTAATTTTTACTCCAAGTAACACTTGGATTGGTTGTTGTTCTCCTCTGTATCGCTCGTTTTGGCAGTATTTACTTGGCGTCTGGAGACCAGAAACAGAAAACCAGAATAATCATGGCGCCACCCAGTGGTTGGTCAGAAAAACTGTGAATAGGAAGTGCTGTATGTTTTGCTGTGTAGATTTAAAAAAGAACCGAACCATACGAGTCATTTGTTCGGGAATAGGGCTACACTGGTCGCTTTGCAAATGTAACTGCACCGACACACTAGAGTCTATCATTTGGGAATCAGACTACACGGTTCACGCTATAGAAACAAAAGCAAACAAAAGGTTATAAACCAGCTTATAACAGTTCGGTAATCAAATTATTTGTAATCAAACTACACTGGTCACATTTAATGTTTTGCGCAAGTAGTGGTCTGCATTTATATAGCGCCTTTTTTAACCATAGCAGTTACAAAGCGCTTTACACTGTGTCCCAATCACCCATTCACACACACACTCATACACCAATGACGGCAGAGCTGCCATGCAAGGTGCTAGCCAGCCAATGGGAGCAACTTGGGGTTCAATGTCTTGCCCAAGGACACTTCAGCATGTGGAGCCGTGTAGTGGTGTTGCAGTGCTGCAGAATGGTAGCGCAGAAACTGTAGGGTGTTGTTGGGTTTGCATTGAAGAATGCACATCTGAGAACCATTAGCGGAACCGAAATTCATGAAAATACTTCAGTATTTTCTCTTCCCTTCAAGCAATCAGCTAGTAGAGCATTGAGTTAGCTTCACATTCAATGTAAGAGCCTGAAAAACCTGATAAACCACACAAGACCCACAAATAAATGAGGTGCATAAAACCCATAACCAGATGGTCTAAACTCATAACATCATTCTCTCTCTTTCTCTGACAATTCCTATTTCCCACAGATAGGCTCTTGAAAGTGTGGGTTAAAGGCAATGATTTAAACGAAATATAAGCCCTTTTATTTAATACTAGTACAGTCTTAAGGCTGTGAGTGAGATATAATCAGACCGTTTTCTCTGTCTCTTTTTTTTGTTAACCATTCATCATGTACATACTGACCTCTAGTGCCACCTAACGGTGACTAAGTGCTGCATGTGCTCCAATATTTGAAACCATTAAAAGAACACAAATTTCACCCCAAAAATTTACATTTTCTTGCTGTATTGAACCTCACAGAAAGGTATCGTATGTCTTCAGAACACTAGGAATATAGGGCATTAATATAACAGAGCATTTAGTGAACTACGTTTATGGTGATTTTTTTTGAAGCTCAACAGTATTAGCAACTGAGACGATTGTGCTAAACCCCTTTTGTTCCAAATACTGAAACCATATTTTTTATTTGTATCCATGTTTCATTTATACAGTGCATTTAGAAAGTATTCTTTTTTTTTCCTTCACATTTTGTTATATTGCAGCCTTATGATAAAATGCATTAAACATATTTTTTTCATCAGTCTACACTCCATACCCCAAATGACAAAGCAAAAACCAGATTTTTGATAACTTTGGAAATTTATTAAAAAGAAAAAACTGAAATATCACATTGACATAATGTGACCCTTAACTCAGTACTTAGTTGAAGCAACTTTGGCAGAGATTACAGCCTCAAGTCTTTTTGGGTATGATGTGACAAGCTTTGCAAACCTGGATTTGGGTATTTTCTGCCATTCTTCTATGAAGATCCTCTCAAGCTCTGCCAGGTTGGATGGGAACTGTCAGTGGACAGCCATTTTCAGATCTCTCCAGAGATGCTCAATTGGGTGTTAGTCCGGGCTCTGGCTGGACATTTGAGACATTCACAGAGTTGTCCCTAAGCCCTATGTTTTGTCTTTGCTGTGTGCTTAGAGTCATTGTACTGTTGGAAGATGAACCTTCGGCCCAGTCTGAGGTCCTGAGCGCTCTGGGCCAGTTTTCATTAAGGATATCCTTGTATTTTCCTGCATTCAGCTTTCCTTCATCCCTGACTAGTCCTCCAGTCTCTGCCACTGAAAATCTCCACACATGATCTCATGATCACGATTGCTCAGTTTGGCCAGGCTGCCAGCTCTAGGAAGAGTCCTGGTTGTTCCAAACTTCCATTCAAGAATTACAGAGGCCACAGTGCTTTTGGACACCTTCAATGCAGCCAAATTTTTTTTGCAGCCTTCCCCAGATTTGTGCCTCAAAACAATCCAATCTCTGAGCTCTGCAGGCAGTTCCTTTGACCTCATGGCTTGGTTTTTGCTCTGATATGCATTTTCAGATGTGAGACCATATAGACAGATCTCTTCCAAATCGTGTCCACAGGGGCGGCTGTAGCTCATGTGGTAGAGTGGGCCGGCTGCCAATTGCAGGGTTGGCGGTTCGATTCCTGGCCCACACGAGTCCACATGCCGAAGTGTCCTTGGGCAAGACACTGAACCCCAAGTTGCTCCCAATGGCAGGCTAGTGCCTTGCATGGCAGCTCTACCACCATTGGTGTATGAGTGACAGTGTGAATGTATGTGTTATTGGGTGAATGGGACACAGTGTAAAGTGCTTTGGTAACCTCAAAGGTTAAAAAAAGCACTATATAAGTGCAGACCATTTACCATGTCGAGTCAATTGAATATGACACAGGTGGACTCCAATCAAAGTGTAGAAACATCTCAAAGATGATCCAGAAAAATGGGATGCACCTGAGCTAAATTTCAAGTGTCACAGCAAAGGATCTGAATACTTATGTCAATGTGATATTTCAGGTTTTATTTTTATTTTTAATAAACTTGCAAAGTTATCAGAAATGTTTTGCTTTGTCATTATGGGGTATGGAATGTAGATTGATGTGAAAAAAAAGCCCTCCCAGATTTATATGACTTACTTTCATCTGCAAAACACAAATACAGATTTGAGAATAACATTTCAGCTCTGTAGGTCTATGCATTGCAAGTGAAAGGTGGTCAGAACTTTGAAGCTCCAAAAATCACATAAATCCAGCATAAAACAATAGATTTGACTCCAGTGGTTATCTTCTATCTTCAGAAGCAATATGATAAATGTGGGTGAGAAACAGATCAATATTTAAGACTTTTTTTTATCTCCATTTGCATTTTCACATCATATGGATTACTTTTATATGACCTTTATGTGATTTCTGGAGTTTGAAATGTCTGGTATTCACTTGTATGGACCCACAGAGCTAAAATATACTTAAAAATAAATAAAATAAAATAAAAGAAAGACATTTTATACATGGCATGAAAATGAGCAAAAAACATCATTCATGAGAGAGAATTTTCCTTTTTGGGTGAACTATCCCTATCATAATATGCATATTTTTAATAATAATAATAATAATAATAATAATAATAATAATAATAAAAATAGAGCTTAATTAATGGATTAATATAAATTCTAATAACTAAATAGGGACAGTTTCACTTTATGTGATTCAGATTATGTGAATACCAAAAAAAGGTTATGTAATATTGTCTATTAAGTTTTTAAAAGTCAAAGAGTTGATACAGTATGTTATTAAAATAAAAGTATTTAATTAAACTTAATGAGATAAATTTTAAACTTGAGATGAACTTTGAAAACTTTGTAACCATGATCCATATATTTTAAACAATACAGTCTGGTAAATCTCTGGAATACTTGATTCTGATTGCTCAATGGCACCATCCAGTGGTCAGATATTGCTCTGTAACAACCGCACATCTGGGAATTAAGACGTATCAGACCGCTAATCCGGGTTCTGCAAGCCATCTCTCCTTCTTCTCGGATCATTGTGTGATCTCTACAAGTAAGCTAATGAAATCATTTCAACTCAAATCAACCTTTCAGGTGCATTTATTTATTTATTTGGCAAGTACACGCAAACCGGAGGTTGATTTCAGCTGTTTCTTTCTTCTCACATAATTACACAATTTCAGCACAAATCAATGTTTCATGTCCATTTATTAGTTTTTTTTGGCAAGCAGTCTTGTAATAGGCTGATTATTGAGGAGTCAGATGATCATTTTCACAAAATAAATACCAACAGAACTCCAACGCAA
The DNA here is from genome assembly GCA_032164185.1 of Moxostoma hubbsi. Lineage (NCBI taxonomy): Eukaryota > Metazoa > Chordata > Actinopteri > Cypriniformes > Catostomidae > Moxostoma > Moxostoma hubbsi. The sequence goes on from JAVLUX010000021.1 coordinate 34,265,016, forward strand.
ACCAGAGGAGGATTTCAGCTGTTCAGCGATTTCTTTCTTCTGAAATTACATAATTTAAATGCAAATCAATATTATATGTCCATGTATTTATTTATTTATTTGGTAAATTGCTGATCACTCTGACTGGGTTTATTGTGCGATAACATCTGGATGACTGTACATTATCCCTTATTTATATTTTTAGGAAATTAAACATTTAAATGTTATTTAAATCCTTCTATTGACAGAACTATTTTTTATTTTTTTGAGTGAAGAAAAGTCACATGGGTTTGGAGCGACATGGTGATGATTCAATTATAACTAAATTGCTTACATTTCAGATGAACTATTCTTGTAACCTAAATCAAAGTGAGCACCAGTAATTTTCAGGCTTCATATACAGTGGTACATCAGCAACTGCTGATCTTTACATCATAATGGTGTCATGAAACTGTGGTTTGACCCAAGACCACTGATGAAACTCATGGACTCACTAACAGTTAGGGCTGGGATAAACGATTATTTTTTAAACGATTAATCTAGCGATTATTTTTCGATGCATCGATTAATCTAACGATTAATTTTTTCGGTCCGATTAGATTTCGATTCGATTATAAAATGTAAAAAAAAAACATCGCCGGGAGTTTGATTGACAGGCGATCTGATCAATCAATCATAATACGCCATTTTTGTCCGACAAAGTAGTCAGGAGAGAGAAGATTAACGTCGGTGGATTATAATTTGAATAATGGATTGTAGTCTACTGTACTGATGTCTTTCCGCGGTTAAAACATCAGTCATTCTGATGTAGGCTACTGTAACAAGTAGAATTAGGTACTGCGCCTTTAAGATGGAACGTACTCTGTTACTCCCTCGCTCAGAGCGGGCAGTTGATATGGGAAGAGCGAGCTGTGAACATCGCATGTATGCGTGTAAGCGCGTTTTGTGTTTCTGTTGCTCTTATTCTGTTTTTATTTCTAACCAGTAACCCAGTTGTTGTTAGCTGTGTGTTTTGCAATCTGCCCATGTGTACGTGGGACCGACGACAGCTGATAATAAATCACCACGGTGGAATATCAGTTACGTCTTGTGTGTCTTTGCTTACACCTGACTACAACCATTTAGGCAAGCTATCCGGCCCCTTTTGATCAAGAGCGTTACACTACATTCATGTTTAGCCTATTTGATGCTATAAATTAACCAAGAAAAAGATGATCGTTTCACGAGCAGCTTTAACTGAGGCAATCTGTCACGACACATTAAAGAGCCACAAAATAGTAGGCCTATTTATGGTTTAATTTTCTTTGACTGACCAAATTTGAAAGTTGAGACTTTATTAAATTTTACCTGCTTGGTCCTGTCTATCAGCGCGTTGTCAGTGTCCTCTATGTATTTTTCACGACATTAATAGCTATAAGCGCATTATTAATAGCTATAAACGAAAACTTTAGGTGTCGAACGTATTATAGCCTACTCCAACATCGAGTGCAAAGTGGGGAGTTGAAAAAAACTTACGGTGCTCTGTCATCTGCAGCTGCTCCCGGGTGGCGCCTCTTCAGGTGCTGGTGCATTGCCGTGGTGCTAGAATGGAAGGCCATCTCCATTTTGCAAAAGGCGACATATCACGGAATTGTTTCCTTTTAAATTAAAGAATTCCCATACTTTAGAGGAACGAGTGCGTGCCGCCTTGCACTTCTGATAGTCTGAGGAGCCACTCGTGTTGTTAATAATCTCCGGCGCCGCCATCTTTGTTTTGGGTCTGACGAATCGACGCGAATATTTTGCGTCGACGTATTTTTTGCGTCGACGTAATCGATGACTTCGACGCGTCGTCCCAGCCCTACTAACAGCACCACAGTTCCCCTTTCTGCTCTCACTCAGACAAATAACACAGTGTGAATATCTCAGGGCCAGCAAAGCCTTCTCTGCTGGTGTAACATGCCTAATAAATACATTCATTTTCATCCTTTCATTCTCATTCAGCTTTTTCCCTATGTATTTTCAATCACTTTCCACTCCTAATTCATCTACAAACAAATAGCAAAAAACAAAACGTTAATTTATTCCTCAAAGCAAAGTGTGACAAATTGCATGTCCGAAGCAGCATGGGAGTCTGAGCTCCACCCCATTAGGCCTTCAGAATTTCTGTAGAATCCCCCAACACTGCAGTGAATAGGCATCTAAAGTCAGATTGTCAGATTCATCAGCCAATCAGATTGATTTATTTGTTCTTGGTGGGTGTGGTTTTTAGGCTATGTCCCAGTTGAGGCCTTCTGGCTGGCCTTGAGTGATGCAATCACACTTTAAGTGATGTACATAATTTGAAAGCGAAGAGCGCATGATCTTGCTGACAGACGGCTGTCATCACTGCCACATCACCATTGAGAAAGATAATCCTTATGGATTTAAAAACCTGAGATGTTCTGCATGCGATTGATTAACTAAACAGGAAAGGATGACTGATATTCACTTCAAATAAATTGGTGCTATTTGCATTGTTATAGCAACATCAGGAGTTTTCTAAGTGTAAATTATGCTGCTTGAGCATTCAGTGTCGAATCAAGTTTTGAAAAGTAACCGTGTACCCTGATGAAACAAAATTTATTGCAAGCAAAATTTAAATCGCAAATATTATTAGTGCTTTTTCTTGATATTAGACCTCCTTGGTTCTGGCTTTCGTGCATTGACGTGTTTTTAAAATGTCAATTGGTATTATTAGCTGACTGCCACGTAGCCTAAAGTATGATGTACGGTGACTAATTCATTGTGAAACTGGGTTTTCTTAATGGCATGAATCGCACTGAAGGCATAGACTTGCACGAGCCACAGCTGGTGAATATCATGTGCAGTGGTCTTATAAGAGATACTTATCAGGCAAATGGAAGACAACCAAGTCGTTCCTGTATTCCTGTGGTCACATGTGAAGTGTAGTGAAATGTTCATAATGGTAAGGCTAGGTATGATGGTATCTCCGTTCATCATTCATGAGGGATCTGTGCTACATGTTAATGAGACTCACTCACCGCGAGTAAGCCAGTCTGGGTAGCAGCAGGTACACGAAGATACAGAGCAGAGTGAAGACGTCAGCGGTGAGGAAGTAAAACAGGGCACTGTTGGACACGTCACCTGCGACAGCCAGATCTACTATTGAGGCCACTGCGCTCAACATCCCGCCCATGGCCTGACCTGAACACAAGGGAAACAAGCTTACTTCATGCAGAAATAGTAATAAAAAAAGAGATTAAAGCTTCACTAATTCTGTCATCATTTACTCACCCTCATGACCTTCCGAAGCCACCTGACTTTCATTACTTTCTTTCAGGAAACACAAAAGGCAAATTTTGTTGAATATCCTGGCTGTTCTTTACCATCAAATTAAAGTGAATAGAGCCTGGGGCTGTTAAGCTCCATAAAAGTGGTCCATACCACTCGTATGCCATAATCTAATCTTCTAAAGCTAGCTGATGTCAATGACATTAAGTGATGAGACACTTTAGAATCAATGACATACAACCCCCAATTCTGAAAAAGTTGGGACAGGAAGAAAAATGCTAATAAAAACAAAAAGGAGTGATTTGTAAATTATACAAATCAGAATATTGCAACACACTCCAAAAAAGTTGGGACAGTCGAGTGTTTACCACTGTGAAACATCACCATTTCTTCTAATAACACTTATTAAGCATTTTGACACTGAAGACACAAGTTTATTAAGCATTCATCCATTCTTCAGCTGCAAAATTGTACGGGGTCTTTGTTGCCGTATTGTGCGCTTCATAATGCACCACACATTCTAAATTGGAGATGGTTAGGACTGCAGGCAGGCCAATCTAGCACCCACACACTCTGCTTATTCAGGCAGTATGTGGTTTGAAGTTGTCCTGCTGAAACTCTGGGACATCCCTGGAAAAGATGGTGCTGGATGGCAGTATATGTTGCTCCAAAATTTGTACATATCTGTCTGCATTAATGGTGCCCTCAAAGATGTGTGAGTTACCATGCCATGGGCATGAAGAACAAGGCTGTGTTTTTCAAAAACTTTGAAATGTGGACTCATCTGACCAAAACACAGTTCCACAGTTCTTTCCATCTAAGATGAGATCGAACCCAGAGAAGTCGGCAGCGCATCTGGACAGTGTTGATGTATGGCTTCTCCTTTACATAGTGAAGTCTTAACTTGCATCTGTGGATGCAGCGGTGAATGGTGTTTACTAACAAAGGTTTACTAAAGTGATCTCAATTCCATGTTCATGATATCCATTACAGATGAATGTTGTTTTTTAAGACAGTGATGTCTGAGATCACACATTCAGAAGTGGATTTCGTCTTGCCCTTTACGCACCGAGATTTGACCAGATCTTTTATTCAAGATTCTCTTGAATCTTTTAACTATATTGTGCACTGCAGAGGGTGAAATGCCCAAAATCCTTTCAATTTTTCTTTGTTAAACATTGTTCTCAAAGTGCTGGATTATTTGCTGAAGCATCTGTTGGTAAATTGACAAATCTCGAATTATCCATGTTCTTGAAGGACTAGGCGGTTTTAGGAGGCTCCTCATACACTATGACACTATTACATCACCTGTTTAACATCTCCTGTTTCACATTGCTTTGTTATTTCAACTCATCAAATTGTTATTAGCCTTAAATTGCCCCTGTCTCAACATTTTTGGAGCGTGATGCAATCATCTGATTTGAAATTACTGTACATTAAAAAAAAAAAAAAAAAAAGGTAAAACATCATAAAATGTTTCGCTGTACTGTTTCAATTTAGCAAAAGGTGAATATAATTTACTAGTTTTTGTTTTTATTAGCATTTTTCATACTCTCCCAATTTTTGGGGGAATTGGGGTTGTACAAAGCTATCACATGGCTTTACAAGATTTGGAATATTGCTCATTTGGGCCATATCAATTGTGAATTAATGGTACATTTTGGTCATTTTGGAACTTGACAGCCCCAATCCCCATTAGCCTTCAATATATGAAAAAAAACAGCTAGGATATTCTTCAAACATTCATCTTTTGTTTTTCAAGAAAGAACGAAAGTCACAAAACAAGATTGAGATAATAATTTTGTAATTTTCATTTTTGGGTGAAAAAAATATGATGATAATATAATGTATTTTTGTAGCGTAGTCCATGATGAAATGTGCATTCTGTGTCATGCATGCAGCTGCATATTCCATAACTGCAATCGAAAGCATACTCAAATTCCTACACATTTCTACCAGTATACTGATTTAACCAGTATATTGCCCACCCCTTAATTCCTTTAATAACATTGATTTTCATCCAGCCGACTCATGAGGATGAACATTCTGACACTGAACAGTACCTGATATGAGTGCTTGAGATATCCTCATGGGATAGTGGCCACTGATGCCAAACAAACTGCCCGAGAAGATGTTGGATGCTCCACTGACCAGTGCCACACTAGCCAGTGTTCCCTCAAAGAACTGGATCCTAGAGCCAGACACGTCCACTTTCACCACCACTGTGGTCACCACAAACACAAGCAAGATCACAAACAGAGAGAAGAGGATCCGCACCTGAGAGGACAACCTTGAAAAATACACATACACAGTCACAGGGAGAACCAATCAACTAAATATTGTTTATTCAACCTCAATGGCCTGTGTCACAACCTACATCACAGTAAAAGCATCTTATTAGAGCACCTAAAACAATGCTTCACACCCAAGTCTTACTTATCATATAAGCAAACCAGACTTATACATTCTCTGGCTGAGATGTCATGCATGAGGGGGATCTTCCCTTTTCCTCGTCAATAATGCGCACGAGGGTTTAAAACGTGTCCGCGAGTTCTTACTTTTTTTCCTGGCCTTGCTTTAATCTATCTAGAGCGTCAATAACGCGTGCAAATTAATGCCATTGAAATGCAATCATAACCCTGCTTGAAAACCCTTTTGGCCATGAACAACGAACACCAAGGGAGATACATTTGTGTATCAACAGAATAAAAAGGATACAAAATTACATGTTTTTTAAAAATTGAGCCAAGTGGAAGGAAAATAAAACTGGCCCTAAAATAGATCCTTGAGAGACCCACAGATGATAGAAGCTGAGGATGATAAGAGATTTATAATCTTACCTAAAAAAGATTTTACCATGCAGGTAGGAGGTAAACAGCCTTAGGGCCATGCCCTGAATGCTAACATACTGCTGGAGATGGTCAATGAGGATCGCATGATCAAATTTTGCACTTAGATCCAATAAAATTCAGGCAACACAACTACCAGAATACATTCTTAGCAATAGATAATTTGTTACCCTAAGAAGAGCAGATTCTGTGCTATGGTCAGCTCTAAAACCAGACTGAAACCAATCAAAGACATTATTCTTTGTTAAAAATGAGGTAAGCGGAGTAAAAACCACCTTTTCAAGATCTTTGACATAAATGGTCATTTAGAAATTGGTCAAAAAATTTTCAGGACCAGAGGATCTAAACTAGGCTTTTTAAGAAGGGGCTGGACAACCGCATGCTTAAAACAAGATGGAACACAGCCATTAATCAAACTGCTATTTATAATGGACAGAATACTTGGACCAACTGTGTCAACCAGCTCAATAAACAGGTGAGGGGAAAACATAATTTGGAGAAGCTGTCTTCGGAAGTGCAACAACATCCCTGATTTGTGAAAGTGACACTGGCTCAAACTGACAGCAGTCAGCACAGATGGGTCAGACACTAGAGGTGTAATGGAAGATCTTATGCTATCAAACTTAAAAATAAAAAACTTTAAAAACCTGTAGATGGATCAGGAAATATAGTACCTATTGGATTTAGTAAGGGCTATGGGAAGTTTCTTAAATAATATCAGAAAAATAGTTGGCTTTTTTAGACAAACATTCTCTCAGGATCTCATAAGACAACTTTAGTGTATCATTCTGCCATTTTCATTCTGATCTCCTGTCTGAGAGACAGAGTGTTATAAAAAATTATAATAATAAATACAAAAATCCAGCTCTCTTGATGGAAAGAAATCATTTAAAATAAAAGTCTTATTGGCAACAGATCTAGCGTTAACCAATGCAATTGTCACTGAGGTAGAGTCAGGAGTATGATGTTGGGTATCGGGCCTTATTGTTGGTGTTCTGCATTCAACGTACTGTAGATTATTAAAATGAACTCCTCTGCCACGTATCCACGATCTAGCAAGAACAGTCCACGACATTGACACACACAGAACCGGGCAGACATCCTGTAAGCAGGAATGCCTCGGCACCATCTTGGCACTATTCTCCCGGAAGATCACATGGTTTCTAATCAAGGTATCCAAACCCATTCTCACCCATGTCTCCTGCTGTCTCTTGCGTGCATGCTCGACCAAGTGGCAAACTTTAGCCGACATCGATGATGTAGATTGTGGACTTAAAAACTTATAGTTTCTCACCCACACCTGTCATATTGTGTCTGAATACATGGATTTAACCTCTCACTTTTATGCTCCTTTTATGTGGATTTTGGAGCTTCACGATTTTGGCACAAATTCACTTGTATTGTGAGGACCTACAGAGCTGAAATATTCTTCTAAAAATCTTCATTTGGGTTCTGCAGAAAAAAGAAAGTAATTCTGGGATGGCATGAAGGTGGGTAAATGATGAGAGAATGTTCAATTTTGTGTGAACTATCTCTTCAAACTTAATCAACAGCATTTGTGGCATAATATCGATTACCAGAAAATGTATTATACTTGTCCCTCCTTTTCTTTAAAAAAAAGCAAAAATCGAGGTTACAGGAAGGCACTTAACAATAGAAGTGAATGAGGGTCAATATTTATGTTAAAATACTCACTGTTTCAAAAGTATAGCCATAAGACGTAAACGATAATGTGTTTAAACATGATTTTAGTGTGATAAAATCACTTACTAACCTTTGCTATGTAAAGTTATAGCCAATCATTACCATGATGATGTAATGTCAACAAACCCAGCATCAGGACCAGCACCAGCCGACTTCATGACAGCTTCTTCCCCCAAGCAATCAGACTTTTGAACTCTCAATCGTTCACAATACATATATCAGAACTGCACTTTATTACCAACAGACTGGACTCACATTTTATACTTCTATTAATAACATATTGGCAACTGACTATCTACCGATAGCTGAATGTCAACACAATACAGTGTATTTATGTTGTATACAGATTTCTTATTTTGTGTATACTGTATATTGTACATATTATATATTGTGTTGTGTAACAAGATGTTTCAACTGTGTTATGTCTAAATCAGATGTTTATTGTAATGGTCATACTGCTATGTTGCTTGGAACTGCACCCAAGACTTTGAACCACTGTTGCACTTGTGAATATGGTTGAGTGACAATAAAGGGATTTGATTTTGATTTGAAACCCTAAAATGACAATTTAAAAAACTTTACAGCTCAAATGATATATGAATTAATAACAGAATTAATGTAAGTGCTTTTAAAAAATTATAAACTTCACATTTTTGCTTTTAAACGCTACAGAAATTGGCCCCATTCACTTCCTTATGAGTGCCTCACTGTAACCTCGATTTTTTTTTGGGGGGGGGGGGGGGGGGGGGGGGGTTAAGAAAAGGGACGATGATGATGATGCATATGGTTAAATCTTTTTCCAACGACCTAGTTGAAACCCTTCTACAATAACGCCAATTCTAAGACTTCTAAGGCTATGGTCCGGTATATAAGTGGGCATGCAAACACCATTCCTCAGAATTTTCTGACTACGGTACAAAGAGTGCTTCACTCACACCTCAAAAAAACTATAGTGTGTCTATAGAGTCTATAGTGTGGCCAGCTTACGCAATGTCTTGTTCCCTTAATTTCAGGGAACCAAGGTTACATACATATCCAAGACTTTCCCTTATGATTCTGTTCACTCAACATTGCATCAAGCTGACACATATGGGAAACAGAGTCCCATCACGCCGCACTACATGACATAACCGTCCCAGAGAGGGATACGAAACATAATACTCATAAGAACATGATGCCGCAACCATGCGGGATGATCGACATGAGTATGCCACAAGTGAATAACCTTCATGGTGAGCCAGGAGGGGAGCACTTAGAATTGATAAATTAACTATAGTCATATAGTATCAATTAACCCCTTCACAAACCCAGTCGGGAAGGGAGTTTTATTTACAATGAAATTGCTTATGACTTTATGGGAAATACAATGGTCTGAATGCAGGAGGTTGTGTAAAATGATGGGGGAGCCATGTGATATGTAGAGATAGTCGCTATATAAACTGAGTGTTGACGGAGTGAGCCCTGCATCCAGTTGCTCTTGAAGAAATGCAAGAAGTTCAGGAATAGGGCAGTTCACTGGTTCGTAAATTTAGTGAGCACATTCCATTTCAGTGCATAAAGGCAACTCACAGACAGCGCTCTGGCCTGTAAAATGGTGTGCATAAACGACAGTCAATTCTGGCACGTTTAGTGCACTCCATTCAGTGGCCACATGCAGGTTACACAGCTTGGGCTGAGGATGCCAGTTTGTGCACCGTGCTTGAGAGGAGATACCTCCTCAGCAGTATTTCTCATGGAGGGCCATCCCGAATCTCTATAATTTCTGGAAACCAGGACTGATTGGGTCACTTCGGCGCAACCAATAGAATTGTTTCCTTGTCATCTCGGACATTGCATGTGACAGAGTTAAGGAGGCACACCGAGGGAAACGCATATTTGCATTTCGCAGGTCATTGTGGGCCACTGCATTCACTCTTAGCGAAGCTTGGGACTTGGAGTGCAAGAGGGAACAGTGGTCATTCTCTGCGGAGGCAAATAGATCGATCTCCGTTTTGCAGAATATTTCCCAAATCCTCAGGACAGTCTGAGGATGAAGTCTCCATTTGGCCGGCACAGCTCCTTGGCATAACAACAGGCCTCCACTGTAATTCAGACGGCCTGGGACATAAATTGCCCGCAGGGAAAGAAGCGGCACTCGCTCCACAGGAAGAGGCACCACGCCAGGCTCATTATTGACAGTCATGTTGTCTGACTGAATCAGCACATGGTGATTCTGTTTCTCAGAAAGAAAAAAGCCTTCAGGGCTAGAAAGACGGCTAACAGTTCCAGGTGGTTGATATGTCATGCCTTCTTCGCACCTATCCAGGACACATCCGTGGTCACTACTTTCCACTTGAAAACCTGACCCAGCATAACACCCTGATGGTAATAGGCTGGAGCTGTCCATGGTGCTAGAGAAGCCAGACAGCGGCAAATTTCGGCAATGCGAATGTGCCCACTGGCGCCATGTGTGCCGTGGCACACAACGCTTGAGCCAGCACTGGAGAGGTATCATGTGTAAGACTCCTAACGGTATTGATTGAGGAAGGTGCCGCCATGAGACCCAACATTGTTTGAAAATATTTCAGTGGAAGTGTTTTCCCCAGTTTGAACTGAGATGGACACTGAAGAACAGTCTGAAAGCGCTCACTCATGAGGTGCACACGCATGCTCACCAAGTCGGGTGGGACCCCCAAAAAAAGAGATTTGTTGGCTGGGGGGGGGGTTTGCTCTTGACCCAGTTGACATCGAGACCCAGACTGAACAATTGTTCAAGTACTAGATATCTGTGCTCACACAATAGAGCCTCTGTTTAGGCTAGTAATAGCCAATTTTCGAGGTAATTCAGAATGCGCACGCTGTTCAGTTTCAACGGGGCGAGTGCCGCATTGATACACTTTGTGAACGTGTGAGGAGCTAGGGACAGACAACATAGTACTACAGTTCTAAACAATCTCTATCATGTTTTCTGTGAGGAGATTGTGAATTTTCTGCACACCGCACTAGAACAAACCATTTATAATGGGACTGTGTATGACAGGACACCATTGGTGAAATATGACCCTTGTAGCGTTCCATTTTGGAGTGTGTAGCATTGCAGTTCTAAACAATACCTATTGCGCTTTCTGCAAGAAGATTGTAAATTTTCTGCACACTGCACTAGACCACCCCATTTATAATAAAAGGGCAGGGCTTAAACACTGTAACCAATCTTAGAATTGGATGGATGGATGGATGGATGGATGGATGGTTTCAACTAGGTCATCGGAAAAGTATTTTCCCATATACGTCAGCATGACGCAATGTTGAGTGAACTTGTAAGGGAACAACATTATGCCACAAATGCTGTTGATTGAGCTAAACTTGTATTGAACCCAGAACATTCCTTTTATATTTACATTTATGCATTTGGCAGATGCTTAATCTAAAGTGACTTACAGTGCATTTAAGCTATACATTTTATTAGTGCATTCCCTGACAATTGAACCTAATCTTCTCTTGGTAGCCTGCAGAGGAGAAGCAGATTTTGCCCTTGTTTACATTAAAGATAAAAGGACAACATTTGAAATATTTTATTTTAATCCAGATTGTGTGATCCAAATTCCATCATCCCAATTCAGTTAGTCTTTAAACAGACAAGCAGTGTATCTATTAGCCAAAACAAACTGTTTTCTGGTTTCACTCTTTCAAATCAGCCAAATGTTAACAACAAAGTCACAAAAAATACATTCCTGGAGATGAATCTGGGAAAAGGACACAGTGAATCCTTGTTCTTTAAAATAGTACAGGAATTGGCAACAGTTACAAGACATTATCCACTGGCAATGACTGACCCGGATATTCGTTCAAATTTCTCCTTTTGTGTTTCACTAAGATAGAAAGTCATACAGGTTTGCAAAGACATGAAGGTCAGTAAATGATGACAGAATTTTCTTTCTTTCTTTTGTTGTTGTTGGGTGCACTATTACTTTAACAGGAAAAGAGGTGAAGCAAAGTGTGGGTGTTTGTGTGTTACCTGTTGACCAGAATGTAGTTGATGATGAGACACACCACTGAGGGAATAGTGGAAGCAATTGCAAGGTAACTCTCAAAGTAGTCCTGCCCCCAGACAAAGAGAAAGAGGAGAGAAGCCATTTATAAATGAATCACTTCTATTCTATGTGTCACAAGCAGTCTGAAATGTTAGAAATAATGTACAGTCAGCCAGTCGTAATCAGAACCTGATGCTTACCAAAGAAATAAAATAAATGTGCATGAAAACTGTTGAAATTCAGTTGGAATTATTACATGAGACACAGCTACTGTATGTACTAAATCCCCATATTGGCCAACCACTAATACAAACTTGAAGGGACAATTCACCCAAAATGCCATCCCAGATATGTGTGACTTTCTTTCTTCTGCAGAACACAAATGAAGATTTATAGAAGAATATCTCAGCACTTTATTAAAATTGTTATTTTAAAAATCATACAAGTCAGCATAAAAGTAATCCATAATTCTCCAGTGGTTAAATAAACATTTTCAGAAGTAAAAGATAGATGTGGGTGAGAAACAGATCCCCTTTTATTTTTAATCTTACTATAAATTCTCCTCTCAGCTCAGTCAATCTCCATTTTAACATTCTTCTTATTCTGTTTTTGGTGATTCATGCACATCGCCACCTACAGGGAAGGGAAAATCATTTCTAGCAAAAAAAGGAATTGAATATTTCTCACCCACATATCTCACATCACTTCTGAAGTCGTATGGATCACTTTTATGATGACTTTTATACAGAAAGTCATACACATCTGGGATGGCATGAGTGTGAGTAAATGATGAGAGAATTTTCATTTTTGGGTGAACTATCCCTTTAAGATGTTTACAGTTGAAGTCAGAAATGTAGATACACCTTAGCCAAATACATTTAAACACAGTTTTTCACAATTCCTGACATTTAATTGTAGAAAACATTCCATGTCTTAGGTCAGATAGGATCACTATTTTAAGAATGTGAAATGTCAGAATAATAGTAGAGAGTCCAGATAGATCACAATCTAGTTTGAGCAGAAGTGAGAGTGCCTATGAATGCTCAACTTCAAGAGAATCTGGTCTCAGTAGAGAATTAAAAAATGACCAGAATACTGTTTATTGAAAGCAGCAGACTAGAAAACTTGAAAATAAAAATGAATCCAAACACTGGCTCTCATTATCTACGCATTTACTGAATCTTATGGTCTTTCTTAAAGTTTAAAAGCATGCGGTCTGCTTTTACCACTCAGTGATAACTAAAAGAGAAATGAAACCAATCAACACACTTTGGTACACACTCACTGGCCACTTTATTAGGTAAACTTGTACACCTATTTTTTTATGTGATTTATCTAATCAGCCAATCACGTGGCAGCAGTGCAAGGCATAAAAAAAAAACATTCAGATATGGGTCAGGAGCTTTAGTTAATGTTCACATCAACCATGAGAATGGGGAAACATTTTTATCTCAGTGATTTAGACCATGGCATGATGTCAGACAGGACTACTACTAATCTCTAGACTACTCCTAATGGTGCCAAAAACAAAAAACATCCAGTGAGCGACAGTTCTGCGGATGGAAATGCCTTGTTAATGAGAGAGGTCAACTGAGAATGGCCAGACTGGTTCGAGATGACAGAAAGGCTACGGTAACTCAGATAACCCTTCTGTACAATAGTATAACATCTCAGAATGCAGAATATGTTGAACCTTGAGGCAGATGGGCAACAACAGCAGAAGACCACGTCGGGGACTTTATTAGGCCCATAGCATTTCTAATAAAGTGCTTAGTGAGTGTAGAGCGCAACAGTCTGGTTCTGGAAATAAAAGTTCCATTCAATTTTTCCATAGAATAATTGATTTTCAAAGATAACTTATAAACCTTTAAATCAGACCTACCATGAGCTCCGAGGTTGTTCATTGATGGTATGTTTTTGTTGAAGTCATCAGTCCGCATTTTTTCAACTTCATTGTTTAAAAATTGGGTTTGATAGTGTAATTCTTGGTGAACAGCTACATTACCCATGATCCAGTAGAGAAATATCCACCAATCAGAGAACCGCAGCCAACAAAACAAGCCTGGAAGAGACCGGCCACACCCTTAATGCACTGTGAATGATGCTATCGAATCGGCCTCCCTTCACCCTTAAATTACTTATATATATATATATATATTGTACATATCCAACTATTTTGCAACAAACGTAAAGTATATACTGATTTCGATTACAACCAACAAACTAGCATCAATAGTTTTTTTATTTTTCAATCGTTTTTTTTATTCAATGACATAATTCGCAAGGCTTCATGGGATTGTAGTTTGTGCCCTCGTGAAAGATGTGAAGTACACAGTCTTGCATTTTTATCGTTTTGTCCAATTTTTAAAACTATTCTGCCTCAAAGCAAGGTTTGTGATGTTGTGATTCATCTCAGAGCTGGTTGTTTTGGTTCATGGCTTAGAAATCTTTTTAATGGAGGATTTTATGAAAAGTCTATGGAAGAAATGAATGGGAAAAATACTTACAGAACCCAGATGTATGAAAAAGTGGCCAAGCACTCGTGCTTTATTACATGATGCACTCATTTAGAAACAAACAGCCAGTGTGCATAATTTAATAAAATAAAAAAATACAACCACTGCTACATAATTATTTAGTATTAAAAAAATTTCCTGCAAGAAAATTGTGATACTGTCTCTGTGATCACTAATGGGCATTATCAAAAAACAAGACAGATAGTGGCCGTTACTACAGTACACACATCTTTTAGTTTTCACCATGAGTGATCCTAATACACCATAAAAGGTGCAAAACTGCACTTGTGGTTCTGCAAATTTCAGTTCTCTGAAATATCACAAGACCATACAAATCGTGGGGTGGGCAGAAAGCATCTCTCTCCCTATCTCAAAAACACTCCTGATTCCTGCATCTTTAAATACCACTGCAGTGTGCTAGCAAGGAGGTGACACTCGTGCCTAAAGACAAACACAAGCGTCAGCAGACATGACAGTCAGGAACACATGGTTGGCTGCCTCAGTTCTTTAAAAAAGAGAGAAAGAGAGAGAAGGAAATATCTGGAACTGTACTGCATACTGTGAGGTAAATAATGTATACTGCCTACTATTGTTTTTATTATTATTTTTTAATAGCCTGTAAAACAGTATACAGTATGTAACAGTAAATATTTCAAACATTAGTTACACTGTTGTCACATGACCTCACTATGTCACATGTTTAATTGAGAATGTTGTGTCCAGTTATCATGTTGGAAAAAATTATAAAAAGTTATTTTGCATTTGAAATCGATGTTAAATCCTGTCATACTGACTACTATTTCTTTATAGTATGTGTAAGCATTATGTAATACTAAACATTTCAAATGGAAGGGTACAACTTTCTTGTCACATGACCTCACTAATCAGCATGTTTAATACAGTGAGTGGTGTCCCATTTTCATTTCAGAAATAAACAGTTATTTTTATTAATTCGCCACACTAGAAATGAGAGGTCTAGTTGAGCACACTACATGATGGGATTTATTGCAGTAATTATGGGATGTTTACAGCTTATATAGGCAGCTGTCTTCTAAGGCAAAAACGGAACCTCACAAGTGACCGATTTGAAACGTTCTACATAGGCAGCAACTCTGTGCATCATACAATTAGCAATCCAAAGAGCATAGTTGACTTGATTCTTAAAAACATGATTTCAGTCGAATTTGGCATTAGCATGTTGCTAAGCTAACAACACAATAATCTAATACAAATAAAAAGCACACAAAAATATTCTCTTCTTCTGCCATCTTATACGCATTTCTTTACTGTGCTTGTTGCAATGCAATTTTCCAAAACAAGGTACCTTAGATGGCAGTACCATATGCAGCCTAACTTTTGGAGCCGCCTTTGCTGCCTTAAACTGCTGCCTATATAAGCAGCTCACTAACTTCTGGCCATAGCATATATAGTGACATGTAGTTAACACCTAAACACAGATATAATTACAAAATGTCTTACGCTGAGGTCATTGTGTTGTTCCTCGTGGCCAGCAGGGCTGGAGTTGTTACTCAGCTTGTACAGCCAGTAGTGTTTGGCTGTGATGAAGAAATTCCAGGGCAGCAGTGAGCCGATGCCCATCAGGAAGAAGATGATATACACCAGATTATAGGAGTCCTCCGGGCAGTGTCGGGCCCCCAGTGGCCCCGTGGGCTGCTGCAGCTGCTGGGTGATCAGCGGGGAGGTGTCGCCCCCAGTCTCCTCACCCTCAGGACACTCTTCATCAGACATGGAGGAGATGATGGTGGGAATGTAGGAAGAGTTCACGCTGGCCTGTCCCGATGGTTTACCATCCATTCTGAAAGAGACGGCATGGAGGTGGGAAAGGGAGGTTAAGGATGGTAAATGTGAGGGGTGACAAAGAGGGATAAAAGAAGCCTGGAAGGGAAAGAAAAAAAGAGAGTGGCACATTATAAAAACAACTTAAATTCTACATTACTAAGTACATCGCCACACAACCTGTCAAGAAAATGTCCCTAGAGTCCTATTTCACCACAAAACAAAACAATAATAATAATAATAAATAAAATATATAAAAAAATTATGTTTAAAGAAATGTAAACCTATTTTAGGACCTTTAAAAGTTTTTGCATTTTCCCCCATTATCAAAATGCAAAAAAAAAATAATAAATACAAATAATAATAATAATAATATATATATATATGGGGGGACCTACACAATATTAGGCAGGTGGTTTTAATGTTGTGGCTGATCAGTGTATATACTGTATATGCTAATAGATATTTTAATAAATAAATAAATTATAAAAAGTATAAATTAATAAATCAAGTCCATCAATCAATCATTTATTAATATACATAAATAAATACATCAAAGTGCACTGAAAAAATGATTTTACATTCTATTTATTTTTTTATTGACACATTTCATAATTTATGCTGATGAAATTTTGAATTTTACCTTGATCTCCTATTTGAAAGGTAACTTTAAAAAAAGTAATAAAATTTTTTTTTAAAAAAATCACTACCAAAAAGAAAAAGCACACCTCTTTTCTACAAGCTTGACATGTTGAAGTTTAATGGAGTTTAGGGGTTTTGAGTACAAGCAATAGTACGTAATGCTCACCTTAGCAAACACCACTAATAAAGAGGAAGGAATCCGAAAGCTTTTAGAAACATTTCCAAGAAAACATAAAACATCACTCAGAGAGCGAGTGTCCATCTTACTTACCAGAACTTCAGACCCTCGTCTGCTCTGAGATGCTCCTAAAATCTCATCCTCGTCCTGAATAAGAGATGCTGTCCGCACAAACCCAGTTAAGAAGTAAAGTACAAAGGGCTGCAATGATAGAGTGAGCATGTGAGAAAACAACTCCACTGCATTACTCACAGTAAGCCAATTTTCACACCATTTAGACCAGAGCACACATGTCTGTAATGAAGCACAATCCCTCTCTCTCACTTGTAGCGTCTCAGTCCCGACCGTAACACATGCATCACACAAGGAATGACTTAAATGCATCGCTCACATGCTTCTGTGTAGTACTAAGTGATTTATAGGACACAATCACATGACACCAGAGACAGAGAACAAACAGTACGATATACACCTAGGAAAATAACATCCTATTTATTATCCTGTTATCAACATCCTCAGTATAAGTATCCTATACTACACAATAGTGTTGTGTATATTTAATTTACTATTATTAAATTGTGTATATATATATATATATATATATATATATATATATATATATATATATATACACACACACACCTAAAGGATTATTAGGAACACCTGTTCAATTTCTCATTAATGCAATTATCTAATCAACCAATCACATGGCAGTTGCTTCAATGCATTTAGGGGTGTGGTCCTGGTCAAGACAATCTCCTGAACTCCAAACTGAATGTCAGAATGGGAAAGAAAGGTGATTTAAGCAATTTTGAGCGTGGCATGGTTGTTGGTGCCAGACGGGCCGGTCTGAGTATTTCACAATCTGCTCAGTTGCTGGGATTTTCATGCACAACCATTTCTAGGGTTTACAAAGAATGGTGTGAAAAGGGAAAAACATCCAGTATGCGGCAGTCCTGTGGGCGAAAATGCCTTGTTGATGCTAGAGGTCAGAGGAGAATGGGCCGACTGATTCAAGCTGATAGAAGAGCAACTTTGAAATAACCACCCGTTACAACCGAGGTATGCAGCAAAGCATTTGTGAAGCCACAACACGCACAACCTTGAGGCGGATGGGCTACAACAGCAGAAGACCCCACCGGGTACCACTCATCTCCACTACAAATAGGAAAAAGAGGCTACAATTTGCAAGAGCTCACCAAAATTGGACAGTTGAAGACTGGAAAAATGTTGCCTGGTCTGATGAGTCACGATTTCTGTTGAGACATTCAGATGGTAGAGTCAGAATTTGGCGTAAACAGAATGAGAACATGGATCCATCATCAAATCAAATCACTTTATTGTCACACTACTGTGTACACGAGTGCAACAGTAGGTGAAAGTCTTGTGTGCAGTTCCGAGCAACATTGCAGTAATGACAGTGATGAGACATAAACCACTTTACAATAAACAACATATTTACACAACACAATTTACATAACAAATGTACACATACCTACACAACAATTTACATATCAAATGTACACAATACACACAATGTAGAATACACATACACTAGATAAGGGTATAAATATATATATATACACTAATTGAATTGGGAGCGAGAATATATTTGACAGAATGAAGATTAATAAAGTGCAGTGCTGATTGTAGATCGTGAGAGATCATGTGTTCAAAAGTCTTATTGCTTGTGGGAAGAAGCTGTCATGTAGTCGGGTGGTGCGGGTCCTGATCCTGCGATACCGCCTGCCTGATGGAAGCAGTGAGAGCAGCCCATGACTCGGGTGGCTGGAGTCTTTGATAATCCTCCGAGCTTTATTCACACACCGTCTGTTATATATATCCTGGAGGGAGGGAAGCTCACCTCCGATGATGTTTCTGGCAGTTCGCACCACCCTTTGCAGGTCTTTGCGGTTGTGGGCGGTGCTATTGCCGTACCAGGCGGTGATGCAGCCAGTCAGGATGCTCTCTACAGTGCTGGTGTAGAACCGGGTGAGGATGTGTTGGTTCATTCCAAACTTCCTCAGCCGTCTCAGGAAGAAGAGGCGCTGTCTTGCCTTGTTACCACTGTGCAGGCTGGTGGTGGTGGTGTAATGGTGTGGGGGATGTTTTCTTTTGTCACACTTTAGGCCCCTTAGTGCCAATTGGGCATCGTTTAAATGCCACGGCCTACCTGAGCATTGTTTCTGACTATGTCCATCCCTTTATGGCCACCATGTACCCATCCTCTGATGGCTACTTCCAGCAGGATAATGCACCATGTCACAAAGCTCGAATCATTTCAAATTGGTTTCTTGAACATGACAATGACTTCACTGTACTAAAATGGCCCCCACAGTCACCAGATCTCAACCCAATAGAGCATCTTTGGGATGTGGTGGAACAGGAGCTTCGTGCCCTGGATGTGCATCCCACAAATCTCCATCAACTGCAAGATGCTATCCTATCAATATGGGCCAACATTTCTAAAGAATGCTTTCAGCACCTTGTTGAATCAATGCCACGTAGAATTAAGGCAGTTCTGAAGGCGAAAGGGGGTCAAACACAGTATTAGTATGGTGTTCCTAATAATCCTTTAGGTGAGTGTATATATATATATATATATATATATATATATATATATATATATATATATATATTGTATTGTATTTAGATATTGATATCAGCATCAGCCTTTAAAAACTAAACAATTTAAATTAGTTGACCAATATCATATAAGCCATATATATGTATACAGCATATATAAGTATACAGCAGTAAATATATATGGCCTGTATAGCATAACTCATCGATCATTTGGTCTTGGAAACTGTATCAGAAACTGTATCACATTCCTTTGCAAACATGAATCAACTCAAAACTGTACCCAGCTGACAACATTTTCAGCACTTTTTTTGTTTGAATCGTCATGTCGATACTCACTCAATAGCTTGACAAAAGCAGGAGTCATCTTTCTTATTTCAGCTCGGAACAGAAAGACAATAACATCACACTGTCTCTCAGTAAATCTAATAACAGCAATGTGCTCCCGGAACATAAACAAAAGTTTGTAGTGAACCAGTAGACAATGGCAGTAGCAAGTGAACGTCTCTCACTCGATTTCAAATTAAAAGTCCCACTGCGATTTAAAATGTCTGTTTTC
Organism: Moxostoma hubbsi; assembly: GCA_032164185.1. Classification (NCBI taxonomy): domain Eukaryota; kingdom Metazoa; phylum Chordata; class Actinopteri; order Cypriniformes; family Catostomidae; genus Moxostoma; species Moxostoma hubbsi. The sequence continues at coordinate 34,285,106 of JAVLUX010000021.1, forward strand.
AAAACAAAGGAAATGACGTGCAATTTCCCTGAGCTTGAAAGTAATTGTAGTAACAGTGGATTTAAAAAGTTTAAGATGAAGTCTCAATAGGTGGGCCATCTTTTTTTTATTTATTTTTTTTATAGCTACATCAGCTCAATTTAATCGGTCTCACAGGCACAGCCTGTAAGATAACATCAAACGTCCACATTTATGATAATTAAATAAAATTCTGAATTAAAAAAAAGCACAGCAGAAGTTAGACTAAAGTTGACTCACTCTAAATACACTAAATCAACTGAACTAAGACATAGACAAATCTGTATTTGTATTTATTTATTTTTATTTTTATTATCCACGCTCACATATATATATACTACCCTAGATGCACATGAGGATGTAATACCCCACCCACCCCAGAGGATCAGAGCCCACGCTTCAGCTGGTGCTGCGTGTTCAGCTCCTCCAGCTTCCACGCTGGGCTCCTCAACCACCAGGATGGGCAGAAGCACCACAATCCCCATGCATATATCCTGTGCTCTAGTCCTGTGTTCTTTATAAAGGTTAAAACAGCCCTATATGTCTGAGAATCTCTCAAACCCTTTCCCAAGAGGTCCGTGACATTTACTGGTCTATCCTTTATGTTATTAAAAAAACTACTGCGTTGAACATCATATTTATTACATTTAAAAAATACATGCTCTACAGTTTCTAAAACATCACATTCATCACACATATTTTTGTCACATTTTCATGCTTCCCCATTATTATAAGTGTTGAATTTAATCCTGTGTGTCCCAGTCTTAATCTAGAAATCATTACTTCTTCCTTTCTATACCTTCCATAAAATTGTTCTTTTCCTACTAATTTTGCAACATTATAATACCATCTCCCTGTGCTGCTATTTTCCCATCTTTGTTGCCATAAAGGTACTAGTTTCTTTTTAATCACTGATTATACCTCACTTCTCCCCAGGGGTACTTTAATATCCACCTAGTTTTTCTTTAATGCTTTTTTTTTTGCTAATTTATAAGCTATTTCATTCCCTGCTATCCCAATGTGTGCTGGTATCCAACAAAGGTATACTGTTATACCCTCTGCTTTCAAGCTGTACAATAATGTAGATATTTCCATCAGTAGATCTTCTCTGTCAGTTCTTGTAGACATTATACTTTTAAGAGCTGATAATGAATCTGAACAAATTACAGTCCTAATTGGTTTAGTCTGTTCAATCCATTGTAGCCCTACTACTATAGCAATTAACTATTAGCAATTATATAGATGATTTATCAGTTATTCTAAGACTTATTTTTGTTTTAAAACTCCTATACCAACTTTTTGATTAAATGGATCTTTAGATTAATCTGTAAACATCTGCATAAAAGAGTACAAATTTTCTCTCATAAACACATTGATTTCATTACTACTATTATACCCTTCTTCTGCTTTTTCCCAGGCCTCTAATTATCTCATTTCAGCAATAGGTTCAGGAAAGTTCCATACTGGCACACCATGTAATGTTATAATAGGTATGACTTCATTAGGTGACTCCATTCTCCAGACAACAATCCTTGACCCACTGTTCAAACTTCCATCCAAAGCTATTTCCTCCATTATTTTGATATTCCCAGCAATCTTTTAAATCTGTGCGTGTGCGATGATTGTTGTCACTTCCTTACAAGTTAACCCAATACATAATAGTTAGTTAGTTTTTCCCTTCTTAAGTCTAATGGCATCTCCCCCATTTCAACCCTGATGGCATCTAAAGGGGTTGATCTTATTGCTCAGATTCTAAGCGCTCTAGACTGTAAATTATTAAATGTATTCAGTTCCGATTTAGATGCAGCCCCATACACATCCATAGTCTATACAAGAATGTATTAAAGCTTGATATACATGTAACAGTGACTTGTAACTTGCTGGCTCCCCATTCATACTTGGCTATTGAATACATACAATTTATTAAACCTTTACATTTGTTTTTAATTTTCTTAATATGTCTCTTCCATGTTCATTTCTCATCAAAGATTAATCCATGTTACTTGAATTCTGTCACTCTTTCTAGTGGTTGATCATATAATTTCAGAATCATTTGTTCCATTTTATTTTTCTTTGTAAAAATCATATATTGAGTCTTTGGTACTGAACATTTTAACCCCCAATCTATTGACCATTCTTCAACTTCACTTCACATTGTTTCTTGTATTCCTTTAACTACACTTCTTAAATTCCTACCTCTTTTCCATACAGATCCATCATCAGCATATAACGCCTTTCCAATGTTTGGATTAATTTTTTCATATATATCATTAATCATTAAATAAAATAAAATTGGACTGATGACACTTCCTTGTGGAGTCCCATTCATAATATCATACGGTGCTGACATTTCTTCCCCTATTCTTTCCTGGAATGTACGTTCAAATAGGAAATCTAATATCAAATTATACATTCTCCCCCCTATTCCAAATTTATTCAATTTAATTAAAAATCCTTCCCTCAATAAATTGTCGTATGCTTTTTCAATATCAAAGAAAATGGTTCCAGTTTCATATTATTGAAATTTTCTTCACACAACATATAAAATTCCTTCCATTTTGCCTTTTTAGATCTCCACCTTACACATTGATTAATATTTTGCTTTTGTACTGCATTTTGAATTTCACATATTACTGGCCATTGATCACTGCCCATATTATCTTCATGCACTGTCCAAGTACATTTACCAGCTAATGCTGCTGACATTATCGTGAGATCTAAGCATTGTTATATCCATTCTTGTTGGCTTCCCATCATTCAAACAAACCAGTGAATGCTCTTCTATAAATTCTTCTATTATTTACCTGTTATTATCAGTGTTTTTACTACCCCATAAACCATTATGTGCATTAAAATCCCCACACATAATAATTTTGCCCTGTGTGTCCCATCACCTCTTTTAGAAAAGTATTACTTATTTCTTTACATGGATTATACAAATGTATAATTCTAATTACTTCATTCCCATTATTTCTATAGGTATGTATTCTACATGACATATGCTTTCTTTAATAAATGTTGCACACCCTCCACCTCTGCCATTTTCTCTGTCTATCCTCTCTACATATCCATTGATCTTAAATTCCAAGGAGCTATTTAACCATGTTTCTTGGATACAAATAATGTCTGGTGTTTTTCCCATTTCTGTGATATGTTTTTTAAATTCTTGCCCATTTGCTATTAAGCTCCTGGCATTCCAATGTAATAGTAGGAAAGACATTATAGACATTATGTGTTGTTACTCTGAGTCATGTCCAAAGCAACAGCTCCTTCTTTCATTTTTAAAATCTCATGGACTTCTTCAGCTGAAATTCCTGTTAACTTTAGGAATTTATTAGCACATCCTACAATTATCTTTAACTTGTCTGACTTCCTTTCTACTTGTGCTGTACCATTTAACACTGCACAAATAAATGCCACAAAATCAATTTCGTTCATCACAAACAGAACATCTGATGATTCATTTCTTGCAGGATTTACATTATTCTGGATGGAATGTGTGACACCTTGGTAACGAAAAGCCTTTTTATAGACCATCAATTTACTAACCCAGCTGATATTAATTTGCACAGATAGGAGGTATAATTGCTTTCTATATCTTCAATACTTTTTACCTTTGTCATTCTACCTTATTACACATAACTTTATTTATATTACTATAATATTGTGAATTCTTTACATTTGCGGATTTATTGAGTTAATACTGATGTCTGGTGAAAACTTCATGTGAATAGCCTCATTAAAAATCTATTTACTGAAAAGAATGTTGACAAGTTCAATACTTATTTCCACCACTGTATCAAAATATGAATCTAACTCACTCAAAATAGCAAAAATGACAGTTTTCCATGCATTATTGTTTTATTATATCCATGCATGTGGTTACAGAAACAGTGAAATCCCTCACAACATTATAACTTCTCTATCTTGCTTATACTCATCAACAGTATATGTCACAGGAGACAGATGATATAAGCTCTGCTGTCTTCACTCTGAAAGTCACCTGATTTTCATCCTACCTCCTATACAGTCTCTGAAGGCAGCACTTTCCAGCTTTCGGATGCAACCATGAAATGACCATACTAAATACATGCTTATGCTTATGATGAACTGCTGGTAAAACAAAGATATCTTTCTAATTTGACAAGGAATCAGTTATTTTGCATCTAAAAATTAACATTCTGCAAAGGAGATTGTTTTTGTATAAACTGTGTCGCTTTGCCATTCTGTGACACTGGCGGTGTAATATTCACTGCAATATTATGAAGTAATATTCTATATTATATTTAATTTATATTATATTATATTATAAGCCATGAAATATACACATTTGAAAAAATACTCTTTAATAATGTAATATATTTTATTTAAAAAACAAAAACAATTTGAGCTTTGAAATTGAAATCTCATATGTTCAAATTTGATACTTAGCTAAATGTTTCCTCATTGACAGGGCTTTTATTTTGAAAACATGGATTTCGCTTGTTTCTTCTGTGTTCTTCTTGCGGTGGTGTAGTGTGGTGTTATATCTGAAAACGGGTGAGGGCTTTGTAAAAAAAAAAAAAAAAAAATAGAAGATGACATACGCTGCTGGTAGTTTTGATAAATGTTTTTAATGTTTAATAATCTGTCTCAGAGTGCTTTTTATTTATTTTGTTGTCGAAAACACCTAATATATACTGCCTGATAGCACACGTACATCACCTAGACGTCTATTTGATGTGCGTTTACACCTTTTTTTTTTAAGGTTGTTTGCACCTCTGCAATACATCTATAAAGTAGATTTAGATTATAATGTAATTATTTTTCCCCTTAAAGACAATGGCCGATAAAGATTCATCCGAGGATTATCCCACTGAAATTGAGGATAATCTCAATGATTTCGAGTCCTCCGTGAGCTCTGTACAGAATGTGGTCCAAACCCTTGTGTCTGTCTCTAGAAGTGACCGGCTGCTTAAGGTATGTGGAAACACATTTACAAATGATCTGTCACATATGAAGGGCTTATTGTAATGCTTTACTTTTCTTTTAAGATGGATCCTCTTGATCAAGCCAAACTGGATCTGATGTCTGTCTATGCCCTCAACTCAATGTTCTGGAGTAAGTTTTACCTTACTTCCAATAAAAACTGTCTTTTATTTGCACAGCTAAGTATTTAAGTTATATATTGATTCGTTATATTGACAAGTTGGTTTGATCTTACTTTCTTAGTGTATTTGGTGACGCAAGGAGTCAATCCGAAAGACCATGGAATCAAACAAGAATTGGTAAAAAAGGATTGTCCCATTGCAAATATAATGATCAGTCACAAAACCTAATGAGCTGCCTGTGTAGGCAGCATTTTAAAGCATCACTCTTGACGCAAAGGCTGTTCCAAAGGTAGGCAGCATGATTATGCTGCTGTCTAATATACCTAAGGCAGCTTATTAGGTTTAGTGACAGAAAATTACACACTTAAGCTTTCAAAAGCAGTTAACATCCTCTTTCAACTTCCAGGAGAGAATCAGGACATACATGAATAAAGTGAAGGAGATCACCGACAAAAGAAAAGCTGCACACTTGGACAAAGATGCAGCATCACGATTTGTTCGTAATGCACTGTGGGATGCAAAGGACAAGAAAAGAAAGGACACACCTGAACATTCCCATAGAGGAAAACACAAGAAATTCACTTGAGTGCATTTTCAGAGTTTTTTGCGTGCCTTGTTGCAAATAATTAGCTGACTTTGGATTATTCAAAACCGATATTGCATCATTGCACGGACAAACGGCATTGGATGCTTAGTGCTGACCTTGTGAATGTCCATGCTGCCATATTGCTCATATTGTGCATGTGTGAAGCAGTGTCATTCTTTTCAAAAAGGTAGTTTTATTTCAAACTAAAGAAACAGAAATGCAAGTTTTCCCAGATTTTTGTAAAACGTCTTTTGCTTTTATTTGCATTTAAAGAGCTGTTATTTTTCGCAGTCTTGTATGCTTTATGCCTGGACTTGTATATTCTGATATGTTATATGTGGACCATTCATACTACCAGTCCCATTAAAACTTTTAAAGCCATTTTGGAGTTTTTCTTGATTTCATTTGATTCGATAATGTCTTTCAGTAGTTCAGTAACTTGGCTGTATCTAGAAGGAATGTGCTTCTAAACATATTCCTTTTTATATTGTCAGGCTTATAAAAAGGTCTGATGGGACCTATTTCTGTTGTGTATGGAACTTTTCTTTAAGCTTTTTATTTAGCTTGCAAATACAATGCGGAGACACGAGTCATCATTTCTATATCTTTTCGTTTACTGAGCATGTGCAATTCCTTTAGACTACAACACAGCACAGAGGATCATGGGAAATCACGGCTGCACAAAACGTTCCACCTTACCATTGGTTGAAGGATGGTATGGTGTCGATTTGATGTGTTGTACCCCATTTACCTGCAAGAATGTAGCCATCTCCTGAGATACGAATTGGGGACCATTATCTGATACAAGTTGCAATTGTGGTCCAAATCGACTAAACATTTCTCCCAACATCTCAATGGTTTTCTCAGAAGTGGTTGAACTCATAATGGCAACCTTGGGCCATTTACTGTGTGCATCGATGACAAGGAATAACATTCTGTTCTCCACAGGTCCTGCAAAATCAACATGGATACGATGCCATGACTTTTAAGGAAAATCCCAGGGGTGCAGCGGAGCAGGCTGTGGAGTGTTACGTATTTTCTGACATGAAGGACAAATTCTTGCTTTTTCCTCAATTTGTCCATCAACCCCTGGCCACCAGAAATAGCTCCTTGCTATCTCCTTCATGCGAACAACTACACAGTGTCCTGTGTGTAACTGTTTCAAGACTGGCTTGCGTAATGCTGGTGGAATAATCACTCTCCTTCCACACAACAAACAACCAGACTGCACCGTGAGATCCTGTCGCTGTGAAAAGGCCTTAGACTTGAGTCTTCATATTTACTCTTGCCTGACATGACCATGTCCATTACTGAAGATAACACTGGGTCATTACGTGTACACTTCCGTACTTGTAAAGCAGTCACAGGGGTGTTTTGTACCTGTTTGAAGTAAAAAATTTCAGCGGCCTGCTTGTCTTTCTTGCTGTATGTCAAAGGCAATCTGGAAAGGCCATCTGCATTGCAGTGAAGTTCTGATTTGCGATACTTGATGTCATAATGGTGTGCAGACAACAACAAGGCCCACCTCTGCATCCTGCTAGCAGCGAGTGATGGTATGCCAGTGTATGGACCAAAAATGGAAGTGACTGGGCGGTGACTAAAACTTCCTCCCAAAAATATACTGATGATATTTCCGCACACCAAAAACAATGCTCAGTACTTCTCTCTCTATCTGAGCATAATTTGTTTCTGCCTTAATGATCTGGAGGCAAATGCAATTGGTCTCTCTTGTCCATCTGGCATGATGTGGGATAGCACGGCTCCCACACCATATGGTGAAGCATCACAAGCCAGTTGTAACGGTAAAGAGGGATCGAAGTTTGTCAACATCTTGGACTTCAGCAACCTCTCTTTTGCTTTTTGAAAAGTCTCCTGACATTCAGGTGTCCACTTCCAATTTTTCTCTTGACACAATAACCTGTGCAGCGGTTTCAACAGTGATATCAAATCTGGAATGAAACGACCATAATAGTTTAGCAACCCCAAAAAAAAGGTTGCAGCTGACTGACATTCTGAGGTGCTGGGGCCTCCACGATGGCTTTAACCTTGGATGGGGTTTATGCAAACCAGACGCATTAATCACATGGCCAAGACATTCAACCGATGATTTGAAAAACTTTCACATTTTTCCTTGCGCACTCTCAGTCCATAGTCTTTCAACTTCTGTAGAGTTGCATCCAAGTTCTGCAAATGCGACTCATCATTTTCTCCAGTTACAAGGATATTTACATTTACATTTAGCAGACACTTTTATCCAAAGCGACTTACAGAGGCCTTATTACAGGTACAATCCCCCGGAGCAACCTGGAGTTGCTCAAGGGCACAATGGTGGTGGCTGTGGGGTTCGAACCAGCAACCTTCTGATTAGCAGCCCTGTGCTCTAGCCACTACGCCACCACCACCTCTTCCGTTGGAAAAGTGCTGGAGCTGATGTGATTCCAAAAGGAAGACGTTGATACCTATAAAGACCCTTGTGTGTGACAATGGTAAGCAACTCTCTTGATTCTTTTTGAACATGCATTTTCAGGTAGGCTTGATTTAAGTCAATCTTGCTGAATTTCTGGCCTCTTGCCAGCCCTGCAAACAGGTCCTCGATATGAGGCAGTGGATATTGATCTGCTGTCAGCACTGGATTTAGAGTAACTTTAAAATCACCACAGATCCTGACACTACCATCTTTTTTTATTACAGGTACAATGGGCATTCCCCATTCACTCACACTTACTGGTTCCAAGACACCATCCATTATTAGTGCCTGTAAACCTGCCTCAACCTTTGGTTTCAATGTGTATGGCAGCGGACGTGCTTTCAAAAACTTTGGTGCACTCCCTGGTCTTCTGTCCAATTTCACAGTGATTTCCTTCATGCTACCTAATTCTGGCTTAAAGACTTCAGCATGTCTCTGTAAGACAGCATCTAAGTCCATTTTTTTTGTCTATCCATTTCATGTGTATGGACAACCAGTCTAGCTTAATCTGATTAAGCCATGAACGACCCAACAAAGAAGGGTACTCGCCCTTAACTACGTAGAGTGGCAGCTTTTTTCTCTGTCCATTTATGCTCGCTGTGACTTCAGTAAACCCCTTTATGGCTACAGTTTATCCTGTGTATGTATTCAATCTTATGTCTGCAGGTTTGAGTGGTAAATGCTTAAGTGTTTGTTTGTATACTGTGTCAGACACGAGACACTGCTGCACCAGTGTCAATTTCCATGTTCACTGGCTGTCCCTCCAACAATGCAGCAATAACTCATCAACACATGCAACGATAACTCATCCTTAGAAGTGTCGGTGTACTCCACTTCTCCTTGTTCCATGGCATGGATGTATTTCTTTTTCTGTCCTTTTTTCACTGTTCTCTTGTTCACAGACTTTGACATTTTTTCTTTGATATTTTTATTCCTGCATGCCTGCTCGATGTGTCCTTTTTTTCCACAACAGCGGCAATCCATGTCTTTACACCATCATGCAGAGGGAGAATGGCCAACACTACCACAATGGAAAAATGGCCTTGGTTGTTTGCTTGTTTCTCAGTTTGCATTTTGTGTACTTTATTGTTTGCACTCAACTGTTGGGCCTCTTTTGCAGCCATCTCCATGGAAACGCTCAGTTCTATCACTCTTTGTAAAGTTAAATTACTTTCTGTTAGCAGGCGTTTCTGTATGGCTTCACACTGAAGACCACACCCCAATCTATCCCTCAACGTGTCATTCAAAGCATCGTTAAACTCACAATGTTCAGCCAGTTTCTTCAGCACTGCCACAAACATTGTCACTGTTTCACCTTCTTGTTGATTGCGCTGATGAAATTGGAACCGTTCCACAATAACTAAGGGTTTTGGTGAAAAATTTGCTTTGAGAGTATTCACAATGTCCTGATATGTTTTCCCACCAGGTTTCTCTGGCTGAAGGAGGTTTCGAAGCAGATTGTAGGTTTTTGGACCCATTACACTTAAAAAAGTGGGTACAACTTTCTCTCCCTCAATCGTGTTGGCTGCCAAAAAGTACTCAAAATGTTCTGTATATGAGCTCCATTGCACAATACTTGCATCAAAAGAACCCATACTTCCAATAACTGCAGCCATTCCTTCAGTATTTTCACTATACTGATGCAAACAATCTATTCACTTATCTGAAATCATTGTTTTTCCTCCCTCTCTCCTCCAAAATATTGACAACCATTAAAGCAGATTTTTCGTCATCTTCACAATGCAAACCCAATCCGCATTTATCGATCTTTTGGGTGGGTATTCGTCATCCTCGTCACCAATTTTGTTGTGTATGGAACTTTTCTTTAAGATTTTTATTTAGCTTGCAAATACAACGCGGAGACACGAGTCATCGTTTCTATATCTTTTCGTTTACTGAGCATGTGCAATTCCTTTAGACTACAACACAGCACAGAGTATCATGGGAAATTTAGTTTACAATATAAAGACATGAAATGAAATACACAACAATTTCCACTCAAAGAATGATGTTGATTTGTAATTTGTTTTCTGGGGATAACTTGGGGGCTTCTGTTCCTCAGGTTGTTACACCTAATTTAAAAAAACCCTCTTGTTGCTTGGCCATCAGAGAACTCACTGAATAGGTTATGTTGCTTAATGAATCACTTGTGCATGGAAAAGACTGATGATTCATATTTGTTTTCCTAAACAGTCAAATCGAACGGTGGTCTCTGACCTTATACTGACACCTAGTGGCATAGAGGCATCATTAAACAAAAGCAAAAAGATTTAGTTTATTGATGCCTAGATGTAATCTCTTTCACAGACCTCTGTAGTGGCAGAATTACATACTTACACTTTAAAGTAGGTAATAAGACTTGTTCTCAGAGACTATATCTTAAATTCATTTTATTGTTCTTGGCAAATTGTACCTTGTTTTAACCATACACCTCATTAGATTTATGATAGGACCAGTTTTGTTATCTAATAACAGTCAGACATTTCAAGTTTTACTTCCAGTGTTCAAATACATGCACAGATGAACAGACTATACAATTATTGCCTAAGCATAATTTCAAATGAAAATAATCTTGTTATTTCCCTCTGTTGAATAAATAAATTCCTAGATCAATAAATGTCATCTAAAATGTTTGTGTGACCTGCTGCCTGGGTCCCACTATGGAATCATATTTTACATCTCACAATTTTGACTTTATTTCTCTTAATAATTTGCAATTCCAAAAAATAATGTTGCAATTTTGAGTTTATATCTCACAATTGCGACTCTATAGACCTTATTCACACTAGCGCCATCTGAATTTTAATGGGAATGACAACGAGGCTGTGAGGGATAGACTTGCAGTCTCTTCAGATTAACATTTTTATTGGTTGATTATCAAACATAACATGAAACAAAGTAACATATACATCCACAGAGTGAACCATTATCCCCTTTAACCCCCAGAACATGGGCTATGTCTCCATCCTCCAACTGACATCTTCAGCAGGTAGTTGTGTCTTTTAGACCAAGCCTAAACAATCTAGAGGAAGTCCAGTAGAAAATATGCAAAATCTTAAACTGAATAAGGCGTAACCTTGCATCCCTAGACATAGTTTTAATATTTTTAAGAGTTCCTTCCCACTCCCCATCCACCAATATCATGTTCAAATCTCTTTCCTATAACCTCTAAAGTTCTGTTAAGGCCCCGTCATCAAGACTCCGAATCAATGAGGAATACACTGATGCTTCACAACGCTTTCCAAAGGCTGTGAGCACCATACAGAGAGTGTGTCTGCAGCTTTAGGGGTTTATGCACCAAAAATAGTATGAAGTAATACCTAAAGGATTTGGGATTTCTAAAAAATAGAAATTTTTGTCTTTGTCTAACGTTTAAATTAGCTGAGTTAGTTGCAGGTAAGCCAGTTACACAACGCACTATGAGACTGTGTTGTATGGTGTCATGTCATAGATTTCAGAGCTTTGGTGGAGGCGAGGATTATCTGTGAATAACGATTTAAATTTCGGTCTATTCCTGACAAAAAGTATATGACTGACTACAGTAAGAATAAAGCTTACAAGTCATATGGACAAATATTATGATTTTTTTCCTGATTGTTGTGGTTCTTTTTGGAGCTCTATGGGAAAAGGTCTGTGAAAAGATTCTTCCAAATGTATCTTCTTGTGTTCCACAGATAAAATAATAGCCCTGTCTCTCTAAATTTAGGTATAGACTGGAGTTAAAGGAATAGTTCACCCAACAATGAAAATTCTCTCATCAGTTTCTCACCCTCATGCCATCCCAGATGTGAATGACTTTCTTTCTTCTGCAGAAAACAAAGATTTTTAGAAGAATATTTCAGCTCTGTAGATCCATACAATGCATGTGAATGGTGACCAAAATGTTGACTCTCCAAAAAGCACATTAGCGCATCATAAAAGTAATCCATACAACTCCAGTGTTTTAATCCATATTTTCAGAAGTGATTTGATAGGTGTGGGTGATTGGTTTCTCACCAATCACTTCTGAAAATATGGATTTAATCACTGGAGTCATATGGACAGGGTTGGGGAGTAACAGAATACATGTAATGGGATTGCATATTTAAAATACAAAATATAAGTAACTGTATTCCACAGTTACAATTTAAATAATTGGTAATTAGAATACAGTTACATTCAAAAAGTATTTTGATTACTGAAGAGATTACTTTGCATTTTATTGTAAATTGTTTCATTTAATATTTAGTCCTTTCAGATGGAAAACATTTATACATATAAATGATGCTATCCAAAGTGCATTTGAACAGCGGTGATACAGAGAAGTACGGTTGAAGTAAGTTTGGAGCAGAAGAAATAGAAATAAACCTTGTGTAAATTGTCAGCTTTATGCTAAGCTAAAATGCTTTTTTTTGCCATTTTACATGCACATGTTACCAGACATGATCATATTTTTTCACGTTAGATTACAATTTCTTTTTTCTAGTAATACCTTTGATATTTGGGCAAAAATAATATTCTCGATAATAATTTTTGTATTGTTTTTCCATAAAAATATCTAAAAATCCTTAAAACAAGATCAGTTTGATTTTTCTTGTTTTAGAAACAACATTGCAGAAGATATTTCAGTTTTTCAAAGAATGTATTTTTAACATGTGTATTTTGTCTTACTGTATTGAGATTTTATAGTCAAGTGAAAAAATCTACCAGTGCTGATGAAGTAATCCAAAGTATTTAGAATACGATACTGACCTTGTGTAATCTAATGGAATACTTTACAAATTACATTTTTACAAGCATTTAATCTGTAATCTGTAGTGGAATACATTTCAAAAGTAACCCTCCCAACTCTGCGTATGGATTACTTTTATGCTGCTTTTATGTGATTTTTGGAGCTTCAAAGTTTTGGTCACCATTCACTTGAATTGTATGGACCAACAGAGCTGAAATATTCTACTAAAAATCTTCATTTGAGTTCAGCAGATGAAAGAAAGTCATACACATCTGGGGTGGCATAAGGGTGAATAAATGATGACAGAATTTGGATTTTTGGGTGAAATATCCCTTTACTTGAAAAAAAGAAACAAATTTTCCAAGCAATATAGTTAATAAGCATGTTTATTAATTGTAGGCTGTTTACAGTCTCCAAGCCACATAGCAGCTTGCTACAATAATATTTAATGGCCACAGGTGTTTATTTATTGGCATTTTACAATGGCTTACACAACTCTTCCAATCAAAATTTAGACAGTCAAATCAATTGCGTTGTATTGTGCAGAAATAGAATGAGTAGTATGTTGATTCGAACATTCTCTGTGTGTGATGAATGCCTGACTGAATAAATGCTATATTAATAGAGGAAGTTATGGGGAGAACTCAAAATCCTCTCACAGTCTAAAGATTCCTCATGACCTCACTGGTGCTGTTGTTGGATCTAAATAAATGGTTGAGTCCTGGACCCAAGAGGGGCCGCCCCTGCCATGAGTGATGGAGTGGAGCCTGACCCAGGGGCTGTTTACACTAGCACACCAAACATTCTTTGCACTCATTTATGCCACCTTCCATTCACCTTGTGCGGTGTAGAAGGATAGATTAATCAGGATAAGAGACATTTATTTACCCTCACTGAGCGAGAGCGGGACAAATTACTTTTGAAAGTCAGGCTCGGCTGCGAGCCGAAGGGCCCGCAAGCATCTCCCCCTCTCTTTCCGTTTTCCCTCTCACAGGGTTTTTGCATTAAAAGGAAATTACGCCATGCTTAAGGCACTCGTGCAGGTTCTGAGTCTTAAAGAAATAGGTCAACCCAAAATAAAATATTGTCATTATTTACTTCATTATTTACCTTCATGTCGTTCCAAACCTGTCTGCTGTTTCTTGCCCACCGTGGAAGACAAAAGGAGAACTTTTGAAGACTCTTTAAACAGTTCCATATAACAACAGTTTATGTTGTTCAGCAGTTCATTGGCCACGTCTGTCAAGCTCCAAAAAGGACAAAACAACAGATTTAAAGAAAGTCCATATGACTTGTGCGCTATATTCTAAGTCTTCTGAAGCCAAATGATAGCTTTTTGCAAGGAAAAGACTGACATTTTATATGTTTTTCACTGAAAATCTTTCACTCTGCACTGAAGCGGATCTGACATCCCAAAAGTGGTGCACCAATGCACCACCCCAAATTGACATCACTCGCTAGGTTTCCATCCAAGATGCAGATTTAATTTATGCACAAAAACAACTTGCTAATAAACGTCTCCATCCCATGTGTTTATGTGAACAAAATGGTCATTTCTGGGAAAATTGCTGCATAATATTATTAAAAAGTGGATGTTGTAGCTACTTTGGCTCTCTTCTTGAATGTAATAAATTACTTGTGTTTTATAAAAAATAACTAACTTCATGTTTGATGATATTCTCTGATATCCAGCTATTGACACAAACTTAATTATGTGTCATATCTGAACCCAACACGCCAGTTTAAATATGCCAAATGGAAAGTAACATTTGAGAGCTGCAGCAGAGGGGAAGATTTTCAGTGAATAACGACTTTAATTTCTGTCTCTTTCCCGTCACAAAACTGTCATATGATTTCCAAACTTGGAATATAGTGCACATAATTTGTAAGGTGTTTTTTGGTCCTTTTTTGAGCTTGGTCACTATGAACTGTCAGTGACGAGAAAATAATTTTAAAAACAACCGCAAAATAGCTTGGAACAACATAAAGGTGACAAAACACACATTTTTGATCATAATATTATAAAATTAGTGTTTCTATAGCCAAGAACAGTGATGGACATAAGTCATAATAGATGCTATTTTTAATTGAATGCAAACAAAAATAAGGCTGTGAGGTATAGAGACAGAGTTGTGTGCCTTGATGTTAAAAAATACACAATTTACATCTCACACATTTTACACAGTACGCATTGAATGAATTTGAATTCTATGAATCACAACTGTCTTTAACTGCAAATTAAATATTGTGTTTAGGCAGGCTAGAGGGTGATCACATATCATTTATATTTCTTGCTCATAATTTACCCATTCAAAAGAGTGTAAAGGGTCCTTTGTTATTTTTAAAGCAAACTTGTGTGAATTTTGACTGAATGCTTGTTAGTTCAGTAGTTAAAAATTGTTGCAAAGATTTGAAAGAGCTTCTTCCTTAAGGTCTGTCTACAATGATGGATTTTGCATGCTGAGGTGGGGTGTAATGGATTTGATCCAACACACTGGTTTATTCAGTAGTCGAAGGGAGTGGACCGCAGCTGCCGTTACATATATTTCCTGAAGAATGTTTGTGCCTTGTAGCTGAAGGCTGTGCATTCAGGTTTCTCCCAAATGACCGATTATGTGTTTTAAAGAGTGTCTGTATACACACATTGTAAAGGGAAGTGTGTGTTGTGTGTTTGCAAGGAAGATGAGCGGGATCAAATTGGCCCTGTTAAACGACAGCTGGCATTAGCAAAGCAGCTGACCAACATTTGTCCAGTGGTCATTATCCTTTTAACAAGTGGTTCTCAACAGTTTTTTACTTAAGGACCCAGATAATATATTGGACATAAAGTGGTAATCCAACATAGTACAAGCATTTGTGGTCTGTAAAAAGTAACAAAATTGTCCTTAAAACTATGAAATTATGTACAGTATCTCTCTAATGCTGTCTTAAGTTTCTATTACTTTTAATTATACCTATTTTATCCTAGGCTGTAGTCGCTGGTAACAAACAATCAACATTTGTATCATGGCTATGAGGTCTGGGGCAATAATAACACTAGTTTGAATCTCACTGTAAACATTAATGTTGTTTTTGCTTGAACTTATTTATCTTCAAAAACTATAGACTTAAGATTTTAAGTGTTATTAACTTAATCCACTGATTAGAAAATTGAGGCTGTGTGATCTATATTTGAGTTAACTAAAGTTTTTAAGTAGAAACAATATTTAAATAGCAAATAAATAGTAGTAATAGCTTTTGAGCTAGTTGCGTGGAGCTCCCTTAACTTAAATTGTTACATTTATGCTAAATAAACAACAAAATAAGTTAACTTAATTACAAGTTTTGGAGACGCTATTACTAAATTCAACTGAGGGAACTTGTTTACTCAATCAATTGAGTAAAGTCAACTTATTAGAGTTTTCAAGGTTTAAAATAATTCATATGACTTCAATAACAAGGTTGCAGACTATCCTTAGCATATAAACTCATCTAGGCCATACATTTTAGTTTTAAGGATGTAACCCGTTCAAAATAATTGTAATGTAGGCCCCACTATTTACACTTTTGCTTTAAACTCATAAAATAATTACCATAAAGACAAAAACTGATCAGTAATATTAATAAATAACCAAGCAATTATTATTACCATGATGTGAGCATTTATTTGAGATAAATAAATATCTAATAATAAATAAAATCCTCTTTTTAATTTTTTTTATAAAGCACAATTCCTAAGCTATACTGTGATCTGAAGACAAAATACAGTAAGTGGCAAAATATCGATTTAGTTATTGGCCTACAGTTATTTTTTTTAAATCAGTATCAGTCACAAATTTTCATATAGTTGCAATGTCCTCGAATCGTCCCAAATGTTACAAAACATTCTCCTCTATATGTATCAAATGGTATTACCATTTCACTTTTACTCCCACTTCACTTTTTGGTCAAGGAGAGCATTTGTTCAAGGACACTAAAGAAGCTTGACTTAGATATTTGTAATTATCTAGAAAAAAGTGATTATGTTGTATGAAGGAGAGTGAAGGTTATGGAAAGGTATTCCAGCACTGCTCTTTTCCCCTCCAATGAAATAAACGCTTTATTGAATGTCAGGAGAGGCTCTCTCTCCCGTGTGATGTTTGTGTTTTATGGCTGTATGTGGGAGCTCAACACTGATGTGAGTCCAGTGTAACAGTGGTTAAGGGTGCTGTAAAGTCTGGGCCCTTCACTTTTATGATCTGAACGAAGGAGTTGGAAAACACTAGTGGGAAGAACAGCTCCCATTCCAGCTTCTCTCTCAAATATACTGTGTAAAAGACTGACTGAATAGCATGGAATGAACCTCTAATCTGTTTCAAATAGATTTGCATTAGTTGACAAATTTTGACCTTTAACTATTTCCCCCTATATCTACACCATATAACTATAAACCACCTGGGGGCCTTTTACCCCAAGTGTGTGGGCTCCCTCACCACTTTTATTTTTTTTAACTGAATTTGAATCAAAACACCATTCTGTTATTATTTCTTTTTACACAAATTATGTTGCTCCATCAAAATGTCCCTAAAGATGTGGCTTTAGGCCGTTTAACATATAGATCCAAAATAATTCCTTATTATAATAGTTTATATTTGATCTTTTGTTTGTTCTAGTTTCAATAATCAGTGAACCAATGACTCGCTGTGATTTATAAGATTCCAATTTATATCCAAGTCTGCCATGAATTGCATCTCCACCAACTTCTATAGTACTGAAAAAGTATAGCATACAAAGACCACAAGGTGGAACTCTAAGACAGCTTATATGTTTTGAACCGCTGACCACATTGGCATGTTACATGAGAGAGGGATGCCTCTAAACCTCTTAAAACTGTAAACAAATTAGCACAGAGTCTGGTGACAATTACACAAATGACACTAAATAACAGAATGAATGGCAATAATAGTTGAAGCAATGGGATTCATTTGACTCTTTGGTAGAGTTACAACATAACATTTAGATGACTTAATCTGATGTTCACATTTTTACTTTATTTTAAACTTTGACTAACCAAATTGCTAAAATGATAAATAGCCATATAAGCCCTAATTATAATATAGTCTATGCTGATATAAACAGACAAAGTTTCACTCTTCTAACTTGCTCTTTTAAATTTGTTTAGCCTCTGTATGGGTTCTAGCAGGTGCTTTTTAACACTTCTATGCCTGAAGGCGTTAATGCATGAGTCTACTTTGAAGTCAGTTTTGACGGAATGTGTCTGTGGGCCACACGGTCCAATGAAGCCCTTATCTTCAAGCAAAATATGCAGCGAAAGCCGTGTTTCCCCTCTGACTGAACTTGAATGGAGATAAATGATTCTTGTGTGTAGGAGGGAATGATTTCTCATGTGGAGTTTTGGAAAAGCTCTCGGTGAGACAGCTGCTGTCTAGACTGTCACCCTGACATCACGGTTGTGCCGCAAGACTGAAGAAGAGCTCATGACAAGAAGCTTAACTGATCCTCGCAGCCTGTAAACTTATCTGCTCTCCTTTAAACATCCTCTGTCTGTGTCATACCTACTTCTGGAGCAAAGGAAAACACAAGCCAAGGTGCTCATATGACTCATGATCCCACTACACCTGAACGCAACGCTTTTTCTATATAGCTGTTCAACTGTGATGCAGGTGGACATAATTTCAAAGGTCCACAGTCATTCCTTAAAGGGATAGCTCACCCCAAAATGAAAATGTACCCCATGTTGTTCCTATGGAGACCCATAGAGGACAGGGAGAGAATTTATTTATTTTTTATTTAATTTTGTTCTACCTAGTTTAATAGTTTTGCATACTCTTGCAATTATTTTGGGTTCCCTTGCAATAAATTAATTATATATTTGTAGTTAAACCATAGTAATTAAAAAATAACCATAGTTTTACTACAGTAACCATATTTTAATTGTTTTTTGGTTACTATTTCAGTAGTTCGCAAGTTAATGGAATCCTGCTTAGAACATAGTGTAAACGTGGTTTGCTGTCCTGGGCGAAGGGCTCGAGGCTTGACCTGAGCTTGGTTACTATTTTTTACAACAAATACCATATAGACTAGATCAACTATGTTGACTGTAGTAAAACAATGGTTAACCATGGTTTTACTACAGAAACAATAGTTTGACCAGGGCATTTATAGTAAAACTTTAGTAACCACAAGTTCATAGTGCCTACAGTCATGGTTACTTATTGTAAGGGAAATGCAAGCCACTGTGAGGGAAAACAAAACTTGTTGGAAGGGAACGCAAACTATTGGGAGGGAACTCAAAATATAGTGAGGGAATACAAAACTTGTTTCAAGGCAATGCAAACTAATTGCGAGGGAATAAAAAATGTATTTCCCTGAATCGGGCTAATCAGCCAGGAGGGAGATAAAGAAGCCAGTACGGAGGCGCCAGTTCAAGGGAGAGAGACGCACGTGGCTGCGCTGCATGTGTGTCTGTTCGGTTATATTTTATGTTGTTTTAAGTTCAATTCTATCATTAAAATTTACGTTGACTGTTCAGCCGGTTCCCGCCTCCTCCTTGCCTGCCCTTATACTATTACAGTGGTGCCAAAACCTGAGAGGGAGGATGTATGCGTTGTTGCGGAGCAACACAAATGTGACAAATTGTGAGGAAACTCAAACTATTGCCAGGGAGTGCAAAACTTATTGTGAAGGAATGCAAACTATTTTGAGGTAACACAAAACTATTTCAGTAAAGTAATTCCCTCCGTCTTTATTGGGCTCCCTATGTTCCAAACCTGCTTGACTTTCTTGCTTCCATTGGACACAAAATGAGATGTGGTTTCCTGGGTAAGTAAGACCAGCAAACCCCCTTAGGCTAGTTTCTCACCAAGGATGGTCTTAACACAAATCACCAATCAGTATTACTAACAATAATACCACATAATAGAATCAATAGAAGACAATCAAAACATCTTCCCTTGTAATTCTGCTGATTCAGGCCCAGTGCAGTTATATAATGCATTCTAAATGAGGACTGGCAATGCAACCGTCGCATTCTCGACCCTTTCCTGTTTTTCCTGCACAATGTGCAAAGCTATTAAAAGCAGCCTTGCTAATAGTAGGGAATACAACCGCTGATGCAAGCTGTCTGAACGGCTAATGGTGATTATTCTTGATTTAAGATGAATGTGTCATTAACTAATAGAGCGGTATTCTCCTAGTCTGAGTTTCACCAAGTTCTGCCCCTTCAAAGGAGATACTTCAAGAGAGAGTAAACAGCCGGTCCCAGAAAGCCATGCTCTCTAGAGTTTAAAGAAACATCATCTACTAATATCACCCAACCAGGCACCTATAGGTGTGACCCTGCTCTCACAACTCAACTGACACTGAAGAGAGCGATCTTCCAACCTGCCCTTTTCCAGTCTGGTGGGATGCGAGATATCTGTGAAGTGGCGATGCGTAGATACACAGTTTATAACATGCACGGCTTAGTCCAGAAACTCTATGAAGTGTTCAAACAGGATTGCTTGAACAACATATCTGTTGACGTCCTGACAACATGGATTGTCTGTAGGACAACAAGAACACACACAGTCTCAAGCCCTTCACTAGCATCCTGAGCAGCAACAACAAATGTAGGAGACAGGGAAAAAAATAGTCCAAAAAAGTCAATTTCACACATTCGGGGACACTAGTTAAACATCTACTGTTTTATAAAGTTGTAGTTGTGATTTACATGTTGCTTGCAAAATAAATGACTCCTTGGAATACGCTGTACTGTTAAATGGACATCAAGTGCAATTACATGCACAATCTTACACCGATTATGCTCAATAAGCTGACAATGTATGTGGTTATGTAAATGCCCTTTTAAACTGTTCTTTTATGGGAATAAGTTAAACAAAAAAACTATTGGCATATGTACATTTTTGCCATTACCCTGATTTCCTGTTGCTTGTAAACACCATTATCTGCATTTTTACAGGCTTATACAATGGTTTATAATCCATCCATCCATCCATCCATCTTCAACCGCTTATCCGAAGTCGGGTCGCGGGGGCAGCAGCTCCAGCAGGGGGCCCCAAACTTCCCTATCCCGAGCCACATTAACCAGCTCTGACTGGGGGACCCCGAGGCGTTCCCAGGCCAGTGTGGAGATGTAATCTCTCCACCTAGTCCTGGGTCTTCCCCGAGGCCTCCTCCCAGCTGGACGTGCCTGAAACACCTCCCTAGGGAGGCGCCCAGGGGGCATCCTTACCAGATGCCCAAACCACCTCAACTGACTCCTTTCCACGCAAAGGAGCAGCGGCTCTACTCCGAGCTCCTCGCGGATGACTGAGCTCCTCACCCTATCTCTAAGGGAGAAGCCCGCCACCCTTCTGAGGAAGCCCATTTCGGCCGCTTGTACTCGCGACCTAGTTCTTTCGGTCATGACCCAACCTTCATGACCATAGGTGAGGGTAGGAACAAAAATTGACCGGTAGATCGAGAGCTTTGCCTTCCGGCTCAGCTCTCTTTTCATGATAACGGTGCGATAGAGCGAATGCAATACCGCCCCCGCTGCCCCGATTCTCCGGCCAACCTCCCGCTCCATTGTCCCCTCACTCGTGAACAAGACCCCGAGGTACTTGAACTCCTTCACTTGGGGCAATACCTCCTTCCCCACCCGGAGTACGAGTAGTATGGTTTATAATGCATGTGTAAATTACTTAATAGTCATTAATGCACCCATTTAAAAATATTTAACTATGGAACATTAATGTACAGTGTTACCAGATTTTCAATGAGATAAAAAAGTGTATGATTTGATTTATCCATTTAGAATTGATTGGATTGTAAAAAAGTGGGAATTACTTACCAGGATGATCCTGGTGGTTGGACAGTAGGGGTGAAAAAGTAGGAGGGATTTGTGATGTTGGCCTAAAAATATGGTTTCAGAGGTCAGAACAAGTTATTATATTATGACCAAATTAATCTGTGCTCTACGAAAGTAAATATGGTCCATGTTGATTTCATTCTCTTTAAAGAAGATATGCTATACATGTTGCTGTAGAGGGTGTAAAGGTAGACACTGACATTCTTGCCTGTTTATTTGTAAATTTTTCCCCATGTCCTTGCACGAGGATACCAGTCATGGGAATGCGTGTATGGAACTGAGTTAAATTTTTCAAGAGTTCTGTGAGGTCTATGGGTGCAGATGGGTAAACAGTGGCAAATAACAGCCTATGCTGTGTCCCTGGTATGGAAGCCAAGGTGAAACCAACAAGGCAGCTCAGAGACACACATATACATACACACAGGGGGTGAAAGAGAGAACTGCATGCTATTCCAATGTGTCAGAATCTCCACAGTCACCTGCCCACCCTAGTGTTTCAATGACACCAAGGGCAAATACCTCCTTGCTAATATTGACTCAGATAGTGGAAAGGATATTGATGGGCCTTCCATGTGTACACAGGAAGAACAGTGGCATTGTATCAAGAGGCGTCCTTAGTGCAGAGAGGAGACCTCTTTATCAGTGGTTGTGTGAAGAGAGCTTATGTAAAGTTGGGTTCCTGATGACAACTCATTCCTTTTGCTACCAATGACAGTAGATGCACTGTTATTCTGTTTGCTCAAATGACATGCCAGCAAGTTGATAAAGCCTGTAGTAGATATATATATATATATATATATATTTTAGGACTCAAAGTGTTACATATGACATCACTTCCTAAGGGGTACAAATACATAATTGCTAGAATAATTCAATTTCACGCCAATTGTCATACCCTTTCAGACAACATCTTCT
Source organism: Moxostoma hubbsi (assembly GCA_032164185.1). Lineage (NCBI taxonomy): Eukaryota > Metazoa > Chordata > Actinopteri > Cypriniformes > Catostomidae > Moxostoma > Moxostoma hubbsi. The sequence continues at coordinate 34,307,723 of JAVLUX010000021.1, forward strand.
CCTTACAATTCCATCACTCACCAGCAGGGGCCTCCATCACCAGAATTCTAACCTGGACTCGTTATGGGCTGCACCTGTACCTCATTTGTGCAGTGTATATATTCAGCTGCATGCTCAGTGCTCCTTGCGAAGTCTTGATCTCTGTATTGTAATTCTGAGCATTCTATCCCTTAGTATAGTCCCTGAGTTTTTTTCTTTCTTCGAGAACTACTATCTGCAAACCATCACCAACTGGGTAAACTTACTACAGGTAATTTACACATGCATTATAAACCATTGTATAAGCCTGTAAAAATGCAGATAACGGTGTTATTAAGTTCATTCAGTCCATGAATCCCCAAACCACTGCTGCTTCAATGGCTACCTCCAGTGCAACCCAACCAGTCAGCCCCCCTGCTGAACCACCTCCAATTGCGGCTAATCCACTGTCAGAACTTCCTGACAAATTTGATGGATCCCCTGATCAGTGCAAGGGCTTCCTCCTACAGTGCTCCATTTACTTGGTGTAACAACACCATGCTTACAACACAGAGGAAGCAAAGGTGGCTTTCATCACTTCCTTACTAACTGGGAGAGCCCTTGACTGGGCCACAACAGCCTGGGAAAGATATACTGCTATCCACCACTCCCTTGACCTTTTTAAAACTCACTTCATTGAGGTATTCAACTATCCGGCATGAGGTAAATGAGCTAATGATAAATTGCTTCATATAAACAAGGAAAAGCTTCTGCTTCAGATTACGCTCTCATGTTCCGCACCCTGGAAGCTCAAAGTGGCTGCCTGACGATCTTCTTAAAACATCTACCAGAATGTTCTTGACAGAAATTTACAAGCTGAATTAGCCTGCTGGGATGAGCAGCTCACACTGGAGCAATATATTCAGCTTTCTATCAAAATTACTAATCTTATTCGGGCGCATAAACCCACTTCTGAGCACTTTGTTACTTCTAATCCAGTCACTGAATTACCACCAATTGAACCCATGCAAGTCGGAAGAGCTTGCTTAACTCCAGTGGAATGACAGCGCAGAAAACGCCTGGGGCTGTGCTTATACTGTGGGGAACATGGGCATATCATTACCACCGGCCCAAACTTACCAGCCTTTTCTACCAAGACAACCATGGTGAGTCAACTATTTCCTCATCTCCTTGAGAATAGACATCTCACTGTGCTTTCTACTCTCACAAGCTTTTGGCCACAGAATATAATTATGATGTGGGAAATTGGGAGTTACTGGCCATGAAAGCAGCATTTGAAGAATGGCGTCACTGGCTGGAGGGAGTGCAGCAACCTTTTCTTGTTCTGACTGATCATCGTAATCCAGAATATATAAAGGGCGCAAAAAGATTGAATCCCTGGCAAGCTCGTTGGGCACTGTTTTTCTCTTTCAATTTCTGTGTCTTACAGACCAGGAACCAAGAATGCCAAGGCTGACACCCTCTCCAGGCTGTACTCCCCTACTCTCTGCAAGACAGCAGCTGACAGCATACTTCCCTCATAATTGTTCATTGGTCAGTGGCCCTACTTTAGGCTGGTGTTGCTGTGCAGTATCTTTGTTGAAAGATAAACATTTGATTATGAAAACCCTCAAACGATGGAAGAGTTGTTTGAGGTATCTTTGCCGAAAGGTGAACAATGTATCATAAAGCCATATGATTATAGTGACATTGCATGCAATCCCTTCGTTGAAAGAAAACAACATTTGATATGAAAACCCTCCAACGAGGGAAGAGTTGTTTGGTGGTTATCTTTGCCGAAAGGTGAACAACGTGCGTAAAGCCATACGATAATGGCGTCGTTGCGTGCAATACACTTCGTAGAAAGATATTCCATGAGGCTCAAGTCCTCAAACAAGGGCGGCCATTGTTTAATGGTTATCTTTGCCAAGGTGAACAGCATACATAAAGCCATACAATAATGGCGACGCTGTCGTGCAATAACCTGATGAAACATATCCCATTATAGTGTGAGCTTTCCAGCAAGGGCAAGCTGGCTTGTGCAATACCTGTGCAAAGAAACCATGCTTGAGATTATGGAAGCCCTGGCAAGAAGGGTAGACATAGTTATGGGCTATCCTTGTGAACAGTGGGTGTGCTTGAATTTAATAATTTTGTAAGGAAGTATGTGCTGGGAGAGAGCCAGCAACCATCACCAGAGAGGTATGAAAACTTATGGCTGATAGGGAGTTGAGCTTGTTTGATGATTTGGGTTAGGTCGACTATATTTCAGGTAGGATTAAGAAGACCAGTGGCTGAGTATCTTGACATTGGATTAGAGTATACCTTGAAGGGCACCAGTAGAAGCTGCTCCAATTCAAAGGGAATACCCCAAGAAGACATGAAGGGAGAGACCATAATGTTTTAACCAGTACATTCTACATGGGGGCTAGAGATGGAGTGATGAATAGGGGAGAAAATTTGAGATGTCTATTGTGAAAGCAAAAGAGAATGAACACGCACACTGGGAGATCATAATGGAAAATAGAGAGTACTGCATGATTGGCAGGAGGAGGAATAGTGGGCCCAGGTGGAGTAGTAGGAAGTGTGGACCGGAGGTTCAAAATGGTTCCGATTTTATATTGGTTCTGATTTGTTGTTGTTGCTGTAGTGTTCAAAGCACTAGCTGTAAAGGCACAGCCCTCTTCCTGAAAGGGGGCAGGGAGAAGCAGCTCATCTGCATTTAAAGAGACACACACGAAATCAGTGTATTTTTGATTCCAACCAAAAGAGGCATATATAACATTGTATAATACATGATCCGTGGGGTATTTTGAGTGGAAACTTCGAGGACACATTCTGGAGACACCTGAGACTTATATTACATTTTGTAAAAAGGGGCATAAAAGGTCTCCTTTAACAGTAGCAAGATGATATTAATGAGCTTGACTCGGCACAGGTTTTATCCAAAGATTGCTAGACCTACTTACCTGCTACTAAAATATAAAGTCCCCAACCATGCAAATTAAAAGTGAACGGCATCATATCGAAATGCTTTGATACTTAAAAGTAATGTAGTTAGGCTGACATGACTGATAAACTCTGGAACATTGATAAAGCCCCAAGTTTCATAGATTGAAACTTGGTCTGAACAAAGATGGATGAATGATTTATGAAGACATGCTGTACAAATTTCTGCACATTAATGATGCCTGAATGAGTAATAAAACTTAAATATGCCGTGAAATAAGAATTACCCCTGTATGACCTGATCATATGGCAATATGCATTACGCTGATAATTAAATAATCTGACGAATAAGGGAATGGAGTGCGGAGCCTATGGCTAGGTGTCAGAGGTGCGCTACAACAGCGATGCTTCCGATGAGAATGTGGAAGTATGTATAGAATAAGAAAATGCTGCATTTTTTGGATCGGCATTATTGCGCCCTTGGAGGAGCTCAGGAAGGGAACACCGCTCTAAATGTTGTACCAAATGAAATAAGTTTATTTCAACAAAGGCCCTTTCACAAGATTTTAGTGAAGGCTATATTAAACTGTGATGCCATGCTCCCTCGGAGTGCCCAAATCATACTCTGTCTTTCCTAGTGAGGAAGGCATATTGATGATAAATTGTATTGGAAAGCACCCACTACGTGAATTAAAGCGAGAGCAACCAACAAAACAGGGATATCTTACTGATATTGGAGTGATGGGACCCTGTACAATAAGCACTGACTGTACATGATGATATGCCTGAATAATGATCTTAATTCCCCGATGGGGAACAATTGGGAATGCAACACGGTGAATGACATGCGAGTGAACCTTGACCGAGTTACTCTCATGTGATCACGCTGTGAACACGTGATTGCCTGCCAATACTATGAGAGCTAGTGTGCTGTTGACATGAAATACTGGCTTTTGATATTAATGCAGGTGTGTTATGATGAACAGACAGCATGGCAACAGAAGGCCTAGACCCATGACTAAATCTGAATGCATTTGATGGATATGATAAGAAGTGCCTGAGCCGATGATTTTGACAGACTTGGCGAGGAGCACACTCCTTCCGCGCCTTGTCGTGCATACCGATTGATGATGCAGTGGTTTGATTGAGGGAGATCTCCTAAGTGAATGAGGTATGGATGAAGATCCGGGTTTGTTGGTTGTTTACTCCCAATTGGTTTAATGTGGTAAGAAGTTGAGATAAAGTTATGACATCATTGGAAAGGAAAGGCGGGCTCCCAGAGATGTTCTGTGCACTGGTTTTCCTTTGGCCTGGATAGGTCAGAACATGTCTATTATGATTCCAAGAGGGTGCGATCCCACTGAGAATCTGGAAATTTGCAAACGTGTGTTGTGGCGAGGGCTGCTGATACTGGATGAGCGGTAAGGAGCAGTGACTAAGTCTGTGTCCAAGCTGAATGTTAACTTGTCAGAGAGCGAATTGGACTTGACATCAGACAGTGCTATAGAATGATGTTGCCATGTTAGCACACTGAAACAACAATGTGATAGATTGTGAGCAGACGTATAAAGCGATGGCTTACATGTGATTGGCTAGGAATTACCCAGCTAATGGGGCGATGATGTCCAGCTGCTATTCTTCCCACTAGAACTACACTGCAGTTACATTGCAAAGCCAAAACTAATTAGCTTTAATTACTGGCTTAATATTGTATTGTAAACTTACCTTTACCCTATATTCAATTAAATTTTCATTACTGTCATATTCATGCTCAACTAGTGCATTATTGTGGACCATTAAAATAAAGAGTTGCCCAATTTAATTTTAATAAAATGAATATTTAATAAAAATAAATGGTTAATAAATAAATAAATAAATACAAAATTGTAAAACATGTTAGAAAAGATTAAATATTTGTGTAATTCTCTTTGGTTCTACTAGTGGCACAGAAGTTACACACTTCACATTTAAAGTCAATATGAAACTACATTCACTGGCCATTAATTGTTTGTAATATGACATATCTCCGTGTGAAACAGGATATTCAAAGAAAAAAAAATGTAGGGCAATAAATCGAGTACAAGCGTTAGTTCAGTCAGGCCATGAGAGGCAAGCTTATCATCAGCTGATACCCAACTGATCTACTTCCTCCAATCATCCAATCTATCAAGAAAGGCCTATATATATATATATATATATATATATATATATATATATTCAACAGAGTATTCTTGCCAGCCTAGCCAAGCACCTGACAACAAACAAAGCTAGCAACACAGCTAGACACGGCATACTTCCATTCAACACATTTAGCTGGTCTTACCTCCTCCTTCATGATGGATAGCCCAGAGATAATCGTGGACCCTTCGATCTTCAAGGATTTCCTTGAGGGCACACAATTCTTAATGCAGAGAAGTGGAATATATCCAACACTAGGTGCAGTTCTGTTGGCAGCTGGTCACGCACTGTATAGCCTCGACACCCAGGCCACTTGCAACCCTAACCATGATCAGCCATTCCTGTTTTCCTGGAACTCAGGATTGCGATAGTCATTCAATCGATTCTTCACTTCCACGGGCCGCATTGGATGGTAGCCACAGCCAAAGTTAGCACATCCCCAGCAAACACTCATTCTCGGTCTCTGGAAAGACCTAGCTGCTACGCTCCATGCAACCTCAGCTCTTCATGAGGTTATTGCTCGTGAATGAACTGTAATATCATGCTTGCAGTGTACACAATCACTATAATGCATCTATTGGTTATGAGTTTCGATATTGTTGATGATTTAAGGTCTAGCAAGATTCGATAAGGATGCATTCCCCAGAGCCCCTTTTTCCTTAAATAACAAATTTCCCATTGACAACATATCTTTTATCAGTCAGTAGCAGAGGTGTGTGGTGAGGCAACAATGGTATCGTATATTCTGCTGCAATTGTATTATGCTATCCACCTTATTTTCAGCTATCCAGGGTGCCACCATTATCAACTTGAATGTGGACCTCTCCGAGATTACCCATTCCAACTTTAGTGATAAAAGACATTCATTACGCTGCTTTATAGTACAAGCTGGCAATAAATATCTACATATTATTTAAGATAAACTCATTGGTTGAGCGCTTATAGTTACCATTATAGCTTTTGTTTCGTTCAAATTTGCAGACAGGATGCATTAAGTCAGGCACTGATAAGGACAGTCCTGGGCACCGTCTAAAATGCCCCCAATTTACTCAAATAGCAAAGAGTAAAGCAACGGTAAATTTTCTTTAACCTTCTTACACCAACTGCCTTTGTTCACCTAGGAGAGGGAGAGAGAAAAAAAAATTCTCTCTGTCTTGTCAGAGAGCATTCTCTCTCCTAGCGGTGAATAGATACAGGTACGCAGATATCGCATTCAACATGGCTTATGAATGTCGCTTGGAAATAATTATTGTAAGGCATCATCGGTACACATGAATGAGTCACATTGAGAAAAAAAACTGCATCATCACGATCTCTGTAAAAAAGCAGATATATTTCAGTCCATACAACACAAGCAGCAATAGTTTATGAGCCATATCACTATATTCTGGTATTATAACTTCTTAGTATTATGCTGTGGTCAAAGCTAGAGGAACTCATCATATTCGCCAGATGCAGTCGCTGCTTATACGTGTCAAATAAGATGTATAAAGCCACAGTCTTTCTAGCAAGTCAGTCCACTGTCGGATATCTTTGGAATGCTCAGTAGGCTATTTCCAGTCATGCCAGTACAGCTCCTGTCTACTTGAATGGAGAAAGCCTAAATATCATATATGGTTGGTAAAAAACTACGATTAAGAAATAAACTTCAAATCAGCTATTAAATCTGTCAATAACGGTATCAAAAATTGTGATTCTACCTATATTATGCAAAGCAATTTCCCGGCAGGTATCCACCTTTTTCCTACATCCTGTGATGCTTGGCGAGAAGCATTCCAATTATTTCCATTCATAGAGTGACATATCCGCGAAATAATCTCTATAAAGTGAAATTATTCGCCGTGCATGGCTCATGATAGATTTTACCATCAAAGATATTACCATATCTTTAGGTGATTGGCTTACATGTAAAGATTGGCTTACATGTTCACATACATGGACCACTGGGTGCTAGAGATTCATTGTTGGGATTTCCAATCCTCAATTTATTTATAAAGAAATCTCAGCTAAATTGTCTCTGGCAAGACTACCTTCGGATGGAGCAGCCATGCATATTCAATACTCCATCTAAGCAGTTGGATTTTTTAAAACAATTGCAATTGACCTCATATTACCTACGACTTTTTCATTGTTGATTACAACTGAGCCTTCCTTTAGAGGAGCCAAGCTTTAGCCTAAATAGCATAAGTGATGCTTCATTTACTGTTCAGATCAGGCATGATATACTTCATATGATTCGCAGCACAAACTCCAGACAGCGTTCGTGGTCACAACAAGGCGTGGAGAGATTGGAGGTTTATGAACTCAGATCATCACGGCCGCCAGGATGTCAGCCTTCTGTGACGTCTACCTCATCTAACTATTTTAATCACTTAATGAATTGACTGACTTCATCTAATCTCAACTGTTCACACAACCATGCTCGGCATTAATTAGCATGGAGCATGCTGTTGTTGGAGAGTGAAACTGTAGAAAAAGCAATCTCAAGCTATATCAGCGCATTCCATAACATTGTTCTGAGAAATTAACAATGGACCACATGACTATACAGTATACAATCTACAACTAAATCAGTGCATAGCGGATTTCACTAATGACAGGCCTATATACAGTATATATATATATATATATATATATATATATATATATATATATATATTCAACCTAGCATTCTTGCCAGCATAGCCAAGCAACTGACAACAACCCACCTCCTCCCCAACTACCTTCCATATGTAATAGTCTCCATTGTTAATGGTTTATAGCTTTAGCCAGTCTAGTTATGTGTTTATTGCTTTATTTTCCAGGTGAAAACTGTCATGACCAGATTATCTAAGTAGCCCATTCTGAGATACCCCTCTTCAGATCAGGAGTCTCATTTCCTTGGATAATTTGCCAAATGTTATGCTAACCTTGCTGATGGTTCCAGTATGAGGGGGTTCTTGTAGAGCTTACCTACTTTAACTGCAGGAAAAAAACTTGAAGATTCCCTGAAAATGGCAGGGATTGGTGACATCAGCTAAAAAGGAAAGTTCTTTCAGAAGCAAAGTGAGTTATTATATTTTGGATTACGAAAATGTTTTTCTATGTGTGTAATAATGTGCATTGATGAATTGTGCACATAAACACCAGGAACATGTATTAAGAAAGTAAACAGGATCCATTTTAATGTAATTTTAAATTTAACAACATTGGTAAAACTGTATAACTCACTTCTAACAGCCTTCTAACAGCCTGGATGATAAGGATTATGCACCGTATCAAAACAACACCAACATAAAAAAAATCTATTAAATATTGTTTGTTCAACTCTCTCTGTAAGCTTTTGTGAGTTTCTCTCACTGGCTGCCTACATAATGTAAAGAACATAATATTACCAGGGGACTATATTTAGTTGTCATGAGGCCAATGCAGCACTGCTTTCCACATATACACATGCTGAGAAAACAACCGCTAATAACTAACCAAACAATAGAGATGAAACGACGTGCCAATGCACACAAACCTTGGCAGAATAATTGTATTAGAGTTGTTTGAGTTGAAAACAGTGCAATTTGAACTCTTTGTCAAACACACTTGTGTAATTAACAACATCTGTTAAAGGGGAAGGGTTTGAAAACAAGTGAGCCAGTCTTCCATCTTTACGGCTCCTCTGTCTTTGAGTGAGTGCATTATTTGACTCGCCCATCAACACATATGAGAAACATAAACCTCGGTAGTCATGAGGGTAAATTTCACTCTATCAAAGAATGGATTTAAGTGGGATTTATTCACTCACTTTTACTGCACCTCGGGTCAATGACTGTGCAACTGGATCTCTCATAAAGGGAGGATGTTGTTAAAATTTTTGTCCAGAGCATGTAAAACCTTGGAGATGTTACAATACATTATTTCATATCAGGCTGTGAAATTTGCCACGCATACAACATTGCGCACTACATTCTGTGATGAAGATGTGAGCTCCTTTGCACAATACTGTACAACACAATATTACAAAATGACTCTTTTATTTGTGTTTCTTTTTTTATGTATCTGTTGTGGCGCAACCACACTGTGTAGTATGTGAAATATTCCTACACATCTCTGTTTGACATTTAATGTGTATTACTGTGTCTTTTCTATTTAAACTGACTGCTGATTGTGGCCCTCACATTTAGTGTACAGTACGTACACTGGCAGCCAAAAGTTTGGAATGATGTACAGATTTAGATTTTTCAGAAGGAAATTGGCACATTAATTCACCAAAGTGGCATTCAACTGATCACAAAGTATAGTCAGGACATTACTGCTGCAAAAAACAGTGCCATCACTTTTTGAAAAAAGTATTTTTTGATCAAATCTAGACAGACCCCATTTCCAGCAGCCATCACTTCAACACCTTATCCTTGAGTAATCATGCTAAATTGATAATTTGGTACTAGAAAATCACTTGCCATTATATCAAACACAGTTGAAGGCTATTTGGTTCGTTTAACGAAGCTTAACGTTTGTCTTTGTTTTTGTGTTGCCACTGTATGCAATAGACTGGCATGTTTTATGGTCAATATTATGTCAAAAATTGCAAAAAAGAAACAAATTTCTCTAGAAACTCATCAGTTGTTTTGATGAATGAAGGCTATGCAATGCTTGAAATTGCCAAAAAACTGAAGATTTCACACAAAGGTATACACTACAGTCTTCAAAGACAAAGGACAACTGACTCTAACAAGGACAGAAAGAGATGTGGAAGTCCAGATGTACAACTAAACAAGAGGATAAGTACATCAGAGATTCTAGTTTGAGAAATAGACGCCTCACATGTCCTCAGCTGACAGCTTCATTGAATTCTACCCGCTCAACACTAGTTTCATGTACAACAGTAAAGAGAAGACTCAGGGGTGCAGGACTTATGGGAAGAATTGCAAAGAAAAAGCCACTTTTGAAACAGAAATAAAAAAGAAAATGTTAGAGTGGGCAAAGAAACACACACACATTGGACAACAGATAATTTATTGTTAATTGGAAAACCCACATTGTAACCCCATTGAGCTTTTGTGGGATCAGCTAGAGTGTAAGCTGCGTGAGAAGTGCCCGACAAGACAGCCACATCTATGGCAAGTGCTACAGGAAATGTGGGGTGAAATGTCACCTGAGTATCTGGACAAACTGACAGCTAGAATGTCAAGGATCTGCAAAGCTGATATTGCAGCTGAAGTAATTTAATTGAAGTAATTTTTTTTTCAAATTGTAATAGTAATTTTCACGTTATTAATATCCTCACTGTACATTGTGATCAGTTGAATGCTACTTTGGTGAATAAAAGTACCAATTTCTTTCCATATGAGCAAAATCTGTACATTATTCCAAACTTTTGGCCACCAGTGGATACATATATTAGGGCTGACTTTTTATTTAGCAAGTTAATTTAGTGCGATTTACGAAAAATAAAGCATTACAAATGTTAAAGAAATAAGGAATTTTGCTACCATTGGCACACTTCAAGCTTGATGCACAAGCTTGATGTTTTTGTGAATCTGTGGCAGTAGGGGGCAGTCAGTGCAACTAAATATTTTATGTCTACATTGGCAAAAAGTTGAATCTCATGAAGTTCAGTTTTGTCTTTCTGTTAGGTTGTGTCTCTGTGATGAGCACGTGTTGTCTCAGTGCCATTTCCCATCTCATTGTGTTTGTGCCATGTGGTGAGGTCTCGGCCAATGAAACCAGCTGTTACTCTCTCTCTCTCTCTCTCTCTCTCTCTCTCTCTCTCTCTATATATATATATATATATATACACTCACCTAAAGGATTATTCGGAACACCTGTTCAATTTCTCATTAATGCAATTATCTAATCAACCAATCACATGGCAGTTGCTTCAGTGCATTTAGCGGTGTGGTCCTGGTCAAGACAATCTCCTGAACTCCAAACTGAATGTCAGAATGGGAAAGAAAGGTGATTTAAGCAATTTTGAGCGTGGCATGGTTGTTGGTGCCAGACGGGCCGGTCTGAGTATTTCACAATCTGCTCAGTTACTGGGATTTTCACGCACAACCATTTCTAGGGTTTACAAAGAATGGTGTGAAAAGGGAAAAACATCCAGTATGCGGCAGTCCTGTGGGCGAAAATGCCTTGTTGATGCTAGAGGTCAGAGGAGAATGGGCCGACTGATTCAAGCTGACAGAAGAGCAACTTTGACTGAAATCACCACTCGTTACAACTGAGGTATGCAGCAAAGCATTTGTGAAGCCACAACACGCACAACCTTGAGGCGGATGGGCTACAACAGCAGAAGACCCCACCGGGTACCACTCATCTCCACTACAAATAGGAAAAAGAGGCTACAATTTGCAAGAGCTCACCAAAATTGGACAGTTGAAGACTGGAAAAATGTTGCCTGGTCTGATGGGTCTCGATTTCTGTTGAGACATTCAGATGGTAGAGTCAGAATTTGGCGTAAACAGAATGAGAACATGGATCCATCATGCCTTGTTACCACTGTGCAGGCTGGTGGTGGTGGTGTAATGGTGTGGGGGATGTTTTCTTGGCACACTTTAGGCCCCTTAGTGCCAATTGGGCATCGTTTAAATGCCACGGCCTACCTGAGCATTGTTTCTGACCATGTCCATCCCTTTATGGCCACCATGTACCCATCCTCTGATGGCTACTTCCAGCAGGATAATGCACCATGTCACAAAGCTCGAATCATTTCAAATTGGTTTCTTGAACATGACAATGAGTTCACTGTACTAAAATGGCCCCCACAGTCACCAGATCTCAACCCAATAGAGCATATTTGGGATGTGGTGGAACGGGAGCTTCGTGCCCTGGATGTGCATCCCACAAATCTCCATCAACTGCAAGATGCTATCCTATCAATATGGGCCAACATTTCTAAAGAATGCTTTCAGCACCTTGTTGAATCAATGCCACATAGAATTAAGGCAGTTCTGAAGGCGAAAGGGGGTCAAACACAGTATTAGTATGGTGTTCCTAATAATCCTTTAGGTGAGTGTATATTACATTTAAATCAGCTTAAAGTGAAGGAATTACAACAAATATTATCATGATTCATCAATGTCTAACAGTTTAAATAATGTATAATTATTCCTGCACATTATGGTAATAAGAATGATAATTTAGTGGTGGTGGTGTTCTTAATTGTTATGAAAAAAATATCACAATGCAAAATATCTAAAAGGACCATAAATTGTCTTTATTTTCTTTAAGTAAAAACATAATTTCTTAGTTCTTTATTCTGATTTTAGTGTTAAATATTACCTGGACACATTCTTGACAGGTTTCGTTTTATTTACCCCCCCCTAAATTTTGACTCATAAAGCCTTTAATATCCACCTAACATGCAGCTTGTATTTACTGCTGTATGAATGTCCCAGGTGTGCCTCAGTAGTGACAGGTGTCAAATACAGTATGTCAGACATAAGAACTGGTCAATTCTTCATGCACTGTATTATTCACCCACAGACTGTAGTGCACAAGGATACAAAGCTCTGTTACATGGTCTGTTTCATATTAGCAGGTGCCTTTTACTTTTTCGTTTGAGTATTACTGTATGTGATCAAGTGAAGCATAGCTGACCTATTAGATATCCGTCTGCATGGATCTGTGCCTGATTTAATGTACATCGATCTTAACACTTTGGAGTGGTAGGAGGGATGTACTTGCTTGTGTGGGACCACCCACACATTACAGATATAACAGCTGGAATCAAGGCCTCCAAAAGACCTCCCAATATTTCTTTCTGTCTCATATCTACACTGCCAAGATGTTTTTTAATCTGTATTTTGTCTTGATTTCCAGTAAAAATATCTACAGAGCCTTATCTTTAATAACAAGACAATTTCACTTGAGTAGCAAAACTACATAAGATATTAAAACTTGTTTTCTGGGAATATCTTGTGAACTAACTGTATTTTTCTAACCCCAATGGCAAGAATCATCACTGAAAATAGGCCATACTTTTCCTTTGACGTCACATCCCAGATGCTACATTTGAGAGAAGTAGAATGCTGTTTTGGTCTCAGTACTGTTATGTTTAAAGGACTATTCCAGGTTCAATACAGGTTATGCTCAATCGACAACATTTGTGGCATAATGTTGATTTCAACAAAAATGTATTTTTATTCATCACTCCTTTAAAAAAAGCAAAAATCTGGGGGCCCGGGTAGCTCAGCGAATAAAGTCGCTGACTACCACCCCTGGAGTCGAGAGTTTGAATACAGGGTGTGCTGAGTGATTCTAGCCAGGTCTCCAAAGCATCCAAATTTGCCTGGTTAATAGAGAGAGTAGAGTCACATGGGGTAACCTCCTCGTGGTTGCTATAATGTGGTTCTCGCTCTCTGTGGCGCATGTGCTGTGTTGTCTGTGGATGCCGCGAAGAATAGCGTGAAGCCTCCACATGTGTTATGACTGCGCGGTAATGCTCTCAACAAGCCACTTGATAAAATGCATGGATTGACTGTCTCAGACGCGAAGGCAACTGAGATTCATCCTCTGCCACCCGGATTAAGGCGAGTCACTACACCACCATGAGGACTTAGAGCGCATTGGGAATTGGGCATTCCAAATTGGAAATTGGGGAGAACAGGGGAGCAAAAAAATAAAAATAAATCAGGGTTACAGTGAAGTGCTTTCAATGGAAGTGAATGGGGCCAATTTTTTAACGTTAAAATGTATATATTTTTTAAATCATAGCCACAACACATAAACAATATGCTTGTAAACATGATTTTAATGTGATATAACCGCTTAGTAACCTTTTCTCTGTAAAGTTATAGCCAATTTTACAACTTTGTTGCCATGACGATGTAATGTCAAAAAAACATAAAACCCCTGAAATTAACACAAAAACTGTTTTAGCAATATGTAACTCAATCGTCAGAGCGAAAGTGGGTTTTTTAGACGTTTCATTTGCTCTTTTCAATCCTTGATCAGATGGGATATTTACAGGGCTAAGCAGAGTCTATCTCTCTGATGGAATAATAGACGGGGGATTGCCAGCTTAGATGACAATTTTTGAAAACATGATCATGTCTCAAGGCACATATTTTTCCTTTTTTCCACCCCCAGTCCCAAAGGCCTGTATTGAGGAACACATAAAACAGGTAATTGAACCGATCTGGCTGGCATTACGCTACTAGGATTTAGTTTTTCATCCTTTAGGAACCTTGAGATATTCGTTTTAATATCTGTCACGGCTTTATTCAGCAAAGGTCAGCTGTCAGCTTCTGTCATGGCCTCCTTATGTGTGTTGATCCAGTACACTGTATTGGCTACTTCACTAATCCACACAGTTTTTGTGCCTTGGGTATCAACGGATAAAATGTGTCACCTATGGAAGTAGGTTATAAGCTGAGGGATAAGTCTAATGGCTTCATTTCTCCCTCTCTGCTTTACTGACGGTATTGTTACAGACCTGGCTTCGCTCCAGCACTTTTCATATTGAATTTCATCCTGAAGAGATATTATACCTTCAAAAGGTAATGTTACCACATGGCTCTCTCTAGAGTCTATGACAGTCTCTCTCTATCCTTTTTTCTATCTCATTCAGTTTGAGAAGGAAGTCAACAATAGTTGTTTGACCGAGACCTGTTGAGACACCTCCATCAGACAGTTGTTTACATCATCCACTCCCAGGTTACAACCTCTGGAAGCCACCTGTGATACTCGGGTGAGCAGTAGGTGCAGGTGCCAGAACAGAGTTAGTTGCAGAGGGTGAATGCAAGGGGTAATTCAATGCGTAGAGAGCATGAATAGTAAATATATTAATAGAAGTAATTAACTCCTTAGTGCACTGATAAGTTTTGTTGATTCAAGTGGTGGACTGAAGGTCAATAGGGTTGGTGGGGCACATTGGAACAGGTGAGGGGTACATTGTAACATGACCATGTAACAGCTTAAAATCCCCTTGTAACAATTCTAACTGATCTAATTAAAATACCTAGAAGATAAACTAAAATATTATGTCAATAAATTCCATTATTAACTTTTTCATATATAATATAGCAATAATTTTCACACTTGACAATAAATACACAGCGTTGGCCAAAACAATGCATGGAAATATGACAAAACACACGCACGCACGCACGCACGCAACACACACACACACACACACACACACACACACACACACACACACACACACACACACACATTGGTGTGGCTATCATTATGAGGACTCTCCATAGACATAATGATTTTTATAATGTACGAACTATAGATTCTGTCCCTACCCCTAAACCTAACCCTCACAGAAAACATTCTGCATTTAAAAAACAAACAAACCCCGCTTTACATAGTTTTCTATGTTGTCAACTCCTTTGTAAACACCTTAAAGAAAGGTTACTAATGTAAGTTATAACATGAGAGGTAAAATGGTGCACTATTTTGCAAGTATGACAGTCACTCATTTTATGCATGTTGATTTTGCAGTATAATGATTTTTAATAGATTTGTAAACAACATATTTGTATTTAATGAATGTCTTTATAAACCCTCAACAAAGTAACTCTAATGTAAAGTGTTACCCAAGATGTATTTACTTTTGTCATGTGATAAGGTAATACATGTAATAATAAAGAGATAATAAATAATAAAAGTTAATACAAGGTAAGATAAAAAGATAAGATAATAAAAAAATCTTTGCGTGAACACATGAACATAAGGAGAGCTATGGCAGAAGTCCAGATTTTCACTGTAAAATAACTTCAATTTTGGATCGTTTCTCACCAAAACCTATTCCATGCCTTCAGAAGACTAGGAATATGACGCATGAATCACATGGACTACCTTTATGATACTTCTGGGTCATTAAGGTGTTTGGAGTCAGTGAGCCTTACAACTGGCACACACAACATTTACACTCTTTAGAGAACTGTCGGCACATAGGGACACATGTGAAAATGTCCCAGGTAAACCGAGATGTCTGGTCACACTGATAATGACTTTCTTCACTAGCACCATGAAGCAGCTCTGTGACGATGCTCAGTAGATGTTACCCACTACCGCCGCTCCCTATACGCATATTATGCAGTCTGTGTAGGGTACCAACTTCCTAGGGGGCACCATCTCACCCGAGGGGGGCACCGGAAAGTCCACTGGCTGCCTTTACTTGGACGTTATATGTTATTTATGGACCCGGACTGCTCACAGTTTCGCACCACACAAATGTGGATTATGTGTACTGGATGTGTATAAGTGCTTTTGTTCTGCTCTTTATTTCTTATTTCTTACACTTCTTATTTTGCTAGTTTTATATGATAGGAGGTTATAGTTACTTAAGGCCCAGGTATACTTCATTTTTGCGGTACTGGATCAACTCGTGTCAGACCAACCGCGTTGCCTTTTTGAATATACTTTTCTGACCGGGTACAAAAAGAAACGCGTTTGATGCATGCACACTACAACTGTTTGTGACACTTTTAGTACAGTCAATGGTCAGCGCATGTGCAGACAATGCACACAGCTGTGGACCGTGTGTGTGAGTCAAGAAATTCTTGGCAGTGTGTGGTCAAGCCGCGTGGCTGTGATGGTGAAGCAATTTGCATCACTCATACTGTGTGTGAAACGATCTGCAATGAGTATACCAAAAGCATACTTTGGCCTTAGCCTATTTATTTGTTGATTAGCCATCAGTTACCAGTTAAAAAAATGTATACTGTCCCATTATATAGTGCCATAGCATTGCACAGCAACCATTAATGCGCCATGGTATTACCATGTTATTTTTGGACATGGTACCATGGTTATATCCATAGATTTGCAGACACTACAATGATGGTAACACAATCTTCTTTGAAATACATTAGAGTACCATGTAAATACCATACTCCAATGGTATATGGTAATCTTTCAGAAAAATGTAAATATCAAAGTACTATGGTATTACCATCTAATATTACCACTATGGTGCTGCCACTGTACAGTTGGCCAACTCTTTTGAAAGTGTTTGTACAATGAGCACATGTTCACACTGTCTTCCATTGTCTCTCTCTTGGTGAATTACTTGCATGGAACCACAGTGAATGAAACTGTAGACAGTATAAGCAGGTGCCATAACAAATCTTTGCTCAGAGTTGGAGCAGACCAAGTGTGTGTTTCTCTGTGCCATTACAAACAACATATAGGAGTCAAAACACTCAGGCCCTGCTGTTCAGCTCATGTTTTGGCCAGCGCACAGGATCCTGTGGTGGAAAAGTCAGAGGTTGAGTCAGCACAGAGAGTAGCTGCTGGTCTGCTAAGAGAGAGGAAATGTTAAGATTGAAGGAGACAAGTGTTTGTGTTTGTGTCTGTGTGTGTGTGTGTGTGTGTGTGTGTTTGCCAGGACCCAAGCAAATTTTTTTCTACAAACAAATCATGAGATGCTTAAAGGTGAAGTGCATAACCTCTGTGCATTTGTGCTTTTTGTCTAAATGTGGCCATAAATATTAAAGGAATATTCCGGGTTCAATACAAGTCAAGCTCAATTGACATCATACAAGTTGTAGCATAATGAGATTTCCACAAAAATTTTATTTTGACTGATCCCTCCTTTTCTTAAAAAAAAGCAGATATTGAGGTTACAGTGAGACACTTGACAAGTGAATGTGGCCAATTGATCCATCGCTAAGCTAAGCTCTGGTTGCTCACTTTGACAAGCTCTGCAGAACTCCCCATTGGAATGAATGGGAGATTGCCGTGAAGTTTTTGGTAAATATTTTCATAAATATTAATGTTTCAGTTAAAACTCATTGTGGTGATGTGGCCGTGGCCAAATTACATCTGTAGAGAGTGAGGTCAGGAGAGGAAGAATGGTAAGGATTGACACCTGTGGGAAAATATCTTTAAAAGTCTGTTCTGTGTTGCAGTGGAGCTGGAGAGGGATAAGAGGACAGTCCAGACCACCGAAGGGGGAGAAAGATTTATGAAGCTGTGTGTGCGCATGTTCAGTGTGTGCCTGAAAAGCATGGATGTAGACAGAAAAGTGTACATAATAAAGAATTACTTAATTTTTTAGAATTGGTAATTTTTAGAATTGGCTCCTAAGTATCAAGTCAGGTCTGTAGTCGCTTTCTCAATCTGGATACTCGCGAGCGGAGAAAGAAGTGACACACACACCAGAGCATATCAGATCATTCTCCAAAGTTTATTGTCCAGCTCATCATTATATGGTTCAGCAAAACAACATTCCACTAGACCCACCAATGAAATAGTTATTTACCCTATATGGGGGTGACATATATGTTTTACCTACGTGTGATACGTGAGAGTACAGGCACAGGAAATACATTCCTAAAGACACATCTTCTTGCAGAACAGGGACAGCTGCAACTGTGTTTTGTGATGACACAGCAAGCTACACCAACCAGAGAAGAAGTTTAAAAGAGGCCTTTATTATTCCACAGTGGACTGGCCCCTGCTTCCGCCTTCAGGAGATTGTTAATGATCTGTCATAGTGGTGCCGAAGCCTGGGAATTAGGAGGAATGGCGTCATGAGTTTTTGCCGCTGCCTGAACTGTTCAAGACCTTCTCCAGCATCCACCAAACACAACATCAGACTCTGCTTGACCTGCTTGTGGAAAAGGAGCAGCGATTCCAGGTGCTCCTCCAGGCTTAAGCGGAGGCCCGGCAGGTGTTACAGAGCTCGTTACACCAGGTGGGGTCTTCAGCCATGACCCTGGACTCACTTATGGCAGTGCCCCGTGTCACACACATGAAGATGGGACCTCAGGACGACCCGGAGGCTTTACTAGAGCTCTTTGAGCAGACGGCTGGAGTGTGGAAGTGGCAGCGCACCTACTGCCACTGTAGGGCTCTATATTTAGGAGCGGGTTTGGTTATTAGCAATAATTAATAATTATCAAAGATAATGATCAATTATTAAAATCAGTTGGACATTGATTAGAATCAATGTTAGTTTTTTAATCTTTTAAATCAGCAACCACCAAAGACAACCATCAATTATCGAATTCAATAGAATATTAATTATTATCAAATATAATCAGAGAATCAGAGAAATCAGCGACATCGACTTGGTTGAAGAGGTAAGAGAATTGTACTTTCTTCACTTCAGCAGAAAAACGGATGAAGATGCGGATTGGTCAGCGGTCTCCTTCGGATCCATTAGAGTGTTCGGTGGAACACAGAGTAATCTCAACTCGTCCAGCGAGATAGAGATTGTATGGCCACAGTTTCAAGCCGTACGTTACTTCCTTGTGCAACGAGGCTACACCTGAGAGCAGCGATGAGCTGCATCTATCCACGGCATGGCAAAGTTGCTGGAAGCGATGCCCAGAAGGATCTCAGAGGTATTTCTACTCCTGATGACATCATGGTTGAGGGGTGTTCTGTTGAACGTAGGAATGTAGGAGTTGAGAGTTCGATCCTTTGGAATTTCACACATAGGTGTAAAGTGTGCAAGGCTTCATGGGATTTGTAGTTTGTACTCCCTTTGTTTGATTTTGGCATGGTTTTTATCAGTAAGATTTCCGACTGTGTGTTTGTAGGCCTCAGTTTTTTAGGCCTACAACTTTTTTTTTTTCAGGCTTTACGACTGTGTTAGGCCTGCCTTTGTCTTGTATCTGAATACATGAGGTCCAACACCGCTGTTGTCTGGGGAAGCCCAACTTGGGGCCCAACAACTTCCTGCATCCAACCTACTTGTATAAGAGGACTTTAAGAAGGCCATCCTGCAATGGGTTGCCACAGCCCAGAACAACATCGGCAACACATTCGCTCGCAGGCGCTTGGCGAGCACGGCAACCCATTCACATTCGCCCAACAGCTCTGTGACACCTGCCAAAGGTGGCTGCTAGCTGAAGAACGAAATGTAGAGGAAGTGCTCGATCTGGTGATTCTGGAACAGTTCATTGCCGGCTACCGAAAGGAATGCGGAGTGGGCCCAGACTATATGTCGGTGTATTCAGGGGCTGGCAAGACCTCTTCTTCTCTCTCTCTCTTCTCTCTTTCTACTCCCTCCCCCTCTCCTTCCCCTTGTCCTGTTCCTATTCTCCAGAAATGAGGAATTAAGACCCCAAAACCGGTTCCCCGGTCTCATGGACCTTAGGCTTCCCTAACCCTCTCCACTCTCCCCCACATGCTGGTGAATCTGCTGCCACAGCTGTGGACATGAGGGCTGGGCCAGTCTGCTTGAGCTGTGGGGAGCCTTGGCACTTCCAGGACCGATGCCCCACGATGGAGGTGGAGACATTGGTCTGGATCCCTATTGCGCCACAGGCTGCCCTAATTTGAGCAGGAGTGTACCAGATACCTGTGAGTATTAAAGGGGGTGCATACCAAGCCTTGGTGGATTCAGGTTTTAATCAAACCTCCATTCAACAAAACATGGTTCAATCCGCGTCTTTGGATACAGGCCGGCGGGTAAGGGTAAGGTGTGTGCGCACAGGGATATTCAAAATAACCCTTTAGTGACGGTCATCATTCAATTTTGGGGTCAAAATCATAGTGTTGAGGCTGCGGTTAGTCCCCTCCTCTCCCATCCACTAATTTTGGGTATGAATTGGCTGGAATATACAACTTTATTGAGGGGAATATGTGTGGATGGTACTGCAACAAAGTGTATCATGTGTGGTGTGTGATTCGCTGGTTGGGGAGGCGGTACCAGGGTTGTCTACGTCAACTTCATATCAGGAGGACGTGGGGGAGGGGGAAGTCTAAGCTATAAGTCTAAGGATTCCCAGCAGGGCAGACGTGAGAAGAGACCCTTAGGCACGCTTTGACAAAGTGAATGTGACTGATGGTCAATGCCTCCAGCCAGACATTGCACATGCATATCCGTATTTTTAAATGATCTTTTTTTTGGATTTTCTCCCCTTATCTCCCCAATTTGGCATGCCCAATTCCCAATACCCTCTAGGTCCTCATGGTGGCGTAGTGACTTGGCGGTGGACAAAATAAAGAATTGAAATCATTCAATCCATGTATCTTATCACGTGGCTTGTTTAGTGTGTTACTGTGGAGACACTTGTGTGTTACACGTGTGGAGGCTTCGCGCTATTCTCTGTGGCATCCATGCCCAACATACCATGCACCCCACCAAGTGCAAGAACCACATTATAGTGACCACGATGAGGTTAACCCAACGTGACTACCCACCCTAGCAACTGGGCCAATTGGTTGTTTAGGAAGCCTGACTGGAGTCACTCAGCATGCCCTGGATTCGAACTTGTGGCTCTAGGTGTGGAAGTCAGCGTATTTACTTACTGAGCTACCTAGGTCCCCTGTATTTTTCAATTATCAAGACAAAGGAGGATACAACCCAACTGTTAATACCACTGTGATGTCGGGAAATGTTATTCCAGACTGCTCATTATAATTTGATGAAGGGTCAATTAGGGCAGGAAAATACACTAAACATCTAATGGCCCATTTCTATTGGCCGGGCATTCATGGGTATGTTCACAGCTGGTGAATCTGCCGGCCACCCCAAAGCACAATTGTACCGCCTTCCATTAATCAAGGTCCTTTTTGAAAGAATTGGTATAGGCCTTGTCATTCCATTAGAACAGATGGCATCGCTTTGTGTTGGTTCTGGTGGACTATGCAAAAAGATATCCGGAAGCAGTGCCTCTGAGCAAAATTTCAGAATGAAGTGTTGCAGAGGCACTCTTCAGAATTATCTCCTGAGTGGGGATTCCAAAAGAAATCCTCACTGATCAGGGCACTACGTTTATGTCACGTGCACTACGTGAACTGTACAAATGATTGGGGATTAAATCGATTCAGACCAGCGTTTACCATCCCAAAATGGATGGCTTGGTGGAACAATTTGGAACAATCAGACCCTAAAGATGAATCATATGTTTGTGCACAAAGGCACTCGAAATTGGGACAAGTGGCTTGAGCCCCCATTATTTGCATTTGGAGGAGTCCTGCAAGCCTCCATGGGGGTGTTGAATGTGCAGCATGCTCGGCATTCTATGGGAAAACTGGGAGGAGGGACATTCAAACAGCAAAAACGAAATTCAATACATTCTTGATCCGAGAGCAAAATTCCACACACTGGGGCAATTAACACAGGAGAATTTGCCCAGGCTCAAGAACATCAAAGCCAGCTGTATAATAGGAGTACTCAGTACTACGGGAATTTACTCCAGGACATAAAGTCCTTGTATTGCTCCACACATCGAGCTCTAAATTACTTGCCAAGTGGCAAGGATCCTTTGGGGTCACACAGCGAATCTGGGAAATCGATTATGAGGTGAAATGAATGGATAGAGTCAGAGCATGTCATATTTACCACCTCAACCTCCTAAAACCATGGAGAGAGGCAGTTCTTGTGACTTTGGCGATGGTGGTTCTGGAGAGGGAGAAGCTTGGACCGGAGGTGAACTTAAAAGTCACCGATCGAGTCACTCCAGTCACTTGCGGAGACCACCTCTCATCATCCCAAATCACGGAGGTTGCCAGGTTGTAAGGAGAATTCTCAGATGTGTTCTCACCTCTCCCCGGTTATACGAATCTCATAGAGCACCATATCAAGATGACCCCAGGGGTAGTGGCACATAGTCGTCCCTACCGATTACACAAGTACAAAATAAAGTGGTTCAGGAAGAAATAAAGGCAATGCTGGGTATGGGGGTAATAGAAGGATCCCACAGTGACTTGGTGAGCCTGGTGGTTTTTACTAGGGGAGTAGGGGAAGGAGTGCTTTACATTAGTTGCAAACTTTTACTGAGGAAGACTAATTACAACACGATTGAGGAGTGTTTGGCCATCAAGTGGGCAGTCCTCACCCTCCGGTACTATCTGTTGGGGCATGCTTTCACTTTCTGTTCGGACCATGTGGTTCCATCGCATGAAGGAGACCAACGCTCTGATCACCCTTTGCTATCTACCTCTCCAGCCTTTTAAGTTCGAGGTGGTCCACAGGCCAAGAGCGCAGATGGCTGTGATAGATTTCCTATCTAGAATTGGAGGGGGGTATGTGGTGATCTGGGCATGACCGAATGATGACTGTGGAGAGCGAGGCCAGGAGAGGAAGAATTTTAAGGATTGACACATGTGGGAAATGATCTCTAACAGCTGTTCTGTGTTACAGTGAAAGATGGAGAGGGACACGAGGGCAGTCCAGAGAGAGGGGGAGAGAGAGACGCACAAAGCTGTGTGTGTTTAGTGTGTGGCTGAAAAGAATTGTTGAAAAGTGTACATAATAAAGAATTATGTGGACTGTTCACCTGGCCCCCATGTCCTCCTTCAGAAGAGAGTTAGTGATCTGTCACACTCATGTATTAATTTGGATGAATTTGAGAGAAATGTTTAAATTGTAATTTTTAAAGTAATTTTAGAATGTTAGGTTTTGTGGACATTGCACCGTCATGGCAACGAAGATGTCAAATTGGCTATAACGTTACACAAAAAAGGTTAGTAAGGGATTTTATCATACACACATACACACACACACACACACAAACATATATATATATATATATATATATATATATATATATATATATATATATTATATTCATAATATTTATGTCTTGTGGCTAAACTTTAGAAACAGTGAGTTTTTTAACATTCAAAATGGACCCCAATCACTTCCAATGTTAGTGCCTCACTGTACCCAGATTGTTTTTTAAAGAAGGGACGAGTCAAAAGAAATATTTTCAGTAATCCACATAATGCCACAAATGTTTTAGATTGATCTTAACTTGTATTAAACCCACAATATCAATTTAATCAACTAAAAAAAAAAATCTAATTTATGGGAATGTTTTACTTTTTTTTTTTTTTTTTTTAATTAAACATTTAATTTTTGGTTTAAAAAGCAACAATGTGTAATATGACACTCATTGTGTGACTTCATCTAATATAATACATTTTTGTGACTTGGGTCATACCAAATGACAAAAACCCACACCAGAGAGAAGTGATGTCCATTGGAATGGAAGCAGTGTCTGAAAGGTTATATCACTTTTCAAATGAATGAATACATAACCGTATTTATAAACTGTTTATTTAATTTATGTTTAAAAATATAGTTAAACCTAACAATAAAAAAAAAACATAAATATGGTTATATGGACTACTTTTATCATGTTTTCAGAGTTTGACGAACATTGTCACCATGCAGTGGTGTTGTATGGAAAAGAGCTGCATGAACGTTCTTCAAAATTTTTCATTTGCTGTTCCATGGAAAAACATAACAGCATACAAGTTTGGACCAAAATAAAGGTGTAAATGTTGGGTGAATTATTCCTTTAACTTCTACACCATACACATCCATATTTACATAGTACTCCAAAATATCATTGTGTACTATGGGGTAGTGACCAAAAACATAGTATTAGCATTGTAACATGTCCAGAAATCATGTTAATACCATTTTTGTAAAGTAAACTTAAAAATGGTCAAGCTGGTCTTATATAAGTATAAATCTGCTTGACGCTGATGTGAATGTGTTCAGCTTTAGACAGGAGCTTTTCTGCCTAACTTGCATGACTGAGCTCCTTTAAACATACTGCACATGCTAATCATGACTGTAATCAATCTCTGCTCTTTCTCCTCACTTCACAGGAGGCTGTCATCTTCCTCTCTGATATACTAATGACCCTACCAGCAGGACATCTCAAATACTAGCCTTGGGTAAGTGAGTGTGAGAGAGACAGGGGGGTCTGAGAGAGGAAGAGAAAGAGAGAGACACACAAGTTTTTGTCTTTATTTCCTAAATAACAAAAAAATCAAAAACATCCTGAAAACAAGATCTAAAAATAATGGTAAATAAAGTTTACCTGAATAATAATTGCATAAGATGTTGACTAGTTTTCATTAATTAATTAAGTTAGTTTATTAAAACACTTTACAGTAGGGTTTTATTCATTAACATTATTGTTAACTACATTTTTTTTTCAACATTAACTAACAATGACCAATACTTTTTCAGCATTCAATAAGCTTGGTTAATGTAACTTTCAACATATACTAATTCTTTTATTTATTTTTTATTAAAAAAAGTTGTAGTTAGTTAATCCATTATGAACTAACAATGAACAATTGTTTTTCCACATAGACCATTAACCATGATTAATAAATGCTGAAATAGTACATAGTAAAGTTCATAATGCAGAATTAATTTACGAATATAAACAAATAGAACTTTATTGTAAAATGTTACCTTTAATTTTTCTTACTCAATTTTGCTTCAGAATCAGTCAGTTTATAAATGTAATATATTTAATAAGATTAATAAGTCAATTAATCTTGTTTTTACTGGAAAACACACACACACACACACGCACGCACGCACGCACGCACACAGTATATTAACTACAAACAATATATAAATGAACACAAATTTTAATTATTATTATCATTATTCTAAAATAAAGATAAAATAAAAATAAATAAAACTGCAGCAACATGAGAAAGAAACCATCAAAGAATTGAATATTTCTCTTGGATTTGAGTTCTGCGTACCGGTGAGTTTCTTGTCCCTTACATCACTTTATTTATGGGTTCACTTCTCAGCTAAGAGAGTGCGTTATTTCCTTTATACTACACTGTTTAAAAACCGCACTTTTTCCATTGGCTGAGAATCCCAATCCAAACATGGACAAGCTGCAGCCTGAACTCTGTTGAGTGGTTCTCGCAGATTCTGTAACCTCAATCACTTGTCACTCATAATGTATACATTAAATAATTTTGTTTAAATCAGCCCAGGAGAAGGGTAGCCTTTGTTCCATCCTATGTAATGTTTACACAAAAAGCTATTGATTCGTGAAACAAATTAAGCTAAGATAAGGTATTATAATCCTGTCGAAACGATAATGCATTGTTTGTGACGCACATATATGTGGCAAATAATGAAGAACACTCGCACAGCGACAGTGTATCCATCTTTCAGTAAGACTGGAAGGTTGTTTAATATTCATCTGAGCCTGGCATTGTTTTGGGAGGACTACATATGGTGTAATTATGTTGGTAATTTATACCGTCATAAAGAAGTGCCTTCTGGTCCTGTGTGAGTAACTTTAATGTGACAGACAGTGTGAGCGCTTCAGCAGTGCTGAGAGAGACCATGACTGCTCTAACTGCTCCCTTGAGCACCTTGGAATCCACCTCATAATGCCACTGTCCATTACCCCCCCCCCCCCCCCCCCCCCCCCACCCCCACACACACAAACAAATAAAGATGGCAAAGAAGCATGATTGTATACCGTGTCTGCATTCACCACACTTTACATGAATTATTGGTTGTAATAATAGGTTTAGCAATGCTGTCAAAGTTGATTATGTTGACATTGTTAACTTAAAGTTAAAGTATGTAATTTCTGAACCACTTGGAGCACCAAGAAGAATGGCAAAACTAATGGATAATAATTTATAGAACTTCAGCAGAACAAATTTCTGCATAATTTGTTACATTCTTACATAGGTTTTTGCAATGAATTCAATTGAAATTAAAGAGGTTTCATAATATATATTGCGGGGAAACAAAACTATTGTGATGAAACACAAAACTTAATGTAAGGGAATGCAAAACTTATTGTTAGAAAACACAAAATTATTGCAAGGGAATGCAAAACATTTTGCAGAGGGAATGCACAAAAAAAGATGGGGTGGAGACCACAGAGAAGCCGGCAGTAGGGCAGCAGACCAGGGCAGAGCTGGCAGACAGGCTGGAGACCATGTGGGAGCTGGCTTAAGTGAAGGAAACCAGGGTGGAGCCGGCAGACGACCAGGAGACCAGGGTGGTGGAGACAACTGAAGATCAGGAAAGGGGTGACGGCAAGGCAATAGGAGACTCTGACGAGACTATAGGAGACTCATGGCGATGGAAAAACTTGCAGAGGAGCAACTAGCACTGACAACCAAAACAGGGAACAGAGGGGCCTCCGACGTGAGAGTCTCCAGGACCAATGGAGCAGGGGGCGGAAGGGCCTCCGACATGAGAGTCTCCAGGACTACTGGAGCAGGGAGCGGAATGTCGGCTATTGTGGAATGCGCAGAAAGCATCTCCGCCTTCACAAGAGCTCTGAGTGATGCCTCTGGCGAGAGGGTGCTCACATGAAGGGTATGCATTCTCCAGAGTGACGATCATGTACCTCCATGTGAATTCACCCATATCTTCCATATCTGCATTTCCATAATAATTTAGGCCAATCCAAACAATGGATTTAAGATGGGAGTCTAACCAGTTCGACCAGCTCACTATAGCATGAAAGCGGGCTGAATAATTCAAGAAAGGAAGTCCTGCCCAGCCTAGTTCGCCAAGCTCAGCTGCTAGATCCATAGTTGGTTGGTTCCTCTGTCATGTCAGAGTTGTGGGCCGTGGAGATTGCAGGATCTAATTGCAGCTTTATTAGAAATACAAACAAAACACAAGAATCTAGAATCCTAGAAAACAAAAGAGAGGAACACTCCAACACAACAGCCATACAAGGTAAAGAACTAACAAAGATATGGAGAACATGAGGGCAATATATATATATATATATAAAAGAACAAACAATACAAATATAGTGAGAATGCAAATTATTGTGATGGAACACAAAACACTTTCCCTTAGGGACTGTAATTTAGGACAGGAAAAAAATGATGCGTTATGTGTTATATACGTAGTATGGTGCCCTGTTCCCTACCAACGTTGCTATATTACAATATACTTT
Source organism: Moxostoma hubbsi (assembly GCA_032164185.1). Classification (NCBI taxonomy): domain Eukaryota; kingdom Metazoa; phylum Chordata; class Actinopteri; order Cypriniformes; family Catostomidae; genus Moxostoma; species Moxostoma hubbsi. The sequence continues at coordinate 34,335,412 of JAVLUX010000021.1, forward strand.
TATCCTGTAACAGTTTTCAAAATAAATGACATTCTATGATGATCTGAAGTCAAGCACACTGTGTGTCTCTGCACAGATGGGGTGTGTGTGTACACTACAATAAATGCATTGACATTTCATTCACCATCATGCCTCCAGAACAGAGCGGAGTCACAAACACAGTTTTATACTGTTGTCTTGTGTGGAGAGAATATAGAACTGCCCATTTCTGTTGTACAGCCCAACACACATGGGCCTCATAATTTACTCCCTGCAGGTCTCACCAGGTCAGCAAAGAAATGCTCTTTCATGGCCTGTTCTCCTCCTTCTGTCATAAATCCATAAGAAACAGTGGGCTTTGTTGTGGCCTGACATATTAAAAACAGCCAGACCACCATAAATGAGATTAGAGTTGAGACTGAAAGAGAGGGATATTATTATTATAAGATTGTAAATCACAGTCTATGAATGAACGTGTTCATGTCCTCACATAACATTTCCTGTTCTATGTTCTGCAAGGGTTCGAGTAGCTACTGTGCTTTTAGGGAGATTTTCCTAACATAAACTTGGGAGTAAAAATGCAAAATAACACTTTTACATGATAAGTGGATGCCATTTGTTAAAATAAATATACGTCATGAAGGCATTTAACAACAATGTAGCAAAATATTGTTAAAAATCCTTTTAAAAGTTTGTTTGCATAATGCATTCAGTTTCAAATAATTCTTTTTATTAAAATTTAGTAGGCAGTACAGAGTCTATACTGTGCAGTGCAAGTATAAATGATCAAATTTCAGCTATGCAACTCTATGTGATGCAAGCTGATAGGTTCTTCGACTTGTTATCTGTTAGCCAATCGGCTTGCTTACATGTGACATATTAAGCCAATCATTAAGCCTGACATATTAGTTAAATAGGTTTCTCTGCAGCGCGCTGCAAGAGTTTTTTTCCTCTGACACCCACCTCCACCCCAGCTCCATTTGTCTAGAGCTGTTACACAAGGTGAATAGTTTGTTATGTCTATTTATGCAGAAGCATGTAACACATGCTCGATGCAGCATGTCTTGTGTTTTTTCTCATTGTACTGCAGCAGCAGCAGCATGTCCACATATTAACTCAATATGTACAGTATGTGTATTTTCTAGCAGTAGCAAGTCTCCGTACTTGATCTGCAGCAATGCGAATATCTTATCAATATGCCATACCCACATTCACATGCTATATCTTTCAGAGAGTTGGCATGACTGAAATAAATATTAAGTAAGTAGCAAGATAGGGTTCCATTGTGAAAAGTGTTACAATTCACCCCTCACACAAACTCTTTACCCTCCTGCCATCTGGCAAGAGGTACCAAAGTATTCAGGCTGTAACAGCTTCTTCCCCCAAGCCATCAGACTCCTCAATACTCAGGGACTGGTTTGACACACACACACACACACACACACACACACACACACACACACACACACACACATGTGTCCTGAGTTGCACTTTAATAACTGCCACTTTATAACTGTCTGCTACCTCATTAACTGCTATGTGCATAGAACACTATATCATAGTATGTTATGTTTACATTTAGCATTTTTAGTAATTTAGTAACTGTCATCTTTTTGCCCTACTGTGTACTGGTCGGCGCTGCACTGTCTATCACTGTGCCTATTGTAATGTTCACTGTTAGAAATGTATTGTACTGTCCCGTAATTTTGCACGCATTTTTGCACGTGCACATTCTATAGGTATTTTATATAGGTATTTTTATTTAGTCTGTGTAGTCTCATGTGGTTCTGTGTTTGTCCTATGTTGTTTTATGTAGCACCATGGTCCTGGAGGAACGTTAGATAATAATGAGTCAAAATAGAGACTGGATGCATTGTATTGTGGGATATAGTATTCTGTGCAGTGTTGTTTGTTGTTTACAGCACAGATGGCAGATTTAGTTATGTACAGTACTGCAAGTAAAAGCTGAATATTAGTATTCTATTTTGAACAAGGCTTAGCTGAAAATAGTGAATTATACTGAATTGGGTGTTTTGTCACTTACAATCAATCAATAAATAAACAAATATAGAAATAAATACATAAAAATACCAGTGCCATGGTATATTTAAGCAGAGTGATATTGCTTATATACAACAAAGTAAAATGTACATTTTTTTTTGGAAAAACTGAGTACGGTCATAAAAATGCATATGTGCATGGAACTAATTTATTACGAGATGGACCGGAATCTGACGTTGCTGTTCAAAACAAATGATGCATCCAAGCCTCCGTTAGTAATTCAAAAATGTCACTTCAGAAATGGTATCATGACTTGTGCTGTTTCGAAAAGGTTATTTGATAAACAGGATGTGTGTGTGTGTGTGTGTGTGTGTGTGTGTGTGTTTGAGAGAGAGAGAGAGAGAGAGAGAGAGAGAGAGAGAGAGAGAGACAAAGCATGTGTGATCACACCTGTTGTCACACCCAAGCAGAGATTCTGTCAGCTTTCTGAAGGTCAGCATTCTCCTTTGTACAATAGCCGTCCAAGCAGGGGTATTCCTCTCTATTTCGCAGTAGCCTGTGCACAAGAGTCATCCCCTACAAAAACCGCAATGTCCTCCACCATTTTAAACAGTATGTATCCAATGTGGAAACTCCGGTAAGAGGTAAGCACCTTGAGGTGTGTAATTAATCAGTCTGTTGTGTCTCTTAGCTGTGATGAGCTTTAATGCTGAAGTTGTTCATTTAAAGCCATTTAAAGCTATTTTCAAGTTTCAAGTTTTATTTGTCACATACAAAACCATACACAGTACGATATGTAGTGAAATTATTGATATGACTTTGCGCCCCACAGTTTATGATAAAGATATATATATATACTGCATAAAGATAAGGAGTAGAAATAGAAGTAAAACCACAATTAAAAAAACTATTTAAAAATGCCCATTTAAAAAACAATAAAATACACAATAAAATAGACGAAAGGGAAATATACTATATGTACAAAGTATGCATATGAATATGAAAGTGCATTGTGACAGATGTAGAGTAGCAGCAACAGTTTGACTGTCAATATATATATATTGTGTAGGGTAAAGTGCAATTGTGCAGTAATGTTCTGTATGTAAGAATATTGGTCAGAATATTGCTGAAGAAAATTGCTTCAAGTGTGTGGTGTTGAATAGTGAACCTAGTCCTCTCCTCCTCTTTCTCTCTGTTTTGGCCATCAGGGAGTTTAAGCATTTCCCTGACCGCATCAAAGAGAAGAGTCCATTATTAGGATGGCTGAGATCTTTCATGATTTTCCTGGCTTTGGTCCAGCATCGTTTGCTGTAGATGGACTGCAGGTCAGGGAGTTTGATGTGGGTGATGCGCTCAGCTGATTGCACCACTCTTTGTAGAGCCAGTCTATCCTGTTTTGTGCAGTTTCCAAACCAGGCTGTGAAGTTTCCTGTCAGGATGCTCTCATTGGTGCAGGTGTAAAAGTTGTTTAGCACCATAGAGGGCTGTTTAAAGTACTTTAAGCGCCTGAGGTGGTAAAGACGCTGACAGACCTTCTTCACTACGGTGTTAATGTGACAGGATTATGACAGATCATGTGAGATGTTTATACCAAGGTAACGGAAATGGTCCACTCTCTCCACTGTGGGCCCGTTGATCATAATGGGGTGGTAGTTCCTCGCCTGCTTTGTGCTGAAGTCCACTATCAGCTCCTTTGTCTTGCTGGCATTCAAAACGAGGTTGTTCTCCTGGCACCAGTCCTCCAGGCTTTTGATCTCCTGTAGATAGGCCCTCTAGTCGTTAACAGAGATCAGGCCCACCACAACAGTATCGTCAGCAAACTTAACAATGGTGCTGGAGTTGGAAGTTGCAGCACAGTCATAAGTGTACAATGAGTACAGCAGGGGACTTAGAATACACCCCTGGGGGGCTCCAGTGCTGAGGGTGAAGGGTGGTGAGACATTTCTGCCCACCCTTACTACTTGAAGTCTGTCAGTCAGGAAGTTGGAGATCCACTAACGCAGAGGTGGGCTAAATCCTAGGTCCTCCAACTTGGTGGTGAGTTTTGAGGGAATTATAATATTAAAAGCTTAAATAAAACTGAAAATTAAAACTGTAATAATTAAACAGCATTTTAACATAATTTCCCTTCCTCTTGTCCAGATGTTCTAGGACTGTGTGGAGGAGATGTGTGATGGCTTCGCTTTAGTAATGTAGTGGTAATACGAGCGATCATGGAGCGCTGTTCTATGTAAACAATGTCTAACGGATTCACTTCATGTCACCAACTGACTCATATTACACACAAAAATTATCTTTTGCCACCCCCTGCTAGTTAACATATATATGTGTGTGTGTGTATATATATATATACACACACATATATATGTTATATGAGAAAGACACACACACATATATATATATATATATATATATATATATATATATATATATATATATATATATATATATGTGTGTGTCTTTCTCTCCCCAGAAGGAGCCCTTGAAGTGCATCATGGGAGTCATCTAACAGATAGATGGAATTTGGAGGCTCAGGTCTGGCCCAGTCAGCTGGTGAACACTCACATTTCCACTGGCATGAACATGCTCTGCTTGTACCATCTGCATTCTGAGGGATTGCATTCAGGTGTTGCAGACCCAGAGTTTTCTCTTCTCACAAGGTCCAGGAATGCTTTGGCAGAAAAATTAATGCCTGTCGTACACACACACACACACACACACACACATACACACACACACACACACACACACACACACACAGCTGTTGGTGCAGCTATCATTATGAGGACTCTCCTGTACTATATGAACTATAGATTATATTTCCTAACTCTACCTCTAAACCTAACCCTCACACAAACACACACACACACACACATACACACACACCCTTTTGCTTTTAGCTGGTGCACCAAATACTTTTTTTTTTTTTTTTTTTAGAAATTTATTTGTTCTTGCTAATTCAAGCTCCACAATTATTTTGCTCGAACATACCAGGGGTAAAGGATTTTTCGAAACCCCTAACCACAAGTATTGAATTTCATTGTGCACCGCTTGTACTATAGATATTAACCATACCACAAATTGTGTGGCTTGTTGAGGAGAAGTGAGCAATTACTTTTCTAAGTGATCAGATTTAGTATTTTTTTTCAACCAATGTCGGACAAAATGGGGCAGGTCTAAGTGGGTCGCACAAAACAAACAGAGAAATTTCAGTGTCACAGAACTTATATTTGTCTCTGCATAGACTCAATATGCCAGAGAAAATACTTGTATGTCATGTGTAGCTCAGTATGTGTTTGACAGCCAGTTGTGTCTCATGACATTTCAGTGAGAAAGTAATGAATCTAGATTTGTCCTGATTTGTTTAATTATCTCTTTGATATACAGTATGAAAAATAAAACACATGTACATTTTATTTAGTACAAATATATTGAGTATATACAGTGCTTTATTCCATTATTTTCTAACTGTCTTAAATCCATTTGTGATAGATACATGTGCCGGGTCTTTAAAGACCTGAATATGTGAGAGTGTTTGGTGAAATTCACATGCATTTAAGGGTTAACAAGTACAAAATTGGCAAAATCGTTTGGTGTGGAGGAAATGATGATACCACAACTATATTGTAATTTTTAAAAAATGTATAGAAATTATTTTAACACAATAAATATTATTGCAGAAGTAGATCGGCACTACTTTACCCACTCACAATGTGCATGGATAGAAACTAGAGGAATGGCACAGAGAAATCCAGCAACACTTGCAGTGATAAACTTTATTTGACTTAAAATTAATAACATAAAACACAAGCACGGCACATAGACCTTCAACACAATAAATACTGAAAGGGTTTACTCTTTGCATAGATTATCATTGTATTAAACATGCAATAATTTGTATTTTTATAATGCATTTTGACTGTTTATAATTGAAAGTTTTGGTCTGGGATAAGGCTAATACAATAAAATGTATGCATTAAAGACATTTGAAAAGCATATATTAGAAAAAGAAAAAAAGCTGTTTGTTTTAATAAAATTAACCCCTGGGACGGGAAATTGTCTGAAGTTGTAAAAAACACCTATGCACTTTGTGTTGAGAATTCTATAAATGAAATGTTTACGTCATTTCACTAAAAATCTTATTTCAATTCACAGCCATATATTGCAATATAACAGATTGCAGATGTCAAATTTTCTGTTTTCATCCAAGCAAAGTTGTCAGTCCATTTAGTAATAGGTTAAGGGGAAAATTATATGCTACTTCACCGCAATGGTAACTCAATGAAATTTTAAAATGGTCATCACGTCTACCGCCTGCTTTTTTGTGCTGGGTTATGAGCCTTTACCCTCAGAGCTGCTAAGCCTCAGCTTACCTTAACAATCAGAGCAGGCAGGTTGTTGAACTGGTTGTTGGTGAGGTAATGAGAAGCCCGCGGTTTGGGGACATGGACTTTAGTGCAGCACAGCTATGACCCATGGGAGCTCATTATTTACCATGCAGCCAGGCCTGGAGTTCAGCCTCATGACGAAAGACATACTCTTGCTCGTTTACACGTCATCCCTGAATTGTAAGTAATCACGAAAATGAATTAATGTGGTGCCGTCGGGAACATGGGACGAGCATGCGCCATTAGCATGGATGTGCAGTGTTTTAAAGGTCTGTGGAAATAACTGCGAGTGTTGTTGGAAAGCATGCTAGTATGCAACTGTTATCACTCATGGGTCCTGACAGTACAGGGCTTGATTGAATAGGGGAGGATTGAATCAGCTGTTCCCAACAGGGTCCAAAATGAACTTCTTGCCACATCTGCTAATGACAGGTGAATTAAGAATATTTACAGGCCGTGAAACTGTATTTTGCATTTCGGGTTGTCAATTTGGAGTCATTTTCATATTCGATCATAGTTGAAATTAACGATCAATTTATTGATTACTTGTTAACGTTAACAATGCAAAACGCAAGTGGAGGAATCAAAATAATATGTGCATGTAGCATACAGTTTAAAGATAATTTAAATTATTACACGTAAACAATGCAAGTATTGGCAATTTCCTCTGAATACGTTCAGTGTATTTTAATTAATTTAGGCTATGTTAAAAAAAAACAAATTTTTGCTTAATAACTGTTAATGAATTAGGCTATTGCCAAAAATAATTGTTGTAAAAATTCTGCCATTATTTACTCACCCTCATGTCATTCCAAACACTAAAACTATCCAAGCTCATGAGCTCATGTGGTGACTTTGCCAACAAGAAAACTCATACAATTATAAATGTCTTTTTTTATTATTAATTTATTGCTCGATTCAAAAAATATTTGTGATTGATAATAACAAGTTGTGAATATACAACTGTAATATGCCCATTTAAAAAATGCACTGTATAGATTATCTCCCACCACACTTCCAGAATGTTTTGAGGGCCCTGAAACAGTTCTGTGTACTGTACGCCCCTGGCCCTGTCGCTTCGACCATAATGATAATTTTCTTAAAAATCATTGCTACTTTTGACATAAAGGTGAAATAACACTACACAAGGGCTCCTGATTCACTCTGACCATGGGCAGTGTTTGCAAAAATGGCAAACGCCCCGTGAAACCGAATACTTTGTTACTGCAATGCTCTGAATATGCTAGACATGCAGACCATTATCTGAACTTTTCCAAAGCACTGGATTTGATTTCGATCTCTGAGATTATTGTTTGTAGCAGTAGGGAACAAGAAACATCGATATCTGTAATCGGATATACAAAATGACATTTCTTGCTCTGGCACTAAGCGTGCATACAACGCCTACCAAGCAGTCAAACTCCTTTCCTTCCACAATCCTTCACTGTTTCCTGAACTGCCTTAATTGAGATCACCTAGAAAGGAAACCACAAGTCCTAGTCACCAGCAATTAAAAATCACATTCGTTTTGTGCTGGCCAGCGCATGGACTTTTTAAAGAGTGTGATTTTCATTTGACTGGTCCATCTGTTTGTGATTTTTACGTTCATGAAACAATGTGACAAAATGACTTTTTGATCATACAAATAATCAAGTGCTTGGCAGAAGATGCCTTTTCAAATAAATATCTAATTCACAAAATATTAGCTTTTTTAAATGTCTGTTTATTGTTCGAATGCCTTGTGCCTAAACCGAGTAAGAAAATACAGAATCAGTTATCACAGCATCAAACAGCCCACTGATTAAATAATGCATTTGACAGAGGCGCTGACCACATATCACAAATAAACACAACTTTTCTGCTAGGAATGCATGGGAATGTGGGGCCAAATATACCGGTCCCGCTGCATTTGGGGCCCAGTGCTGTCAGGTAATTACCTTTGATCCACCAGCCGTTAAATAGCAAACCATATTTGTATAAATGATCCCATTACTACATCCAAAGAACGAGGGGAGACTAGAAAGAAAGCAATCAGAGAAAAAAAAAACATGTAATACAACACTGCTGGAGTCATGAAAATGGATTTTATTGCTGTCTCAGAGACATTTGGTTTTAATTTAGTACCATAAAGAGGAATGCATTTGACAATACGTCTAAATCTAAAAGTGGATGCATATGCCATCAGAAAAACATATCACCAACGAGAGATTAATAAAGACACTCTCAGGATTACAGTACGTTTGGGCTGCATGTCAAAGCAGAAGGACCTTCTGGGAGCAATAGGTTACCGATCGCGCGTTTCGAACCGAATCGTGCCGTAAAATATGATTGATTCTGAGATGTCCTCATTAACAATGCATGACAAACTGAAACCCAAACAGCCAGACTCTATGACCCTGTTTACACCTGGTATTAATATCTGTTTTAGGTAATCCGATCACAAATGGACAGTGCTAAATACAGGTGTAAATGGTCACTGTAGATGTAGTGTAGTGGTTCTGTAGTGGTCCGATCACTGAAAGTGTAGGTAGTTAAAAACGCACGTGACAGCATTTTTTTGTGTAACCGCAAATCAACAATGAGCAATGAAATGCTTACTTACCTGTCAATCAACCACTGCACAGAAATAAGGATTTTGTTATCTATGCATGGCTTTAAAAGTAAATAACTGTCCGATATGAAAGAAATTCCATACAAATTCCATGTGAAGTTTCTACATGCACATGACTTCACAACTTAATATAACTGAGAATACCACTTGTGGTGAGTATATTTGTGTTCAATGATGCATCATGTATGTTTCTCTTTTGGATTCTTCTTTTATTCTCTTTATTGTGCTTTATCAATGTGTAGTACCACAGTGATGCAGAAAGTGATCTACTGTATGTACAAAATCAGAGACCATAGACAAAATTTGCTCACATTTGAGAGGCAGGTTAAGAGGTGTAAAAGATGATCTGTCTCGTCTGACTACTTGTGATTGATCATGCAAGATGGACAGGGTTGGGGAGTAATGGAACACAAGTAACGGGATTACGTATTTAAAATACAAAATATAAGTAACTGTATTCCACTACAGTTACAATTTAAATAATTGGTAATTAGAATAGTTACATTCAAAAAGTATTTTGATTACTGAAGAGATTACTTTGCATTTTATTGTTATGTTTCATTTAATATTTAGTCCTTTCAGATGGAAAACATTTATACATTCATACGAGCAGAAGTACGGTTGAAGTTTGGAGCAGAAGAAATAGAAATAAACCTTGTGTAAATTATCAAATTTACGCTAAGCTAATATGCTATTTCTAGCCATTTTACATGCACATGTTACCAGACACAGTCATATTGTTTTAATTTAGAAAATTCACGTTGGATCATAATTTCCATTTTTCTTGTAAGACCTTTGATATTAGTGCAAAAATAATATTCTTGATAATAATTTTTGTATTGTTTTCCTGTACAAATATAATTTGATTAATCTTATTTTAGAAACAACACTGGAAAGATACAGTACTGTGCAAAAGTTTTAAGCACTTGGGAAAAATGTTGCATAGTGAGGATGTCTTCAAAAATAATGCCATAAATTATTTTCATTTATCAATTAATATCATACAAAGTTCTTATTCTTATAGGTACACTTGCACACAGTTTTTCTTGGTTGTTGGCAGATAGGATGTTCCAAGCTTCTTGGAGTATTTGCACAGTTCTTCTATCCATTTCGGCTGTCTCAGTTGCTTCTGCCTCTTCTTGTAATCACAGACTGTTTTTATAGTCAAAACAAGTGAAAAAATCTGCCAGTGCTGAAGAAGTAATCCAAAGTTTTTAGAATACTTTATTGACCTTGTGTAATCTAACGGAATACTATATATAATAATATATGCAATTTCAAGACATATTTATTGATAAAAAACCTGTTCTGATCATCTGATCAAACCTAAAATGTGATCAAAATTATGAAAAACTAATGATAACATTTTTTATAACAAATATTTTGTAATGTGGCAAGCTAGAAGGTCCCCTGAATTATTTACAGAATTAGCTTAGAATGTCTTTCATATGTAAGCAAAATTTACATTATAACTGAAATATAGCCAATAACATCAGAATTTAATCTGAATCTAATCGAAAAATCCCAGCCCTAATGGGTATAAAGGGATGACAATTGATCAACCCAATACTGCTGGTGCTCTGGGGGAACTTACTGGAAAAAAGGTTCGGAAACACCGATTGATGGACCGATATATTGACTAGGCCTCTTATTTAGCCATTTTGAGAATATCAGCATGACTAAAGATTATCGGTATCGTTGGTTGATAACTGTATTCGCTTGGCCTAACAGAAGTGTTAGCTCTCCCTTCTGTCAGTTACAAAATCTACCAACAGCCCTGTCAATGGATGTTGCACAATTTATTTATTTATGTAATTTTTTTGTGAATTTCGAGTAAATCAAACATTTCAGTATGCGTACATCTCAATTGCTAAAATTAAATAGTATATTACATATATCAGTATTATATTGGCCATCTACTGCACCACTCTCTAGTTATTTATATCTGCAATAGCCATTAAAATTTTGTATCGGCCAACCACTAATAATCATTATAACATAGATAGTTTAGGCTCTAAAAATCTGCTTGGAATTACATTAAAATAGCCATTACAAACACCTGTGACTACATATTGGTTGACTTCTGTATTGTACTGTAACATACAGCCTTGAATGGCTTTTTGCTTTAATAAAACTGCAGATACTACTGAACACATGCCTGCACGAGAGATGTGTGAGAGAGTATGTGTTGGAATGTAGTTCAAGCTACTCGTTTGCACCCATCTGTATGGGGATGCCAGCCTTCCCTGATTAATTACCCCCAGAGTTATTCACAGGGCCGCATACTTGCTGTGCCTTCAGCACCTCGCCACTGCACAATCTGCTACTTACCCCAATAACTGGTTTCCATCAGCACCTGCTATTTGACGTCATATTTGATCACAGCAATCATGCAATGATGGCCGTACTTCATGGGTGGCACATATGGCTCAGTGTTCATGCCGCAGCTGTTTCCCAGTATGCAGGGCATATCGCTGCCCTGTCAGCTTTGCCTCCTTGTAGTACAGTATGCAGTGATATAAATAAAAATCACAAAGAACTAAACAGCAGTGAGGGTCCTTTTTAAGGGGGAACACAAGGGGGAGACATGGTCAAGACCACAGATGCCTTGTTTTAGTTGTTTTGTTTTGTGATTCCAGGATAGCTGAAATTCATCTTCAATTTAGAGTTTGGAGGGTTACTGTGCATTTATGGAGAGCCCATTCCAGCAGGAAGTTGTTTTCCTATATGGCCCAGAAGCTCCAGGAGGATCAGTCAAAACAACAGTTGCTCCCGTCCATGTGTAAGTACTAAATAAAGCCTTAAACAGACAGGTGGGAGTAGTAGACATTGCATTAACCTGCAGGCCTTTCATAAAGCTAATTTTATTCCACTTCAGAGTAGAGCTGGGCGATTAATCAAAGTTTATTTTCAATTATGATTTTGGCTTACAACGATTATAAAAACAAGATAAATAAGATAAAAAAATTAATGTGCCACATTCCGTTTCGCAATGAAACACCCCATTATATCTTTAAAGCATCCTTTATTAAAGTTCAAATAATAAGGAAGTGGGTTATGAAATTAAACTCAGAAACTGGCATTTCACTGTGCAGTCAGCACCGCGTCTATGAGTTGCGTGAAGTGACGGGGGAAAATTGACCAGGGAAGACATCTTCTCTTGGATGAAGCCCTATTCATGTAAATACAAAGAGTGATGTCTAAAGTGAACGTAAAAAGCAGACAAAAAAGCAGATTTGTATTAATATGTCGAACTTGTAAGGATAAATAAGCTACGTAATAAATAGACCTGCTGCTGTCTTGTGTAGTGTGTCATAATAATCAAATAACTAGAACAAGAAAACAAGAAAACACTCACTACTCTTGACTGGGTAACTTTAGAAAATAATTTATTAATTTATGTTGTATTTCATACTGAATGTTTACATGAATGGTTGAAACAGCTGTTAAAATCTTTTAAAGCTATTAAAAAAGCACTGAATTTTCTCAAATTGTTTTTTTTTTTTTTTTTTTGCTGTATTATTTTGAATCTATTTCAGTTTATTGCTGTTTGTTATTGTTATTTTTTAACTGACTGTATACTAGTCTTGAATAATTACTATAAGAATAAGAACTTGATTTTGTTATTATTTGTTGTGGTTTTGAAGCTGGTATTGACAATTGCAAATTTCACTACTGACTACTGAAATTTTGGTATTGTGATAATGTGTAGACTTTATTGTATATGGTAGATCTTGTTGCAATAACACGATGAAAAAGTAGATCTCATTCCATAGAAATGTGAGCACCCCTGCTGTAAATGATGGCGATGGAGACTTTCCTTTATTTGACTGCCATACATGACATAAAATAATTATATGACAATAGCGTCCTCCCCTACCCAGTGCAGTTTACATTTAAAGTTCAAGGAAATCCATTGTTAAAAAGACATGCTTTTTTTATTTTTAAAGTTCAATAAATGCATGATGTTTCCAACGTCAATGAGTAATCGTGTTAAATAATTGTGATCTCAATATTGACCAAAATAATCATGATTAGGATTTTTGCCATAATCGAGCAGCCCTACTTCAGAGTTTACTGTCTGCATAGATTTATGTGAAATAGACAGTAGTGAAAAGGATTAGTATATAGTACATTTTATAAAAGGGCTATAATCCCCACCCTCTCTCCAGTATTCAGATTAGTGGTCAAGAATAATGACTTATTAGTTTAGGAGCTGTTGGCTCTCTGGTTTGAATCTGGCCTTAGTCATGTTCCGATAAACTTTTTTCCCCTCTCTAGTATCTTTTAAAATATAGCTGCAAGCAGCAGTTGTCAGGGTTCATGCCTTTTAAGAACAAAGTATGCAAAAAAGTTGTGTTTTTTTATATGTATATGTACTTTGTAAGTGGCTAAATTTGCAAACTGGTGTTAAATATGAGTCTGATGTCTTGTGTTCAATGATCCTCAAACAGGATAGTTGTAATGCTGGCCTTTTTTTTGTACTTTTTAACTGTTATAAAGCTACAAAGCACCCAATCTCCAAAAAGGTTTTTTAAATTAAATATTCTTTTAGGTATTATAGGCTTTTGGATTCACTTGGTCAAACCCACATGATAAATGCAACCCCTAAATAACTAAATAAATAACGTCTAGGTTACGGATGTAACCTCCGTTCCCGGATGGAGGGAATGAGACGTTGTGTCGAAGAAGCGACTTTTGCATCTCTGATCTATTAGAAAAGGCCAATTTGAAATTGGCAGACAGAATTTGCATGTCCCGCCCCCGGACATACGGGTATAAAGGGAGGGAAATGCATTCAGGATTTTTCTGAGGAGCCGGCAATGGTTCTGCCGCAACAGTGGCTCAGTTCAGTGACGTAGCCAGGAGGACACAATATCTTGTTCCCTCCATCAGGGAATGGAGGTTACATCCGTAACCTAGACGTTCCCCGTCTGTTGCTCACTTCGATGTTGTGTCGAAGAAGCAACACTAGGGGTCCAATTTAAATAACGCCATGCGCTGAGCCGTGTACGTGTACTGCTGACACAGGAGCGGGCAGGTATTTTACATGTCAAAGCGACCGGCTGTGTCAGACTGCACGTACCCTTCCCCAATGCCCCATAAAATCGTCAGAGCCTTCTGGTTCTTTACCCCCGACATGGGGGAACAAGGCGACGTGCCAAGCATGGGAGAAGGCCGCGCCAGCCGCGCCTTTTCTCTCTCTATGTTTCTCACATAGAGCTAAAGTGGCTGGGGTCATCTTAATGCTATCATATGCATCGGGGAAGGCGATCTTTCCCAATTTCTATTCTTTCGGGGGGAAAATACCCTGCGGAGACCACAACTGCCCAGACTGGGGGAGATAAAGAGTGGTGAAATACATCACATGGGCTTTTAGGTCACATGTGGAAAGTGGTGCGGTGGTAGATTCTGCCTATTGGGAGGGAGGAGTTGCTACATACACGGCGACCAGGGGCCAGTGGGAACTGCCCAAGGGAGACGCGGGTCCGCTCGCAAGGGGACCGTACCACAGAAAATACACACAGGGGGGAAGTCCACGTAGGACCTGTAGAGCACCTATTCCAGTACAGGGTAGATTGAGTACCTGCATTGGATTTGGTCGGCGAATTCCTCCGCTGAATTTACGGACCAGAGGGCTAGGGAGGAGTCATCCAGGGAGACAAGTTAGTGGGATCTCCTGGGATAAGAGTGCACAATTTTACCTTAGCAGAGGGAAAGGGTGCTAGGTGCAAGCGATCCAACCGGTCAGTTTGTCAGCATGTTACCGAGTTCTACCGGCTCGGACCTGAGAATACACAGGACGAAACAGACTCAACCCTGAGATTGTAAAATCTTGCAAAGGTATTGGGTGTTGCCCAACCTGCTGCTCTGCATATGTCTGCTAGGGAGGTGCTCTGGCCAGTGCCCATGAGGATGCAACACTTCTTGTTGAGTGTGCTCGGACCCACAAGGGGGGGGACAGCCTGGGTGTGATAGGCCAATGTTACGGCATCCACTACAAGTGGGAAAGCCTCTGTTTGGAGACAGCATTCCCTTTCCGCTGTCCACCAAAGCTGACAAAGAGCTGCTCAGAAAGTCTAAAGCTCTGCGTGCTGTCCAAATAGATAAGCAAAGCACTTACCGGACACAGCAACGAAAGGACTGGGTCTGCCTCCTTCCGGGGCAGCATTTGCAGGTTCACTACCTGGTCTCTGAAGGGAGTTGTAGGAACCTTGGGCACGTAGCCTGGTCGCGGTCTTAGGATCACATGAGTGTCTGCCGGACCGAACTCCAGGCAAGTGTCGATGACAGAGAACGCTTGCAGGTCCCTGATCCTCTTGATGGAGGCGAGCACGATCAGGAGGGCCGTCTTCAGGGAGAGGGCCCTGAGTCCGACTGATTCTAGTGGCTCGAAGGGAAGGTCTCTGAAGGCCCGAGAGGACCACTGAGAGATCCCAGGAGGTGAACAGGCTTGGCCGGGAGGGATTTAACCTCCAGGCACCTCTTAGGAACCTGATAAATAAGTCGTGCTTACCCAAAGACTTGCCGTCCACTGTGTCGTGGTTGGCCGCGATAGCGGCTACATACACATTCAAGGTGGAGGGGGACAGCCTCCCCTTCAACCTCTCCTGCAGGAATGAGAGCACTGACCTAACTGTCCTTCCTCAGGGGAATTTGCCAGGGAGAGGCTGCCACGAGGAGTACGAGATCCGAGAACCAAGTTTGAGTGGGCCAATAGGGGCCCACTAAAGTGACTTGTTCCTCGACCTCCCTGATCTTGCAAAGCACCTGTGCAAGAAGGCTCACTGGGGGAAATGCGTACTTGCGCAGCCCCGTGGGCCAGCTGTGTGCCAGCACGTCTGCCCATTCGGGCGTACCAGATCGGGCAGTGGGAGGTCTCTCAGGAGGTGAACAGGTCTACCTGAGCCTTGCCGAACCGTTCCCAAATCAGCTGGACCGACTGGGGTTGAAGCCTCCACTCTCCGCTGGGCAAGTGTTGTCGTGATAGTGCGTCCGCCACCACGTTGAGGTTGCCCGGGATGTGAGTGGCACGCTTGAATCGCTGTTGGCTCCAAAGGAGGAGATGACGGGTGAGCTGTGACATGTGGCGGGAGCGTACACTGCCTTGGCAATTTATGTACGCTACCGTGGTGGTGTCTGATCGGATCAAGACGTGTTTGTCCTGAATTAGTGGGATAAACCTCCACAGGGCAAAAAGTACAGCCAACAACTCTAGTCCGTTGATGTGCCAACTCAGCGGGGCCCCTTTCCAATGGCCCGCGGCTGCATGCTGTTGCACAAGGCTCCCCAACCCAATTTGGAGGCGTCTGTGGTGACCAGGATGCGCTGGGACACATGCTGCAAGGGGACTCCTGTCTGCAGAAAGCAGAGGTCTGTCCAGGGTTTGAACATTTGGCGGCAGGCGGGGATGATAACCACACAGCGGTGCCATGCTCTGAAACTGAGTCTAACTCCATGCCGAGAAAAGAGATGCTCTGAACTGGGGCGATCTTGCTCTTTTCTCAGTTGATCTGAAGCCCTAAACGGCTGAGGTGCCTGAACACCTGGTCCCTGTGGGCACATAGTAACTCTCGGGAGTGGGCCAGGATGAGCCAGTCGTCGAGGTAGTTGAGTATGCAGTACGCCTGCTTCCCGGAGCAGGGTAAGGGCTGCCTCTGCGACCTTCGTAAAGACGTGAGGGGACAGGGACATGCCGAATGGGAGGACCTTGTACTGATATGCCTGGCCGCGAATGCGAACCATAGAAAGGGTTGATGTCCCCAAAGGGGTCCGCGAGACGGGGGGCGTGCACTTCCTGCGGGTTGCTCGATGCTGGGGCTGAGAGCTGGGCCCGGGTTGAGGCGGAGCAGCGCATTTTTTGGAAGCCACAGGAGGATGCCCTCAGCGAGCAGACGGAGCGTGGCCCGTGGCGGAAGATTGGCGGCAGGGCAGGTTGTGAGATATGACCTCCGTCTGCTTCTTCGCAGCTGAGAACTGCTGGGTGAAGTCCTCGATGGTAGACAGGTGCGTCGAGGAAGTGTGTCTTGTCTACTTCATGCATCTCGACCAGGTTCTGCCATAGATGTTGTTCCTGAACCACAAGAGTGGCCATCGCATGCCCGAGTGACCGCGCTGTGACCTTCGTGGCCCTGAGGGTGAGGTCGGTCACTGAGCACAGTTCCTGCAGCACGTCAGGATCAGGACTACCCAAGTGCAGGTATTTAAATGGACTTGCAGGAGGGCTATGGCATGCAGAATGGATGCGGCCTGTCCAGTGGTGCTGTAGGCTTTGGAGGTCAGTGTAGACATCATCCTACAGGTCTTGGAGGGGAGCACAGGGCGACCCCACCAGGTGGCGGCGTTCTCGGGGCACAGGTGGATCGCAACCGATCTGTCCACCTGGGGGACCGCTGTGTACCTGTGGGCCGCTCCGCCGTCGAGGGTAGTGAGAGCGGATGAGCGAGAGGCTTTGTGACGGGTGGAGAAGGGTGTCCTCCATGAACTCGTCAGCTCATCATGCACTTCCGGGAAGAAAGGAACCGGGGGGGGGGGGGATGCGCAGATTGTGAGTGGCGCACAGACCCGAGGAACCAATCATCCAGCCCCAAAGGCTGTGGGGAGGATGGAGGGTTCCAGTTCAGCCCCACGCTGACAGCGACCCGGGCAAGCATGTCGGACATCTGGGCATCAGCCTCAGACTGGGCGCTTGCCCAAAGACGGCAGCCCAGTCGAGTCATCCGTGTTAGACGCCGGACCGCTCTCCGATGCAGCGGCGAGCTCATCAAGCTCGGGGGGCTCAAGAGGATATGCAGGCTTTCTGTTGCCTCGAGCCCAGACGGAAGTCAACGAGTGTGTCTGGTGCGGGTGGTTCGCGGGGGCGTACCCAGCGAAACTGAGCCTGCTGCCATCTCCAAATCGCCTCCATTGCCAGCCAGGTTGTCCTCAATCCTGTGGGAAGGAGGAGCGATGTGGGGGGCGGCTGGAGTGGTGTTCCTTCTGAGGAAGGAAAGCCGCGGCCACAACGTTGCCATGGTCATGTTCTCGCATTGAGAACATGAGCCATCCACAAACGCTGCCTCGGTGCGATCACTGCCCAGACACATGAGACAGCGCCTTTGGCCGTCAGGAGTGGAGAGCACTCTACCGCATCCAGGAACTACACAGTAGCGGAAGGGCATCTTTATAAAGACACGTCCTGAAAAGGACGTTCAATGCCAGCTGTGTATATGCTCTTTTAGAGAAAATAACTCTTTTAGAAAAATAAACTCTTTTACTGCGTTGTCGAAGCACCCAGGGGCAAAGCTGCACTGCCGTGCAGAGAAGGGAGAAAGCCGCTGATATGCACTGTAGATCCAACAGCAATCGTACTCAGAGGTGGGAGGAACAGTGTGTGACTCGCAGCTCGCTGCAAACACAACCAGGCGGCTCCGAGGAAAATTTCTGAATGAAACAGATGCATTTCCCTCCCTTTATACCCGTATGTCTGGGGCGGGACATGCAAATTCTGTCTGCCAATTTCTCATTGGCCTTTTCTCATAGATTAGAGATGTGAAAGGCTCTCAAGAGAGACCCATAGTGTCGCTTCTTCGACAAAACGTCGAAGTGAGCGACAGACGGGGAACATGGATTTCCTGCCTTGTCAGATTTTAGAGAGTAATCAGCATATTAGTGTGCATGTAAATGTGCTCATTGAGAAGGAAAGATAGAAGTGGCTAAAGAACCAAGAGGAGTGATAAAATTATTTTTACTGAGACCCATCTCTCTAAAAGTAACCAATGAATAATACACACTTTCTTTCCTACACACCGGTCTCACAGCAGGAGTGAAGGGAAGATGTAGGGAAATCAGGAAAACCTACACTGATCAGGTTTCCTCCTCTGAGTGTGATGGAGTGAGTGCGTGAAGGAGTCCATGGGTGTACTGAGGCACTCCATTCTCTTGCAGAATTAAGAAGGTGATGAACTCATAATGGCGTAAATTTGCAAGTGACAAATTCATTCTTGTGGTCTAACCAACATGTGGAATCCAGTTCCTCCCCCATTAATGGTATGAAATGTACAGTATATCATGATATATCATGAATATCTATATCAAATGATATGGGGAAAAAAATTTTGAATATTTTTGGTCATATTGCCCAGCCCTTTTTTGAAGTCAACAATAGCTCTACATTTATTCTCATTGCTGAGAAAAGCTATATAAGATTTTTTATTTGTGATTTTTATTTCCAATGGGTTGAGAGTGAGGCCATGAGATTATGTGATAAAGACCATTTGGTGCAGCTCTGATCTCAGAATTTGATAAGCATACAGTACATTCAAGGTACTTGTGGCTTTTTCCATAAGTCTATCACTTGCTAAGATCTGCACCTGAGTAGCACCAAAATCAAATCCATCTGTGTGTGAAAACCCTCCAGGGGAGGATCGAGAGTCACTCTGGAATAAGAGGCAGCCAGACTAATGTATACGTTAGATGTTTATAAAGAATACATCACCCTCTGCCACTGGTATGATATTGGAGATTAATCCTTAGGCTGGGGCCAGTGCTGAAAATGAATAATAGTGGAAAAAACTTCAAAAATTAGGTTAGGCGTTTCTGAGCTTGATGCACTTACTAAAGAGCTGAAATGGCAGTGGAGGAGGAAAAAATCAACAGCTTGTGTGAAACATCCTAAAGTATCCAATCCAGTTTCATAAGGACTATTATTGTATTCCTTTCAGGAACTCAGGCCTCCAACTCCATTTTTTTAAAAACTCAAGTGATGAAAGCAGAAGTGAAGCAGGATGATTCTCAGTCTTTCAGTATCTGTGTATGTCATTATAAAAGCATTATGAGGTGATGTGAAGGGTGTGGACACATTTCTTTGGGCTTAAAACAACTTTAGATGACTGCAGCTCTGATGAGAAGATGCAACGAAAATGTTCTGCTCATTGCATTTCATATACAAAACATGAGCTATTTAGTGAGTCATAGCTCAAGTACATACAGTACATAATAATATTGACATGCAATGTTTGTGTGATTACACAAATGTTTTATTATGTGATGTAAGTTTGGAATTCATCTTAATACGGTAACATAAATCTTTTGAGTTTTCCAAACGTTTTTTTTTTTCTTATGTAGGCCTACCTGAAACATTGAAACTTGAAATGTGTCCCTTTTATCTCACATTATACTGGACTTCTTTTCCTTCCTTGTTTTAAGCTTTTGATAGTCTTAAGTCTGTAATCTTTTTAGTTTTTTAGTTTCTATTTTATAGGTAAAAAAAAACCTGGAACCTGCTTAAATACCACTTTGGGTAGCCTACTGGTTCATTGGACTGATTCAATTCCCAATACTCAACATCTGTAAGAGTAATCAAAAGTGATCACTGACATACTGTAGGTCCTCAATGTGCAAATAAATAAATAAAATAAAATAAATTACCATGTGGATCAGCTGACTGCTGCGTTTTTTTTTTGTATGTCAGACTCACATGCAGCAAGTCAGTCCAGGCTAGGTAAGATGTGCAGGCATGGATGGTTCTGTTCCTTATTCAAAACATCTCCTTATGTGTTCAAAGAAAGAAAGTCATATAGGTTTGGAATGACATGGAAGTGAGTAAATGATGATCTGTATATCTATCATCTGAACTGTAAGAATGTTGTGCCAGATTAGGGGTGTGCAGCGAAGCCATTATCTGTATTTGTATCTGCATCTGTTCATATGACAAAATTATCTGTATTTGTCTCTGTATTTGGATAGAACCTGGTGTGGTCGAGGCTTAAACCAGAAGTGCATCCCAACTAAACAAATTTCCCATTTTTAAATGTTACTCTTACATTTATAATTTCTATTTATACAATATGCCTTGTATATGCCTTTTCATAGTAATAGCCTAATAATAATAATAATAATAATAATAATCATTATATTTTGAAACTACTATTTAAAAAAATATTATATTATTTTTCCTACCAGATGAAACTGAATTTGTAGGCAACATTAACTCTGGTATATGTTGTTAACTGTGGTTCCGAACGTCCTTTTCAGGATGCGTCTTTTTAAAGATGCCATTCCGCCCCTGTGTAGTTTCTGGATGCGGTAGAGTGCTCTCCGCTTCAGACGGCCACAGGCATTGTCTCGTGTGTCTGGGCACCGATCACACCGAGGCATTGTTTGTGGATGGTTCATGCTCTCACTGCTAGGGCATGACCATGGCAACGTTGCAGTCGCGGCTTGCTTTCAACAGAAAGAACGCCACTCCAGCCGCCCCCCGTGTTGCTCCTTCTTCTCACGGGATTGAGGACGATGCGGCTGGCGATGGAGGCGATTTGGGGAGGGCAGCGGGTGCAGCTCCGCCGGGCATGCCCCCTCGGACCACCCACCCCCCAGCATGCTTGTTGACTCCCGTCCGTGCTCGAGGTAACAGCGGCTTGCCTCACGGCCAGTCTGCCTATCCTCTGGAGCTCGAGGTGGATGAGCTCGCCGCTGCATCGGGCCAGCATGCCCATGGTTGAGGCAGACGCGCAGTTGTCTGACATGCTTGCCTGGGCCGCCATCAGTGTGGGACTGGATTGGAACCCTTCGTCCTCCCCACACCCGTCGTGGTTGGATGACTGGTTCCTGGGGTCTGGGCACCGCTCACAGTCTCGCCTCCCCCTGGTCCCGTTTTTCCCGGAAGTGCATGACGAGCTGACGTCTTCGTGGAGAGCCCCCCTCTCCACTCGTCACAAGCTCTGCTCGTCCGCTCTCACTACCCTCGACAGTGGAGCGGCCCACAGGTATACGGCGATTCCCTAGGTGGATAGGGCTGTTGCGCTCCATCTATGCCCCGGAAACCCTACCACCTGGCGGGGTCGTCCTATTCTCCCTTCCAAGGCCTGTAGGACGACATCCTCGTTTACCTCCAAAGCCTACAGCACCGCGGGACAGGCCGCCTCCGCCTTGCACACCATGGCCATCCTGTAAGTCCACCAGGCCAAGGCGATCAGGGATCTGCACGAGGGTAGCCCTGACCCTGATGTGTTGCAGGAACTGCGCTCAGCGACCGACCTCGCCCTCAGGGCCACTTAGGTCACGGCGCAGGTACTCAGGCAGGCGATGGCCACGCTTGTGGTCTAGGAGTGTCATCTGTGGCTGAACTTGGTCGAGATGCGTGAGGCCGACAAAGTTCGCTTCCTCAACGCCCCCCTCTCCCAGTTTGGCCTCTTCGGCGACACCGTCGAGGACTTCGCCCAGCAGTTCTCTGTGGTGAAAAAGCAGACAGAGGCCATCTCTCACATCCTGCCCGCTGCAAACCTGCCACCATGGGCCCTGCCCTGTCTGCTCAATGAAGGTGTCCCCCTGTGGCCAAGAAACATCCTGCTCCGCCTCAACCCGGGCCCAGCTCTCAGCCCCAGCGTCGAGCACACCGCAGAAAGCAGACGTCCCCCGTCTCCCGGACCCCCTTGAGGACCCGTAAGGCTCCCAGGCACTCCTGAGACGGTCAACCCAGGGACCGAGATGTTAGCTCCGGAGATGGCAAAGAATAGGAAAATAATCCTGAAAGAATAGGAAACCGGTAAGACCCCCTTCCCATGATGCGGTAAGGGCCCCGGCTGCTCTTGCTCTATGCCGAGAAACATAGACAGAAAAGAGGCCCAGTCAGGCTTGGCCCGTTCCCAGGTTGAAAAGCGTCACCTAGTTTCCCTCTAGGGTAACCAAAAGGATTCTGACGACTTTTTGGGGCATTGGGGAAGGGTACGTGCAGTCTGAAACACAGTTGGTCGCTTGAGCACGTGAAATACCTGCCCGCTCCTGTGTCAGCAGTAAACGTACACGGCTCAGCGCATGGCGTGATTTAAAGTGGACCCCTAGTATCGCTTCTTTGTGTCCTCCCGGCCACGTCGCTGAGCCGAGCCGCTGAGGTGGACGGACACTCCCGGCTCCTCAGAAAAATCCTGAATGAATGTGTGTATTTCCTCGCCTTTATACCCGTATGTCCGGGGGCGGGGTATGCAAATACTGTTCGCCAACTTCTCATTGGCCTTTTTCATAGATCAGAGGCATATTCGGCGCTCAAGAGAGAACAGAGTGTTAATTTGTCTGTGCATGTATAACAACATTATTCTGAAGGCAGGAATATCAAGCAAAAATGTGAAATGTCAAGCACACATTTTGCAGTGAATAATAAATACAAATTCAAACATTTTAATAAATAAAAATCAAATTACAGTTTTTCTCAAATGCTAAAACACAAAAGCCAATCCTCTAAACCAAATGACCAGTTGTCTAAACACATTTACTAAATCTAGCCATCATTTTCCAATATCATAAACACATTTCACATGAAGACACAATTCACAAAACACAATCCTCCGTTCTCATAAATCTTAACACATTTTTCCTTGCTAAAACACAAGTTGCAAAAGAACTCTGCTCATATTCTCAAATGAAAGCTCATGTGATGCAAAATGCTTGCCACAGTCAGCAATATTTGAACACAATGGACACACCTGGCGTCATTCATTACACACAACGACTCAAAATTGAAGACACTTGTTGCTAATGCTGTGACCACATGTATAAAAGCAAGTTCAGAGTGCACAGTTTGCTGAAGATTCCAAACAAACACAATGGATGAAGGCAGAGTCAGGGGAAGAGGAATTCGAGTCAGAGGAGGGAGAAGAGCTGGCCATGGAAGAAGAGGAGCAGGCCAACGAGGAAGAGGAGGAGGCCAACAAGGGAGAGGAGGAGGCCAACAAGGGAGAGGAGAAGGTCCAGGAGGGAGAGCAAGACAACCTTGCACCATCATTACGGACGAGATGCGAGCAACAGTCATTGACCATGTCATTGTCCATAGCATGACAATGGCTGAAGCAGGACTAAGAGTCCGTCCAAACCTGAGTAGGTTCACCGTGGCCACCATTATCAGGGCATTCAGACAACACAACAGGTATTGTACTCTATTGCTTTCTTTGTCACAATACAATTTTACAAGCCTGTCAAAGTAGTCTATTGGTTTCAAATCAGTTGTTACTGTATTGTAAAACATGTCAATTGACAACACATGTTTCTTTCTTTAGAGTTGAAAGAATGCCACATAGAGGTGGGAGGGTTGCCATATTTACAGCGGCACAAGAAACCCTCATTGTGGATATGGTTCGTGAGAACAACCTCATCAGACTCCGGGAGATCAGAGACAAAGTCATTGCCGATAATGTCAACTTTGAGAGCATTGATGATGTCAGCTTGGCCACAATAGACCGAGTTCTCCGGCGCCAAAAGATGCGGATGAAACAGGTCTATAGGGTTCCCTTTGAGCGCAACTCTGCGCGACACAAAGACCTACGTTACGAGTATGTGCAAGTAAGTATACATCCATGTTCACAGTACAGTTAGTGGACATACTGTGTTGCTCAGTGGCCTACATTACTTCTGGACAATACTGTGCTACCTGATTTACTGTTGTTCTGAACACCTGTGCACTTTCACATTTTCACAGAGGATATTACAGTTGGACACGATGGCCAGACCTCATGAGTACCTCTTCCTGGATGAGGCTGGCTTCAACCTGCAGAAACGAAGGCAAAGAGGCCGTAACATCATTGGCCAAAGAGCCATCACTGAGGTTCCTGGCCAACGGGGGGGTAATATTACTCTTTGTGCGGCCATGGGTTTGAAGGGGCTTGTCCACCGGCATGCTGTCCTTGGGTCTTACAACACCCAACGTCTCCTCACCTTCCTAGATGAGCTAAAAGACATCCTCCTGGACCGCCAACAACACCATCCTGGGCCCGCACATCACATTTATGTGATCATTTGGGACAATGTACGCTTCCACAGAACAAACCAAATCAGAGAGTGGTTCACCTCCAACAGTAACCACTTTTTAAACGTCTGTCTGCCACCCTACTCCCCTTTCCTGAACCCTATAGAGGAGTTCTTCTCATCGTGGAGATGGAAGGTTTATGAAAGACAACCATACACTAGAGAGAACCTCCTAAGGGCAATGGAGCTGGCCTGTGTTGACATCCCAGTGGAGGCCTTCCAAGGATGGATTCGCCATTCCAGGGCGTTTTTCCCGCGGTGCTTGGCAAGAGACAATATAGCCTGCGATGTGGATGAGGTGATGTGGCCCGATGCAGCTCAGCGACATGATGCCGCACAGTGATTGTGGTGTGTGTGTGGTGTGAATAAAGTAAATAAAAAAACTTCACACCCTGATCATGTTTTCAAGAGTACTGTTGTGTGCAATACAAGGGGGACGCACGTCAAATTTACCACCTCAACCTCCTTAAATTATGGAGGGAGGCGGTCCCTGTATCATTGGCCACGGTGATTCCAGAGAGGGCGGAGCTCGGACCGGAGGTAAATCCAAAACTTGATCTCAATGCCTCAGTCATTTGTGGAGACCACCTCTCCCCGTGCCAACGATCAGAGGTTGCCAGGTTGCAAAATGAGTTTGCTGACGTGTTTTCTCCCCTACCGGGTCGCACAAACCTCATTGAGCACCACATCGAGACCGAGCCGGGGGTGGTCGTTCGTAGCCGCCCTTATCGCCTCCCCGAGCATAAAAAGAAAATTGTTCGGAACGAATTGGATGCCATGCTTGATATGGGCGTAATAGAAGAGTCCCACAGCGAATGGTCTAGCCCGGTTGTTCTTGTTCCCAAGAGTGATGGGTCAGTACGATTCTGTGTGGACTATAGAAAAGTCAACGCGGTGTCTAAATTTGACGCGTACCCAATGCCCCGGGTTGATGAACTGCTCGATCGGTTAGGTACTGCTCGCTTTTATTCGACCCTAGATTTGACGAAGGGGTATTGGCAGATCCCCTTGACACCAATCTCCCGAGAAAAAACAGCCTTCACCATGCCGTTCGGATTACACCAATTCGTGACACTCCCGTTCGATTTGTTCGGGGCCCCAGCCACGTTCCAGCGTCTGATGGACCGTGTCCTCCGCCCGCACTCCGCTTACACCGCTGCCTACCTAGATGACATTATTATCTATAGTAATGACTGGCAGCGGCATATACAACATCTGAGGGCGGTCCTGAAGTCGCTGCGGCAGGCGGGGCTCACGGCAAACCCTAAGAAGTGCGCGATTGGGCGTGTGGAGGTGCGGTATCTGGGGTTCCACTTGGGTCATGGCCAGGTGCGTCCCCAAATTGATAAGACCACGGCGATTGCGACTTGCCCTAGGCCCAAGACCAAAAAGGGGGTGAGGCAGTTCCTGGGGCTGGCTGGCTATTATAGAAGGTTCATCCCTAATTATTCGGACGTCACCAGTCCGCTGACTGACCTCACTAAAAAGGGGGCTCCAGATCCGGTCCAGTGGTCGGAGCAGTGCCAACAGGCGTTCACACGAGTTAAAGCCGCACTCTGTGGGGGGCCGCTTTTATATTCTCCTAATTTCTCTCTCCCTTTCCTATTACAGATGGACGCTTCAGACAGAGGGCTGGGGGCCGTACTCTCGCAGGTGGTGGAGGGGGAGGAGCGCCCCGTGCTGTACATTAGTAGAAAGCTCTCCTTAAGGCAGACTAAGTACAGCACCGTGGAGAAGGAATGTCTGGCCATCAAGTGGGCGGTCCTCACGCTCCGCTACTACCTGCTGGGGCGGGCCTTCACTCTCTGCTCGGATCATGCCCCACTGCAGTGGCTCCACCGCATGAAGGACACTAACGCCCGGATCACCCGTTGGTATCTGGCTCTCCAGCCTTTTAAGTTCGAGGTGGTCCACAGACCGGGGGTGCAGATGGCTGTCGCCGACTTCCTTTCCAGAAATGGGGGGGGAGTGGTAGACAGGCCGGATGACGCCCCGGCCTGAGTCGGGCGGTGGGGGTATGTGGCAGCGGGGGCGTGGTCAAGCGCCCGTCTGAAGGGAGAAAGCGGTAAGGGCGCTTGCACCTGAGCTAAATTATGTCTAACACCTGTCTCTAATTTCAGTGAGTATGGGGAGAGCGGCATAAAAGGGCCACAACATCGCCAGTGAGGGAGACACACGCCAGTCTAGTGTTGGCGACCGAGCAAGCTGTCCACATTTGTCTTTCTGTTTACGTCTCTGTATTGTAAATGACCTTGCTGGCACATTAAAGGCCCCTACCTGAGTGCAGAGAAAGCTGTCACCGTGTCCTTCTTGTTCCCTTCTCATATTGAACCCTTGTCACAGTGCCCCTCTGTGGACATTTCTGCCAGAAAATGGGCTCAAATGAGCCCATAAGCCCAACAACACTTACCACTTTGGCCACTGGGGGCAGTGCTCGCATTTTGGTAAACACAGACTGATTTCAGCTAAAGAAAATTCAACCTACTGTTTCCAATTTCACTGTAAGATCGGCTTTAGTCAACATATTGTTCATTTTATTTCCATATAATTGAACTTTATATTTTCATTGTTTCTTTGTATTAATCAGGTCTAATTGCCCTTCAAGCCCTTTTTATAACTTGGTTTGTAAAGACATGAAATTAGTTATTTTTACATTGTCAAGCTCAAATCACCTATGTGGACACGATGTCACGAAGTTTCAGGCCAAAAAGCTGATGTACAGTAGATTGACGTAAATCTAGTCATCTGTCTATCTAACATCAACGGTTACATCAGCAAAAGTAATTATTTATTTTTTATTAGATTAAGAAATTGATTCTTGAGGTAACAATTGCATGTTAACACTTGTTCAGTGTATTTGTTTGTTGTTGTTTTAAAGGGATAGGTCACCCCAAAATGAAAATGATCATTTACTCACCCTCATGCCATTTCAGATATGTATGACTTTCTGTCACCAGAGAGCAGGAAGGACCCAAAAATGCAGAAGTGCAATGCACAGTTCTTTATTTAGAGAATTGCAGAGATAACTGTGTTTAGGAAATATGCTAAGGAACAGACTGCAGTGAGGTGGAGGATGAAGTGATGCAGAGAGGTAGGTGGTCTGCGGGCAGCGATGTGAGGGAACACCCCTGGCAAGGAGAGCAGCAGGCGATGACACAGGCAGTGAGTAATACAATAAACTTGGTGAATCCGACTGACAGGAGCCGTAGTGGCAATACAGCAGAGAGAACAAAAAAAAAAAACAAACACGGACCGAGGCGAGAGAGCATGACACACTGGGTAGTTTAAATAGGGAAGCAGGGAATAGAAAACAGCTGATGCTTGTCAGCAAACGAGCGGTGAGAACAGCGTTACCGTGGAAATGCTGATCGCGACTGCAGAGTGACAGCTGGGAGACACATGGAAAGGTAAACACAGACACACAGAACAAACTGGGTAACTCATCAGGACCGTGACAGTAACCCAATTAAAGGGCACCTCCCAGCACCCCAAGGAGATTACCACAGCGCTGATGGAATTCCTCAATGAGTGTGCTGTCCAGAATGTCCCATGCCAGAACCCAGCACCTCTCCTCAGGTCCATAACCCTCCCAGTCCACCAGATATTGAAAACATCTGCCTCTCTGCCTGACATCCAAAAGATGTCTAATGGTGTATGCCAGAGCCCCCTCAATGAGGCGGGGAGGAGGTGGGTGGGAGTGGCATGGTGCAGGTCGGAGCAGAAAACGGGCTTAACCTTAGAGACATGCAAAACCGGGTGGACGTGTTTGAGATACAGAGGCACAAACATACAAGATACACAAACTGCGGACCAACACCAGGATAAGGTCCTTAGTAATGGAGAAAGGACCCAGTGAACTTAGGGCCCAGTTTACAAGATGGGAGTTGGAGTGGGATGTCTTTAGTGGACAAGCATACCTTCTACCCACAGACGTAAACTGGGGGCTTAGACCAGTGTCGGTCCGCAAGGCGTTTGTGACGGGGTCCAGTCCTGAGAAGGGCTTCCCTGGCTAGCCGCCACGTACGTCAGCACTGTTGAATGAAGGCATGGTTGGAGGGGACAATGGTATCAGGTTCCTGCCTGGGAACAGCGGTGGTTGGTATCCCAGGCAGTACTGGAAGGGTTATAAAATGAGTTGGTATACTTCACCCAGGCCAAATGAGAACTCCTGGATGACCGATTTCCAGATCTTGGTTTGCTTGCTCCGCTTGCCCATTGGTCTGGGAGTGAAATCCAGAAGACAGACTCACCTTCGCCCCCAGCAGTAGGCAGAATTTTTCTCAAAACTTAGACACAAACTGGGGTCCCCTTTGGGTGACTATGGTCATAACGTATTGCCATGGGACGGATTCAAGCCAGTAACAAAGTCCATGGTGATGTGGGACCAGGGCTTCAAAGGGACCTGTTGGAGGAGCCCCGCTGTGAAGCGACAGGTTTTATTAATGGCACAAACGGAAAAAGCAGCAACAAAGCGTTGGACATCCTGCGCCATGGATGGCCACCAGAACTGATCTACCCCCCAGGTGGCAGGCTACGTTAGATGAGTGACCCCAGAGTAGGACTTGTGTGCGGACCAATCACGGAACAAACAACAGACCCGCTGGGCACTCTGTGGGAATTTAACGCAGCACAAAGCAGTGCGGACTTTGGACTCAACCTCCCAGGGGATCATACCCAACATCCGTGATGGAGGTAGCATGGTATCTGGGAGTAAATTGAGGTCTCAATGGCGCAGAGCAAAACCTCCTTTGATCTTTAAAATGCGGACTGAGTCCGTGGAGACCAAGTGAAAGCCTGAGGAACCCGGCACAGACTGCAGCGAGGTGGACAATGACGAGAGGCAGAGAGGTACTGTAGGTGATCTGGGAGGCAGCGGCATGAGGGATCACCTCTGGCAAGGAGAGCAGGTGGAGAGAGCAGCAGGCGATGAAACAGGCAGTGAGAAATCCGACAAGCTGGGTGAATCCGACCGACAGGAAAGGTACTGGCAAAACAGCAGAGAGAACAAAAAACAAACACAGACCAAAGCGAGAGAGCATGAGGTAAGACTCAGCATACACACACAACAATCTAGCAAAGAACATGACACACTGGGGAGTTTAAATAGGGAAGCAGGGAATATAAAATAGCTAAAGCTTGTCAGCAAACGAGCGGTGAGAACAGCTTTACTGTGGCAACATTGATCGCGGCAGCAGAACGACAGCTGGGAGACATGTGGAAAGGTAAACACCGACACACAAAACAAACAGGGTAAGTCACAAGGTCCATGGCGCTTTCTTCTGTGGAACACAAATGAAGAGTTTTAGAAGAATATCTCATATCTGTAGGTCCATACAATGCAAGTGAATGGTGACCAGAACAAATAAAAAAAAATTACATAAAGGCAGCTTAAAAGTGTCCATAATACTTCAGTGGTTAAATCCATATATTCAGAAGCGATATGATAGGTGTTGTCATATCTTTCACATTATTTCAACACTTTCACATTATTTCACATTTTGAAAGTGGAGATTTATGGTTATAAAAGGACTTAAATATTGATCTTTTTACCCACATCGATCATATCACATCAGAAGACATGGATTAAATCTCTCGAGTCTAATGGATTACTTTTATGCTGCCTTTATGTGATTTTTGGAGCTTCAAAGCACTGGTCACCATTCACTTGTATTGTGAGGACCTACAGAGCTTAGATATTCTTCAAAAAATCTCCATTTGTGTTCTGCAGAAGAAAGTAAGTCATACACATCTGGGATGGCATGAGTGTGAGTAAATGATGAGAGAATTTTCATTTTTGGGTGAACTAGTCCTTTAAACATTTATCTGACAAAAAATAGCAGATAAAGAAAGATAGATAAAACACACACACACACACACACACACACACACACATCTATATATATTTATATATATATATATATATATATACGTATATATAAATCTTTTTTTTTTTTTGCAGTGCTTTCTCAATCTCTCTCTCTCTTTCTCTCATTTAGGCTGATTATCTTGTTTCTACTCCCTTCACGTCTTTCACTTCAAATGGGGGCAGAGAGTGTTAACACCTCTTTCTCTGCAGAGATCAGTCTCTTAATGAAGGCTCCAGAGTCTCTTTTGCCAAATGCAGCTTGTTTGAACAGACATTGATCTTTAGTCTGTAGAATGCTGATGTTACATGCTTGTCACATCCTTGTGCTGGTATTCACAAAGCAATATCATATAATGAGAGTCCTAACATCCCTTCTCATGTTACAATACTAGAGCCCCTGAGTGTGCAAACAAAGTCGTGTCAGTGGGTTAATTAAAATAGATACGTTGGTCCAGTAAGTTCAACATCAATCAAAAGGCTTTTATTACAAACATATCAGGTGTTGTTTTCAGACCTACACATCCTCTGGAAAAAATAAATGGGCAGTCGGGTGACCCTAACACCCACCCATAAGCAGCATGCTATGGTAGGACGCCCATGAGTGGATCTGCTGAAAGCGATTCCTGCCGGAAGCCCCTGATGCTAACCTCCAGTGTCAGGTGTCAGAGGTGAGTGCTGTACCGCAGTAAATGAAGCATCCATAGGAGGTGCAACTTCACAGTTCACATCACAATGTCGGCTCACTGACCAATCAGAGCTGAGTATTTAACAATGGCATACAATGACATAAAAAGTCAGGCAAAGCCAGATCAGTTGTGATCAATAGTGACTTGTGAAGGACATAGGCCAGTTACCAATTCAAATACCATGGTACATGCAGAAATAAACATGGCACCTTTTTGTACTTGTTTTGTGTAGTGTTTTGAAACTCTTCTGATTGGAAAATGTCTTTACTGTTGTTCATTCTGAGTGATTCAGAGTTATGTAGAGTGATTAATTTGTGAATCGGATATCTTTAGTGAGTGTGGTATATCATGCTCTATTGAATACTGATGCCTATGTGTCAGTGAAATTCAAACACTGAGGTAAAGTTAATAATTTTTAGTGGTCTTCTGTTTTATCTTCAATGAGTTTAATCTTTTCAATGCTGTACAGATGACACTGTGGCATAAAAGTGAACGAAACGATAAACAATGAGGAACTATTACATTGAATATTACTATTGCGAGAGAAAGGGAGAGGGGATGGTGGGCTGATAGCGCTGATATACACAACACATACCAATTAAAGATAAAATTATTGATTTTATTTTTTAATCCGCAGGGATTAAATTGACTACTTTTCACCAGCATGTTATAGTTTGTGCGGGAATTCCCACATTATGGTGCCAAACTTTCAATACAAAAATCTAGACTGACCCCAAAAAACAGGGATGCCTGGTCACCCTATAATATACTATAATATAAACTGTCATGGTGCCGGCTCACACTGTTGTTTGTTTTTATCTCCCTCATGTTTCCATGGGAACGCTCATCAATCGTGGGGAGGCGCTGATCGTGGTGATGAATTACATGCCCACTTCCACCTGCTTCACACTGATTGAACGCCCTACTTATTCCTTGTGCTTCCCTGCCTTCTTTGCCAGTTTATTGTTCTCTTGTGTAGTTGGAGCATGCTCGTGTATCTGTTGGTTGCCTGTCTATAGAGGTGCGGTCACCTGCCTGCTTGCGGTCCACGTGTAACAACACCTGAACAGGATTGCTTCATCCAAATATCATGCCTGTGGGACAGGTACAGGATGCAACTACAACTCCCCGAGTTACATCAGGAATGCACAATCCCTCCATCAGTGCTCAGACTGTCCGCAATAGGCTGAGAGAGGCTGGACTGAGGGCTTGTAAGCCTGTTGTAAGGCAGGTTCTTACCAGACATCACCGGCAACAACGTTGCCTATGGGCACAAACCCACCTTCACTGGACCAGACAGGACTGGCAAAAAGTGCTCAGCACTGAAGAGTTGCAGTTTTGTCTCATCAGGGGTGATGGTCGGACTCACGTTTATCGTCGAAGGAATGAGTGTTACACCGAGGCCTGTACTCTGGAGCGGGATCGTTTAGGAGGTGGAGGGTCCGTCATGGTCCGTGGCGGTGTGTCACAGCATCATCGGACTAAGCTTGTTGTCATTGCAGGCAATCTCAACACTGTGCGTTACAAGGAAGACGTCCTCCTCCTTCATGTGGTACCCTTCCTGCAGGATCATCCTGACATGACTCTCCAGCATGACAATGCCACCAGCCATACTGCTTGTTCTGTGCATGATTTCCTGCAAGACAGGAATGTCAGTGTTCTGCCATGGCCAGCGAACAGCCCGGATCTCAATCCCATTGAGCACATTATTCAATTTCTGTTGTCACATGTCTGTGAAACTTGTTCAGTTTATGTCTTAGTTGTTGACCCAGAGAGCTGAAATATTCTTATAAATATCGTAAGTTGTGTTCTGCTGAAGAAAGAAAGTCATACACATCACAGGTGGCATGAGGGTGAGTAAATGAATTTTTATATAAAATTTGTTTTTTTTGCAGTTTACTGTCTAACATTTAACAAACACAATTAAGACACATTTTAATTCAGCAAAAAGCCCACCACATAGTTTTAAGATAGCTTAATACAAATTAATATTGACATAAAAATTTAAATGTATTGATTATATAGTAGATCTGTAACCACACAAGTATATTCATAAGAAGCAAAAACACATTTCACAGTCCATTATTTTAATTCCGTTAAAGCTTTTCTGAATTGGTTAGTGATTCTAGCAATTCCATATACTACACTCATAGCAGTTATATGCATACCATTCCATTTGCATTCTACTACTGTACTGTTAAAGTTCAAATATGAATGACAATTCTGCATCCTGTTTGCATCCTCAATTCAAATTCAGTTAAAATTAACACATTTTTAATTTGTTTAATTCTGAATGGCAGTTCTGGTTTATACAACTCTTTTTGTTTTCAGGGCCACCTTAATAAGCAACAAATCAGAGGGTATGTCCTCTTGTAAATTCTGACACTGGGCAGAAACACAGAAAGATGCCCACACACCCCACAGCTCAGAGCATATCAGTGTTGGGCCTGTACTTGCACAATAAATCCACAGAATGAAGCGGTCACAGTGGGGTCAGCTCAGCCAGTTTTGCTGGTTTACAATGGGTAGAGCGCTGGCAGTGACTCCAGGTTTATACTGCGTTCAAAGGCATAATCATCATCTCATAGAATGTTTAAAGTTTGTTGGTTCATGATGTTTGAAATAAATTGAAATAATTGAGAGTCCGGTTACAACAGTTTAACGATTACAATAAGCTTTACTTTGATGAAAAGAGCTTATTGTTAGTTTCATTTGGCTACAATACCTCTAATTTCCTATATGTTTACAATCTATAGAGTACTTCACAATGGGCTTTTAAGTGCCAATAAGCAGTCTCATTGTCATTTGACATCCACAGAGAAAGAGGAGTCTGCTGGGAGGAAAACATCTGGCCTCGGGATCAGTCCCTCACACACATATGTGCTTTATGTTGGTGGATTTACTTTCAGCCTCTTGATCTTTAAAATGAGGGTTCTCCATGTGATTCTTACACTAGATCAGTCTTTAGCATAATACAATCATTCATTTGGTATAGAAGGTTGCATTTCATAAAACATAATCTTAATCTTATAGTAAACTTGAATGTTTAAGCTACAGGTGACAATTGTATTGTTTTGATTAATCAAAATTCAGTAATTTGTCTAAAAATATTTTAAACATAAGATAGATTTAATTTAGAAGCAAAATTGTGTTGTGTATAATAATAAACTTGATTCAAGATACACAGTATACTCTAAAAAATGTATCTCTTATCTTCAATTAAGTAAATGTTTTCTTATCACAATGGCATCTTGTTTATTCTTGTTTTAAGTGTACAGCTGACTACAATTTGTTAGATTTATGATCAAAACAAGAAAAGCCACTTTGCCAATGGGGTAATTAAAATAAAATAAATCTAGAAATATTGTCATAGTATTTCATACAATTTTACTTTTCAAGTAAATGTATTCTGTTTTTAATGACAATTAGATATTTCTTATTGGAAAACACATATCAAGTTGTGCTGATCTTGACCTACAGAATCTGGTCTAAATATACGTCCCTTGATGTTATAATGACATTTTACACATAATAAATCTGGTCCAGGCCACCGTTTAACAGTTAGGTATGTCAGTTCTCTTTATGAAATCCAAAATTAAGAGATATTTATGCATTTTCTGAACAGGCCTTTTCCCCATTACCCCACAGAGTTCACAGTTTTTTGAAAATATGACAGATTCATGACAGCTTGACATGACATCCGAGCCTGCTTTCCAAATACAGTATATGACCTGCAATGTTTTAATTACTGAAGGAAATCAATTGAAATTTCAGGATTCTGCTTCCAATTCTGCTTAACGATTCAGTTAACAATTATTTTAGTACTTAAGAGGATCTACTTTCCTCAAAACTCCTAACTATATATATACTACACAAAAATACTGAACATAAACTATAACATTTTTGGTAACATATTGACATGCTTTTTTATTATTTATTTTAAATTCCATTAGTTAAACAAACAAAATTCTAAACCAAATCTGTTTAACTAAGCGCAGTCATGAACAAGCAGTCAGTACATTTATGTCTCAAAATTATTAAAGGGATAGTTCACATAAAAATGTAAATTCTCTAATCATTTACTCACCCTCATGCCATCGCAGATGTCTGACCTTTTTCTTCTGCAGAACACAAATGAAGATTTTTTTGAAAAATATTTCAGCTCTGTAGGTCCATACAATGCACATGAATGGTGGCCAGAACTTTGAAGTTCCAAAAAGCACATTAAGGCAGCATAAAAGTATAAGGCTCCAGCGGTTTAATCCGTATCTTCAGAAGTGAGATGATAAGTGTGGGTGAGAAACAGATCAAAATTATTCTCCCTGCCCAGTAGTTGGCAATATGTGTGAAGAGTGCGAATCACAAAAAACAAAATAAGAAGAATGTGGAGGTAAAGTGAAAGTGAAAGTCGAGATTTATAGAGATCTCTATCTCAACCACACCTATCATATCGCTTCTCCAGAAATGGATTTTACCACTGGAGTCATCAGGATTACTTTTATGCTGCATTAATGTGCTTTTTGGACCTTCAGTGTTTTGGTCACCATTCACTTGCATTGTATGGACCTAGAGAGCAGATTTTTTTATTTTTTAAAATCTTCAATTGCTTTTTTTTCAGCAGAAAGAAAGTCGTACACATCTGGGATGGCATGTGGGTGAGTAAATAGCACACATCATTTAGTAACAGTTCTTGCTTCATTTTAGTCAAGAACTGCTGATTTTTGAGTCTTTTTTGTACAAATAATTAATTAATTAATAAAGAATAATAATATTGATAAAAACAGTTCCGACGACTCTTTTGTTTGGGAATCAGACTAGTTGCATTGGTTGGGCTGTATTTTGTTGTTGCATACAACCAGTGGGAACAAAGCAATAAAAGAATGTGTTTATTTCTTGTCTTTGCTGTCATTCAATACAGACTGAATCCTTAAGACTAATTTCTTATCCTGTAGCACTGAAGATTTAGTAGTGGTGCAGGAAACACTGTCAGAGTATTTTAATAAATTTTTCTATCTGCATCAGAATGCTGCCATTCAATCACTGTTAGTTAATGGTTAGAACCGAAAGTCCTGAAAATTATTTGGTTCCAATATTGTTAAAATATGTTGAATAATTCTTTCTGTTTTACATATTGTTCGTGTAAACCAACATGTATTGTGAATATACGCATTAATCCATGTAATTAGTGTGGAAACAGAGAGAGAGGGAGATATTAGAGAAAAAGAGGCCGGTGTTGTTGATGATGGATTCTCCCCTAATCAAAACAATTTGCTTAGTTTCCCAGCTGGGTTTCATGTGCTTTTGATTACTCTCTGCTATTTTGTTCCACAAAATTACATGCTGCTTAATGGGCTTTTAATGGTTATAGGTTTCTCTACTTTTTAAGGAGGTTCATCAGTTGGTTGCTAATGCCCTATGGATATTTGGCATATGTACAGACCGATAACTGTTTTAGTCTTCTAGTTTGCAAGTCATTTTTCTTTGTGGTGTAAATCCTCAACAAGATCTCCAATATTTCTTGGTGCGATAGATGCACCGCACAAATCCGTTTTAATTTAGCACCTAATCCTAATCCCGGAAGCCAAATAATTCTGTCATTAAATGCTAGATCACTGAGCTTCTGAAGCTTTTTCCCGTTTCACCAGCAAAACACAAATAAACACAAACACAGACCGCACGGTTGTTCACATGCTCAGTTACCACCAGGGTTTTATGCCTGGCCTAGCCTGTTTATTTTTTAAGACATGGCAAGTGCATTTCATAGCCTTCCTGGATCTCTGGAGTCTTTTTCATGAGATGGAGTATGAGAAGAGAAAAAGGATGAAGATGAAAGTGGTTGGTCATTGGAGCTCTGCTGGAGAAGTATACGGGTCTTTTATTAAGAACATCGCTTCTTTCTGATGCTAAACCATTTATGGGACCCTGTTTAGTGGAAAATGGCCACACATATTCTTCTCTAACTGAGGACCATACAGAGCTTCTTGTGATACCTAGTCTTGTGATACATAGCCAGATCTTTGATTTGCGGCGTAAAGTCTGGTTTACGTGTCAGATTATTCTGGCCATGAACCACCCATTTGAACAGGAAGATACCGCCTGAACCAACCTGGCATCGTAGAATCACGTTACTATACCTACATTTTAGCAAAAGGATTTTTACGTGACTCGTTGTAAAAGTTGCAGCAGTTTCCTGGTAAAATTAACACTGATGGCGATAAAACAACGACTTTTATTAACTTTCACACAAATTACAGTATGAGTAAAATGGCAGATTATCAGTTCATAAACACTTTTCACTCTGTTCCTCTCACAATGCTATCTTATAATATCTGAACACTTTTACTGTAGTTCATGACTTGTAAGGCGATACATTTTAATGTTTGCATTACATAACCAACAACATTTACAAGCTTGTTCGAGAGTAATCACATTGCGCGGTAGCTCAACTTAAAGAGCGTTGCACTTGCAATGCAAAAGAACCGGGGTATAAGACCTCAAGACCATGTGAGTCAACACGTGAGCCGCAAGTGTTATAGAAGTACCACAACCTAAGAGCAGAGGAACAGTTCAAAGAATATATTAACAGTAATAATGAGCAGTCACTGGGTTGAGGAATGCAGAAATTCCAGACACCGGCTGCAGCAGCGGCGGGAAGCGATCTTCAATGGTGCGCACGTCATAGTCACGCAAGGGTCAATCTGTGAAGAGTGTGTTCGTAGAATGATTGTGTGCATTGTGGAAGCTTAGTGAGATGCAGAACAACGCCCAGCAGAGATGAGCGAACTTAACTCCGACACGTGGGCAGAGACGAGGTATCCTCCATGGAAGACCAGCTGACACGCAGCAATACTGGAAGGCAATCACACACCCGACACACAGGCAACCAAGAGATACACGAGACAGGACCAACTAGGCTGACAGAGCGATCTAGCAAAGATACTGAGAACACGGTGGGCTTAAGAAGGGAGTGAATTAAGGGAGAACAGGTGTTGCTAGGCACGCTAATCAGTGGCATGATCAGTGTACCCCCGGGAACAATCAGCGTTCCCATGGAAATGCAGATCATGCATGTCATCTGCACCTGCGAGCGAGGGTGAGAAAATGGCAAAACATACAAAACAAACCGACAAATTCACCGGAGCTGTGATAACGGGTGCTTTAGCAATTACGGTTTTCATGTCACATTTGCTTTGTATGAGATTACCAGTTAGGTTTATGGTTTTTATTTTCTCTTACTCCAGCTCATGCAAAAGACTCCTTAGGCTGAGACTACGTTGAGAATAACCATCAGGAAGAGGATCTAGGAAGAGGGCGAGTTTGTCACTCTCATGACAATGGCACCTTGCAATTCAAATTACATCAAATTTACGAACCTTGTGTTCAATGAGCTTCCTTTAAAGCAGCTAAAATCATGTGTCTAAAATTAATGCATTTAAAGTCATTGGTGTATGCATGAGCATGTCTCCAAGGGAGGCTATTGATTCTTTGAAGCATGATTTGCAGAAATCATAAATATGAATGTTTAAAACTATAAAAGGGTTTGCAACCAAAGAAATTCACATGTTTCAATAGGCAAATTCAATATAGGATTCAAAAGCATTTGCATAATATAAAAAGTCTTTATGTTTGTGTCTGCTATTCTGTTATACTGTGGTTTTCATTTTTCCACTCATATTTTATGTGGCTCTCCAGAGCTCTGTAGCTGCTTTGAGATTTTGAACAAAGCTCTGAAGGCTTTGTTCAACTATAAAATTGGATGAAAGCTGCGTGAAAGCTCTCAAAGGAGACAACAAAGCCATTGCCTCTATAAGGAAAACTAGAAAAGAGTTTGTGGCTCTTGGTTGGATAGAAAGTCTTACAGTTCTCCCTTCAAGCCAGCAACCTACACATCAATAACAACAGTCCTTATCGTCATAGTAACCTGACAATTGTTTGTTTAACAGTTTTAAACTGCAAATAATTGATCATATACTGTTTAATGATTTCTTTCTTTGCAAATAAATGAGTAACTGTGAGTCATGTTTTCATTCAAAGCAACCAATACCATCTTTTCAAGAAGAAAAACTTCTCTGCAATTATCCCACCAGCACTTCCGTCTAAAACTGTTTGACTCCTGTGCCCGAGGAGAGATCATTACTGTATATCGTCTGCTTTGTACCTCCAGGTACTGATTTGTAAATACTGAACAGCTTCCAACTTAAGGTCATGAAGAGGACATTCACAGCTCAGGACACTCAGAAAATGCAAATGAAAATAATTTTTATATGTAAGGCATTTCTCAAGCACTACAACATAAATATCACATACTGTACATACACATTTACATGTAACAGAAAAGTAAGCATAACACTGAGTGTAATGAATATATATATGCTGATATATTGAATATTCACAAAGTGATTTTTTTCTGGACATCTTGAATATCACAATGATTTTAATGTGAATGGAGCTGTTGGTTGGAAGAGATGGGTTAAAAGATGTAGAGAGGTGGAACAAGTACATTTTGATTATGCAGGCAACAGTTTGTCATTTGGAGTAATGTGGTCATGATAAGACCAGTAATGTGTAAAACGATACATTTTGTTTCCATATTGACTATTTTAGGTTCAATAAAAGTTAAGCTTAGTAGACAGCATTTGTAGCATAATGTTGTTTACCATAAAAATATATTTAGACTCGTCACTCCTTTTCTAAAAAAAAAAAAAAGAAAATCAAGGATACAGTGAGTCACGTATAATGAAAGTAAATGGGGACAATTTTTGGAGGGTTTAAAGGCAGAAATGTGAAGTTTGTAATTTTATAAAAACACTTACATTCATCATTTAGTTATAACTCATGTATTACTTTCGCTGTAAATCTGTTTAAATGGTTATTTTTACAGTCATTTAAAGGTTTTAGTGTTTTGTTGACCATTACATTGTCATGTTGTTAAATTGGCTATAACTTTACACAGAAAAGGTTAGTAAGTGATTTTATCACACTAAAATCATGTTTAATGTATATTGTTTACAGTATAACAGTATTTTAACTTTTACAGATTGGCCCCCATTCCATTGTAAGTGCCTCATAGTAACCCAGATTTTTGCTTTTTTGTTTAAAGAAAAGTAGTGGCAAGTCAAAACACATTTTTGTGGAAATCAATAATATGAACTTGTATTGAACCTAGAATATTCCTTTAAGAAAGAGATGTTTTGAGTTGTATTGTCTCTTATGAACCTCAATGTATCATTTTATAACTGTAATTCTGATTTTGTTCTGTGATTTTTTTTTGTTATATATATATATATATATATATATATATATATATATATATATATACTGTACTGAGTTGAAACCATGCATTATTTTTTAAAACTATATTCTTACTGAATTTTACTTCTTTCATTTAACATTGTAAATCTGCTTAGCTACAACAGATGTATGGTTGAAATTATGGTTCCTACAATTGGGAAATTTATATATATATATATATATATATATATATATATATATATATATATATATATATATATAATATAATATAATATAATAAGTCATTTCAGAGCAAATGCATACATATTGAGATACATCTTGAGCCTAAAAGTGTGGAGATAATATATTTTTTTTTTACATCACCCAGACCTATTACTTATTGCCTCAATAATGACCAGGCTGCACAACACAGACTATATTTTTTTAATAAAAGGTCTAAGAGGATGCCTATGTGTCAGTTTTCCCTCATCACACAGAGCTGTTAACTCAAATTTGTGTTCATCACAGAGAGAAGAGATGATTTGAGCACAACCTCATGGTATTTTGAGGCTGTAAAAAATAGTTACACCAAAGGAGACACATCTGCATGTCTGTGTGCGAGTTCAGATGAACTGGTGGTCAGCCTGTGGGTGCTGGCAGAGTGGTTAGAGTACCAGACTGAGCTTCAGAGGATTGTGGTTAAGAGAGGCCTGAGGGTTGGGTTGAACATGTAGCCTCTCTCTCTTTCTACAGCTCGTCTGATGTTTTTCTCACATGGGATCCTCTTCACTGCTGAAGGAAAAGAGGGTGGTTTCAAATTACCATCCAATGCAGCTGGAAAAGTCCCTCTCTGCAGGTTTCTTTATGGAGGTTTCCTCTCATGGCCTTTATATCCATCCTGTGATATGGTTCTGTATCGTTTCTAATTTATGATCCATTGTTCGTAAGTAACTTACTGAGCAACAACGCTTCTAACTTAAAGCTGAAGTGGGTAACATATTATATTAATGCTCCTTTTGTTAAGAGATTATAAAATGGTTCATTAATGACAAATCATTTATTTAGAAATGCATTATAAAACACTGATAACTGATTATAACAACATCCATAAAAATGGTGACTTTCATGCAATACCTGCCAAATAGTGCGCCATTTTACCTTTCATGCCATGAATGCACAATAACACCTATTCAGCATTAGGAACCTGTGAACATTTGCTTTAATGTAAAGTGGACACATATAAAGCATTTATTAAGGAGTTGCCAACATTAGAAACCTATGTACATAATGTTCAGTACGGTTTAATGTTCATCAGGCTTTATTATGTGATGTATGCTGTGAATGAGCATGAGCAACTGAAAAGTGTTTTTGCAGAGGACTTTAGGTAACTAGGACTAGGTAAGTTGGGACAGCACTCGGAGTAGCACCATTCTTTTGACATCAATGTGGCAAGGAAAGTGACAACACAAGTGAGCCATTATAGTATTTAATATAAACACAAAGTGGATTGAAGCAAAATGACATAATCCTTCCTTTAAAACTCACTTTAATAATCTATTTTTTGCTGCATTGTGATATAAATAATAAATTAGGGCATTTTATGGCTTTGATTAATGTAAGTATAATTAAGTGTATTCATTAAGCATTTATAACATGTAAGATAAAATGGTCGCCATTTGGCAAGTTTTGTGTCAAAGTCACCCTTTTTATGCATGTTGCTATAACTGTATATAAATGATTCATAATGTATTTGCAAATGACTAATTAGTTATTAATGAACCCCTTTACATGGTAAACCCTTACAAAGGGAACATTAAATGTAAAGTGTTACCGTGAAGGGTGTCATTTCTGTGGCACTAATTCCAACAAACAGAACTGCAAAAATAATCATTGTTTTCAAACAGATTTTTTTTTTTTTTTTATATGACCAATACGTCTTACTGCATGTTATAGCCATGAACCATAAATTGCTACTTGCTGGTCAGTTGCAGAAGGTTTAAGGGACATTCTCATTCTAGAGAGCGCTCAATTAAGCAAAAATCTGTGTAGTGCAAGTTGACTCATCAATACTATTGACAAAAATTTTATAAAAGTTCATTTATTCAACTGTTAAAAGTACCTTATTATATAAATGAACTCAAAGCTAATAGGCATAGACTAAAAGCCACAAAACTCCAATTTAGATGTAATGAGGTCTTTAAAGAATTTTTTCAGTTGTGTGACATTAGTTCAGTTTTCACATTTGTGTAGCTTTTCTACAAACAAGCTACTTTTTTTCAAAAAGTAGTGGTGTAGTGCAACAAATTGCTACACTGAATCTCTGTTTTTGACGCAGTGTAAATCGTATTATGAGATGGGGTCTCCTTGATAGTTTCTCAATATGACCTTCCTCCTGATATTTTCGCAAGAGCAGAAGGTGCATGCCGGTGCATACCATCCCACTTAAAGCACTGGGTTGTACTTTATGGTTAGGTTTAGGCTTGAGTTAGGGGTTAAACTTAGGAAAAATAGTAATAACATTGTTCCTTGTATTCTTTTATTTGTCTATATGGCAGTAATAATCATACCTTTTTGTATTAGCCATCTCGTACGTTTTCTTACAATTTTGCCATGTTAACTATTACTATGAGACTGTGTAATATTGCCCATGCAACTTTACAGCTGTGCAAACTGAGGTATTAATTAAACATACACTCCTATAATATTCTGTAATGTTTGTATATACTGTAGCATTTGGAAGTCGGATTCATTGTAGTACACTGGTTTGTTCAGATGGCTTTTGTGAAAAGGTGTTATATGTAAGATTGACACTAAGCGTTAGAAATGGGTACTGCAGTCCAAGTTCAAATTATTGGAGAGTTTTCTGCCCGCCCCAGACTCGAAGCTCATTCGGGTTGCAAATTAGCCAACTCAGCATCCGTTTTAAAGGATTTCTGGGCTTTAAGCTGTCTCCATCTTCCAAAGGCATCTCAAATATTCATCCTTGTTTTTACTGCGCCTCTGGTCATGGTAGTTTTTAGACATAAGGTGAGGGCTTTTCGGTTGTATGGAATGTGTTATCTCTGATCGAGTTAATTTGCTGTTTTCCATGGCTATAGCATGCAGTGTTGTTTGCCTGCAAACTTGTTCATATCTGGCAATCCGGCAGTGTCGAATTACTATTGGTCAGTGGGCAGTGGGCATGATAGTAGCATTAAAGGAAATATTAAGAGTGGAAACGGGGAACCGGATGGGGAAAAAGTGGACAAAAGGCGTTTTCGAACTCGGGTCGTCCGCATGAAAAGCACGTCCACATCATCATTACACCCAACACCACTGCAGTAACAGGAGTGCAGATTGTCATCAATTTTTGTGTTTCCACCATTCTTTTGGTGTGCAAATAGCCACGCTGTGTCGCAGGTAGTATTTACACCTAGTGCAAATGGTATCTTCCATAAAGAAACAATTCACTGATCGCTACATTCTATATCTTTTATGCATTGATTTAGAAAGTTTTTAATGTAGCTAAATATTTGGTTAATTACTGCTAAACTCATTAATATATGTAGTTAAAGTTAATATTTGTAACATTTAAATGTACATGATTGTATTTTAGGATAGACACCAAAACACACGATTAGGACATTTGAAAGCATCTAAAATCTATACATTTTTACGTATTTACAGCTTTAGAAATGTCAATTATTGACAAATCCATTACAACTCTATTTGAATCTA
The DNA here is from genome assembly GCA_032164185.1 of Moxostoma hubbsi. NCBI lineage: Eukaryota > Metazoa > Chordata > Actinopteri > Cypriniformes > Catostomidae > Moxostoma > Moxostoma hubbsi. The sequence continues at coordinate 34,379,665 of JAVLUX010000021.1, forward strand.
CAAATCGATTATAAATATATTTGGAAATTTTTACTGTTTTATAGATCCCTTAACCCTACCCCAAGTAGATTAATGTACAGTAACAATCATGTTATATAAATATATTTACAGCCGCTAATCCCACACCTACTCCTAAACCTAACCATAACATCTATTAAGCATATAAAACACATAAAAGGCAGATAAATGTAATCGCAATAATTTATTCTGAGAAACTGCTAAATTCAGTAAAAAGTAGTCCAAAGGGCGATGCACTGCATCCAATGTGCTCCCTGACGGCATACAATAGCTTTATTTGAGATAGTGAGTAGAATTAAAATCATAAATTCGCTGTAAATCTTCTCCTGATGTACTCCAGAATAGTGCTGTGATACCTCATTCAAATATATACATCACAGAAAACAGCATGTCACAAACTGTCACGAGACACTTGAGAGCCAAAGAACATTCAACATCACTGCTGTAAAACCGCTGGTCATAATGCTTGAGGTTGTCATTTTACGTATCTAGTATAGTACAGGCCGTGCCAGCCACTGCCTTTTCTCTCTATTTTTTCTCTCCACAAAGTATTTAGTTATACGGCTGGGGCCATTTAATGCTCAATATATGCGCTGGGGTAGGTGTTCTTTTCTTGTCCTATTCCTTTTCGTGTTCTTTCAGAGGGAAAAGACCCCACGGAGACCACATCCTGCTCGAAGGGGAGGTAACATATGACAGTATGTCATGTGGGCTCACCAGCCGCACATGGAAGAGGAGCGGTGGTAGGTCCTGCCTCGAAGGGGATGAACTCTACAAACACAGTGACTGGGGGCAGAGAGAGTTCAGCTCAAGGGAGATGTGGGTCTGACGACAGGGAGACCATACAGTGGAAAATACATCACAGGGGGTTACTGGAGTAACCGGCACCTGGGGAGCACCTACCCCAGTACAGGGCATATTAGCACATGTACTGGGTGCGGCTGCGATTTCCTCCGCCGAATTCGCGAGACACAGGACTAGGGAGGAATGGCATCCAGGGTACATGGGTTTGTGAACTCGCATGGAAGGGGAAAGGCACTACACGCAAGGGATACACCCGACCAGCTGTCCCATATTTCCAAACTTACCTGTTCGTACCTGACAAAACATGGGATGAAACCGGCTCAACCTGGATATTGCAAAATCTTGAAAAAGTATTGGGTGTTGCCCAGCCCACTGCTCTGCAGATGTCTGCTAGAGAGGTGCTATTGGCCAGTGCCCATGATGATGCCACACTCCTTGTAGAGTGTGCTCGTATTCCCAAAGGGGCGGGCATGGCAGACCTCGTGGTGGCCCGGGCAAGCATGGCGGTCAGCTCTGTTTCAGCCAATGACTGGACGGGCACACCCGAGGGCGCTAGCCCAGTCGAGTCCTCGCCATCTGACATCACCAAGGCGCTCTCCGATGCAGCAATCAAAAGCTCATCCATCTCTTGAGCTCCAAAAGAGACATTAGGCTGGCACTGAGGCAAGCTGCCTGTCTCATCCCAGAACTGAACCAGAACGAACGAGCGTGCTGGGGAATGAGCGGTCCATGGGGGATTACCCAGTGGAACCGAAGCCATTGGAGCCCCAAAGTCAACTGGGCTGGCCTCGTACCCGTAAGTAGAAGGTCCGGTGCGGGGGGCGGCTGAAGTGGCTTTCCCTGGAAGAAAAAAGCAGCGACCGCAACGTTGCCATGGTCATGTTCTCGCAATGAGAACATGAGCCATCGGCGAATGCTTCCTCAACGTGATTACAGCCCAGACAATTGAGGCAGCGATCGTGGCCGTCAGAGGTGGAGATATAACGACTGCAGAAACTGCACAAGGACGGAAGGGCATCTTTAAAAAGACACGTCTTTAGAAAGATGTTCACGTCAATGCGCTTGCTCGATTAGAGGAAATATACTCTTTTGGCAGGAATATATATAATCTTTTAAACTGTCGAAGTGCCCAGTGGCGTATTCTGTAGCAACCGCATTGAAGAATGTAAAAGAATGTATGTTTGCTTGAAAGTAGTTTACGTAAGAGTACATATGATTTATCAAGAGATCATGTTGGTTCATCACTGTTTTCAACTCAATTTGATAAATTCTATTTGTTACTAGGTTTATCAGTTGTATTTTGTGTAACTTCATCTGTTCAATTTAATGCTGTTGGTCTACAGTATTTAAGACTATCTAGCAACAGATAAATATTGCTCTGATTGTTTTCTTGTAGTGTAGCTAACTACTTTTTCTACAATTTAGAAAAAACTTTTTTAAATGATGAGTAGCTTGGCAAGCCACAGCTTCAAAGTATCTGCACCAACACTGCAGAAATCCACTCTGTTGGAAAATTGTGGTTAAGTTTGTAATGTTGTGAGACCTTGGAGTTGAGAGCAGCCAATGTGTGTTTGTTGTTATCGTTGCCCAGGAGGAGTTTAACGCAAACACACATTTCAACCTCTGTGTTTGTCTTCGTCCATTTCTATCCACAGATTTTTCCGTGCCTTGTCAGAGGGTTTAATAAGTCTTTCATCCTTTGTGAAAAGACAAAAAAAAGACTCTGCAGATTTATGACCCTTGTTAAAGAATTTGCTTTTTGTTTTCCTGTGTGCTAAGCCAAGATAAAATTAGATATGTGATACCTGAGCTCTATTTGGCTCTAAGTTTGCTTCAACTTATGACATATTTGGAATGTGTTTGTGTAGTTGGACTTGCACAGAGACTATAAGAGTGTATGTTGTTGCTGCTGTAGAGGGCAGTGTAAGACTTTGGGTCTCTGTGGCAGGGAGGCCAATTACACATGCCAACGGAGCAGTAATAAGACACCGGTGACTGGGGCAATGCAAACAAGTAGGGATTAAGATCGGAATGATAATGCTTTAGGGCACTGAAAACCTACACAAATGGGCAAGCGCTTTTTTTTTTTGCCTTTTATCATATATTTATTTTTTTTGTTTTATTATTTGCATTGCTGTTATCTTTTTACATTACGTTCCTCCCCTGCACAATAAATTACCAGATCAACAAGAAAACATTGGACACGAAATGCGATCGATCTCTGGCAATTCCAGCCCACGCAGGTGCCCTGACAGGAATGTAGAATGCAGAATGACATGATATTAAGCATTGCTTTCAGAGAAATAATAATAATAATAATAAAATAGTGGGATTTATCCTTAAAACAAGGGGAGAAAATGCCAATGGGGTACGAAACATAACTTTAGCTCACCTAAAAATGAAAATTCTCTCATAAATGTACATGCCATCCCAGATGTGTATGACATTTATTCTTCAGCAGAACACAAACAAAGATTTTTAGAAGAATTTCTCAACTCTTATGGTCCATACAATGCAAGTGAATGGGTGCCAAAATTTTGAAGTTCCAAAAATCACACAAGTCAGCATAAAAGTAATCCGTATGACTCCAGTGTTTTAATCCATGTCTCCAGAAGTGATTTGATAGGAGTGTGTGAGAAACAGATAAATATTTAAGTGCAATTTGACTCTAAATTCTCCTCTGCGCTCAGTCAATCCTCACTTTAACTTTCACTTTCACAATCTTCTTCTTGTGTTTTTGGTGAGTCACATTCTTCATGCATATACCCTCAACTGGGCAGGAAGAAGAATTTCTATTAAAAATTGACTAATATTGAACGGTTTCTCACCCACATCTATCATATAGCTTCAGAAAATATGGATTTAACCACTGGAGTCATATGGATTACTATTATACTGCCTTTATGTGATTTTTGGAACTTAAAATGTTGGTACCCATTCACTTGCATTGTTTGGACCTACAGAGCTGAAATATTCTTCTAAAAATCTTCATTTGTGTTCTGCAGAAGAAAGAAAGTCATACACATCTGGGATGGCTTAAGGGACAGTAATAATGAGATCATTTTCATTTGTGGGTGCACTAGTCCTTTAAATCAAGCTTCTTTTATTGTTATAAGGATACACATTACTTTTTCAGAGAAATCGAACAAAAAATATGCAAATTCAAGTAAAATTTTCAAGTAAATTGATCTTGTTTTAAGAATAGATAGGTATTTGTACAATATAAAAAGACAAAAATTTCAATTTCAATAAAGTAAATTAACTAATAATAAATATGAAATGAACTAAGGACATATTCCACTAACATCTGACAACAATAAAGTCTTTTGTCTTTTTTTTTTTAATTTCAACTCTGACAAACTTCTTTTGTGAAAAGTGTATTGTGTATTCAAGTGTATTCAAAGTGCTTGAAAAGTCTGTGCTATATTGCTTTATATATTTATATTTTGTTTTTCAATGCAATAACACACATTTTTAGTGTGACTTTATGGGGCCATCGGCATTGGACATCAGCTACCCCACCCTCCGGTTTTCGTTTCAGCATCGAAAAAACCCATATCAGCCAACGAATAATCTGAACGAGTACCTAAACTGTGATATCTCATCTCATTTGACATATGCATTTTGACTAAATTATTAGCTTTATTCCTCCAGGATAATGAGTCTGTCATAATTTAAGATGAACTGTATAATCAATACAGGCTCCACATGATCTTTCAGCAAAGTTAAGTTTAAATTCCCCTATGTGAGTTTAGTGTGCAGGGAACTTTTTCAGAAAAAAATGCTGTATTTGATATTAAGATTAATAGGCAGAATGTGGGCAAACAGCAGTCTGTCATTGGTCAAGCATTAAGATGTAAACAGAGGAGTGGGTGTATAATTGTTTCAGAGATTTGAGACTGAACATGTTTTTTTTTTATTATTTTTTTTTTATGCCTAATTATTTATAATTTTTATTACCCACCAGAAACAGAAGATGTCCTATAAACGGGTGCCAAATAGCTCAACGTTCCCAAACTGACTGTGACATTTTGCCTGTGATTTAATGGTGCTCACATTTTAACCCTAGAATAAGTATTGAGTATTGGTGACCCAATAACTGAGTCATAAACTTCTGCGTTGTCAGCCAGCAGGATATGATCCTGTTAAACACCTCAATTTAAAATTCTGTGCCATTAACTAGCCCCAAAATAAAGTGTTTACATGTTAACCCATTCCTGCCAATTCTCCCGATAGTCCACCCCTCCTCCCATTGTATTCCCGATTTACAATTTCTCTTGATAAACTCACAATTTTCAGCATCCACACGTCATTCATATGGGATCGTCCCTTATTTAAATATGAAATTATGCGTCCCATATCGAATCAATACGGGATGCAATTCACATAAACTGGTCAGATCACGTCAGGATGAAATCGTTCCATATTGTTAATTTAACAATGATACAATGATACATATAAGGGGTCATCTGAAAGGTCCACACATTGTACTGAAATGTGCTAATTCTGTGGAGGGTGTGTTAAGGGACTGTTTGAAATGTCCCCATATTGTGCTAAAACTTTTGATTTTTCATTGAAAAACATATATATAAAATATAAATTTTCAATAAGATGTACAAAATTACACAGATCCAATTATGTATGAATACAATCATATATATACATAATCAATAGAAGTACAGGTGAAGGAGAAAAAATTATAATAGAGTAAAAAAAAAAAAAAAAACGCAACAAAATACATGTAGACCAATAGAGATATATAGATAAATAAGACAAATAATCTAAGAAAATATTTTTTATTAATCATGGGTCAGAAAATTTCTCATCATATAAGAAATTATATACACTTTTTATTATTAAAAACTCAAAAAGCATTTATTGCTAAAACTGTGAAGGATGTGGGAATACAGGGTCAATTTCTTGGTATTATGAATCTTTAATGTAATGTTTAATGTAGTATTACTGACTGGCTCACTATACGTATATTACGCAGTCTGTGTGGTTCACCTACTCCTTACAGGGGCACCATCTTACCCTATGGGGCCACCAAAAACTCCACTGAATAAGTAGCCACCAAACGGCTACAAATAAGTAGCCGTTACCTGCACCACAACAAATGACAAGCGCATGAAGTGCACGAGATACTTGATTCACAATTGATCCCAAAAGAGTTTGATGCTAGCATTTTGCTAAGCCAAGTGACAATACTCTTAATAACACTAAAATGTCTTAAAATATTGGACTAAAGTGTTTTAAATGTAAGTTTTTTATCTATAATTTTCAGTGTTGAATGAAATATATTTATAGCTGAGATTTGTCTTCATCCGCCATCTTGGATTAACTTTTTCATTGAGCTCATCGCAATGCATAATGGAACTGCCTTCTCCATGAAGGAAATGTGATGCTGCCTTAGAAACCCAATTTCAGTGTTGATTAGATGTAGAGATGTAGAAAAATCTATGAGTTTTCAAACGAACATGGACGCAGCCTTAGAAAGCACCAAAAGGTTGCTGTAACACAGATCAAGTTCACGGGCAAGGAAGAGGCGAGAAACCGGCTTGACATATAACTTAAAGGTTTAATGGAAAACTCAAAAGACAAACACATAGGACGACGGACATGTCCGTGAACGATCTCTCTCTCCCGCATCGCCGTCCGCGAGTGGCCTTTATCCCTCTTGACGGCTTAATTAGCCTAATACGGGACCGGGCGTGCGTAATCACGCCCCGGTCCCACCCTCCACCGTGCCACAGTTACTTTTTGAACAGCCTTCACTTAGGGAGTGACACCTTAAGATGCCTTAAAATGGCATCTAGGTTAGACAACTCAATCAGAGCTATTGTCTCTATTTGTATTTCTGTAGAGTTTAGGAGAAATATCTGTGACAAAGATGATACTATTAGACTACTAAACTCTTTGAAACCTCCTGAATTATCTAAAGTTTATTGTTTATTGTATAAGTTTTCCTGGTTACATACAGTATGTATAAATACAGAGCATTTAGAAAATATTCAGACCCCATCTTTTTTCACATTTTGTTATGTTGCAGCCTTATGCTAGAAAGATTTAAATTATATAAAACATATTAATATAAGTCTACACTCCATTCCCCAAATGGAGTGTAGACTTATATTAATATGTTTTATATTAATATAAGTCTACACTCCATTCCCCAAATGACAAAGCAAAAAACAGATTTTTGATAACTTTGCAAATGTATTAAAAAGAAAAAACTGAAATATCACATTGATATAAGTATACAGACCCTTTGCTAGGCACTTGAAATTTAGCTCAGGTGCATCTGATTTCTCTGGATAATCTTTGAGATGTTTCTACACTTTAATTGGAGACCACCTGTGGAAAATTCAATTGATTGGACATGATTTGGAAAGGCACACACCTGTCTATAAGGTCTCACAGGGTCTCACGGCTGAAAATGCATATCAGAGCAAAATCCAAGCCATGAGGTCAAAGGAACTACCTGCAGAGCTCAGAGACAGGATTGTGTCGAAGCACAGATCTGGGGAAGGCTACAGTTTTGTTTTGTTTTGGCTGCACTGAAGATTCCCAAGAGTACAGTGGCTTCCATAATTCTTAAATGGAAGAAGTTTGGAACAACTAAGACTCTTCCTAGAGTTGGCCGCCTGGCCAAACTGAGCATTCGGGGGAGAAGTGCCTTGGTAAGAGAGGTGACCAAGAACCCAGTGGTTACTCTGGTTTAGCTCCAGAGATCATGTGTGGAGATGGGAGAAACTTGCAGAAGGACAGCCAACACTGCACCACTCCACCAATCTGGGCTTTATGGCAGAGTGGCCAGACGGAAGCTATTGGAACTGTTCAGGGTTGAAGGAAGGCTGAATGCAGCAAAATACAGAGAAATCCTTATTGAAAACCTGGTCCAGAGTGCTCAGGAATTCAGATTTGTCTGAGCGTTCACCTTCCAACAGGACAATTACCCTAAGCACAAAGCCAAGACAATGCATCAGTGGCTTAGGGACAACACTGTGAATGTCCTTGAGTGGCCCAGCCAGAGCCCTCACTTGAACACAAACAAACATTTCAGGAGAGACCTGAAAATTACTGTCACCGATGGTCCCCACCTAACCTGACAGAGCTTGAGAGGATCTGCAGAGAAGAATGGCAGAAAATCTCCAAATCCAGGTGTGCAAAGCTTGTCACATCATACCCAAAAAGACTTCAACTAAGTACTGAGTTAAGGGTCTGAATACTTCACAAGTCAATGTGATATTTCATTTTTTTTCTTTTGAATAAATTTGCAAAGATATCAAAAATCTGGAGTTTGCTTTGTCATTATGGTGTAGAATGTAGAATGTGTAGAATGTGAAAAAATTAAATAATTTAAAGCATCTTAGCATGGCTGCAACATAACGAAATGTGAAGTGGTCTAAATACTTTTATGCACTGTGTGGATTGCCTCAAACAAACTTTGAACATCTTAAAAAAATAAACCTGGAGAACTTTGGCAAATCCTTTAATTAGTTCTTACTCAAAAATGTTCAATGTATCAATTCATTACCTTGAAAAAACAACTTAGTTTTTTGGTGGACTACTGCACCCTGACTCCCAAAAGTTGCATAGCACCAGCCAGTCACGTTCAAACTGTCAGTTTCAGTCATCTCTTACCATTTTTGTTGTCAATCCACATCAAATGGCCAGTGATCGAACTTTGGGCGGTCCATGGGCCACTGTATGTATGAGACTGAGACCAGCTCTAATGTGACATAAAGGTCAAGGTTGCTGACTCTTAGCAGATAAGGGACTTATCATACCACAATGCCCTTGTTTTCATCAACGGTAAGATTTCATTTTTGTTTCCAACGAGCGTATTTAAGCTTGCTTGAATTGGAGAAATCCAATTGAATGCAATGCATATCTCTCTCACTCCCCCGTTATCATTTTCTGGCCTATGGTCTCCTCCCAATTTATCACCCTGCAAAAATGAAGCTAAATTAAGTTCAATAAACATCACAAAATGAAATTATGTCTTATTTGTTCATGATCAGGTATTACACATAAAACAACAGGTATAAATAAAAGTGAATTAGAGGAAATACAACTCATTAGCCTATAGGACAAGATCTTGCTGGCACAGATGCCCTCTGATTGAATAAAGGAGCCAGGGACCTCACCTCACTGCTTATAGATCCTGTCGATTGATTTGATAATATGCATGGCTAATTTCAATCCTTGCTCTGATCTGATTTCTATAAACTCATTACATGTATTTGTAGATGTGGTAGATTGGAAACCTGGACTGAAACCTCTATAGTAAAATCACTGTACTTTGAATATTTCCTAATAGAGAAGTGTGTATTAACCTCAATCTCCTTACCTCAAGAGGTGCACTAGCGACTGACGCTAGAAGCTGTAGCATTTAGCCTCCTTGTAGCGCACCTGCCTCCCATGCCGGAGATGCAGGTTTGTCCTGTATGGAGCAGGTAGAACTGGAGCGCTACAATGGTGCCTTGACCCGGATGGCAGTGAGGTTTAGGGGGTTGAGTTTAATGGGAGCCAGCTTATAGATAGCTGTGCAATGTGTATAAATCTCACTCTCCTGACCTCAAGAGGTGCACTAGCGACTGACGTTAGAGGCGGCATCCTTTAGCCTCCTTGTTAGCGCACCTGCCTCCCATGCTGTAGGCGCGGTTTGAGTCCTGTACGGAGTGGGTAGGACAGGAGCATCACGCAGGCAAATTATACCATTGCTAAATATACCTTAAATGTGTATTAACACTGTAGGTCACTGATTGACAGGAATTTTTTTCTTGGGGAAAAAAAGGAACATGCATTACAAAAGTAAATAAGATAAGTTTTCCATAAATATTTATTTTATGGCATTTTTTGGGATTTTGATGGCCGATCTCGTTCTGTGGTGAGTTTGAGAAAAATCCAATGAAATACATCTCTGTGTGTTTCTCACGCCTGTCCGTGTCAGACTCATCTCTGGTGATCTCTTCGCTCTTCAAAGCCCCTCCCCATCAGGTCCCTGCCTTGCTCTTTTTGGTAATTAGATGCTTGGAGGCTCTGTCTGTGCTCTTAAAGATCTCCACTTCAATAAGGACTCATATTCAGAGCTATTAAATCACAACAATACCGAGCTCCTCTGGCCCTTCCCTTTAATGTTACATCCTCCAGACTTGACCACAGCCAGTAATATTCTAAAGTGGTGGTTTCCTCTAAAATGTCTGAAATTTGAAATAATACATGACATCACAGAGCAAGAGCAAAAGTGTGTGTGTAGATCCTGAGAAAACAAGTGAGTAAAGGAGAGGGAGAGAGAGAGAGCAAAGTTTGTTCATTGTAAATTCAGCCTGGCTGTAAACTCAATTGCTAGTGCCAGCCGAGTTGGGGCTGCTCTCTGACCATCATTCTCAATGCTCTCTCCGGCCCATGTCCAGTTTTTTGCTTTGGTTATGATGAATGAGGTTCATGCTTGCATTAATATCTTGACTTTACAGCATCACAGGTGTTTTAGTCAGGGGCTAGCCTCATGACGTGCTGCTCTGGTCAGTCTCTGGCCAGGCCTTTCTACAGCCCTGATGGATGAGGTGGTAGCTCAACTGCACTGCTGAAATGCTCTGGCACCAGTTTCACTCCAAACATGCCAATGCAATTTGCCTGACGTGGTGTTTTTTTTAGAAGGTGCGGCATGACGGGGCAAATTGAATAGGAGGAGACCGCGACTGCAAGGGCTTGAGTTTCCTTGAGTAAATACAAGGATTAGCATTTGATTAGAGTGGTAGGTCACTAAGAAAATAAAAAAAACAGTAGTATTTAGCCCTTATTACAGAATAAGTTGAGCATTTTGACACAGGACTCGTGTTACAGACATTTTAATTAATGTAAGAAATGGTACACATCACAATTTATGTTGTTTTTTTCAACAATCAACAAAAATAGATTAATATCACTATAATTTGAGGGAGGACCCAATAGCAGATGCAATTTGAACATGCCTTCTTAACAATAAACAAAATACAAACCAAAACTCTCATGTGGGAGAGGAACAGCAAAACAGGGAAGAACAAACTAAAAGATAAACAAAGACAAGACTGACAGAAGTTCAGGAACCGACTGGAGATAAGGGGGGTTAACACAAGAGAGAAGAGCATGTGGCAATGAACAAACAAAGACACATACTCATACACAACACATGACAGCCAAGATACGAGTGTCAGGATCCAGTCACAAAACAATACAAACAAAGTGGAAGGATCCTGACACTATTGACAAGACACAAGAACACATGGCTATAAAAAAATCCAAAGCCATGTGTTCACACAAGACAGAACAAAACATGGATGTTAGAATCTAACCACAAAAACTATAAACTAAACCAACAGAAGTGGATCCTGATATTACCCCCCCTGTGAATCAGGACAGATGGGATGGAACTGGCAGGACAGACCAAGGTGGAACCGGCGGGAGGACAGACGGAGTTGTGACTGGTGAGAACTGGACATGCGGACCGTTGGCTGCAAGAGAGAGATCAGTCAGGACAGTGGCCGCTAGGCAGGTGTCAGACTGGGCGAATGTAGGGGACAGGACAGGTGGGGTACCAGCTGCTGGACAGAGGTCAGACAAGGTTGCAACATCTGTACTGAGTTCCAACAGGGCAGGGGCTGCTTGGAAGGGTGTGAGGCCTGCGAAAAAAATAAATGTAATGTAAAAAACTTTTTATTTTTAGTTTACATCACACTGTTTACATTTTGAATCCACAACTTTCAGTGTGGGTTTTTGGACCCCACTGTATTTATATTAAAATTGAAGCATATACATTTTTTAAAAGGTATTTCTTAACAGGAGTAACCCTTATGGTGTTGCCACTTATTATAAGTCACTGCTGACTGATGGCATGTTGGTTTCAGATGTCTTTTGTGTCTCAGGACTTTTGCATTATTTTTCCACTGGGAGTCACCATTATATATTTCTTGAGCAATGCTGCTGAATAATTTTATCTTCTGTACTGTATTCATCTGAAAGGCATCATACACACAAACCAACTGGAAATGTGGCCCTCAAGCTGCTCCTAAAGACAATATACATGCCAGAAACAACAAAGGTTTGCATGAGTATTCCTCCCAGTATAAACCACCTAAGGTATAAATAAATCTGCTCTTTTTCCTTCTTTTTTTTGTACACAGGCATCCCTACCATATGAATAAATGTCAGTGCACTAGCTAACAAAGTTTCAAACAAAGTGGCACTGGCAAACAAATGATGTTAGAACTTTTCTCAGAATTAACTTCACTTTTCGGTGCCATTTTTGCATATATTTTTAACAGCACTTTAAATATCTGCTCTCTAAATTAAGTGACCTGAGAAAGATTTTCAAGCTTAAAATTGAATACCTAGATAAACGTGACCCACATCCTCTCCCTCCAGAATTTATCCTGATGGCCCAGACTTATGGCTTTAATCATCTCTATAACTCTGCATTATTCTGTCCATGCAATGGGCTAAAAAGTTGTGTGACACCTTACAGTTTCCATACATATGTGGAATAATTTTGTGTTTCCCTTCAACAAAGAGGACATTTTGTTTGAATTCCAAAAGAATTACAATGGAGCAATTAAAATAAATCTTCAATTGCACTTCCATTAACCCTGGCTGGTTTTGCATTTCACTGCCAGCAACCCAGTGGATTTGAACTTTCTCTGATTTATGTTCTCTTCCTCCAGAAATCAGAGAGAAAAACACACCCCAAAATAGTTTTTCTCTTTTTGGGGTGGTGGGTTGAGTTGGGGTTATAGATAAAGACCTCATATGTTTTTTGCTCTAAGGAAATACATTTTCCAAATATATTAGAGCATGCCATAAATCTTACACTCCTAACAAAAGCCTTAAAGGGAATACGAGGGAGACAAAAATGAATATTTCATGCTCAAGAGTCTCTGCTGTATATGAAAATATTTTTATGTCACTATTTCGAGTGGTATTTTTTGGAAGTATGTTGAGATGTGATAAAGGAGTTTTAGCCGTAGGTCATTGTACTGCTTGTAAAAGACATGTTAGGAGGTACCATAAAACATAACCTAAGAATTTCAATTTAAAAGCTTCTTGTCCTTTCGGAGCAAAAGAAAAACACTGACAAAATGACATGCAGGTGAGTTTGAGATACTGTCACACCATCAGCCAAATTTTATTTGAAAAATAATTATAATTCTTGAACATAAAAATTAGGTCTGTTGATTTAACACATTAATTTAGTGTTATTTTAATTTCATTTAGTTTGTTATACATTTTTTTTTTAAATTAACGCAATTAATCATGCATTTTGACTCATAAGCACATTTCTTAATAAAAGTATGTACATTCCTACTATTGGAGCAATTCAAGCTTGAAGTACATGAAACTTTGTGTTTTACAAGTCACATCAGCAGGGGGCAGTCAACACGCCTCAACAAGCCTCACAAGCAGTGCAGCCACAAAATGAAAGCTGGTCAAACAGGACACAGGTTGCTTTACGTTTCTGAAATTGTGCATCTTCCTTACCTTTATTTGCTGCCTTTACATGAATCTTAGTCCCACCATCTTAGTAAATGAGGAAAGCGTACAAGGAATGGAAGCAAGGACAGAGGAATCAAAGCAAGATATTTTTGTAAAATGTTCTTGCCCCCTCAAGCATCATTTCAGAGCGCTGTCTTAGCACAGCTGAATAACCAAGGTGCTAAATCCTAATAATTATATATATATGGCCATACATCAGCACTGCTGTAATTTGGCCAAAGGCAATCTCTTTAGAACTACTAGTATTATGGCTTGGGCTGTTTCTAACATGTTATTGGAGAAACAAGGATGTGTGTGTGTGTGAGTGTGTTTGTGTGTGTATGAAAGAGAGAGAGAGAGAGAGAGAGAGAGAGAGAAATGTGGAGCATGTGTTGCACCTGTTGATGATGCTGTAGTCTGTTAATCAGCTTTCTGAAGATTTATTATTTTCTCAGTGGATTCCTCTCTATTTTGCAGTAGCTGGTGTGCAAGAGTCTTTCACTATAGAAACCGCAATGTCCTCCACTATTTTGAACAGCATGTCCTTTCCAATGTGGAAACTCCATGTAACACGGAGTTAAGATGGGCAAGGAGGAGGCGAGAACCGGTTATCAATATAAATAATATTTTAATAAAGAACTTAAAACAAAAGCACAAACAACACACAACGGACATGTCCGTAATTGATCTCTCTCTCTCGAACCGTCGTCACCGGCTGCCTTTATCCCACGCGCGCCCCATCAGGCCGATTGTGGACTGGACGTGCGACATTCCAGCCCGGCCCCGCAACCCTCCACTCCACACTCCTCCCGGCATTGCCTCAGGCAAACACGGCGGTCTTCCCTCGACCCCTCCGCATCTCTGGGGACGGCAGGGCACTCCTCCGTCCCCGGCAGTGGCTCCCTTGCTCCAGGCAGTTGGGGAATCCAGTCCCCACTTGCCCAGCGGACGGCGGCCGTTCTCTGCATCCGGGCGGTCGGGCCACTCCGTCACCCGGCAGATGGCAGCGGCGCTCCCCTGGGTGGACGGCAGTGTCGAGGACTCTGCGATGGGTATCCCTCCTCCTTCCCAGGTTTCGGCACAAATGTAAAACAGTTCAAGCTCACAGGCAAGGAAGAGGCGAGAAACCGGCTTGTCAACGTAAATAATAGTTTTAATGAAAAACTCAAAAGACAAACACACAGGACGACGGACATGTCCGTAAGGATGTCTGTCTGCTGCACCGCCCTCTGCGATCAGCCTTTATCCCTCTCGGTGGCTTGATTAGCCTAATACGGGACCGGGTGTGTCGAGTCACGCCCTCCGCCGTGCCACACTCCAGTAAGAGGTAAGCGCCTTGAGTTTGTGTATTTAATCAGTCTGTTGTGTCTCTCAGCTGTGATGAGCCGTAATGATGAGGTTGTTCATTTAAAGCCGTTTAAAGCTATTTTCAAGCTTTAGTAGTGTAGTAGTAATACGAGCATTCACAGAGTGTACATTCAATCATACATACATACATTAATGTGCAAAAATCTTAGGCACATTGTATATTTTTTCCCCCTAAAACATTTGTCTTAAACGGTTATCATATATATATATTCTGTTTTAGTCAGTAGGAAATATACATTTTAGATTTAAAAATTCTCTTTGCATATAGAATTGAATAGAAGAACAAGGACCTCTACAACAGATGTCATGGCCCCCACAGAGCCCGACTCTCAACATCATTGAGTCAGTCTGGGATTACATGAAGAGACAGAAGCAATTGAAACCTCTATGAAGCTTGGAACATCACACCGTTTTTCACAAGTGCCTAAAACTTTTGCACAGTACTTACAGTATATATGGTATTCATAATAATTTATATAGAATTATCTTTATTTGGGGGGCTTTCTCTGCAAATATTGATACAGTTAATTAATTAAACATTTATTTAATTAATAACTCACCATATCATGTAATCACTTTGATTAAAAAGTAAATATAAAATGTTTAACTTATTTTGTTAAAAGTAACATTTAAAAAAAAGTATTCAGACAAGAAACCCCTTGTAACAATAACATAAAAATTACATATAAAGTTCTATTTTGATATTTTTTATTTACCATAATTTTATATATATATATATATATATATATATATATATATATATATATATATAAACGGACCTACACAGTTACATTGTGATGACATAACCAAACAAATTGTTGCACTGACATAACTTTGATAGTCTCATATTCGTCTTGACGACATTGTTTTTGTATGTTTGGGCAACGTTCCAACAACCAAAAAATATTTTAATTACAGAAACATTGCTAGTATGTTTATCTTTACATTCTGTCAATATAGTAGTATGTTTTAAATACCAGCTTACTTGTAGAAAACCAGGGCTGACTTTAGATTCTTGGCACAAGGTTGAAACACTGATTTTGTTGGGTAAATCTAACATTGTTAAATAAACATGCGCAATACTCAGATTCTCTGTGCTGCACTCTAGTTGCTTAACGGTTTTGACTACAAAGAGAAATTTCACATGCATACATTCAAAAAATTTCTTTCACTAGCGAAATTAATACAATTATTTGAATAATCACCTTTTACAAGTTGTTGGCAAAGATTTTCATTGAAGTAGTAGTAGTTTTCAAATGGCATATTGAATGTCTCCTTAAAGATAATGACATAACACTTACTCGCATAAGTTATCTGGAGACTAGAGTACCACATTACTATAACGTTCTCCATGGCATCCACATTTTTTTTCTTGACCGCGGAAGTGTTCCACTATTCATAATGGACACCTGGTTTAATTTACCGGTTTCCAGTGTTTTCACTTGCATCTGCATATGTTCTTAGCAGATAATGTGATGGTTAGTGTATTCAATTTGTGAAAATTGTCACAAAAAAAGGTGTGAGGCTCCATGGTACTGATACATTAGAGGATCGTGATGACCGTTTTTCGACAATGCCTCACCCATCAAAGTTTATGGATTGGGTGGATGAAGTGTCTTGAAGCTATGGACTAGTTAGTTACACTGATATCATAAACCTTTTCAAGTTGATATGACAACCAACAACTGCACAATTTCAGCCTGAACAAATTTTTACTCTAACTAACACTTAAAATGGTTGTTGTTCTCCATCTAAAAATGCCCATATTGGTAGTTTCTACATGGTTTCTTATGAAGACCGTAACCAGAGAAGAGTCCCACTGCAATCAGAAGAATTATCATGGTGCTGCCCAGTGGTTGGCCAGAAAAATCATGGTTTAATTAGCAATGTTTTTTTAAGGACATGGCCACAACATTTCTGTAATGTTAGCAAATGTTATTAAAAAATAGAACTTTACCAATACGTCCTTACAACAACATCATAAAGTGACATTACGCTGACAATAGATTGACTAACTGGCTGGCCATGTCATCAGAAAGTAATGTGTTTTCTGGGGAATTGTTCTTTAGCATACTTGCTCCATCTAGACTATAAATAAATAATTTGATACAGAAAAAAAAACTGTGTTGAGCGCTGCCAGATAGCTATGTACTGGCACCGTCTCAATGGATCAGTGCAGAGAGATTCCAGGCATTTTTAATGGATTATACATTATACAAAGTGAAGATGAGTTATGTTCTCAAACATGAAACGGTCCATGGTTTCCTGTGCATCCTGGAAGAGCTTTAGAAGTTCTGATGCTCAGATTACACATTCCCCTGCTCATCAGAAAAGAGCATCGAGAGAGAGGGAGGACTTATCTCTCTTTCATGAACATATGAATGAACAATCAGTGCAGGTCTTCTTCCTACCTAACTCTTTGTACTGAGGAATCAGATACATCTCAGACAAATGAGAGGAGCCCCTTCAGTCTCCTCTCTGTGCCCCGGTCTCCTCCCTTTCACCCATACAGTCACTCTATTCTTCTGTGGGCCTGTCTAAAGTGTGGCCCTGCTGCAGGCTTCAACGGGCTGCAGTGATGGGGCTGAAGCTCTGCGCTTTAATAAGGCTTGTCTGTCAGCGCTGGATTCCAGCGGCCACACAACCCCACCCTAATCCTGCCAGTCATCTCGTTCCCTTTCCCTCTAATTCTTTGTCAGGATTGCCAGCGCCTCTCATTTCTCAGAAACATCTTCCTTGTTTATGGCTTAGCCTGGTCGGTATAACAGATCTTGTGAAAATGCAATAAAGACCCATGTCACTTCAACAACATATTTAAAGCTTGTATTGCATTGAGTTTCCATGTATTTCTTTGTCTTGCATCCATGACCCAGGCACATTCATTGTTTTTTTTCTTTCTACCTTTCATAGATATTGGTGATACTGTGTGTCTTGAGATTTGAGATGCATTGTAGGAGTACGATCAGCTGTAGTCTGACTGTATTCTTGCTCCAGTTAACTCTCTTAATAATAAAAATGTCCCATATTGCACATCTATTTTGATGTGTTCATTTTCACATATATGATGATTGCATTTGTAAGAGGCAGCTCTCAGATGTTACAACAATATATTTATAATGTATGTAAATCAGGGTTATTATACTAAAACTAAGACTATAACTATTGATTTAAAGGTATTTTCTCAAACTAAAATACTGTTAACACAAAAATGTGTAACTATGTATGAAAATCTAAAAAGAGCAGTTGAAAAACGAAATAAAATGTTTCTATTTGTCAGGGCTCCCGATTGATCAACATGATTTCCCTGTGTGTCTTCGTGTTCCCTGGCCATGGTCACAATGCTGATTTTCTGAAACTTTATTATTGTGCCTGCTCGATATCAGCTGCATCTGCTCTCTTTTACCCCAGTTTGATTTCTTGCCCTATGTATTCTTCCTTTGTTTTCTTTTCTTTGCCATATTGTTTTGTGCCATTTGCCCAGTCAGTTCTAGCCCAAGTTCTCTCTGTCGGTTTGTTTTATTTTATTTTATTGTCTATTAATGTTCAGTTTACCTGGCTTTCGACTCCTGCCTGCTCTCTGCCCCCTGGTTTTGGTTGCCTTAAGCTGTTCACCCAGCTTTATCCCTCACCTGTTTATGGACTATTCTTTATCTTGGATCTACAGATTTACTCAGCGTCCGCACACGATCTCCATCTCTAGCCTGGACGCTTATTCTGATCACCTGTTATTTTTTGACCAACACCATTCTTTTAAAAAAAAAATTACATTTTAATTCTACTCACCATCTGTATTTGAGTCCTCCATATCCTGTCAGAACAATCTGGAAGGCATGTACTCAGCAGAGGGTGCAGTGGAGATGGAGTAGGTTGCATTGTTAGGGCATCGCAAGTGGCCATCCTAACCAACCAGCTTCAGCATCTCCGGATCGACCGGGACACCATTTTGTCTGCTGCCAACATTGTCAACACCATGTCAACCCTCTGCTGTGCTATACCTGTGAGCTCACTACATGTCATTAGATTTTCACACTATGCACTGTTGTGTTTTCTCTCCAGCCCTCAAAGTTCTCCGCTGAGAAAGCTAAAGTGGCATATGTCATTACACTGCTCACGGTCATGTTCGCAAGTGGAGAACTCCAGTTTGGGATTCTAAGGCTCCATTTTCTGTCAATTTTAAAAGATTCTCTGAGGAAACTATCAAGGTATTCGACCGCTCTGTCTATGGAAAGGAGTTCGGCTCGTCATCTGGCCATGTCACATCAGGGGGAGTGGTCTGTGGCAGACTATGCCATTGAGTTTCATACTCTTGCATCGTCCAGCAAGTGGAATGTGGCAGTGCAAGCAGATAAGTATAGGATGAATTATACTCCATCGACCTTCCTCTTCAGTTTGATGATCTGGTGGCTTTAGCATTCTGGGTTGAAAACAGACTGTGTCTTTGTCACAGAACCTGCTCTGCCCATTCCACATGGACACTGAGGGAATCCTCACCTCCGCCTACAGCCTCGCTGTGAAACACCCAGCCTGAGTCTAAGGAGAGGCAGCGCCACCATATCAAAGGACTTTGTACGTGGAAAGGTTGGTAATTTGTCTGTCTCTGTCTCTGTTTAAAAGGCAATGCTCGCTAGTAATTAGGGGAATACTGGCAAGCACGACACCTCTTTTGGATTCCCCTGGCATGCACACTCTCCTTCCTACTCCCCGGAGGTGGGAACGCACATCTCAACAGTTCCCCATCCTAATTTAATTGACACTGATCTGGTGGTCAAGTGGGGAATTCCCACCAAGGATCTTCTCACTCCATTGAATACTAGTGACTACAACGACCAGCCCCTCACCAAGGTCTCAAAGATAACATCTCTGGTGAGTTTACTTATTTCGGGCAATCATCATGAAGAAGCTTTATCTCATGAACTCTCCTTTTGTGCACATTATTCTAAGAAACCTATAGATATCTAGACTTAATCCCCACATAAATTGGTGTGAGAACTCCATTAGGGCCTGGAGTCCATACTGTGCCTATCACTGTCTTGATTCGGCCATGTCTCCTGTTTCTCATTTCTCTGTGTTGCAGGATGGGGCAGACTCTTCCTCCTCACCACCCGTACAATTGTTCTGTTGATCTCCTCCCAGGCACTTCTCCTACTCTTGGACATTTGTACTCTTTGTCGGCTCCCAAATGGGAGACGATGGACCAGCACCTTCAAGAGTCTGGCCTCATCCACCCCTTTTCTTATTTGGCTAGGAATCTGGTCCAGGGATCTTCTATGTGAAGAAGAAGGATGGCTCCTTGCTTACTTGTATTGATTTTCATGGGCTGAATGACATAACTGTTAAAACAGTTATGCTCTGCCAATTGTCTTGGGGCAAGCTTCTTCATTAAGTTTAACCTTCGCAATGCCAACTATTTAGTTTGAATTAAGAGGGGGAAGCATGTAAGACAGCCTTTAACACCCACACTGGCCACTTTGGGTAACGGTTCATGCCCTTCGGGCTTATCAGTGCTCCAGCCATCTTGTAACAATCATTAAGGAAGTGCTATGAGGTATGATAAATCAGTTTGTCTTTGTGTATCTGGACCACATTCTTATATTTTGTCATGTCCAGCACATCCAACGAGTGTTGGAGAGGCTGCTGGAGAACCAATTGTTCGTCAAGTTGGAGAAGTGTGCATTCATGTCCAGTCGGTTCTGTTCCTGGGGTATATTATCTCAGTTGAAGGGAATCACATGGATACATTTAAGGTAAGGGATGTCTCCAACTGGCCGGTGCCTGACTCCCACAAATCACTCCAACAATTCTTAGGATATACCAATTTTTACCATCACTTTATTCATAATTTCAGTCAGGTTGCCACACAGCTGACTGTGCTCACCTCCACAAAGATGCCCTTCTAGTGGTCTCCTGCAGCCAAGTATCTGTTTGAAACCCTTAAGTCTCAGTTTATGTTGGCACCCTTTCTGGTGATACCAGACCCTGAAAGACGAAAGGTGGAAGCATCAGAAGTTGGAGTTGGGGCAGTTCTTTCCCAGCGATCCTCTGATGAGAAAGAAGATCTTTGAATTAATGAATGAATGTTTCATTTATACAGCGCTTTTCTGACACTACACTCAAAGTGCATTACACAGTTAACAGGGGGTTCTCCTCAACCACCACCAATGTGCAGCATCCACCTGGATGAAGCGATGGCAGCCATAGTGCGCCAGCATGCTCACCACATATCAGCTATTGATGGAGAGGAGAGAGTAGATTTATAGAGCCTTGTGCTTATTTCTTTCATAGTGAGAACTATGACATTGGTAACAGAGAGTATTTGTCAGTATAGCTGGCACTGGAGGAGTGGCAACACTGGTTGAAGGGAGCGGCTGTTCAATTTTTGGTGGGGATCTATAACACAGGAACCTAATAGCGCAATGTAATTTTTGCTGGGCATTTTTTTGTAAATAAAGCACAATCTATTATGAACCTAATTTACATGGAACGAAAGCGTATTTGAGCAGAAATGAATGACTTAATTTAAATACTCAAGTTGAAGCAGAATTTCAGTGGTAACTGCACCTGTTTAAACTAGATAGTGGGTAGTTAGTGAATAAGACAGTTTTTTTTGCACTGAAATACCATGTGCTACAGTGGTGCAACTGTTTAGTGAATTAACTACTTTTTTTCTGAGCCTGTGCACTGAGAGAGTGAAAAACACACAGGTATGTGTCTGGTGCTCTTCCCCCTTCAGCACAGGATACAGTCCTGTGGCTAACCACAGGAAACGTGTGCTAACATGACATAGATACACAATTTTTTTTACTCAGGCTGTAAAACATGCAAATAGAGGAATTAATCATCTCTCTTCCATTCTTCTCCCTGGCCTCATCCAGGTGTCATGTTGCAACTGCCTTCAGAGACCGAATAAGTAAGAGGACACTGACCACTTGAAGAATACTGAATATATGAAATTGCAATGCTCAATATGGCAGGTGTAGAAAAGGAAGTCACTGATTTCAGACACCATTGTTGCCAGATTTTATTGGTGATTTGAAATATATTTTTGATATGTCAGCCAGTTTTGGAGATTTCAGTCATTCCCCATTGAAGTAGATAGGACCTGTAGGCTACCAAAAAGGTCTATGGTATCTGGAGAGCTAACTGTTAGCTTTTCCATTAATTTCAATGGCTATTGCTTGACGCAGGACCCCGATAAAAGTATGTACTGTACTTTGAAATACAGAACAATGTTTCACTAAAAACATATTAGAACTAATAACTTCATAAGGATGTTCCATTTACATTATTTTAAAAATGTTGGTTCCTAACCTTTACATTATGTTAGACAAAGATGTTGGAACATTCCTTGTGAGTTGGGATGCCACTTCTAGTGTTTCATGTCAGTGGCTTTCAGCGACAGAACGGTATGAATATAATTTAGGGGTGGATAAGCCTGAACTCATTGTGTGAAATAGCAATGTCAGCTCACTACCAAGTCCTACCCGTAGGGAAGGATATCTAACAAAGTACATTCGCCTTTATACTTCTGGCACTCAGTCAGTCCTCGGAGTAATTGAAATGCAAGCAGGGCTTGGTGGTTAATTAATGACAATCATTAGGCGGTCTCTAACTGTTACCATTAACCTTCTCAATCAGAGGAACAGCACAGTCTCCATGCTCCCATAATTCCCTGTGTTCCCAGAGTCAAGCAGACACACGCATTCCTTTGGAAATGCTGCCTGCCCCTTAAAATAGTTCAACTCCAGATAGACTTTAAAGGCCACCAAATCTGCTGCTTAAATATTTGAGGTTAATTTACACCATTGCATATCACATCAGAGTGATGTAGTGTGCTACGTTCAGGAGCTGGTTTGGTTATTAGCAATAATGAATAATTACCAAAAGATAATCATTAATTATTAAAATCAATGGAACATTGATTAGAATTTACACTACCGTATTGATCCTATTGAATTCAACAATCATCAAAGATAATTATAATTAATCAAAATCAATAGAATATTAATAAGGATTAATCTTGCTGGGGCACCACCCTGGAATCAGGGACTAATAACCAGACCATATAATAATCTCAATATTAGATTGCTCTCTTAGGAAAATCGACGTCTGGAGAACATACATTTTCAAAATGAATCAATGAAGGCTTGAATCCAAGCACTGACATCCCCTGCCAGCCTTTGACACAGGTCTCCGCTTGTACGATAACTTGGGAACAAAGCTGAGCTTTATCACCAAGTTATCTACTAGCCAAATGTTTGTGAGGAGTCGTGTGTGTGTGTGTGTGTGTGTGTGTTTAGTACGACACAAAGAGAGAATAAAGTGGTGGCACCGAAGACCGTTTCGTCATCGTGGGAGAGAAGGCAGCGGTTAGTTTATAACTCGGAGATGCGGTGAACGGCTCGTAAACCGTCCCATGTTCTTTGGTTCTTTAATGGATAAACTCAGTGTGCCGGTTTCATCCGCGATGGCATAAATACACAACAGTCCAACGTGGTTGGATTACAACACAGCAAAATCGAATTTGTGATAACAGTACATTACATTAATACCTTGAGTATTATTAGCAGCAATGAGAGGAATTGGCGGCCAGTAAACTGTACAAGAAATAACCTTGATACACAAGAATAACACACTATAATATTCTATCGCTGCCCGTATGTAAACCTCTTACTTGGATTGCATGAGGACGCAGGTAGAATGTGTGTTCATCCGTCCTTACTCCTAACTCTGACTCGGTTCTTCGAGGCTCGGGTGAGGGAGGCCGTGTCTTCTTTTTCACTTCTGCAGGCAAACGGATGAAGATGGGTTTTGCTCGCCAGTCTCCTTCGGATCCGTTAAAGTGTTCGGAGTAACACAGAGTAATCTCAACTCGTCCAGAGAGATTGTATGGCCACAGTTTCAAGTCATATGTTACTTCCTTGTGCAACGAGGCAACACCTGAGAGATGCGATGAGCCTCGTCTACGCACGGCACGTAAAGTCACTGAAAGCAATGCCCAGAAGGATCTCAGAGGTATTTCTACTCCCGATGACATCATGGTTGAGATGCTTTCTGCTGTGCGCCTCATCCAATAGGAGTTGAGAGTTTGATCCTTTTGAATTTCACATACAGGTGTGAAGTGAGCAAGGCTTCATGGGATTTGTAGTCTGTTTTGGACTACCTTTGTTTGATTTTGGCATGATTTTTATCAGTACGATTTATGACTGTGTGTGTGTGTAGGCCTCAATCAGGCTTTACGACTTTGTCTTATATCTGAATACATGAGGCCCAACAGTGTTTAAAGTGATTTACTCAGCGCAATACACTTACACCTTTCTCTAATTTCAGAGCAGGAAAACACAGGACAAGGTGGAAATGTATTTGGGCCTCGGCACACCAATTTGTGTGGAGAACATAATTAATTAGTTAAACAACATGCAGTATTAGTGAAATGCAGTGGAATAAATTTCAAGATCTAGCCTTTATACATTTCTAGAAATGAAAATGGAAAAAAAAGCATTTTTTTGTGTAATCCAGCATGTGCAGGAATTTTCTGAATATATTTACACTCTATGAAGTATATAAACCTCTATGCAGCATTTAAACATTTTTGGAAATAAAGGATTAACCAAATAATTACCTTAATGTGGATATAAATGTGGTCAACTTACAGTCAAGCTCCGCTATAAAATCATCACTTCTTTGGTCAGGAATTGTGCTCAGGTTGCTTAATAAATCCTTATGTGTGAAATGTATGAAACATTTGTCGTTAATATGTTCAGACATTTCAAACAGACATTTCAAGAAGTGGAAAATGTGTATGATATAATTAATACTCTTTACAAGCTTAGATTTCTAGGATGTGCACAATTTATGGAGACTGCAAACAAAGTCAAGAATGCGGCCATTCGATCTGGACTTAAAATCACCATGTGCATTTTCATTCATAAGGTTTACACTGTAGTAATATTGGATTCACAGACCTCATCATTGCTTTGTCATTTTCTATATTTAAAAATTTAAAATATAGTATATAGTATTATGCCTGTGCTTGTTGGATGATCAGTCTTCCGAATATTTTTTTCTATTATTCGGATGAATTCATTATTCATTTTGAAGTCATTATTCGTGCCTTTC
This sequence comes from Moxostoma hubbsi, assembly GCA_032164185.1. Lineage (NCBI taxonomy): Eukaryota > Metazoa > Chordata > Actinopteri > Cypriniformes > Catostomidae > Moxostoma > Moxostoma hubbsi. The sequence goes on from JAVLUX010000021.1 coordinate 34,404,481, forward strand.
CGAATAAGGTATTTGGCTTCAGGCACATCCCTAGACTTGAGACATGCATAACAAAATTGTATGTTTATCAAGCACAAGACACAAAACACACAGTAAACATAAACATCGCACATTGTCCCCCCAATGCTGGTGTCGTTGTTGCGAACAAGTTTTCTCAAATAAACATTCCCCCCAATGTTCACACAATCTTCTCCATTCAAAATACCAGGGAAAAGGTTTATTCTCTGCATCACTGCTGTGAATGCATTTCAGGCGGCTCATCATTTATGCTTGAATACAATAAAGGCAGAAACATTATTATATCCCTTTCAACCAGCCACAGTAATAGAGGCACAAATGCCCCCCTCTGCTGTGTAGCTGGTTGCAAGGCAGTCGCCAAAATTAAGCCAAGCACACCATATAATGATTACATGTTGTGCTACAGGCGAGAGCCATGCATTAATTCCTCTGTTTGCCCATCTAGCAGCTTGGCAGCAATTACAGGGCATTTTGAACTGGGCACTTTGAAAGAGTTACTAGGCTCTGCTAGTAATCAATAGGGTTGTTCCGACAGACATCTCTGTTCTGGAAGCCCCATTTTTGTAATCGGGAGATTCATTCTCTTTTAGAAAAAGGGGCAACAGAGGATATTCCCCCTTCTCAGAGAGAATGTGGCTTTTACAGATTTTATTTTCTGTCCCCAGCTAGCATTTTGTCATTACGCTCTGTTTAATGATGCTCAGAGTGGGACGCGTTCTCCCTGCGAGAACAGGCTTTTGGGGCTCATGATTGTGGCGTCTGCTGTCATTCCCCTGGACATGTTGCATGCAAGGCCTTTTCAGTGCTGGAAGGGACTTGAAGGGACTTCAACCACTGATGCATGCACTTCATCCCTTCAAAGTGATACGTGGGTACTACCAAACTCTGCTGCCATGGAAACTGACCTGTCTTCTAATGTTGCGTGTTCCGTCGGGACAGGTGTGTCACCACAAAGTGATAATGATAGATGGATGTGATAATGACATTATGGTAGTGTCCTACATCAATTGCCAGGGAGGGATACGCTCTCATGCCATGCTAAGAATGGCACATTGCATTCTTCTGTGGGAATGGGACAATGTACAGTCTCTATGAGCTATACATGTTTCGAGCATACATCCTCTGATTATGGAACAAATCTGGAGGAAGTTTGGAAGAGCACGTTCACTTCAAGCTAGATGTCACACTGTTCCCTCTGGTTTTCTCTCTCACCCCCAGCACCACTGGGCATTGATGCACTGGCTTGATGCATTTTCATCGATCAGTCTGCTGCACGCAGTTCTGCAGAGGGATCGGGAGGATCGGGTTCGGCTTCTGTTAGTGGCGCTGTATTGGCCATCTCAAGTATGGTTTTCGACTCTGGTCTCTCTCCTGGAAAAGACCGAATGAACATGTTGTCCCAGGTGCAGGGCAACATTTGGCACCCCTGGCTGGAATTGTGGAAGTTATGGGTGTGAACCCTCAATGGGGCACTCTTTAGAATGAGGGTTTATCCCCTGCTATGGTTGATACCATTCTAAATGCAAGAGCTCCATCAACAAGGAGGCTATATACGTTTAAGTGGCATATTTTTGCTTCCTGGTGTTCAGTGCGTGAAAAAATCCGAAGTGACAATCCAGTTCACTGCCCTATCAGTACAATGCTTGAATTTTCGCAGAAGCATTTTTGGAGCTGGGGTTGCCCTGGCAGTCCTGTCCATCCTGTACGCATCCCTTTATGGGATTTATCTGTTGTGTTAAAGGCACTCTTATGTGCCCCGTTCAAGCCCTTGACAACAGTTACTGATAGGTTTTTGACTCTCAAAATGGCCATGCTAGTGGCATTGATATTGTTTAAGAGAGCCGGTGATTTGCATGGCCTGTTGTTTAATCCCTTGTGTATAGATTTTGCACCAGGGTGTTTAAAGGTTGTGTTAAGACCTTGCTTGGACTATTTTCCAAAGGTTATTTCTATGCCATTTCTCTCGCAGACCATTCATTTTCAGTCCTTCTTTCCTCCCCATTTGAGTCAGAGGAGCATGAAAGTTTAAATATGCTTTGCCCAGTTCGGGCTCAGCAAGTTAATGTTGACCATACTAGCCAATGGCATCAGAACAGTGGTTTGTGTGCTTTGGTGGCCACAACAGAGGTTTTTCGGTGTCCAAGCAAAGACAGTTTCATTGGATTATTGATGCAAATTTGAGTGCTTATGAAACGCATAGTTTGCCTGTGCTTTCAGGAATTTGAGCCCATTCTACGAGGAGCATGGCATTCTCATGGGCTTTGACTAAATGTTCTTGCTTGGAGGGCATTTGTATGGAGGCAGGGTGGTCTTCTCTGCATACATTTGTTAGATTTTATAATCTGGATGAGGGTTTGACTCCTGCTTCCCAGGTTCTCTTTGTTGGAAAATGAGTAAATTCATAATTCCTTTTATTCAGATGCTTTAGCATCTTGTACTTGTACACCAATGTATGCTTGCCACACGGGCTAAGACAGTTAGGAGCTACTGTTTCACATGGCGTGAATGTATATCGAATGATACACTGCGTAGCTGGCCATTCTCTCTAGCAGCTGCGTAGGCTCATGCCTTTAGCAGAAAATTTGACTCGGTGGAGTGAAGCGAAGCGCCTTTATGTAGCCCATGATTTAGCTCCCTAGAGGGCATCACTTAAGCGCCAACATCCAATAAATTGCCGTGATTATATAAGGGCTTCATCAGAGTTAAGTTAGGGTAGGCTAGGGTAAAAGTTAGGCTAAAGAAAGGGTTAGTGTTAGGGTTAGGATTAAGTTTATCATCATTGTCATCATAATCCAAACTTGCAAGCGTTTAGAAAAAGCCTGGCTGTCAATAAAATATTCAAAACGATGGCACTGAAATCCTGGATTGTTTTCAAGATTTGGTGTTGTTCAACATAGCTTTATCAAAATAAATGTTTTACCTCTTAAGAATTATCCAGTCAGGACTGGAACTAGACAAAAGTTTGACTAGTCTTTATGAAAATTATACTTGATTTTTTTATCTTAGTGTATGTGTTAGATTTTCACAGTGTAGTACATTTTATGTGTTGTCTCTTTCTCAGGTTCTCGCTGATTCTTGACCTTTTAACACCATCTCAGTTGCATCAACAGCTGCCATGCTCTGCAGAACTATGGCATGCCTGTGTGTGCATGTGAATGTGAAGATTCCACATGTGCCAGAGCATTTGATTATGCTGTTCCTCTTGGTTTGATCTCCTGTCTCTGTCAGGAAGCTGTGTTGATTTTAACATGTCAAACCTGTAAATCACCCCTGAGGTATGGTCTCTCTCTCTCACTCACTCACTCTCTCTCTCTCTCTCTCTCTCTCTCTCTCTCTCTCTCTCCCTCTGTCACAATTTTCATTTAGTCTTTTAGTGGATTAGTGGTTTAATGCCTGTAGCAAGTAGAGACATGAAAACTCATTCCAATGGGTGAAGGTATGAGAGAAAAAGAGAGAGAAATAAAAAGAACAAAATAAGCAGTGTTCCAGAACTGCATATATACTTTCAGCGTAGGCGGACGCCTTCTAAGGAAGCTTCCTATCTGAAATTGAATTGTGAATTCACGCACCGCATGAACAAAGGAAGAGAGTGGAGGACTAAAAATGCAGGATAATGGGTCTTTATTGAATAAACCAAAGTGACAACAGAAAAAGAAACACAGTCCAGGACGACTAAATAAAAATGGGCTGGAGAAAAACAGGATACAAAACTGGATTCACTTCAGACAGGACAGAGAATTCAGCCACAAATAAATCTGACATCTCAAACCGAATTGACCAAACCTAAGCACTACGTAAAGACAGATTGTGACCTGGACATGCAGCACAACGCAAAGCGCGCCTAAGGTCACGAGAGACAGACACAAACATTGACGCTAATGCATGCCGCCAAGATCACAAAAAGAGCAATGCACTCACTCCAATAACAGACAAGACATGAGAACACATTACAATGCCAATAAGGCAAGCCATGCATTCTTACACAAGACACAGACTAGACAAGACACTAAACATGAATGTCAGAGCTCAGCCACAAAGATGACATAACTAACCGAAGTGGCTGAACTCTGACAGATTTGCTTGTCGAATGTCTTGCCGCTAGAATACGGGATGTCCTAGGAATATGGGAAAGACTGGCAACCCTACTTAAGATGCTGCCTACTTAGGCAGTACAATATAATTTGGAACAGCACGATTCCAACTCCAGGCTTGCAGATTTATCTGGTCTGGCTTTGAGAGTGGCATGTTTTCAGGACAGGTGGAGAAAGGCAGTGAAGAGCAGGCTGCTGCTTAGCTAGCAAGGAGATCACGCCAGAACTGCTGCCATAACATGAATGTAAGCCATAAATCCTGCCATTCCTGATCTCATTGCACAATATGGCCCCTCACATCTCATCTCCTTGCACTCATTCTCTCTCCATCTGGATCCCAGCTCTGTTTATTCCCAGCTTGCTGCATACTCCAAAGGCCAGTGAAGTAATTATTTCATAAAATAACACCTCGTCCTGGCAGATGACTGATCTCGGCATGCTCTTTAAAGGCTGAGGTGTGATCGAGTGTGGCCGGTAGGCAGCCAGGAGAGAATAACACACCACAATCAAACTGGAGAAATGCTTGGCACGGCCGAGCGATGGGAACAACAGCGAGCATCTGACATCTTGTCTTTCGCCAGAATAAATGTATCAGTTATAACACAGAAAGGCAACTGCCTAATTTAGCACATCTTTTTCATGGTAATAATTAGATCTGTATGTGAAGATGTAAAGAATTTAACGCCACACTAGACACACAGTCCTCAAAGCTCAGGCCCTGGGAGCGTTGAGGGTGTGATCAAAGCTTGGAACTTGCAATATGCTTGTGATTTGCTTTCTATGAAGGCCAGAACGCAGCTGTGCCACTTAATTTTTAGTGTACTAAACTGCTGCATACTGTAGGTTGCATATGCTGCCTGCCAACAGATAGCAGCAGCTGCTGAGTATTTGAGTCTAAGTTTCCTGCCAGAGGCCTCTCTCTCTGCTCTAATGCTGCATTCTAGGGATGTGCAAAGCCGGTGCTTGAAGTGGACGGGTACTCACAGGTATGCAGTACCTTCCCTTCAACTGTATAATTTAGTCTACAGGTTAGGCAGAATTTCTTGAGTATCATCAGTTCTCAGAGTCTCCCGGTATGGTGTAATTTCTTTATTTGATGTAAGGCAGTGGGTGATTCAAATCGGCCCACCAATCACTTTTTATCTAAACTTCCGACTGATTTTGATAAAATTGCATCCCAGTCTAAACAAATGAGGGCTCTCTGCACAAAACTCAGTGGTGAGTTTAACAACACTCAGGGGTGCATGAAACAGCATCAGCAATCGTCAAGCAATCCATGATCCTGTTCTGAACAGAAGATCACATGTTTGACTTGTCTGGGCATAGTCCAGTTACACTGCTCCCCAAAACAAGAACCAGCAACTTTTAGGTGAGCACATTTTATCGTGTCTTAATCAATCAAACATATTTATGCAAATTGGTTAGCTGCTGGGTGCAGTCAAAACTACAGACTTAAAAATTCATCACAGCTGTTTCAGAAGTGATGTCAGCTAATATGCACAAACTTTTTTAGCAAACTGTAAATCGATGATGAAAATTGAACCTTCAAATAAAATACAAAGAAAAGTATGCTTTTACTCTCAATTCTTTAACCCTCTGGGGTCGACGGATGCGCCGGCGCATCCTGCTGGATTTTTTCATCATTACAACGGAAACAACCACAACTCCGCAAATACTTATCACACAAACATGAAACATATGTCTAAAGAAAGCTTAAAATGTCTACTTTTAAATAAAACAATTCAAATTTAAAACAAATATTCCCCTGCAACGTAATCTGTATGAAACAAAGCGATGCACGGTTTCTCCTGGCTCAGCTAATTATACCTAATGTGATCCCACCCACGGGCCAGAGCGCGCTATTCATATGATAATGTGCTGAGACGATCAATGCAAATGGTAAACTCCCCCGACTGTGCCTTAAAAACATCTAGTTCATTCACTTTTCTGCACGTTTGGAAGATGCACGATACACAGGTGAGGAAACTCCTGGATAGTGACGAAGAGTTAACATTTTCCTCAGATGATCGGGACTTCGATGAGCGTTTGCATTTTGAAGATAGATTTGATCCAACCGAGGATACAGTTTCGGATGAGAAAGTAATTTTGTTTTACTTATATTAGTTATTTTATATAAACATGTACATATTTTACAAGTGAGACTGTTTCCAGACTTGCCAGCCAGGATTCAGAGTATTGAAATTTGGAATATGACTCCTAATAAGCAAGTTTTAGTTACATTTAAATGCTGTTTTGGTTCAAGCAGGCATTTAAATTGTATGCTGTATGATATAAATATGATGTGTAATATGATTGTATGATACATATTGTTCTCCATTTACTAATGATTATCTACGCAAGTATCTGGCTCATTCAAAAATTAATTGGTAACACTTTATAATGGTCCGTCATTAATAGGTAACCATGCAGGAATTAATGCAGGACAAATGAGTAGTACTACATTAACACTTTAGTTACTACTATTAACTAATATGGAAACATGATTAACCAATCAGTAAGTAATAGTGAACTGATGACTGAGGTAGTTCAGTGTTAGGTAATCAATAATTACTGAATTGATCGGTCTCATTGAGAACTATCAACTAACTCTGGCTAATTTAAAATAACTACTAATTAATTGCTTATCAAAATATGAACATGTGTCTATAATGTGAATGATTATGTTTTTATTGTGAACAAGATCATGCATGGGTTCTTTGTGGAAATTAATTTCTGAATGTAACAGGTCGCTAAATCAAGGCTACTGTGTCTGATAGAGTAACATAGTCAAGTAGTCAAGGATGTAACCACATATTCATTATTGATCGGCACCAAATTTAATAATTTAGTAATTAACCATGGAAAAATCCCATATTAGTAGACCAATATCAAGAATATTTGATATTGCTGAAAGTTTTTTTTAATATAATTCTGGTAACCCATGAGTAATGAGTCAAGTGTTACCACATAAGTATGAAGGAATTACTAATGATATAGACCATTATTCTAAAGTGAGGTAACATGAGGTAACAAATTATTAATTAATGAGATCTTACTGTTTCCTTTTTTGGGAGTTATTACTTACTCGCTATTACTTACTTATACAGATCATGTTTCCATATTAGTAAATAGTTGTAACTAAAGTGTTAATTTATTACTACTCATTAATCCTGCATTGATTCTTGCATAGTTACCTATTAGTGATAGACCATTATAAAGTGTTACCAATTCATTATATGTGCCAGGCAATGAAAGGCTAATTTCCCATAACTGAATTGGAGCATGATACAGAAAAAGGAAGATACGTTGTATATATTATCATATGCATATGTAACATGTGTATTTGTTGTTTCCTGTTTGAAGTGGTAAAACGGTTGCTTCTTCCATCAGAATATTTAAAAGAGAAACATGAATGGAGTACCAGAACATGCTTCCCTGTGATTTTTTAATCCATCCATCCATCACATTACATGCACAGATAAATAGAAAATCATATTCAAATTCTACTACTAATTATTATACACTGTGTATCATCAAACATTAAGAAAATGGTTTCATTCAGAAACATTAACCTTTACCTGCTCATCTGAAATATCTGCATGCCTGCTTTTCTCATCCAGAAAACAACAACTGATCATTTCTGTGGACGCCTTTAACATCTCCAATGTCTCCACGTATGACTCATGAGATATTTCATTTTTTCAAAATTCATATGATAGTTTTGTAAGGGGAGAAGACATACATACCGAAATTGCACATGTTGTCAGCCACTGACTGTCTTATGAGACACAAAGTTTTATTCTTCAAGGCGCACTTGATGCTCTGAAAACAGAATCCTCCACGCATCCACATTTATATCTCAGAATATTTTATATCTGTTGCAGAGATTTTGCACTGTATATTTATTTAATTTTCTTATAGAATTGTAAGGATTTATATCTGTGAATGGCAATCCGCCTCAGCAGTATTTAAAAAACTATTATAAAAATCCTCATCCAGTAATAATAAACAACTGTGATTGGCCAATCCTAGCCAGCACTAAGAAAAGTAACATGTAGGAAGACAAGTGACACTATGCGAGTGATGGCCTTTTGGTTGCGAGCTCCGCTTCACTTTGCTACAATTATCCTTTTATTCAATATAAACCATTGAGAATTGAAATATGTTTGATTGGTAAACAGTGCTGGGAGTGAAGGAAAATGTTGTCCTGTGGGGACATTAAAAGGCACTTACATTCGCAGATGCCGACACCTCACAAGATCAAGATAGCAGGGGTCCAGTTGATAATGACCTCATGATGTAGGTCAAGATATTGTGAACATTTATGTAGCACTAACAAAAAATTTAGACCGACATGGAGGACCTCGCAGAAATATGCCGAGCGACCACATCTGAGGAGGTGAAACTTTCCACCTTGATCACAAGAATAGACAATGTTGAAAAGCGAGTTGAGTTTCTGGAGTCGGCTGAGAAAGAGCTACAGGCTAACCCGCCTGCCACAAAAGCTGATATGACCAGGTGTGGGGAAAACTAGAGGATATGGAAAATCAGAGCAGATGTAATAATGTTCATTTCGTTGGAATCCCTGAGGGAAAGGAAGGTCAAGATATGGTAAAGTTTGTTAAAAAAAACACACCCAACATTAGCAGTCTGGTAGCAATAGTGTCGCTGAAAAACTTGTGAGCGTGCATGGACCATCTGATTCCTTCTGCCACTGATTGGTCAATTGGGAACATTTTAGTTGTGAAATTTGAATGGATTTAGAGTTGTCACGGCTTCGGATGCATTTTTACTCGGACTTGAATCAGACTCAAGCCTTTGGGACTCTGTATATTTTCAGAGTCCATCCGAGTCCATGACATTTGTGATGCAATGAGAAAAATAAAGAAATAACAAAACAGAAATTAATGAACACATCGCTGTCTGCATGCTGCTGTATTTGCCTCTGAAGTCATAGATGTAGCGAGTCGTTTCCACTGTGTTTAAGCAAACACACTCACATACATACACACATGCTCAGGCACACTCATCAGTCAACCAATAGGCTTGAATATTACTACAGAGACTGTTTAACATCGACTACTGAGGTGGCTGGCACGACGAAAACATAAAGATAGGCATGTATCCAATGTAATAGAAACTAAACAAGGCAGTTTCACATGAAACGGGACCTGACAACATGCATGTGGCATTTTTGCAGTCAAAGACGGTGCTCGCATTTCAATTTCATTGTGGTTAAAAACTTAAAATCAAGAACTTCAAGTCAAGTCACTCACATCATGTCTCTCACAGTTTATTAAAAACAGCATATTGAAATAAAAATACATAACAATAGTACAAATAAACACCACCTATTTATTATTGATTGACTATTTTCAAAGCATTGACGAGCTGCTTAAAATACATTCTTTTACAGCATTTATCCACCATTCACAAAATTCAACCAAGTACAATAAAACATTAGTAAGTTTATAATTTAATTATAGACTATAAAATAAATGTATTTTTCGATGACAGAATTTGTGTGTGAAGCTAAGCTTCATGTTACGAGATGAATTTTTTTGGTTATGATGTTTTTATTTTAAATGTTATTTTTATTTTAAATGTAAACCACCAGGTAACTTATGCACATCCTTTTTTAGCCTATATCTCTGACACTTTTGAAGGACAATTCTTTTAAATTTATGACTCAAAATTATAATTCTCCATATTTTTGGGGTTAAAGAAGAGCTCAAAGAAAATTTCTTTGGTTTGTATTTAAAGATTTCAGACTGATTGCAGACTAATGTGGCTGCCGCTCAAGCAAATATCAATTATTATAATTAGATTTTTTGATCTTCTGCGGCAGCAGCTGCGAGATGCACACGGACGCATCAGGGATTTTGGTACATGAGCAGCACACAGAACTGTTGTGCATTGTGTGGTTTCCTGCAAATTAATAAGAAATATCCTAGATGACATGGTCTTAATATTATCAGTGAACTTTTCCAGTGTTTTTGGATGTAGCATTTTCAGTCAAATCGTGAGACGTAACTTCTGAGTGAGTTTTCCCAAATCAGTCGGCAGAGAGAGAAAAAAGATTCAGAAATAAATCTCAGTTTAGACTTATTTCTTTAGATAGGAATAATTTTATATAAAACTAAATTAAACTGAACTGACAAATTGAAAATGAAATTCAAAACATTAACTTGGTTGTAATGACTAACACAGCTTTCACTTTTTTTGGTGTACTGTATGTTTGAGTGGAGGGGAAAAATCAAGTCAACAGAACGCAATAAGAATTGTCAGTTTTGTCTTCATACACTTAAAGCATATGCTTTCATTCTGAAACAACTTTGAAGTCTGTTCAGCAGGATACTAATCATAATATATATATATGAAATGCAACAGAGGTGTTTTTGTTACATTTTATATTGACAAAATGTTTTTCTTAGCTGTGAAGTTTAAAATAAGCTTAAAATATTGATGTTGAGTTTACGGTTACAATTTTAATTCAGATTCATGAACAGATTCATTGGGACTTGGACTCGGCCTGTTATGGACTCGATCTTGAGTCTGACTCTGCTCTTTTGGACTCAGACTCAACTCTAAATTGATTTTTTAAAGACTCAGACTTGACTCGACTCAACTAAGTTGGACTCGAACACAACTGTCATAAAGCAGAACAATACAGACAGGTAAAGTTTGCAATGACGTTTATTTTTGCACTCAGGAACAGACCCGGCAGGTGAGTTGAAGAGTAGTGGTCGATCGGGTAGAAACAACGGATGAAATGGAGTTGACAAAGTCTCTTATCTGTTCTAGGCAGGTAGATGAGAATCGGGCTGGTGAAGACAGAAGGACTGAAGAAGGCTGGCAGGTAGAAGACTGAAGATCCGAGAGACAGAGTGCGGATCCGATGTAGCAGGTAAGTATACGAAGCAGGTAAGGAAGTCAAATGAGTATTTGGTTAGAGTGAGTCAGTAACTTGATGAGGTATCAACGAGACCAGACAACTGAGTGAGGGAACTGGATGTGTTTTTAAACAGTGAATGAATAGACAGGAGATTGATGACAGGTGAAGGTGATCAGTACTCAGGGGATGCAGAACGAGTGGGCGGAGTGTAGAGGTCTGGCGCTGACGTATCCGTGACAACAACACTACAGAATCATTAAAGAATGGTGAACTACCGCCAACCATGGTGCAAGCCATGATCACTCTCTTTTAAAAAAAAGATAAAGACCTAAATGAATGTAAAAGTTATCTTTCAATTTTGCTGATCCAGTTAGAAAAAAAATATTTTCTAAAATTCTAACTAATCTATTAAACAGAGTAATTACATCTCTTATACATATAGATCAAGTGGGATTTATTTGTGGTCATAGTTCTTCTGATGATATTAGATTTTTTATACATTCTTGCTACCGTTTTCTGCCAGCTCACTTGAAGCCGAGAATGCCTTTGATAGGGTGGGATGGGCTTAACTTTTTAAGATTTTGGAAATTTACGGGTTTGGGAACACTTTTAAATTACTTAGATTAAGTTACTTTATAAACAACCACTAGTGGCTGTGCAAACTAATAGATTAATTTCAGATAATTTTTCTCTTGGTAGCAGAACCAATCTCATCACCCATCTCTCCCCTTTATTGTTCTGTCTTTCCCTGGAACCATTAGCAGCAGCAATAAGAAAAGAGGATTTTCATGGTATTATAGCAGGAGGTGTGTTGCATAAACTTCTCCTACCCTCCATGGAATTAATACGTTTTTTCTCAAAATGTTCAGGATATGGGGTGAATCGTTCTAAATCTGAAGCTCTTCTTCTGACAGCATATTGACCGCGCTGTGACCTTCGTGGCCCTGAGGTCGAGGTCGGTCGCTGAGTGCAGTTCCTGCAGCACGTCAGGGTCAGGCCTACCCAAGTGCAGATATTTAAGTGCCTTGGCATGGTGGAATTGCAAGAGGCCATGGCAAGCAAGGCGGAAGCAGCCTGTCCGGTGGCGCTATAGGCTTTGGAGGTCAGTGAAGACGTCATCCTACAGGCCTTGGAGGGGAGCACAGGGCGACCCCGCCAGGTGGTGGTGTTCTCGGGGCACACGTGGATCGCAACCGCTCTATCCACCTGGGGGACCGCCTTGTACCCGTGGGCCACTCCGCTGTCGAGGGTAATGGTTCATGGGGCGTACCCGGCGGAACAGAGCCCGCTGCCATCCCCAGATCGCCTCCATCGCCAGCCACGTCATCCTCAATCCCATGGGAAGAAGGAGCAATGCGGGGGGTGGCTGGAGTGGCGTTCCTTCTGTTGAAGGAAAGCTGCAACCGCACCGTTGCCATGGTCATGTTCTCGCAGTGAGAACACGAACCATTCACAAACGCTGCCTCAGTGTGATCGCTGCCCAGACACACGAGACAGCACCTGTGGCCATCAGGAGCGGAGAGCACTCTACCGCATCCAGGAACTACACAGGGGCGGAAGGGCATTTTTATAAAGACGCGTCCTGAAAAGGACGTTCAACGCCAGCTGTGTATATACTCTTTTAGAGGAAATAACTCTTTTAAAGAAATAAACTCTTTTAACTGCGCTGTCGAAGCACCCAGGGGTAAAGCTGCACTACTGTGCAGAGAAGCGAGAAAGCCGCTGATATGCGGCGTAGATCCAACAGCAATCGCAGCAGAAATTTTCTGAATGAAACAGATTTCCCTCCCTTTATACCCGTATGTCCGGGGGTGTGACATGCAAATTCTGTCTGCCAATTTCTCATTGGCCTTTTCTCATAGATCAGAGATGCAAAAGGCACGCAAGAGAGAAGTGAGCGACAAACGGGGAACTGAATTGTATCCCCAAATTCAATTATCTACTGAAGTGTTTCCCACTAGAACTTCCTCTTTCTTATTTTTAACAATTTGATAGAATACCTAATTATTTTATTTGGAATGGTAAACAACCTCAGTTGCATTTCAGAAAGTTACATAGACCAATTGACAAACAAGGTTTAGGCCTCCCCAAAATGTATTTTTATTACTAGTCCTTTAATCTTAGAAACCTGGCCTAATCTCACCATTGCATAGTTTTTATACTATATTGCCTAGAAAAGTAAAACTGCATCCTATTATTTCACACTTACATTCAGCATGGACAAAGGTTTCTCGTATGTAAAATTTTGATACTACTAAATGTTTCCTCAAGTATATGGCTGAATCCTAAATGTTTCCTCAAGTGTATGACTGAACCCTAAATTATGTATTAACAAGTCTCCCTTCTGCTGGGAAGAAAGGATGGAGATGGTTGTCGCTACACTTGGTGACCATTATTAATCTGGAGCTTTGAGATCATTTGAAAATATAACAAAGCAATTTGGTATATTTGTCTTTGCCTCAATTTTTTCAGGTATTTAAAAACAGGACCATTTACTTTGTTGCATTTTTGGTGGTAGTAAACAGCCCTTTAAGGCTGCAGAAATTCTCTGTATGGTGCACACAACCTTTAGAAAGGGTCATGAAGCATTTGTTTATTACACTTCGTTGTTTCAGTGTCTGGGTGATGGAGCCTGAACAGCTCTTAAGAGATTGTGGGAAAGAGATTTATATGTGGTAATGTAGGATGGGGAGTAAGAAAGAATAATATATATATATTTTTAACTATGTCTAGGGATGCAAGGGTAGGCCTTATTCAGTTTAATATTTTGCATTGTTTCTATGGGATTTCCTCTTGATTGTTTAAAAGACACACCTACCTGCTGGCGATGTCAACTGGAGGATGGAGACATAGCCCATGCTCTGTGGTTCTGTGCTAAGATTCAAGAATTCTGGGTAAGAATCCAGAATTGTATCTGTGAGGCTTTAGATACTGCGTTGTTGTATCTTGGATTCTGTGTCCCCAGATTCCAAGGAAAAGATGGCTTTCGCAACCCCCGAGGGGCTATACCATTATACTTGTGCCACCTTCTAGAGGTTGATGGACCATGTGCTCCACCCTCACCACAGTTATTCAGCAGCCTATTTAGACGATGTGGTAATTTGTATTTCATACTAGGAACATCCCCTAGGCCTGGTGCAATATATATTAGATTCACTCCAGGAAGCCGGATAGACTGCACATCACAAAAAATACAAGATTGGCTACAGCGAAACAGACTATCTGGAGTACACAATTGGGTGAGGCCGGGTCAAACCCCAGGAAGTCAAAGTCCAAGCCATTCAAGAGTGGCCTTGGCCCATCACAAAAACACAGGTAAAATCATTTCTGGGACTGGCCAACTACTACAGAAGGATTGTGCCTAACTTCTCTAGCCTGGTTGCCCCTCTTACAGTTTTGACCACTAACAGACACTCCAGGATGTTGACTCTAAGATATTACTTACAAGGAAGAAAATTTGTTAATGATGGACCATTCCCCACTGCAATGGATGGCCAAGAACAAGGAGAGCTACAGGAGAATTATTAGGTGGTTCCTAAGCCTTCAGACATTTAACTTTTCTGTCGTTCACAGGCCCGGCCGCTGCCATGGAAACACAGATGCCTTCTCCCCTTGAGTTCATAAGCCCAACCTAGAACTTCAGAGCAGAGGAGGGGGTATGTGACATCATCAGAGGGGATGTGTTAGAAGGGAGGTACGTTCCAGCAAGTTGGCTAGAGCAAGATGGCGCCCTTCCCTGAACTACAACTCCCAAGCCACCTTAAGATGAGGCTGGTGGCAAGATGGCCGACCGGGGAGAACCATAATTCCCAAGCTGCCACTTAATGAGGGCCAGGTGCAGCTGATGAGTGTGGCGGCTTGCCATAATAAGACTGGACTTTGTTTGTGCAAAAGCTGAAGAGACCTGAGTTGTGCACTGAAAGACTTTGATTTTGGTTATCTATTATTGTCAAATTGAGACTTTTTGTATCTTAAAACCATTAAAATACTTCATTTTGAGAAACTGCTAAGCTGTTGTCTTCCCGGTTGGAACACCACACAAAGATTCCCAAACCAACTGGATATCACACAATAAAACTTTTTAATAATATTAAAATAGAAAAGTAACAGGTAACACATGTCAGCACCGTCAATATGCTGTTTTGCATTAAATCTCATTGGAGATATTTTTACACTGGATAGTTTTTTTTTTTTAAATGATAATTGCAAGGATTCATCCTTGTGAATGGAAATCTGTCTCAGCAGTATTTCTAAAAGTTTTATAAAAATCCTCATCTAGTAATAATAAATTACTGTGATTGGCCCATTCTAGCCAGTGCTGAGAAAAGTAACAGTTATCACATTATACATCCGTCTTTGCTAGAGGGGACTGCACAATAGTTGGACAATACCAACTCGTACAATGGGGGGACTTCAGTTTTTTTATCTGATTATGACAGACTCTCATAGTTACACAACTGCAAGGTATCTCATACTAAATCTGAGCTGCCTTCGTCATTTGTCCTGGGGGTGGGGAGTTCCTCCTTGAGCATGTTGCTTTTCAATACGGGACACAATGCCTTCCAGAGTTTGTCCAAAGTCTTTATTATTACAAAAATATTGGATGTTCTGACTAATATAGGACAGTTTTCCAACCCTAGATCCATCCCTACTGTGTCATATTCAAATATTTGAGATATTCCTGTTTGATTTCTCTGACTTTGACTAAAATGGAATTCAGTTGTCCAATGCTCTGAAGATGACGCATTCAATAACAAAATGGTAGTGCTACTGTTAGTTTTGCAGTTCTTAAATTGTCAACAAAGAAGTCTCCTAGCAACCAAATTGTAAGAAGATCATTTATTGTGTTTTACACACCTGTCTTTGCAAAATTTTTACTAAATTAGTTTTATTATCATATATGAACTTTGGCTCATTTGTACTTTTATTTACTTAAAAAGTGATAAAAGTGGTGACTATCTGGGTACATCTTCCTGGATATTGCCATGGTCGAGTTATTTCGTATATCTGCATCACAAAATTAGACTTGTGGACAAGTTTCCCACTTGGAAGTCTGACTTCTAGTGCAGTTCCATTACACTTTGCCGTATGCAGCATAAGTGTAGTCCATACTGAGCCAGGCTTAGCGTAAAACCACACCAAAGTGTAAGGCACTGTTCTATTACATCCAACCCCACAATGCAATTTTTGTCTGATTCTGAGTCATGCAGAGTTATGAATATCTCCCATTGGGACTGCATCATCTTTCTATGGAGGGATCTTATGAGGACAATGTCATCCCAATTGGACTGTTTGAGTTGGCCACACTCTGGCTCATATTAGATACGCATGTTCAATTTGATCCTTGAGGAAACTCTTTTGCTATGTCAGCTCATCAGGCATATGTGCACTGACCTCATGTTGTATGCATTTTTCAGATGGTTTTTGATGACAAGACTTCTGCCAAAATATTGTTCAGATGGTATTGACTGAGGAAGAAAGAGATGTCTGCATGCTTTTCATGAACGCAACTGAATCTGTTCCAAATCATAGTGAGCTGTTTTGTTATTTACTGCCCAGGCAGCTTCCTTCTAAAGAAGCATCCTAACTGACCTTATTAGTGACTGATTTGAAATGCTCTACTAAGGCAACCACTCTTGTGTGGCATACAAATAGAGTTTCACACAACAGGTCGCTGTTAGCATGTGGCTAAGCTAACAATGCGATACTCTAAGAAGCATAAAACTACATAGCACACACAAATATTGTGTAAAACCATCCATTCTTACTTTAAATATTAATTTAGTTATTAATATGTTTCTGCATTGATTAAAATTAAAATATTTAATCAACATCACCCTTGCTTCTTTTCTTTTTTTTTTTTTGTTCTAATACTTAATGCATTCTTGTATTGCCTTGCTCTCTAAGGACACATGGGAAGCTGCTTTGGAATTTGTGCCCATGATGCCTTAACATGCTGCCTAAGTAGGCATCTCACCATGTTTTGGAACAAAGCGACTGTCTATATGTGGCCTGCAGACCGTATCAGTGCATTAGCTTTGACCTTATTGTAAATTACCCCCTCAGCCTCTCATGTTCTCCTGAGTTTTTCCAGCAAGGTTAATATCTGAGGGAGTGTGTTTGGGACTGCCCAGAGGCCGCCTGTTTCCTGTTGATGTACAGCTTGAATGATTTACGGTCGCTCAGATAAAAGACAGTCACAGGCCCAATGTGTCTTAAATCAAATCTGTGCTCTCTCTTGCTTTCTCACTACAGTTGCTTGCTATGCTCGGCACAGAAGGAGCTCACTCATGCTCACAAATAAGGCTCCAGAAGAGTGGGGAATGTTATGCACACAGATCATAAAAGACCAAAAACACACAGGTGCACTAAGAGCTGTCAGGTTTTTTTCAGGTTATAAATAGAAAAACGCTAATAAACATTTATGGTGTAGCCATAAATTCGCTCATGTATAAATGGTTGACAAGTTCCGTTATCTTCTGCAATGTCATTTCAATACCCTGTGGAACTCAACCCATTACTCATATGGCTGCCATGCGGTCACGCCCTTGGCAGCCATGCCCTCTTATTTCCACCAATCTGCTGACCGGAGTGGAGTGGGCTGTGACCCCATGTGTCCTTTCCATGACTTCCTAAATAGGTCAATTCATTCACAGCCTTGTTCTCGAAGCATAGATTGGCAAATGTTATTGTCTATTATATATACTTGATTCTGTTTGGTCAATCACAGCGTTCAGTAGGTATCTTTGTATGACTGCTAAACTGTATAAAAGACCATTGTCCTTGGTAACCGATTTCCTACAGAGTTGTGCTATTTTTATGTCTCTTATATCACTCCGCAATTTATTTCTTCTCTCATAATAACAAGGTCAACATGCCATTTAAAAAAAAAAAAAAAAACATTTGTAAAGTAGTTCCCCATCTGTCGCTCACTTCGACGTTGTGTCGAAGAAGCGACACTAGGGGACTCTCTTGAGAGCCTTTTGCATCTCTGAACATTGAGAAAAGGCCAATGAGAAATTGGCAGGCAGAATTTGCATGTCCCGCCCCTGGACTTTGGTGTATAAAACCTAAGGTTTGGGTTGGGGGGTTTGCGTCTTTCAGAAAATGCATTTTTCAGAAAAGAAAAGAAAAAATTCCGGATCACCTTGTCAATGTTCATTTTGCAAAAATGACCAGCTAACTATGCATTATCTCTTAATTACACTTGCTAATGCTATTAGCCTGATCAATATTCCTGTGGTATCTTGGTTATGGATTGTTTTTAATGAGTCATCATCATCACTAACACTGAGAAATTCATAACCTTTGCATTGTTTTGCAGTAAAATACATTTACACATCCTTAAAATAAGATAAGCATATACCTCACATGTGTAAAATGTACTAGGCACCACGAAGTGTAATAAGAAAAGCACAAAGGAGGCTAAATCTTTTTTTTTTTTTTAAATGTATATGTATTATCAGAATAATAATTAGATTCAAAATAAGTTTAAAGTTAGGCTGTTTATTATACCCAAGCAACTTTAATATAGAATGTGTGGTCACAGGTGTGCATTTATAAACATTTTATAACAGGTTTTATATACAAATTAATATAAAGTTTTTCATCTAATCAGAATATACTTTTTACTGTATTTACTAAACAGCCATTTTTTGCTGTGCATGAATAACTTATGAAGTATTATAACTAAGTATTTTCATGATTCAGTGAAGTTGCTAAAAAAAAAGGTAATCTACAAATTACTAATTACATTTCTAAAATTATAATCATAATACTTTGTAAATAATTTAAATAATGAAAAATAATTACATCCCTTAATGAACCTAATTTTAAATCTAATAATTTTTCTGATCATTTATATATTTTTTTTATAAATTAAGTTTTTATTTTATTTTATTGGTTTTCTTTATACATGACAAAACGTACAAAACGTAAAAAAAAAAAAAAGAGGCAACAATCAAGATAATAATAATAATAAGTGAAAAATAATATTAATTAAAGAAATTACAGTTTATGCACAGCTGTGTGGGCAAGTTACAACTCAAGCGTGTAGTCATCCTTCAAAGTAACAAACTGAGTAAAATTCTCCCACATGTCAACATCTCTATGCTTTCCGTTCACCTTAGCTAACATTCTTTCATATGATACATTCTCCACCATAAAATCAATCCACATTTTAAATGAAGGACATTGAATATCTTTCCAAAATCGGAGTATCAATCGTACTGCCGTAATTACACCCAAAGTAACAAGGGAAAACTCATTATCTTTCATCTGGGGAATCTCAGATTTATCTCCTAAAAGGCAAATCCTTGATGAAAATGGAAGGTCAAATCCCAAACATTCTCCAAGATATTTCAATACAATTTTCCAAAAAGGTTGAATCTTTGAACAATGCCAAAGAACATGCATATATGTACCAATTTCTTGTTTACATTTCCAGCATATATTATCATTTAGACAACCCATTCTAAAAAGTCGCACTGGCGTATAATAATACCGATGTAACACCTTATACTGGGTAAATTTACCTCTTGCTTCCCGTACCTTCCACTATTGGACAAAACTCTGTTCCAAGTATCCTTATCTATGTCACTATTAATGTCTCTTTGCCAAATCAGTCAAAAGTTTTCACAGTTCTTATCACCAATCCTTAAACTTAGATGATAAAATTTAGATGATTTTTGAAGGGGACTTGGTAGTTCACAAAATTTTTCTAAAACATTCTTGTCCTGTCCAATGGAAACCTTTGGCACCAAACAATTTCTAATCTGCAAATATTTCCAGAAATGGTCCCGGCCTTCTAGATTAAAATTTTCTTTTAAATTATTGTAAGATAAAAACTTATCATTACTAAATAAATCGTTTAGGGTGCGTATTCCACTTCTAAACCATTGTCCCCAAAACAAGGGCTTTTTCCCTACCTTAACATAAGGATTATTCCATATTGAGGAGTAATATTGACTCATGTGGGAAATCCTAAATTTTTTGTGTGCGATTTTCCAAACTTCTTTGGAATGAAGCAGTATTGGGTTGGTCATATGATGCTGAAAGTCCCCTTCTGGATTTTGTGAAAAAGCCTCTATTGGCCGAAAGGGGGAAGTAAGTTGTCGTTCTATTAATACCCAATCTAAATCTAAATTGTCTTCCCCCCAGTGTTTAGTGATCTTAGACATTTCAAATGCTATTTTATAGAGCTCTACATTCAGCAATGCTAAACCTCCCCTGTCTCTGGGCAAACATAACTTATTAATGCCAATCCTGGGTCTTTTACCTTCCCACAAAAAGTTCTTGATCATAACATTATATCGTTTATATATCTGGTGGGGCATAGTTAGAGGAACCATCCCCGATATGTAATTAAACTGTGGGGCTATCACCATCTTTATTATATTAATCTTTCCCCATAAAGTTAAAAAGATCTTTTTCCAACCATCTAATTTTGCCTGTATTTTGTGTAGCAAAGGATCCATATTCAAATTCATTATATTCTCTAAATTAGGGCTCAGGTGGATACCTAAATATCTAATACCTTTATGCATCCATTTAAACTTAAATGCACTGACTGAGGAAGCAAAACATACTGCTGATACTGGCATAGCCTCTGACTTATGCCAGTTGATTTTATATCCTGAAAATTTAGAATAAGATTCAATCATATTAAGGAGTATTTGTAAGGAACACGCAGGGTCTTTAACTACTAGCATTATGTCATCAGCATACAGTAGTAATTTATGTTCTCTTTCCCCTGCAAATACACCTTTAATTCTTGGTTCCTCTCTAATCATTGAAGCAAGCGGTCCTAAAACTAATGTAAAAAGTAGTGGACTAAGGGGGCAGCCTTGACAGGTAGACCTAGATAGATTAAAAAA
Organism: Moxostoma hubbsi; assembly: GCA_032164185.1. NCBI lineage: Eukaryota > Metazoa > Chordata > Actinopteri > Cypriniformes > Catostomidae > Moxostoma > Moxostoma hubbsi. The sequence goes on from JAVLUX010000021.1 coordinate 34,425,360, forward strand.
GGATGATGTTATTCCATTAGTTATCACCGCTGCTTTAGGGTTGGAGTAAAGAATTTTAACCCACTTCACAAAACCTGATCCAAAACCGTATTTTTCTAAGGCCGCGAAAAGTAACCCCCACTCCACCCTATCGAAGGCCTTTTCTGCGTCAAGTGATATTGCAACAATGGGATCCAGATTAGAATGATTCATCCACATGAGATGTAATAGTCTTTTCATATTGTCAGATGATGATCTATTTTTGATAAAGCCTACCTGATCTCTGTGTATAATTTTAGGAAGAATACCTTCTAATCGTGAGGCTAATAATTTTGTTAACACTTTACAATCTACGTTTAATAAACTTATTGGACGGTAATTAGCAGGATCCGTCGTATCTCGTCCAGATTTTGGTATAAGTGATATTAAGGCTTCATTAAAACTGTCAGGTAACATATCATTGACAAGTACCTCTGAATATACGTCAGTTAATACTGGGGTCAACTCAGCAACAAACTTATTATAATATTCTATTGGAAATCCATCTGAGCCTGGTGATTTTCCAGATTTTAAAGACATTATAATAGTTCTAACCTCTTCTTGTGTTATAGGTGCATCTATTGAGTCTCGCTCATCAGGGGTTAAAGTGAGCAATGTAACATTGATTAAAAAGTCTTTTAACTCCTTCGGACTATAATAGGATTCTGATGTGTACAGTTTTGAATAGAACTGATTAAAAACCCTATTAATTTCTTTGTTAGAGGTAAACACCTTATTTCCCTCCTTTATTGCAGGTATGATGTGAGATGCCTCATGTTGCTTAATCTGCCTAGCAAGGAGTTTCCCAGCTTTTTCCCCACTCTCATAATACTTGGTCTTCAATCTAAATAATGCATATTCTGCTTTCTTATTAAAGAGTTCGTGAAGAACAAATTTTAATTGACAAAGCTGTTTAAACTTCAAGTCTGAAAAACCTTGTACCAATTCTCTTTCTAAATCACTAATTTGTTTTTCTAAAAGTTTCATTTTTTCAACACTTTCTTTTTTTTTTTTACTGGCATAAGCAATACATTTCCCCCTGATAAATGCTTTAGAGGCATCCCCTGATCATTTATATTTATATTTATTTACCATTGGTATGTATTTAACAGATTTCGCCAAATTTCCCACCATTGTGCTTTTCTTAATACGCTTTATGGTTTGCTTAAAAATACCACCTAACCATGGTAAAATCAATACAACACAATTGTTCTCATTGATTATTGCTTTATTAGAGACATAATTCATGTGAGGTTTATGGTTATCTTATTTTAAGGATGTTAAGATACACTTTACTGTAAAATTATGCAAATGTTCAAAATTATTTTACTTTAAGTTACTTTCTAAAGCACTTTTCACTGAAAAGTTTGTTTATCCACTCAACTAATATATGTTTTAAATAAATTATTTCCTCCTTCATTGTCTTGCGCAAGTTACACACATAGCACCACAAGTTTCTCCCTTACAATTATTTGTCAGTGACTCTTCAGCTGTCCCAGAAATGCAAAAAGGCATATATAAGACAATCAGTTATGCTTTAAATGTATTCTACATAAATAAAATTATTTAATGACATAAATATGTGCAACCCAATTAGTGTACTTAAAAGTAATTAACTTAATTTAATTCAGTCAGTCAGTTACTGCAATCTGATTCGACAATTGTAAATGCAATGTGAAAACTACTTTAAAAAGTAATGAAATTACTGTAATTAATTAATTTGTAATCAGATTAAACCCAGCACTGTTCATAAATATAGTATATATTCCATGCTTTCAAGAGGTAGCACATTTGGTTGGTAATTCTTGAATCTTGAATCTGTATACTCACTACAGCCAAAACCAGTCCAGAGAGAGTTTAGATTCGATTAGACTGGATTACAGAGAATCAGGGTTTAGCATTAAAGCCACACTGTGGATTTTGATGGATAGAGTGGAATATACAAGCAGACCCCTGTATTGTGGTGTATATAGTGAGAACATATTGTAATGATTTCAACATCTTCCCTAAATGATCTGGATTTTTTTATAAACTGGGAATGTTTGGGAGAGTAAGTATATGCATTTTGTTTGTGTTTGTGTGTCACTGAGTGTGTTGGAGTGTGTCGCTGTAACAATCACAAGCCGTGATGGATTGTGTTATGTTTTTAAAGCTAATTAGCGTCTGGGCCAGTATCTGGCCTCATTAATCTTCTGCCCAGTAAATAACCAAAATTGACAAAATAACTGAGTTTGGCTAATGATAGTGGATGTTGCCTTGCTTCTAATGATGGTCATTAACCTCTAAATGGCTAAATAATAGCATCTTAATTAATTTGTTTCAAAGGGAAAGTTTTTAGTGCAATTTAATTATATTAATGGGCAGCCACAAGGTGCACAGAAAACGGCATCACGACCTACCTGCCTGCCCACACACACGTGAACGCTTGCATACTCACACACGTGTGCAGTTGCTTCTGCAGATGACGCACCTGCCGCCTGACAAACGGCATTAAAGCTGGCCGCTGAAATGAGACGAACACTATTTACACAACCGTGATGAACACAAGGTTTCTTTATCACTTTAACAAACTCTACCACATGACCACACATGCCTGTCTGGAACAATCCTTCACAGCTTTTCTTTGAAGTAACAGCATTTGAAAGCACTGACCATATCAGTAAGTTTAACAAATACTTATCCAAATCAGTCACGTGGTGTCTCTAGAGATGTAAAGTAAGTGTATAGAAATGCATCGCAGCGAATCAATCTGACACTGAGCGCGTTTACATGCACGTTCTTACACCTATTATGCTTACTAAGCCGACAATACGTGTGATCATGTAAATGCCTTAAATGGCTTTCCTTTATCTGTGTATGGTCGTAAATGGATTAAGAATAAACCGATCGACACAAGTAGATTTTTTGCCCATTACCCAATATCACTTTGCATGTAATCACCTTTATCGGCATTCTTACCGGCTTGTCCAATGCACGCAAGTGTGTGTTTTTTTTTAAAATTCGATGATTTTGGGAGTAATAAGCATATCGGTGTGCATGTAAACAGGCTCAATAAAAATTCAATGCACAGATTAACAAATGTAATTAGTGATTATAATTACTCTAAAATATCCAATAAATAAAGTATGATGCAAGGGCAGAGCTAGGATTTTTTCACAGGGGGTGCCGGGCAGGGCACAGTGATCAGTATGTGGCGGGAGGGGGGGGGCAATGCGGGGGCCAGGCTTCTATTCGTGGCCCCCCTCTATAACCGCCCCTGGTATGATGCCTACATTTCTTTTATGAAACCAAATTCTTGAGCTATTTTCGATTGTCAAAAGATGACGTGCCAAGCATGGGAGCAATCGTCCTTCAGGTCTACTGCTGCGAACCAATCTAGATGCCGGACGCAAGTTGGGATGTGTTTTTGCGTGAGCATTTTCAGGCTCTATCGCGTCTTTGAGTAAAAGAGTTGTGATTTCTGGCGTCTTCACCGTGCACTGCGGTAAAGTGGATGCCCCCAAAGGGGGGGAGGAGGCCTTGCAAACTGAATTGCATAACCGAGTCGCATGGTCCTGGCCAGCAAGTGTGACGGATTGCGAAGTGAAAACCACGCGTCCAAGCTCCGTGCTAGGGGCACTAAGGGGACGATTACTTTTGATGTACCCGGCGGGGCTTCGCAGCGGGGCGAAGCAGGTAATATGGCGTCGGGAGGCAAAAGCACGTCCCGAGGCTCTGGTGCTGAGAGAAGATTCTAAGCACTTACCTTGCTCCGCACACCCGGCAGGGGGTGGGTCAGTGACTGAGGAGGAGGTTCAATGGAGGCGTCCTCTAGACTCGTCAGGACCGGCCGGCCTTGGGGCAACAGTTGTGGGGCTAGAGGTGAAGGGTCTGCGTCCAATGTGCCGGGACTGTTGAGGTGTGGCACCTGCGTGCTGTGAGAATGGCATTTGCGGGCCAGGTGAAATTGCTTTTTTATTGAGAATGTGTGTACTGCAGCCTGAAGGGGGTGCGGCAAAGAAAACAAACTCATCTGAGGATTTTCCTCCCTGCCCTCCACCAGGGGACGGAGTGGTCTGCTTACCAGCCCCGGAGCAAACGCCTTGGTCTCTGGGTCATCCGTCTTAGGAACGCTTGGGAGCCTTCCGGGTCCTAGAGGGGGTTCGTAGATGGGGGACGTGCGCTTCCTGTGTAGCGCTCGACGCTGGGGCTGAGAGCTGAGCCCAGGCTGAGGCGGAGCTGCATGCTTCTTGGAAGCCACAGGAGGAGGAGGAGGTCGCTGAGCGCAGTTCCTGCAGCACGTCGGGGTCAGGACTACCAGGACTACTAACTGATTGTCTAACTAATTGGGACTCGCAGCTCGCTGCTCACACAACCGGTCGGCTCTGAAGAAAATTTCTGAATGAACAGACGCATTTCCCTCCCTTTAAACCCGTATGTCCGGTGGCGGGACATGCAAATTCTGTCTGCCAATTTCTCATTGGTCTTTTCTCAAAGTTCAGAGATGCATAAGGCTCACAAGAGAGACCCCTAGTGTCGCTTCTTTGACACAACATTGAAGTTAGCGACAGACGGGGAACAGATATATATAAAAATCAGAGCAATGTTTTTAGATGGTGCCACTGTGTTACAACATTTTGGGTGGATATGAATTGCTTAAAGCTTACTTTTTACATTAAAAACTAGGGTAGTGAAAAGTATTTTTACATCAACAAATTACACACTTCACTTTTTAAGAAATTGTAAAACAAAAAAACACTTTTATTTTCTAATGAATAAAAAGAAAACAGGCACATAATAGAAGAGCATTTCATAAAGTTTATACCAGGGTTTTAAAAACACACATCTTGACCAGTAAACTCCACACAGAACAGTCTCAACATTGCGTCTAAATGAATAGCAAAGAATGTGGCTGCTAGTAAAATGAAAGTGCAGATTCAGCATTCTCCAAGCGCTGGGCCTCTGTAATGGCTTCCTCTCTCTGGTTGCACTCTTAACTGGATAAGAACACAGTAATGAAGTAAATCCTGGAGCAATCAGCCTCAGTCTGAATACTGCACTGACTCATTCGTCTCTCTCCAGATGTGAGCGTGGATTTATCATTCTGCCCTGTGGAATTAAAGGAAGGGGACTTTGATTTTGTAATGCAATTACACTGTGAGAGCAGAAAGAGCACTACTCCTGCTGTAAGAGTCAATAAGGGGGATGAATCTGAACTTATAACTCCAAACAGAAGTACAAAATCAATCAGCTGATTGAATAATGGTATTATGGACCATAAATTTGGCAGTTTTTATGTCAAGACATGAAGGGTTTGCTCTCTTCACGCTAAGTCATCAATCCTTTGTGTCACGGTACAACCTGTGTCTAACATATAGCTCAGTATATCATCAACAATGTTTTCTATTAAATCACCAACCAGCCGTGGGATGGCCAATGAGGATCATTGGTATGTGCTAAACACATATCACATTTTCCCTAGTTTCAATTGGGATCAGTCAGTGCTTAGTTCCACTGAATTTGAAGTGATTTTTGAGGGATTTAGAGTAATTATTAATTTATTTGTTCACTGAAGGTGTTTTCGCATATCTCTAAAAGAATGCAATCATCTTCGTTTAGCAGATTGCATTTAAACAAAACACAACACCTTGAATACACAGTACCATTATTCTGTACAAAGCCATGGCAAAATCTTGTTTATGTGACAAAAATGAAGTAATGTGCTAAAATGAGAGGTGCTAAAGGTGCTAAAACACATCTCTGTGGTTTGACATTTTGTCTCTATGGGTGGACATTTAGGGCCATATTTTATGGACATTAGCGCTAAGCGCAGTGCTATGCCATAAGTCATAAGCACAAAGACAATGGGCATGCATGGCCATGACATTTTGATATTTTTGTGCAAGCATGCGATAAGTCAAGGCACAAGTGGGTCAAATGTAATTTAATTCTCTAGGTCTTCTCTGGTTTTGCAACATTTGTGTCCTATCATGTAGTCCATTCCATCAAGCACCATTGATATAACAAAGACAGTAGATTCATAAGAAGTTGGTAGTGCAAATGGACTGTATGCAATCAATTACAATAAAAGAAATATGGACATGCTCCTTTTCTATTCTTAGTAAATGTTATTCTCCTCAGGATTGGGATGTACGCTTTATAGAGAATTTAATTATTATTTATCATTTTGATCTGCTGGCCCTCAAATCATGGCTAGTATTAACAGTGATTGTAACTGCACGCAATTAACTTCTACTATCCGATTATTATTTTGATCAATTATATTAATTTATTGAAACACACAAAAAAAACATTAAACCAAAAATATTAACATTTTGACATTCAGTCTCATAATGTGTGGACATTTAGTATCTGTTTGTTTACAAACCGGGCGGATCGGAGGCAGTCCTCCAGCCCCTGGCAGACGGAACGCCCCGCCGCATTCTTGGGGAGCCGTAGGGGTCTCCCCCGCTCTTGGCAGCGGTTCTCCCGCTCCAGATGTTCGGACGTGAGCCCCTACCTGCTCGCGGTCACCGGTTTCCAACCCCGCCGCATTTCAGCGGCTTGTAGGGGACTCCTCCGCCCCTGGCAGCGGCCCTGACTGTTCCAGGCGGTCGGAGGCTTGATTAACCTGATACGGGACCGGGTGTGTAGCATCACGACCCGGCCCCGCCCTCCGACCTGCCACAGTAGGCTTCGGGTAGGGTAATGTCATACAGAGGCTTTCTGAAGTGTAAATGTATATGTGAGACACAGTATAATGTACTCCTCCCTCCCCGAGACTAAAGTAGGTGAGACACCCATACTCCCTGACATCACTCAACAAAAGATACACTTTAGATAAGTACAAAAATGTAACAAAATGTATTTCCCTTTAAATATTCTATCTTTTTAAATCAAGTATTATTCTAGTTTGAATAACCAATAAAATAATAATTAAAAAAAAAAAACAAATAAAAATAAATGACAGTCTTTGTGTTTTCTTTTAAACCCAATCAAACCCAATCTTCACCTTCAATGTAAAAGTTATAAACTTTCACTAACAAAATAACAAATCCTAAATGTTACCTCAAAAATGAAAAACCACCTGTATTGATTCTCAATGTTAACACAACCTAGGATAAATTCTCACTGTTCAAATAATCCCTTACAAACACATCCAAAAAAAAAAAAAACATACACAATGAAATATCACTTCAAAATGAGCACTTAGATGAAATGTTCTTTTAAATGTTCACTCACAGTTCACTTTACCTTCCGTAGTTCCCTTGAACCCTCACAGTTCACATTTTATCAGTTCAATAATCAAAAATGAATAAATTGGAATAATACCAGTCTGCAGAACGATGAGTAGCGATGAGTTGTCTTGACGTAGCCTGCGTTGACATAAACTTGAAATAGCATTTTGGAAGAGGCTAATTTTAAAGTTCACTCAACTTCAAAAAAATTAAATATATCAATATTAAATCAAACTGGAAATTCACCACCAAGGAGATGAATCAACCTGGAGATGTTGTTTGGATGGCAGGGAAAAAAGAAAAAATTATAAATAAATACATATATATATATATATATATATATATATATATTCTGAAAACTTGAATCTCCTCAAAATGATGTCTCTGCCTCAACTACATCACACAGCAGTTTCAATCTCATGTGTGAAGACACATGTGGAAAACTCAAATACACGTGATAATTCTCAGCCGTTATTTCTTCTTGTTGCTTCTCAATCAAAAACGTATGAAGTACAAAACACCGCAAAAACTTTTCAATTGTAACTAATAAAGCAAACTTGTACTTTATATGCACTCACGGTTCTCATGGCATTCACAGTATATCACTGTCACTTAGCTCCAGCAGCTAATGCAATCCACGGGAAAATAATCCAAAACTTTTAACAACAGCGAAACGTGGGTCACGATTCACAAAAACACTTAAGTGCTGTCGTCTATTGTCCAAATTGGGCCTTGATAATCTTCCGTTGAAGTAACCTTATCGAACAAGCTTCTCAAAACACAACACAACACTAACTTCTGCCTACAACACTCACACACACCACGCTCTCCTTCTTCGTCTCTCTTCGGAATGCGTAAAAACAGACAACTCATCAAAATATAAGTGCCCCAAAAATAATTACTTTTCAGAATAATATTTATACACATATATATATATACCCATTACATTTGTATCAACATTTAACTGCTGTGGGAGGACATTTAGTCTTTATGGGTGGACAATAAGTCTCTGTATGGACATTTTAATCTCTGTGTGGACGTTTAGTCTCTGTGTGTATACATTTGGTTTCTATGTATGGACATTTAGCCTCAATGGGTGGACATTTTATCCTCTGTATGCATACATTTAGTTTCTTTATATGGACATTCAGTCTCTATAGGTGGAAATTGAGTCTCTAATGTGTGGACATTTAGTCTCTGCATGTATACATATGGTTTCTATGTATAGACATGTAGCCTCTGTGTGTGGCCATTTTAGACTCTGTATGTATACATTTGGGTTCTATGTGTGGGCATTCAATCTAAACATGTGGACATTTAGTCTCTATAGGTGGACATTTAGTTTCAATGAGTGCACATTTATTCTCTAAATATGGGCATTTATTTTCTGCCTGTGGAAAATCTTTATGCATTGGCATTTTGTCTCCATGGATGGAAATTTGGCTTCCATGTATGGATCCGTCTCTCTATATAAGTATTTAGTTCATGATAGTCTCTATGTGTGGACATAGAGAACAAGTCTCTGTTTGGTCAGTTTGTGTGTTCTGAATGTTTGAATTTTCAATAATGCACAATAGGGAAACAGCAAGCAAACTCACATTGCAGCTCGGGAAAGACTGTGAAGCTACTCTTCCGACACATAAATAGGAGACAATAGTACAGAAAAGCCCCAAAAGACTATCACGGGCCTCTGTGTGCCCATGGCCTTGATGGGCGGCAGTCTGCATGGAGCCTTGTCAGGGTCTCTGTGCCCCCCAGCTCTCAGTTTGTCAATAGAGATACTGTTCCCATCAAACAGACCCTGCTACTGAGTGAGAAATGTCAATAGTGGAAGGTTCCCATAGCTACTGAAAGCTAATGAGCAGGTTTAAAGCAGGGCATAAAAAAGACAAGAGCTCACATACAGAGATAAGGCATCATAAATGATACATGATGACTCTGCTAATGCAAAGGTTTGATATGGTAACAGTGGGAATAATGGAGATGAGAAAACTTCAAATGAACAGGCTAGCCAGTTATTAGCATGTCTAATAGCAATGACACCTCAGATTGATATTTCTCTCATAAAAGCGGATGTACACCAGTAAGAGTTAGATTCTTTCATTTTAGCTGTGGCGTATATCATCTGGATTGGATGACAGGTGTATTTTATGTCAAGTGAGGGTTTAATTCATTGATATATTTTGCATGTGACAAGATGGTTTTAAGTTAAATTTAACTTGGAACAGTAGGCCTCTTATGATGAGGTCTCATTTGAAATTCCAATCCAATTATCTACAGATCTTTGAGGAGTCGGAACACGTAATTTTTTTTCCACTCAATAATAACGGAAACAGGTCATTATTGAAACAATTTGACGGCAGCTTTTGAACCTCTCTCTCACTCTCGCCATTGCACCAAATTGACTTAATAATTTCCACTCTTTCTTAATAGCTCCCTCCATTCACTCTTCTCTCGCTCGGCTAAAGCTTTGATGGCCATATGTTACAATGGAAACAAGATTATTTCAAACAGAAAAAAACAAACAAACACACATTTTCTATTTTTCCCTGTTTCTATTTTCTTCTAAATCTAAACAACCGCCATATTTGACTTTCTCAGGGGGTTTGGTGGCTGAGATTTCACTTTTCTGTTGTTCAAATGAATTATGATTTATATTTTAACCCTCCAATAATAAATCTATCCATGACAACTTGTCCCCATGTGGTCGCATTAGTGGGTGAATCCAACGGATGCCCTTGTGTGTGATCATTTCCTTATTATGTGTGTTTGGGAGAGGGGGCTAAGTATGCTAAACTGTGAATGATGACTTAAGTGAGAACAGAGACACTAAAGTCATCATGTTATCATTTCATCAAACAGACAGATTATAACTATCAGTATTTACACAAGCATGTGGTCAGTTTATGGGAAAAGTAAGTGGACTGTCATTCAGACACAGCAAAGTAATTATAGACATCCTTTTAACAATGATAATTCGGATTCTTCTGCACACAGTTGAATTGTATATTAATGCACCAAGACTATCTGCAATATCATGGCTAATAAACTACACTGTTTGGTGAATTTCATGATTATTATTATTAAATACAATTTTTATTGAGCATTTGTGACTTTTATCAAAGTGTTGCTTTGTGTGTAAGATTGCCCTTTACCCATGAATCAGGGCATAAAATCAGGGCGGTTTATTGCTTTAATAAAAAGGTGGCAACAACCATAAGTTAAAAGACATCATTGTTAAATAGTTAAATTCATAACTAATAATTAGGGCTGTAGATTTAATGTGTATATTTATTGTGATCAATTATATGAAAATAACATGAAATTACAAAAACTGCCATAATAAGCAATGTTATTATTATCGGAGCAATTCAAGTTTAATGTACCACCATGGTGGCAGTAGGGGGCTGTCAGCACAACTCCAGCTTTAAAGGCAATGCCTGTAAACCAAAGAGAACAGGCAGCACAGCCTTCCATAGATGAGGTTGAGAAAAGAGCACTGTTGCGTTCAAAGGCATCCGGACCAAGTACAATAGAATGCAGGGACCTCAAGTCTCATTTTTCAGTGTTTCAAACTATTGACACACTGTGTTTATGACTAGACAGACTGAAAACTACTGACACATAACACAACCAAAGTGAGATGCTCCAAGTCTGATGCATGAGTAGTACATAGAGCAACATAGTACATAGAGTTTTTGTATTGTCTAAATGCTTTACTTGTCTGCTGCAACAAAATATGTATATTATGCAATGCATTTGAATAATCTGAATTATAATATTTATTAGAAATATTATTTTTATTTAGGAAGCCTTGCTCAGTAAATATTGACAAATACAATTAATTTTATTAATTAATTTGCACATCATGAAATTAATTCGGTAAAAATTTGTAATCGATTGACAGTCCTAGAAATAATAGAAATAAACTATTCTTTCACGAGGCAAAATAGTTTATAACTGCCAAATGTTTATTGTTGCCAAGGAACATAATATCCACTGGGTGGCACCATGATAAGTCAAAGGTAATCTATCTGTTGTTGTTGTTGTTGTTGTTTTTTTCTGACCAATGGGAAACTAGGGGAGTGTTTCGGAAACCTGTTTGAAAACATTATTTTTGCGATTATATTTTGTGACGCTAGTGGTGCAAAAATCACACACTTCACCTTTAATCAATGTAATTATTTATTGAATTTGGTGTCTTTTAATAAATTGCGTAGCTCATTCAAATTCATTAAATAGCGCAGCCCTGAGTGCTTTATAGCTTAATTAAACCATTCATACATAGAATATTTTTGTTAGCTTGGTGCAAAATTGTACGATCTGGAGTCGACATGTTAAAAACAACGCAATCTGCAAAGGCTGAATGTAAAGAAGAGCACGAGTTGGTGTGTGAATATATGCTTGAGTATGATTATTATTCAGTGATGTTGATTAAAGTAATACCTAATTCAAAAGGGAGGGATTATTCAGATGATGTGACATAGACGTCTTCTAGGTCAGATGAGAAATGTCTGCTAATTTAGAGCACCCTCTTTTTTCCTCTCCATCGCTTTCTCTCTTTTGTATTTTATCAGTCAAGCTAGGGTTATTGTAATGGATAAAGGACAGACAAGGAGGAGGCAGGAACCGGCTGAACAGTAACATAAAAGTTTTATTGAAATAAATTAACTTAAAACAACATAGAACATAAACCATAAGACGAACACACATGCAGCGCGGCCACGTGTGTCTCTCTCTCTCTGAACTGGCATCTCCAGCTCCCCTTTATCTCACTCTCAAGCTGATCAGCTGATTCAGTGTCGGCCTTGCAGCCTTACACCCCGGCCACACCCTCCTCATAGTCACAGTTATTTAAAAAGTGACATGTCTATCAGTTACAATAATAATACATAATTGCAAGAATTAAATCTTGTGCAGTTTCTCTAAAAGTATTTTTAAACTCCAGTAAATTTCCAGTAATAATAATAATAATAAAAAGTGTTTGGCCCATCCTGGCCAGCGATGAGAAAGTAACAGGTCTGACAGTGCCATCTTTGTGCTGTTTTGGAAGCGGACCTCTGGACAATAATTTACCCCTGATTAATGATATTGAAAAACTCTAATAACCACTGAAATAAAAATGGACCTGAGACCAAAGGTGTCACGTGGTGTCACTGGGTACTTGCCTAAGCCCACAATAAAAGGTCCACTAGCAGTTATTGAAGGTTCAATAACGGTCGCAGAACACTCTCTCTGTCAGACGATTGCCCACTCCTGCACATTTCCCCATCAGATGATTGCTCTGCACGCTCTCACACCCATCTCAAAAAAGTAATTCCTATCACTCGTGCCTTTTATTTCAGTTCTTCTGAATCCATTTGATAGTGTTGTGTGAAGAACTGACCAAAATTTTTTATCAGTTCACCTTTCCCCCCATTTGAAACTGGTGCGCTGGAGTCATTTTTGTTTACATAAACACCGATGTGAGCACCTGACACTGACTAAAACACTTTGGGCTGTGGAAAGCTCCACGCACACATTGGTTCTTGCATGTATTGTCACTAATGTTGTTGAATGTGCATGAAGTGATTTGAGAACAGGTCAGTCCCACACCCCAATACCACCACTGAGTTACAAGGATATGACTTTGCAAAGACATAGATAACAATGGAGGAAATCAAACAGTTGCCACCCCTGAAAAGATGTCTCCCTTTCCCCCTCTTCCCCCTCATCAGAGGACCAGCTTGCACTGAATGGCCCTCTTCCTGGCAAGGTGCCTGGCATGGCCGGCAATAGTACATTTATCCTCCCTGATTAGATTAGAAATTATTAATGGAGGGCTGTGAAGCAGAGCAAAGGGTCATTTGGAGTTTAATTCTATTCTCAGATAACTTCATTTTGTCTGATGTTATTGTTATTGTCAGAGTGCTAGATGTTTATAGGAAACAAAATCCTCAATAACACATTCAGACATCCTATTTAAAGGGTCAGTCCAGGCTATTAGATAGCAGCTTCTGTGGAGTCACGCGAATTTAAAAAGGTCAGCCTTGGCTTTGATCTGGAAATACCTTAATGTAGAATTGTTATATGTTCTTCATAAAAGGTGTGTGTGCATGGGTGATTCTTTAATTAAGGTTTTTTTTTTGTAGCCTAGGATGATTTTAAAGAAAAAAAATTCTAGTTTTACATTATTATTTTGGGCTTGTCCAAGCAAGTCGTCTAGGTTACGGATGTAATCTCCATTCCCTGATGGAGGGAAGGAGACGTTGTGTCGAAGAAGCGACACTAGGGGTCTCTCTTGAGCACCTTTTGCATCTCTGATCTATGAGAAAAGGCCAATGAGAAATTGGCAGACAGAATTTGCATGTCCCACCCCCGGACATACGGGTATAAAGGGAGGGAAATGCATCTGTTTCATTCAGGATTTTTCTGAGGAGCCGACAATGGTCCGGGAGGACACAACGTCTTTTTCCCTCCATCAGGGAACGGAGGTTACATCCGTAACCTAGACGTTCCCCGTCTGACGATCACTTTGACTTTGTCGAAGAAGCAACTCTAGAGGTCCAATTTAAATCACGCCATGCGCTGAGCCGTGTACATGTACTGCTGACACAGGAGCGGGCAGGTATTTTACGTGCCAAAGTGACCGGCTGTGTCAGACTGCACGTACCCTTCCCCAACACCCCATAAAATCGTCAGAGCCTTCTGGTTCTTTACCCCCGACAGGGGGAAATAAGGCGACGTGCCAAGCATGGGAGCAGGCCATCTTAAAGCTATCATATGCATCGGGGAAGGCGATCTTTCCCAATTCCTATTCTTTCAGGGGGAAAAGACCCTGCGGAGACCACACCTGCCCAGACTGGGGGAGGTAAAGAGTTGTGAAATACATCACATGGGCTTTTAGGTCACATGTGGAAAGTGACACGGTGGTAGATCCTGCAATAGGGAGGGAGGAGTTGCTACAGACACAGCGACCAGGGGCCAGTGTGAACTGTCCAAGGGAGACGTGGGTCCACTTGCAAGGGGACCGTACCACGGAAAATACACACAGGGTGGAAGTAGAAGTACACACAGTACAGGGTAGATTGAGTACCAGCATTGGATTTGGTTGGCAAATTCCTCCACTGAATTCGCGGACCAGAGGGCTAGGAGGAGTCATCCAGGGAGCCGAGTTAGTGGGATCTCCTGGGATAAGAGCGCATGATTTTACCTCAGCAGAGGGAAAGGGCACTAGGTGCAAGCGATCCACCCAGTCAGTTTGTCAGTGTGTTACCGAGTTCTACCGGCTGGAAAAACTGTTTGGAGACAGTGTTCCCTTTCCGCTTTCCGCCAAAGCAGACAAAGGACTGCTCAGAACATCTAAATCTCTGCGTGCGGTCCTAGTAGATACGCAAAGCTTTTTGTGATTTGTGACAAGGATTTGTGATATGGCCTCCGTCTGCTTCTTCACCACGGAGAACTGCTGGGCGAAGTCCTCGACGGTGTCGCTGAAAAGACCGAACTGGAAGACAGGTGCGTCGAGGAAGTGTGTCTTGTCCATTTTGTGCATCTCGACCAGATTCAGCCACAGATGTCATTCCTGAACCACGAGAGTGGCCATCGCCAGCCTGAGTGACCGCGCTGTAACCTTCGTGGCCCTGAGGGCAAGGTCAGTCGCTGAGCGCAGTTCCTGCAGCACGTCAGGATCAGGACTACCCAAGTGCAGATCTTTAAGTGCCTTGGCCAGGTGGACTTGCAGTAGGGCCATGGCATGCAGGGCGGAAGCGGCCTGTCCGGTGGCACAGTAGGCTTTGGTTATTGCAGACGTCATCCTACAGGACTTGGAGGGGAGCACAAGGCAACCCCGCCAGGCGGCGGCCTCGGGGCACAGGTGGATCGCAACCGCTCTGTCCACCTGAGGCACCTGCGTGGCTGTGAGTGGTGTGCAGACCCGAGGAACCAATAATCAGCCATGAAGGCTGTGGGGAGGACATAGGGTTCCAGTCCAGCCCCACGCTGATGGCGGCTCTGGCAAGCATATCGGACATCTGGCCGTCAGCCTCAGACTGGGCGTGCTGGCCCGAAGGCGGCAGCCCAGTCGAGTCATCCACGTCAGATGCCGGATCGCTCTCCGATGCAGCGGCAAGCTCATCTAGCTCGGGGGGCTCAAGAGGATAGGCAAGCTGGCTGTGAGGCAAGCCGCTGTTGCCTCGAGCCCAGATAGAAATCAACGAGCGTGCCAGGGGGGGCGGATGGTTCGCGGGGGCGTACCTGGCGGAACCGAGCCCGCTGCCATCCCCAGATCTTTTCCATCACCAGCCGGGTCGTCCTCAATCCCATGGGAAGTAGGAGCGACGCGGGTGGGGTGGGGGGCGGCTGGAGGAAAGCCACGACCGCAACGTTGCCATGGTTATGTTCTTGCAGTGAGAACATGAGCCATCCACAAACGTTGCCTCAGTGTGATCGCAGCCCAGACACACGAGACAGCACCTGTGGCCATCAGAAGCGGAGAGCACTCTACCGCATCCAGGAACTACACAGGGGCGGAAGGACATCTATATAAAGACGTGTCCTGAAAAGGACGTTCAACGCCAGCTGTGTATTGCTCTTTTAGAGAAAATAAACTCTTTTAATTGTACTGTCGAAGCGCCCAGGTGTAAGCTGCACTGCCGTGCAGAGAAGGGAGAAAGCCGCTGATATGCGCCGTAGATCCAACAACAATTGCACTCAGAGATGGGAGGAACAGTGTGTGACTCGCAGCTCACTGCATACACAACCATCAGCTCTGAAGAAAATTTCTGAATGAAACAGATGCATTTCCCTCCCTTTATACCCGTATGTCTGGGGGCAGGACATGCAAATTCTGTCTGCCAATTTCTCATTGGCCTTTTCTCATAGATCAGAGATGCAAAAGGCACTAAAGAGAGACCCCTAGTGTCGCTTCTTCGACACAATGTCGAAGTGAGCGACAGACTGGGAAACAAGTTTATCCAACTTTTAGTTTTTCTCGAAAAATTTTAAACTGTCATTACCATCACTGCCCCCAGTGGGCAAAACTGGAGGTATTGTTGAACATAAGTGTACATAAGTTGGCCAAATGTATGCTTAACTATATAACCACCTGCATATAGACTGTGGTTGAGTGTAATACATACACATTATGTTGAAAGAGAGCAAAAATGAACAATGACATCATAATGCAGCTTGGATATCAAAGCCGTTAATCTTCCCAAGGTCTGGAATGAATATGCATGAGGGCAGTAAATCAAAGTAAACATAAACAATAGATGACACGCATTTAAAATGCATCATCAATTCAGCTGAGAAATAAAACTGTCTGAGAAACGAGATAAGGAGAGATGGAGACAAAGGAAGAAAGAATAAGTCATGGATACAGGGCCATCTGGACACGGTTAGCCTGTTCATATAGCATTTCAGTGGTGCTGATTTGCAACTCTGTCAGTTAGCTACAGTTACACACCTGTCTTTGGACAAAGAGACTCACCTTTCTGTGGACTTGGCTAGCTTTCCGTCTCTACTGCTGATAGCTCAATCACAGGCTAGTGCCAGCCAGCTAATGAAGTACTCTCCAGAGGTCACCATTCCTCTGAGCCAGGAGAGGGCGGTTGGCCCTCTTCAGCCATTTGCGGTCCTCTCAAATCACCTCTTTTAGAGCTCTTTTTGACTGTGTTCGGCAGACCATGTCTCGGTCACACCTGATCCATGTAAAAGAGATACTAGCCATCTCACTTTATTACTAGATCTTATCTATTACCAAAAGAAAGCTTGGGGTACACTGTGTTGTGGACCACTTTGATTGGAATAGAAAGACCACAGCTCACCCTGGGTTCATTTAAGCTCACTTTTTGTAACAGTGTCTATCTGTCTTTACTCGCACAGTATACGTTGTTCAAGGAACCGATAGCAGTTGTGGAACACAGATGATTTCCTCATGCTCACTCTTTTGCACCACGACTCACTACCCCACCCCCCTCATCAACGATCACTTGTAATTTTGAAAGGGGGATTGCACTGCTTTTTACCCAGGGTTATACAACCCTGCTCCGGAGAAGGGTTAGCACCGCTAACCACTCATTTTTGGGGTTAACCATGTGTTGCGGTGCAAAGGTATACAATGTGAAACTATGCTGTGTTAGAATATTTCGGAAAGTTGTTTTGCTACAAACAACCAATCAAATAAAGACTCAGTACTTACCTTGTTAAATATTAATGAGCTTTGTACCATCACTGAAACTTTCACGCACTGTTTACTTTCTCCGTCTGAGGGAAACCGGTAAAGTGGCAAACAGTGGTGGCAAACACGATAACTGCCATGATGAAGAGACAGTATTACATGTTTTCATGGCATTTTTTTTTTAAAGAAAGACACTCATACCACTGCAAAGATGTTTACATAAAAGGGTGGCAACTCTGTACTGCAGTTTGTTCATGTTGTCTCATCTTGACTGAATGAAGAATTTAAACAGAATAATATATGGCTGTTAAAGTAGGTGGAGCACCGTGTCACTCCCATCGATTGGGACAATGTCAGTAAGAATGTGTTTAACAGCCAGCACAAAAAAGTTTTCTTGAAAGTTGGTAAGCTAAGTTTGTTGCAATGGTAAGCTGTTTCCAACCAGTGCAATAAACTCAAAAACTTTTTTTTTTTTTTTTTTGGCCAGACTTCGTTAAAAATTATGTCACACCCATTCTTTCTTTGATTTCTCTTAAAAGTAAATTTACTGTATCTTTCACCATACTGAAAAGTAAGTCATCCTTCCAGTAGTCCTATGATAGCCATACCAAATATAGACCATATAAAATATGTCTATTGCTTATAAAAAAGATAATAAAAAAAACCTTTACAGCCAATATTTTATTTGCAAAATCATTGCCATGTTACCGAAGTTTATGATTATGCATGTGGACATATCAGTCAGCACCTAAGTAGAGCTGATGTAATGTCTTGAGAAAAGACAAAACAGGAATGAAAGCCAAACCCAAAACATTGGTTCGAGATGGAATTTGTGCAAGAGTTGCAGTTGGGGTATCAGGTTATGGCAGCTCGGCTGCAGGCCCGTCCAGGGTGCAGTGTGGAGGGGAAGATTAGCTCGGCAGCACTTGGGGGTGAATGCTGGTATGGTGACCTGCTGATAAAGTTTCCCATGATGTATTAATTTGACTGAAGTCTGTGTTGCCACATCACATTTAATTGCATGCACCATTAATGTAGATAATCGCCAGCCAGTTAGGCAATCAAAACAGCTTGGATTGAAACATTTTAAACATGTTATTTGCTTGATCAATTATACAGCATTGTGTTGGCAGCTGGTTGTTCAGCAACAACTGAATGTGTTGTGACAAATGAGGTCTAAACTACCTGCCAACAGACAGGGAAAACCTAATTCAATTCATGCTGTTATATGTTGCTTGCAAAAAAAATAAAAAATTTTTTTAAAACTTTTGAATGGCCATCAAGGGGAAAACATGTTTTTATTCTCACATAATGGTGTAGCTTGAAAATCTACCAGCAGGTAGACATTTCAAAAATGTCTAAATTCCTGGCAAGGAGGCCATAAACTGCCACTCCTTTATTCATATGAAAATGAGCTTGTTATTCACCACAACTGTTTGACAGAAGTTTGCAGCACTTCAACGGTAAAGGTGAACCTGCAGCAATCCTTTGGCAACAAAGGACATTTTGCAGCAAGTTTCCCGCAAAACTAATTTGCATGTAAAAATGACCAGAGGTGAATTTGTGGCAAGTTTGTCATGAACTCTTGAGTTTTGTAAGGGAACTTAAAAAACACTGGAACAAAAATCCAGTGACAACCAAATTCAAACATGCCAAAAACCAGATTGATTTTTAATTTTGTAATTGGTTGCAACTTGGAGCATCAATTTCGTGGGTATCTTGCAGTCTGATTTGTCAGACAGCAATATCAATTTACAGGGACTTTCAGTACAGGGCAGCAACAGCACTCAATACTCAATACTCTTTGGAGAGGATCAGGGGGCATTCACACAGAATGTTACTTTAAAAAAACAGATAGATGGAGTGCAACTGGATGGAACAAAATGCAGGGGTCTTGCATGAACTGACAAAAAAGAGAGAGAAAAATAAATATTTTATACCAAGAATTCATACAAACGGAACCTAAAATACTATAATTTAGACCTATATGTGTTTAAACAGCACTTAGAAGGCAATCGTAGCTATTTTGAACACTTTCTCTTGTGGATCCATAAAGTGTATGTGATTTCAATATTCTCTACAGGGAGCTCCACTGAAGCAAGTTATGTGACTCTTTATCGGATCAGTCCCACTGGTTTTCCTGTGGCTTCACACCATTTCTATAGCAGCCTCTAGGAGGCCCAGTTATCTTTGATTTGGCAAGCTGTTCCACACCTCGGAGATAAAAGCGTTAGGGAACCAGCAAGCAATTAGAATCTACAGTCAATGCATTGTGAGCCTTGTTCTGGCCAACATTCATTTGCAGAGGAAATTTTAGAGTTAATGGGTAATGACATCCTCAGGTTTCTTGTCTGTTCTGGTTATAAAGTGCATGGAGAAGATGAAGGGTGGGACATAGAGGAGACGTTACAAGCAAAATATTGTGCAATGTTATATTTTTTGACACGAAACCCAAACACTCTCCAATTCAGGAAGTAAATTTTTTAACAAGTGTGTATGCCGTGAGCATATGATCGTATACTCACACACAAACACACATGCTGTCAACACCTTCACCATGATGGATCCCTCTAATTTTCCGATCTAGGATCCGATAAAAGTGGCAGCAGTATTGGAGCTGAGCTTTGGGGCCTGCCGTTCTCTGATTACACCTCAGTGTCCCAGAGCAGATGTAGCCATGGAAGCCCCTCCTGGTCTGGCTTCCACAACGCTAAATTTACCCAACCACTTCTCAGCTGCAACCTCCACCTTGGGCACACCACCATCACATTTTCATGTGACCATATGGAAGAATACTAGTAATAGAGATATGTTGTCAGGGTCATCCCACTGGAGAAAATAAGGAAACTGTTATATATTGCTTTGGGTCAGCGAGATAGGTGAGGAAACAAAGCTCTCTGTCTTTATGGACATCTGAGACATCTGAGAAGCGAGTAGAGGCACTGAAGAGAGTGTTAAGTGCAATTGAATGGGAAGACAACTTGAAACAGCATAGTGAAGAGAATGAAATTTCATGTCTTACAGGGCCATTGTGTTATGTTATGTGTGAGGTAGACAAGATTTAGATTCCAACTTGGAATTCACACAGTGAAGAGAAAATATACTGCAATGTACTTAGAAAAATTGCAGTACATTTATAAACTGCAAATGATCATGAACATTACATACGTATATGAGCATTGTAAGAACTCACACACTGTAAACATAACACCAGGTGAACCTGGGTAAACAGCAGCATAATTTAAGTGACTGAGCCTGTTTTAAGAGACACATTAGTCCATACAACTGAAATGATGTGGAGGGGGTGGGGGTGTATGGGTTATGCTCCTCAGGAGAGTGAGAGTGGTCAATGGTTATTGAGGAACCTCACTGCCTGGGGGGAAAAAACTGTTTATTAGTCTGGTAGAACTTGAACGAATTCTCCTAATGCGTCTGCCTGAAAGCAAAAGCTAAAAAAGTATGAGACGGGTGAGTGGGGTCCTTCACGATGCTGGAGGCTTTTTTGGAGCACCATGTGAAATATATGTCCAAAATAGAGGGGAGAGGGACACCAATTATCTTACTACCTGGATATACTATCCATTGGAGGATCTTATGATCAGTAGTGATGCAATATACGTACCAGACCGTGATGCAGCTGGTCAGCACACTCTTAATGGTGCTCCTATAGAATGTGATGAGTTAGATGGAGAGAGGCTCGCCCTTTTCAGCCGGCATTAGAAGTATAAACGTTGCTGGGCTCTCTTGGTGAGTGATGTGGTGTTAGTAGTCCAGGTGAGATCCTCTGAGATATGCACCCCCAGAAATGTAGAGCTGCTGACTCTCTCTACGATGGAGCCATCAATGGTCAGAGGGGAGTGTTTGATGTGATTCTTCCTAAAGTCTACCACAGTCTCCTTGTTTTGTTAACATTAAGGCAAGGCAAGGCAAGTTTATTTACAGTATATAGCACATTTCATACACAATGGCAATTCAAAGTGATTAACATATCAGCTTGAAAGAAAATACAAGATACATAAAAAAAATACAACCAATTAAGAACATGAATTAAGAAATAAGAATAAAACGTAATCACACATTGAGAAAAAGTTATATAAAAGGGGCAAGTGGATTCTTGGTTTTTGCCACACCATTCAACCAGTTGGCTCACCTTATCCTGAAAAGTGATTCAACATTTTTGCTGATGAGACCCACCACTGTTGTATCATCAGTAAATTTTATGATATGGATAGAGTTGAACTTAGTGGTGCGGTCATGTGTAAACAATGTGAAGAGCAGTGGGCAGTGCACACAGCCTTTTGGTGTGCCTGTATTCAGTACGATGGTGCTAGAGGTGTTATGGCCTACACAGACAGACTGTGTTCTTACAGTTAAAAAATCCAGGATCCAGTTGCAGAGAAATGTATTTGAAATGTATCAAATTTTCATGTTACCATATGGACGAATATTAGAGATTTGTTGTCAAGGTCATCCCAATGGAGAAAATAAAGGAACTGTTACATATTGCTTGTGTAAATGAGAGAGAAATAGATGAGGACACAAAGCCCTCTGTTTTTTTTTAGATATCTGAGACATCAGAGAAGCGAGTGGAGGCACTGAATAGCGTGTTAAGTGCAACTGAATGGGAAGACAACTTGAAACAGCATAGTGCTTTGTCGACGGGGCCAAGGAAGTGAGTGATGTTGTCTTGTCTTGGTGTCTTTCTGTGTTCGCGACTCTTGCGCATAGTCAACAGGTCCAGCAGGTTGGGGCTGTGAGCAGAGTGCCAGCCTAAATTACCACAGGTTGATAGATAAGGAAGCAGTATGGCTGAACTCACACAACATCAGAGAGAGGGTGGAGAGCCAAGGCATTGTGTGCCTCCCTCACCTCTCACTGTCAATGTACATCTGTCCATCAACACATGTCATTAAGAGCTGTTATTGACTCCATTACACACTTCACAAGAAGTGAGGTTTAAATAGGTTTTGCTTGTGTGTTGCCTAAGCACGTTATGCCAGTGGTACTCAACAGGTTTTGCTTCAGGAACTCACCCTCATGTTGTTTAAAATTGAATAGATTTCTTTCTTCCATGGAATACAAATGGAGATGTTAGGCAGAATGTTAGTCTCAGTCACAAATTACATATATCGATAGTAAATGGTGGGGTTCCTATCTGTCCTTTATTAGCCAAGATGTCGAAATGACAACACCCTGTACGGGACACCGATTGTCCCGTATTTTAGTGGCGAGACACTGGAGGCGAGCATTCCTCCCGTATTGAAGCTAATTTGTCCCGTATTAAAGCAAGGTCTTTCTGGTGATGCTGGTTAAGCTACTTGAGAAGATTGATGGGGTCACCAGCATACCAGCATCTAATGCTGAGTGACCAGCACCCAAAACACAACATACGCTGGTGACCTGGAATGCTGGTCTTTTTTTGTAGCATGATGTCAAGCAACATTTCCATGTTTATATCTGCTAGCATTTAGCTAGCTTCTAAAAATTGAATGATGAATTTGAGCCAAAATACCAAGAGTTTGATTGGATGTACAAATTTTAGGTCTATTTTTTTAACGTATAAAAGTCTATTTAGTTCATTTTGCTATCTTAATGACAGTATGCACAATAATATGGTTAACTGCATTTTATTATTAGCATTTATTTTATTAGCATTTAGCATCTGAATAGACCCACCAGTCAACTGCAGTCAAGTTTAATTGTGATGGTTTTGAAATTGTGCACGATAATGGTCGCTCCTCTTTTCTTTATGTTAGGTGGAGTTAGCTACATTAATGCTCCAATGCTTCTGTGGTTTACAACTGAGGTTATTTACTTTTCACCACCAATGAGGCACAGCACAGGGTGCCTGTTTTGGTTAGAGAAGTTTTCTTTCATGCTGAAACAGTACCTCTCTGCGGATTTCACTTTGAACCTAAATGCGCCGTGTGCTTAATCAACACAGGGTCACAAATGTGAACCAGACTTCAAATTTGGGATTTCGGATGCAGAGGGTTGTGATGGCAATTGGCCTACTTCCTGCAAAGTCTCATTAACATTTATAAATGCTAAATGAGGGGGCTGATGAGAGGTGTTTTAAGCTGCATTTTCAGATAGCTAATATCTCTCCTCCATCTATACACCGCACAAAAGCAGCCTGTCCATTCTCAACAACCCAGTGGATTAGCCATGTGGGCAGGAGGGTAAATTTGCAGGCGACTCTTCTGGAAACAATTAGATATTGCATTTTTTTCTCTGGGTCACCCGGGTGGAGTAATTCTACATTAGTTGTTTTATCTTTTGATATACAGTGCATTATTAGCAGATAGACACCGACAGTGGCTGTGGTTAGATAGTGACAACTGTAGAAACAGGGATTGGATAAGAAATATTGGGCATGTTGCATTATGCCTGCACATACACACATACACTCATCCTCCCCTGCTCGTAACACCACAACAATCCCTCTTTTGTCAAGGATGATTGATGATATGATGGAATTTCATTCATGGAGTTCTGTGTTTTGGAGTTGCTCTGACGACCAGGTATAAACAGACTCTGGCTGGTTATTGAGTTTCACCTCAGAACAGTGAAGAGAAACAACAGCGAGGGCCTCACAAGTTAAACAAACTGTTATCGCTAATATCTCTGTGAATAATGGGTGAATTATCTTTTACAAAATGTTTACTGTTCATAAGGACGATCAATTAGAGCATACACAATCCTCACCTGTGATTTCACAGTAGATTAAACAGTTCCTCTTTAAACAGCCTCTGGATTTGAAAACACTGGGTCAATCTCAGTTCTGCAGTGCTCGCAATGTAAAAATAATTTAGGTTTGTTTTAAGGCTGTGAATCGAATGATAAAATGTAATTAAAATAATTACATTATGCACTGATTAATTAATTAAATGAATCACAAATGATTGCATATACCAATATTTGCTGAAATATGCCCAGAAAATGAAAATATTTCAAAGACATTACATTATTTTAGCAGATGAGTAAAACCTATCACTGGCTCAAGTCCAGTGCAATCAATTTTTTTGATCATATTTCTCCATCTGGCAAATGTGTATGTATTGATCATTCACACATAAAGCACTCTCACATTCTGCAGTTTTACTTGTTGGTCTGTGTACACATGCATCAATTAGACATCTTTAGCTGTTGTGTCTTATCGCGCTATCATCTCGCCATGAGCACTGCTGCATTTTTAAGACCCTGGGTCAAGTTACTTTGCAAAACACAACTTGAGACCCCTTGGTTCGGTTCCATTCTGTTGCACTCAGTCTAGCTGGTTTTAAATGCAAGAATGTTACAAGAAAGTTTGTCATTCTATACTGTTTTCTTGATAAGTATGGTTTGGCGAGGAGCATTCCCTGGGCTGACTGTGGACTCTCAAATACATGGGTTGCATTAAGATGGTACGTCACGTTGGATTGCTCCAATGGTAGGAAAATTTACTTTTACGTACAGGACATGATTAGATGCCTTATTTTTTATTGCATTATTTTCTGTAGGGCTGTCAATCAATACAATTTGTTAATCAAATTGATTACATGATATGCAGATTAATTAATCACAGTTATGCACATATATCAATATGGGCTAAAAGGCCCCAAGTAAAGATAATTATATATGTAATAATTTAAGTAATATAAATATAAAAATAAAATATACAATAAATACAATAATTAAGATAATTCAAATACATTACAATATTTTGGAAGATGAGTAAAGCATTGATAAGACAAAAAAAGTTTGCTTCATTTCCATATTATTGAACATAAGCCAATAATCGACATCAATAAATTTCACGACTGAGTCAATCTGTCAGAGGATTGCATTTCGTCTGCGCTATATTTGTTGGTCAATTTACACAAACATTAGGATACCGAGTCAAATTAAATGTGGTTTAAACTTTAAATAACGCATCTCAAGACCCCTTCATTCTATTGTGTACCTTGCAGCTAACTTGACCAGCTGAACTGATGTACAGCAGCTAGAGTTGGGCTGACTGCCCTACTTGACACGGATTCATAAAATCATGAAGGTGGTAATTCAAGCTTAAATGGCTCCTTTGGTTGGAAAAATCCTTATTGCTGAATTTACAAATGCTCAGGTGGCATGATTAAATCATTTTTGTGTGTTATTCTTTATGTATTTAATCCCACAGAATTCAAGCGTAAATTTGACAGCCTTATTTTTTTCATAATTAATTGTAATTCATTAATGTGTTGAATTAACAGCCCTTTGTTCAACACCGTACAGAAACCAAAAACATGCTTGTTTCTTTAGGCTATTTGCGTTGCATTAGCTCTTTCTCTCTATTAAACTGCTCTGTTTGAGATATAGCTGTGAGCTTAAAACTGCCATTTGAGGTAGGGCTGAGGTTCCAATAAAAGCCGCTTGGCACTATCATTAGGTTGGCTTGAGAAAGCCAACTTACTGAAATCCTATTTAAACTTATTAGGTTGGCTTGAGAAAGCCAACTTACTGAAATCCTATTTAAACTTATTATTATTATTATTATTATTCTGAGACTAAATTTCTAAATGTAACTCCTCCTAGAGC
Organism: Moxostoma hubbsi; assembly: GCA_032164185.1. Lineage (NCBI taxonomy): Eukaryota > Metazoa > Chordata > Actinopteri > Cypriniformes > Catostomidae > Moxostoma > Moxostoma hubbsi. Next base: position 34,451,307 of record JAVLUX010000021.1, read on the forward strand.
TTTTAAGCTACATGCACCAAACTCGGCACAGACCTTCAGACTAATCCCGAATAGTGTGCTATATCTTTTCTAACTGATCGGACTTACGGTTTTCCTAAAAATGACGATCAAACTCGGAAAAACTCCCATTGATTAACATTGCGGAATGTTCAGAAATTTAAATCCCAACTGACGTTTTCACACACACAGACGAAAAATGGCCTGTCAGCCCTGCGTCTCTCCTTCTCTCTCTCCCTCAGAGGATTTCTTTTATCAAGCAGCCAATAAGTAATGACCTAAAATCTTCATAGCCACAGTATAGTAGCTTCCAGGTTGACTTGATTCACTCAGTATGGAAAGGATGCTTGATAAGTATCACCCTGGTAACTGCATAGCAACCAGACAGGGTTACCCTAGCAACCAAATAACAAATCACATATTTCTGCACCAGAAAATCATACAGACATCCTGTTTCACTTATTTCACTCAGGATGGAAAGTAGCCTTTATATGTATCACTCTAGTAACTGCCTAGCAACCAGATGGGGTTACCCTAGCAACCAAGTAACAAATCACATATCTCTGCACCAGAAAATCGTAGTGACTTCCTGTTTCACTTATTTCACTCAAGATGGAAAGTAGCCTTGATATGTATCACTCTGGTAACTGCCTAGCAACCAGATGTGATTACCCTAGCAACCAAGTAACAAATCACATATCTCTGCAACAGAAAATCAGAGAGACTTCCGGGTTGACTTATTTCACTCAGGATGGAAAGTAGCCTTGATATGTATCACTCTGGTAACTGCCTAGCAACCAGATGTGATTACCCTAGCAACCAAGTAACAAATCACATATCTCTGCAACAGAAAATCAAAGAGACTTCCGGGTTGACTTATTTCACTCAGGATGGAAAGCAGCCTTGATATGTATCACTCTGGTAATTGCCTAGCAACCAGATGTGATTACCCTAGCAACCAAGTAACAAATCACATATCTCTGCAACAGAAAATCATAGAGACTTCCGGGTTGACTTTATTCACTCAGGATGGAAAGTAGCCTTGATATGTATCACTCTGGTAACTGCCTAGCAACCAGACGGGGTTACCCTAGCAACCAAGTAACAAATCAAATATCTCTGCACCAGAAAATCGTAGAGACTACCTGTTTCACTTATTTCACTCAGGATGGAAAGTAGCCTTGATATGTATCACTCTGGTAACTGCATAGCAACCAGACAGGGTTACCTTAGCAACCAAGTAACAAATCACATATCTTTGAACCAGAACATCGTAGAGACTTAGGGGTTGACATATTTCACACAGGATTGCAAGGAGCCTATGAGTATCACTTTGGTAACTGCCTAGCAACCAGATGTGTTTACCCTAGCAACCAAGTAACAAATCACATATCTCTGCACCAGAAAATCATAGAGACTTCCTGTTTCACTTATTTCACTCAGGATGGAAAGTAGCCTTGATATGTATCCCTCTGGTAACTGCCTAGCAACCAGATGCGGTTACCCTAGCAACCAAGTAACAAATCGCATATCTTTGAACCAGAACATCGTAGAGACTTAGGGGTTAACATATTTCACACAGGATTGCAAGGTGCCTTATGAGTATCACCTTGGTAACTGCCTAGCAACCAGATGGGGTTACCCTAGGAACCAACTAACAAATCACATATCTCTGCACCAGAAAATCGTGGAGACTTCCTGTTTCACTTATTTCACTCAGGATGGAAAGTAGCCTTGATATGTATCCCTCTGGTAACTGCCTAGCAACCAGATGTGATTACCCTAGCAACCAAGTAACAAATCACATATCTCTGCACCAGAAAATCAGAGAGACTTCCGGGTTGACTTATTTCACTCAGGATGGAAAGTAGCCTTGATATGTATCACTCTGGTAACTGCCTAGCAACCAGATGTGATTACCCTAGCAACCAAGTAACAAATCACATATCTCTGCAACAGAAAATCATAGAGACTTCCGGGTTGACTTTATTCACTCAGGATGGAAAGTAGCCTTGATATGTATCACTCTGGTAACTGCCTAGCAACCAGACGGGGTTACCCTAGCAACCAAGTAACAAATCACATATCTCTGCACCAGAAAATCGTAGAGACTACCTGTTTCACTTATTTCACTCAGGATGGAAAGTAGCCTTGATATGTATCACTCTGGTAACTGCATAGCAACCAGACAGGGTTACCTTAGCAACCAAGTAACAAATCACATATCTTTGAACCAGAACATCGTAGAGACTTAGGGGTTGACATATTTCACACAGGATTGCAAGGAGCCTTATGAGTATCACTTTGGTAACTGCCTAGCAACCAGATGTGTTTACCCTAGCAACCAAGTAACAAATCACATATCTCTGCACCAGAAAATCATAGAGACTTCCTGTTTCACTTATTTCACTCAGGATGGAAAGTAGCCTTGGTATGTATCACTCTGGTAACTGCCTAGCAACCAGATGTGATTACCCTAGCAACCAAGTAACAAATCACATATCTCTGCAACAGAAAATCAGAGAGACTTCCGGGTTGACTTATTTCACTCAGGATGGAAAGTAGCCTTGATATGTATCACTCTGGTAACTGCCTAGCAACCAGATGTGATTACCCTAGCAACCAAGTAACAAATCACATATCTCTGCAACAGAACATCGTAGAGACTTAGGGGTTGACATATTTCACACAGGATTGCAAGGAGCCTTATGAGTATCACCTTAGTAACTGCCTAGCAACCAGATGGGGTTACCCTAGCAACCAACTAACAAATCACATATCTCTGCACCAGAAAATCGTAGAGAATTCCGGGTTGACATAATTTATTCAGGATGGAAAGGAGGCTTGATAAGTATCACTCTGGTAACTGCCTAGCAATGACAAGGGCTTACCCTAGCAACCAAGTAACAAATCACATAACTCTGCACCAGAAAATCGTAGAGACTTCCTGTTTCACTTATTTTACTCAAGATGGAAAGTAGACTTGATATATATCACTCTGGTAACTGCCTATCAACCAGATATGGTTACCCTAGCAACCAAGTAACAAATCACATATCTATGCAACAGAAAATCATAGAGACTTCCGGGTTGACTTTATTCACTCAGAATGAAAAGGAGGCTTGATAAGGATCACCCTGGAAAATGCCTAGCAACCAGATTGGGTTACCCTAGCAACCAAGTAAAAAATGATATATCTATCTGTCTATCTATCTATCTATCTATCTATCTATCTTTCTGATGGTCAATATCTATCTATCTATCTATCTATCTATCTGAGGGTCAATATCTATCTATCTATCTATCTAACTATCTGCGGGTCAATAACTATCTATCTATCTATCTGTGGGTCATACTCTATCTATCTATATCTCAGGGTCAATGACTATCTATCTATCTATCTATCTATCTATCTGAGGGTCAATATCTATCTATCTATCTATCTATCTAACTATCTGCGGGTCAATAACTATCTATCTATCTATCTATTTGTGGTTCATACTCTATCTATCTATATCTCAGGGTCAATGACTATCAATCTATCTTTCTATCTTTCTATCTATCTATCTATCTATCTGAGGGTCAATATCTATCTATCTATCTGAGGATCAATATCTATCTATCTATCTATCTATCTATCTAATGGTCAATATCTATCTATCTATCTATCTATCTATCTATCTATCTATCTATCTATCTGATGGTCAATAACTATCTATCTATCTATCTATCTATCTGATGGTCAATAACTATCTATCTATCTATCTATCTATCTGAGGGTCAATATCTATCTATCTATCTATCTATCTATCTATCTATCTATCTATCTATCTATCTATCTATCTAATCTATTTGATAGACTGAATGGTTTTATAATCTCTAAACTTTGAACTTTGAAAACTACTACTTATAATTATATCAAACTAGAAACCGTAAATCTTCAAACTTTTACAACTACTTCAAACTTTATGCTAGGCTTTCTCAAGCCAACCTAAAGTTTGTACTCAAACTTTTTAATCTAGTTATTATTCTTCTGAGACTAAATTTCTAAATCTAACTCCTCCTAGAGCTTTTAAGCTACATGCACCAAACTCGGCACAGACCTTCAGACTAATCCCGAATAGTGTGCTATATCTTTTCTAACTGATCGGACTTACGGTTTTCCTAAAAATGACGATCAAAACTCGGAAAAACTCCCATTGACTTAACATTGCGGAATGTTCAGAAATTTAAATCCCAACTGACGTTTTCACACACACAGACAAAAAAGGGCCTGTCAGCCCTGCGTCTCTCCCTCTCTCTCTCCCTCAGAGGATTTATTTTATCAAGCAGCCAATAAGTAATGACCGAAAATCTTCATAGCCACAGTATAGTAGCTTCCAGGTTGACTTTGTTCACTCAGGATGGAAAGGAGGCTTGACAAGTATCACCCTGGTAACTGCATAGCAACCAGACAGGGTTACCCTAGCAACCAAATAACAAATCACATATTTCTGCACAAGAAATTCATACAGACTTCCGGGTTGACTTTATTCACTCAGGATGGAAAGTAGCCTTGATATGTATCACTCTGGTAACTGCCTAGCAACCAGATGGGGTTACCCTAGCAACCAAGTAACAAATCACATATCTCTGCACCAGAAAATCATACTGACGTCCTGTTTCACTTATTTCACTCAGGATGGAAAGTAGCCTTGATATGTATCACTCTGGTAACTGCCTAGCAACCAGATGGGGTTACCCTAGCAACCAAGTAACAAATCACATATCTCTGCACCAGAAAATCATACTGACGTCCTGTTTCACTTATTTCACTCAGGATGGAAAGTAGCCTTGATATGTATCACTCTGGTAACTGCCTAGCAACCAGATGTGATTACCCTAGCAACCAAGTAACAAATCACATATCTCTGCAACAGAAAATCATAGAGACTTCCGGGTTGACTTTATTCACTCAGGATGGAAAGTAGCCTTGATATGTATCACTCTGGTAACTGCCTAGCAACCAGATATGGTTACCCTAGCAACCAAGTAACAAATCATATATATTTGAACCAGAACATCGTAGAGACTTCCTGTTTCACATATTTCACTCAGGATTGCAAGGAGCCTTATGAGTATCACTTTGGTAACTAACTAGCAACCAGACGGGGTTACCCTAGCAACCAAGTAACAAATCACATATCTTTGAACCAGAACATCATAGAGACTTAGGGGTTGACATATTTCACACAGGATTGCAAGGAGCCTTATGAGTATCACTTTGGTAACTGCCTAGCAACCAGATGTGTTTACCCTAGCAACCAAGTAACAAATCACATATCTCTGCACCAGAAAATCGTAGAGACTTCCTGTTTCACTTATTTCACTCAGGATGGAAAGTAGCCTTGATATGTATCACTCTGGTAACTGCCTAGCAACCAGATGCGGTTACCCTAGCAACCAAGTAACAAATCACATATCTCTGCAACAGAAAATCGTAGAGACTTCCGGGTTGACATAATTCACTCAGGATGGAAAGGAGGCTTGATAAGTATCACCCTGGTAACTGCATAGCAACCAGATGGGGTTACCCTAGCAACCAAGTAACAAATAACATATCTTTGAACCAGAAAATCATAAAGACTTAGGGGTTGACATATTTCACACAGGATTGCAAGGAGCCTTATGAGTAACACGTTGGTAACTGCATAGCAACCAGATGTGGTTACCCTAGCAACCAAGTAACAAATCACATATCTTTGAACCAGAAAATCATAAAGACTTAGGGGTTGACATATTTCACACAGGATTGCAAGGAGCCTTATGAGTAACACGTTGGTAACTGCCTAGCAACCAGATGGGGTTACCCTAGCAACCAAGTAACAAATCACATATCTCTGCACCAGAAAATCGTATACACTTCCTGTTTGAATTATTTCACTCAGAATGGAAAGTAGCCTTGATATGTATCACTCTGGTAACTGCCTATCAACCAGATATGGTTACCCTAGCAACCAAGTAACAAATCACATATCTATGCAAAAGAAAATCGTAGAGACTTCCAGGTTGACTTTATTCACTCAGAATGAAAAGGAGGCTTGATAAGGATCACCCTGGAAACTGCCTAGCAACCAGATTGGGTTACCCTAGCAACCAAGTAAAAAATAATATATCTATCTATCTGTCTATCTATCTATCTTTCTGAGGGTCAATATCTATCTGTCTATCTATCTATCTATCTATCTGAGGGTCAATATCTATCTATCTATCTGTGGGTCATACTCTATCTATCTATCTATCTATCTATCTATCTATCTGTGGGTCATACTCTATCTATTTATCTATCTATCTATCTATCTATCTATCTATCTAAGGGTCAATGACTATCTATCTATCTATCTATCTATCTATTTATCTATCTATCTATCTATCTATCTATCTATCTATCTGTGGGTCATACTCTATCTATCTATCTATCTATCTTTCTGAGGGTCAATATCTATCTATCTATCTATCTATCTATCTATCTATCTATCTATCTGAGGGTCAATAACTATCTATCTATCTATCTATCTGTGGGTCATACTCTATCTATCTATCTATCTATCTATCTATCTATCTATCTATCTATCTATCTATCTATCTATCTAAGGGTCAATGACTATCTATCTATCTATCTATCTATCTATCTATCTATCTATCTATCTATCTATCTGAGGATCAATATCTATCTATCTATCTATCTATCTATCTATCTATCTATCTATCTATCTGAGGGTCAATATCTATCTATCTATCTATCTATCTATCTATCTATCTATCTATCTATCTATCTGTGGGTCATACTCTATCTATCTATCTGTCTATCTATCTATCTGAGGGTCAATATCTATCTATCTATCTATCTATCTATCTATCTATCTGAGGGTCAATATCTATCTATCTATCTATCTATCTATCTGATGGTCAATATCTATCTATCTATCTATCTATCTATCTATCTATCTATCTATCTATCTGTGGGTCATACTCTATCTGTCTATCTGTCTATCTATCTATCTGATGGTCAATATCTATCTATCTATCTATCTATCTATCTATCTATCTATCTATCTATCTATCTATCTATCTATCTATCTATCTATCTATTTGATAGACTGAATGGTTTTATAATCTCTAAACTTTGAACTTTGAAAACTACTACTTATAATTACATCAAACTAAAAACCTTAAATCTTCAAACTTTTACAACTACTTCAAACTTTATGCTAGGCTTTCTCAAGCCAACCTAAAGTTTGTACTCAAACTTTTTAATCTAGTTAGGTTGGCTTGAGAAAGCCAACTTACTGAAATCCTATTTAAACTTATTATTATTATTATTATTATTCTGAGACTAAATTTCTAAATCTAACTCCTCCTAGAGCTTTTAAGCTACATGCACCAAACTCTGCACAGACCTTCAGACTAATCCCGAATAGTGTGCTATATCTTTTCTAAGCGATCGGGGGTACGGTGTTTGCCCCAGGGGCAAAAAATTGGGCAAAAAATCCCATTGACTTAACATTGAGCCGAACTTTGACGAGTCATAGCTCAGAGCGAGGATTTCGCAGAGACATGTGATTTACCACATTTGAAGAGGCTGACAGGCTCTGTGAGAACATACCTCACAATGGGGTAAAAGTTTTACCCCTGGGGGGCAGGAGCTGCCCAAAATTGCCCCAATGTAAGTCAATGGAATTTTTTGCAAAAATTTTTGGTCGCTGACCCACGAATGAGGCGTCAAATCGTGCGGATTATTTGGGAATGGTGTGCTATGACTTTTATAAGCGATCGGGGGTACGGTGTTTGCCCCAGGGGCAAAAAATTGGGCAAACAATCCCATTGACTTAACATTGAGCCGAATTTTGACGAGTCATAGCTCAGAGTGAGGATTTCGCAGAGAAGTGTGATTTACCTCATTTGAAGAGGCTGACAGGCTCTGTGAGAACGTACCTCACAATGGGGTAAAAGTTGCACCCCTGGGGGGCAGGAGCTGCCCAAATTTGCCCCAATGTTAAGTCTATGGTAGATTTTGTATTGAACATAACTCTGGATCACAGTGTCTTACAGACAAGGGGGCGGGCTCATTTTACTCAGACGACCAATCAGTCTCTCAGGATCATTGTGAAGCTATCAAGCCATGCCCTAGCAACCATTTACAGCACCTTAGCAACAATTCCCATAGACTTCCTTTGAAAAAGATCAAAGGGATTTCTCCGGACTGAATTATCATAGAAACACGAGGGTGGTCTCGTTTGACTTGGGGCAGTAAAACAGCCAATCATGAATCCCCTCAACACTTCCTAGCCCCTCCCTAGCAACCATTTTCGAGCACCTTAGCAACCAAAATCCAAAGAGAGATATCTTCCATTCTGAATGTCACAGAAGCATGGGAGTTGGTTTATATCATTCATATTGACAAGCAGCCTTTGGAGATTCATCATTGGCAGCTGCAAAGCCACTCCCTAGCAACAATTTAGAGCACCCTAGCAACCACATTTATTGATTTCATTTACAGTAAGATATCTTCAGATCAGAATGTCCTAGAGACATGATAGTTGCTTTGTTTTCATTGGGTGAGTAATCAGTCTTCAGCTTTCATCATGTGAACTACTTAGCCACGCCCTAGCAACCATTTAAAGCACCCTAGCAACAAAGAACCATTGACATCCATTCAAAATCACTAAGATGTGTATCTTAGGATCAGAATGACGTAGAGACTTCCGGGTTGACTTATTTCACTCAGGATGGCAAGGAGCATTGTTGCCTGTCACCTTGGTAACTGCCTAGCAACCAGATGGGGTTACCTTAGCAACCAAGTAACAAATCACATATCTCTGCACAAGAAAATCACAGAGACTTACGGGTTGACTTATTTCACTCAGGATGACAAGGAGCACTGTTGGCTGTCACCTTGGTAACTGCCTATCAACCAGATGGGGTTACCCTAGCAACCAAGTATCAAATCACATATCTTTGCACCAGAAAATCGTAGAGACTTCCTGTTTCACTTATTTCACTCAGGATGGAAAGGAGGCTTGATATGTATCACTCTGGTAACTGCCTAGCAACCAGATGTGGTTACCCTAGTAACCAAGTAACAAATCACATATCTTTGAACCAGAACATCGTAGAGACTTAGGGGTTGACATATTTCACACAGGATGGAAAGTAGCCTTGATATGCATCACCCTGGTAACTGCATAGCAACCAGACAGGGTTACCCTAGCAACCAAATAACAAATCACATATCTCTGCACCAGAAATTCATACAGACTTCCGGGTTGACTTAATTCACTCAGGATGGAAAGGAGGCTTGATAAGTTATCACCCTGGTAACTGCATAGCAACCAGACAGGGTTACCCTAGCAACCAAATAACAAATCACATATCTCTGCACCAGAAATTCATACAGACTTCGGGTTGACTTTATTCACTCAGGATGGAAAGGAGGCTTGATATGCATCACCCTAGTTACTGCATAGCAACCAGATATGGTTACCCTAGCAACCAAGTAACAAATCACATATCTTTGAACCAGAACATCGTAGAGACTTTGGGGTTGACATATTTCACTCAGGATTGCAAGGAGCCTTATGAGTATCACTTTGGTAACTGCCTAGCAACCAGATGGGGTTACCCTAGCAACCAAGTTACAAATCACATATCTCTGCACCAGAAAATCGTAGAGACTTCCTGTTTCAATTATTTCACTCAGGATGGAAAGTAGCCTTGATATGCATCACTCTGGTAACTGCCTAGCAACCAGATTGGGTTACCCTAGCAACCAAGTAACAAATCATATATTTCTGCTCCAGAAAACCGTAGAGACATCTGGGTTGACTTAATTCACTCAGGATGGAAAGGAGGCTTGATAAGGATAACCCTGGTAACTGCATAGCAACCAGACAGGGTTACCCTAGCAACCAAATAACAAATCACATATCTCTGCACCATTAAATCATACAGACTTGCGGGTTGACTTTATTCACTCAAGATGGAAAGGAGGCTTGATAAGTATCACCCTGGTAACTGCATAGCAACCAGACAGGGTTACCCTAGCAACCAAGTAACAATTCACATATCTTTGAACCAGAACATCGTAGAGACTTAGGGGTTGACATATTTCACTCAGGATTGCAAGGAGCCTTATGAGTAACACTTTGGTAACTGCCTAGCAACCAGATGGGGATAGCCTAGCAACCAAGTAACAAATCACATATCTATTTAACAGAAAATCGTAGAGACTTCCAGGTTGACTTATTTCACTCATGATGGAAAGTAGCCTTGATATGTATTACTCTGGTAACTGCCTAGCAACCAGATAGGGTTACCCTAGCAACCAAGTAACAAATTACATATCTCTGCACCAGAACAACATAAAGACTTCTGGTTTTGTTCATGGGACTCAGGGTTGCAAGGATCTATCTATCTATCTGTATGTCTGTCTGTCTATTTATCAATCTATCTATATCTATCTTTCGAACTATCTATCTATCTGAGGGTTAATATCTATCTATCTATCTATCTCTCTATCTATGGGTCAATATCTACCTATCTATCTATCTATCTATCTAAGGGTCTCTATCTATCTATCTGAGGGTCAATATCTATCTATCTATCTATCTATCTATCTATCTATCTATCTGAGGGTCAATAACTATCTATCTATCTATCTATCTATCTATCTATCTGAGGGTCAATATCTATCTATCTATCTATCTATCTATCTATCTATCTATCTATCTATCTATCTATCTGAGGGTCAATAACTATCTATCTATCTATCTATCTATCTATCTATCTATCTGAGGGTCAATATCTATCTATCTATCTGAGGGTCAATATCTATCTATCTATCTATCTATCTATCTATCTGAGGGTCAATAACTATCTATCTATCTATCTATCTATCTATCTATCTATCTATCTATCTGAGGGTCAATATCTATCTATCTATCTATCTGAGGGTCAATAACTATCTATCTATCTATCTATCTATCTATCTATCTATCTATCTATCTATCTGATGGTCAATATCTATCTATCTATCTATCTATCTATCTATCTGTCTGTCTATCTATCTATCTATCTGATGGTCAATATCTATCTATCTATCTATCTATCTATCTATCTATCTATCTATCTGATGGTCAATAACTATCTATCTATCTATCTATCTATCTATCTATCTGATGGTCAATATCTATCTATCTATCTATCTATCATACTCTATCTATCTATCTATCTATCTATCTATCTGAGGGTCAATATCTATCTATCTATCTATCTATCTATCTATCTATCTATCTATCTATCTATCTATCTATCTGAGGGTCAATATCTATCTATCTATCTATCTATCTATCTATCTAATCTATTTGATAGACTGAATAGTTTTATAATCTCTAAACTTTGAACATTGAAAACTACTAATAATTACATCAAACTAAAAACCTTAAATCTTCAAACTTTTAAAGCTACTTCAAACTTTATGCTAGGCTTTCTCAAGCCAACCTAAAGTTTGTACTCAAACTTTTTAATCTAGTTATTATTATTATTATTCTGAGACTAAATTTCTAAATGTAACTCCTCCTAGAGCTTTTAAGCTACATGCACCAAACTCGGCACAGACCTTCAGACTAATCCCGAATAGTGTGCTATATCTTTTCTAACTGATCGGACTTACGGTTTTCCTAAAAATGACGATCAAAACTCGGAAAAACTCCCATTGATTAACATTGCGGAATGTTCAGAAATTTAAATCCCAACTGCCGTTTTCACACACACAGACAAAAAAGGGCCTGTCAGCCCTGCGTCTCTCTCTCTCTCTCTCTCCCTCAGAGGATTTCTTTTATCAAGCAGCCAATAAGTAATGACCTAAAATCTTCATAGCCACAGTATAGTAGCTTCCAGGTTGACTCGATTCACTCAGTATGGAAAGGAGGCTTGATAAGTATCACCCTGGTAACTGCATAGCAACCAGACTGGGTTACCCTAGCAACCAAATAACAAATCACATATTTCTGCACCAGAAAATCGTACAGACTTCCTGTTTCACTTATTTCACTCAGGATGGAAAGTAGCCTTGATATGTATCACTCTGGTAACTGCCTAGCAACCAGATGGGGTTACCCTAGCAACCAAGTAACAAATCACATATCTCTGCACCAGAAAATCGTAGTGACTTCCTGTTTCACTTATTTCACTCAAGATGGAAAGTAGCCTTGATATGTATCACTCTGGTAACTGCCTAGCAACCAGATGTGATTACCCTAGCAACCAAGTAACAAATCACATATCTCTGCAACAGAAAATCAGAGAGACTTCCGGGTTGACTTATTTCACTCAGGATGGAAAGTAGCCTTGATATGTATCACTCTGGTAACTGCCTAGCAACCAGATGTGATTACCCTAGCAACCAAGTAACAAATCACATATCTCTGCAACAGAAAATCAGAGAGACTTCCGGGTTGACTTATTTCACTCAGAATGGAAAGTAGCCTTGATATGTATCACTCTGGTAACTGCCTAGCAACCAGATGTGATTACCCTAGCAACCAAGTAACAAATCACATATCTCTGCAACAGAAAATCATAGAGACTTCCGGGTTGACTTTATTCACTCAGGATGGAAAGTAGCGTTGATATATATCACTCTGGTAACTGCCTAGCAACCAGACGGGGATACCCTAGCAACCAAGTAACAAATCACATATCTCTGCACCAGAAAATCGTAGAGACTACCTGTTTCACTTATTTCACTCAGGATGGAAAGTAGCCTTGATATGTATCACTCTGGTAACTGCATAGCAACCAGACAGGGTTACCTTAGCAACCAAGTAACAAATCACATATCTTTGAACCAGAACATCGTAGAGACTTAGGGGTTGACATATTTCACACAGGATTGCAAGGAGACTTATGAGTATCACTTTGGTAACTGCCTAGCAACCAGATGTGTTTACCCTAGCAACCAAGTAACAAATCACATATCTCTGCACCAGAAAATCATAGAGACTTCCTGTTTCACTTATTTCACTTAGGATGGAAAGTAGCCTTGATATGTATCCCTCTGGTAACTGCCTAGCAACCAGATGCAGTTACCCTAGCAACCAAGTAACAAATCACATATCTTTGAACCAGAACATCGTAGAGACTTAGGGGTTGACATATTTCACACAGGATTTCAAGGAGCCTTATGAGTATCACCTTAGTAACTGCCTAGCAACCAGATGGGGTTACCCTAGCAACCAACTAACAAATCACATATCTCTGCACCAGAAAATCGTAGAGACTTCCGGGTTGACATAATTCACTCAGGATGGAAAGTAGCCTTGATATATATCACTCTGGTAACTGCCTATCAACCAGATATGGTTACCCTAGCAACCAAGTAACAAATCACATATCTATGCAACAGAAAATCATAGAGACTTCCGGGTTGACTTTATTCACTCAGAATGAAAAGTAGGCTTGATAAGGATCACCCTGGAAACTGCCTAGCAACCAGATTGGGTTACCCTAGCAACCAAGTAAAAAATGATATATCTATCTGTCTATCTGTCTATCTATCTATCTATCTATCTATCTATCTATCTTTCTGATGGTCAATATCTATCTATCTATCTATCTATCTATCTATCTATCTATCTGAGGGTCAATATCTATCTATCTATCTATCTAACTATCTGCGGGTCAATAACTATCTATCTATCTATCTGTGGGTCATACTCTATCTATCTATATCTCAGGGTCAATGACTATCTGTCTATCTATATATCTGACGGTCAATATCTATCTATCTATCTATCTATCTAAGAGTCAATGACTATCTATCTATCTATCTATCTATCTATCTATCTATCTATCTGAGGGTCAATATCTATCTATCTATCTATCTAACTATCTGCGGATCAATAACTATCTATCTATCTATCTATCTGTGGTTCATACTCTATCTATCTATATCTCAGGGTCAATGACTATCTATCTATCTATATATCTGACGGTCAATATCTATCTATCTATCTAATGGTCAATGACTATCAATCTATCTTTCTATCTTTCTATCTTTCTATCTATCTATCTATCTATCTATCTATCTATCTGAGGGTCAATATCTATCTATCTATCTGAGGATCAATATCTATCTATCTATCTATCTATCTATCTATCTATCTATCTATCTATCTATCTAATGGTCAATATATCTATCTATCTATCTATCTATCTATCTATCTATCTATCTATCTATCTATCTATATATCTATCTGATGGTCAATAACTATCTATCTATCTATCTATCTATCTGATGGTCAATAACTATCTATCTATCTATCTATCTATCTATCTGAGGGTCACTATCTATCTATCTATCTATCTATCTATCTATCTATCTATCTATCTGAGGGTCAATATCTATCTATCTATCTATCTATCTATCTATCTGAGGGTCAATATCTATCTATCTATCTATCTATCTATCTATCTATCTATCTGAGGGTCAATATCTATCTATCTATCTATCTATCTAACTATCTGCGGGTCAATAACTATCTATCTATCTGTGGGTCATACTCTATCTATCTATATCTCAGGGTCAATGACTATCTGTCTATTTATATATCTGACGGTCAATATCTATCTATCTATCTAAGAGTCAATGACTATCTATCTATCTATCTATCTATCTATCTATCTGATGGTCAATATCTATCTATCTATCTATCTAACTATCTGCGGGTCAATAACTATCTATCTATCTATCTATCTATCTGTGGTTCATACTCTATCTATCTATATCTCAGGGTCAATGACTATCTATCTATCTATTTATCTGACGGTCAATATCTATCTATCTATCTAAGGGTCAATGACTATCAATCTATCTTTCTATCTTTCTATCTATCTATCTATCTATCTGAGGGTCAATATCTATCTATCTATCTGAGGATCAATATCTATCTATCTATCTATCTATCTATCTATCTATCTATCTATCTAATGGTCAATATCTATCTATCTATCTATCTATCTATCTATCTATCTATCTATCTATCTATCTATCTATCTGAGGGTCAATATCTATCTATCTATCTATCTATCTATCTATCTATCTATCTATCTATCTATGGGTCATTATCTATCTATCTATCTATCTGAGGGTCAATATCTATCTATCTATCTATCTATCTGAGGGTCAATATCTATCTATCTATCTATCTAACTATCTGCGGGTCAATAACTATCTATCTATCTATCTGTGGGTCATACTCTATCTATCTATATCTCAGGGTCAATGACTATCTGTCTATCTATAAATCTGACGGTCAATATCTATCTATCTATCTAAGAGTCAATGACTATCTTTCTATCTATCTATCTATCTGATGGTCAATATCTATCTATCTATCTATCTATCTATCTATCTATCTATCTAACTATCTGCGGGTCAATAACTATCTATCTATCTATCTATCTATCTGTGGTTCATACTCTATCTATCTATATCTCAGGGTCAATGACTATCTATCTATCTATTTATCTGACGGTCAATATCTATCTATCTATCTAAGGGTCAATGACTATCAATCTATCTTTCTATCTTTCTATCTTTCTATCTATCTATCTATCTATCTGAGGGTCAATATCTATCTATCTATCTGAGGATCAATATCTATCTATCTATCTATCTATCTATCTAATGGTCAATATCTATCTATCTATTTATCTATCTATCTGATGGTCAATAACTATCTATCTATCTATCTATCTATCTATCTATCTATCTGATGGTCAATAACTATCTATCTATCTATCTGAGGGTCAATATCTATCTATCTATCTATCATCTATCTATCTATCTATCTATCTGAGGGTCAATATATATCTATCTATCTATCTATCTGAGGGTCAATATCTATCTATCTATCTATCTATCTATCTATCTATCTATCTATCTATCTATCTATCTATCTATCTATCTATCTATCTATCTATCTATCTATCTATCTATTTGATAGACTGAATGGTTTTATAATCTCTAAACTTTGAACTTTGAAAACTACTACTTATAATTACATCAAATTAGAAACTGTAAATCTTCAAACTTTTACAACTACTTCAAACTTTATGCTAGGCTTTCTCAAGCCAACCTAAAGTTTGTACTCAAACTTTTTAATCTAGTTTATTAATGCTGTTGCTATGCTATTAATACTGTGGGGCTTTCAGAGTAAGTCTTGTTGATTCTCAGACATAAACCGCTGGCATTGGGAGGATTTCCACAAAGAAATCACATCCTGGTGGTCATCCTTCACACCCCCATATACGCGCTCTGTCACTGGGTATCAAGGACTTATGGTGGATTGTATTGATGGGGCTTTCTGTGGCCAGAATCCTCAGTGACTTTCTGCTGTCGATGCAGGTTTGGTTTATGGCATCTAAGTTTTATACTGTGCTGTAATGCACAAATCAAATGTAAATTATTTGTAATGGTGGGCATGAATTAAGCTACAACTGTCATATGTCAAAGGAAACACACACATAGGATTCTCATATAGGAAGCTGCCTTGCTGTCAACTGCCTACATAGTTGCTTCCAAAAACAGAATACTAACTGAAAAGTAACCTCAAAAGTGACTGATTTGAATGCTCCACATAGGCAGCAATTCTGTGTGTCACTCTCCTCAAGCGAAGTGCAAAGGAAAACTCAAATTAAGCTTGACTTAAAATTGATTTCAGTAGTTTGGAGTTAGTTTGTTACTAGGCTAACTCTGTGGTATTCTAATAAGCATAAACATACAGAACAAAACATATAGCAAATATGGTGTAAAATAGTCTATATTTAAATTGTTGCAAAAAGCGTGAGTTAATGGCAAATTTGCTGCAAACTTGCCATCATTTTCACATAAACTTGCAGCAAATTGGCCATTGTTGCCAAAGGTTTGCTGCAGGTTTACACACTACCGGAAAAGAGCTGCAAACTTTTGGCAAACCGTTGTCGGGAATCACAAGCTCATTTGCATGTGAATATGATGAATGCCACATTTGTGGCAAGTTTGGGGCTTGTTTGCTAGAACTCTAGATTTTTTTGTTAGGATAAAGATTTATAAATATATTTATAGCACGTTTTCCAAACAGCATTTTACGCCCTTGATGGGTACTGTGGAAAGGTGACATTTCTAAAAGTTTGTTCCTAACGAATGTTGGAAAATCGGTTGGGTTGGCTGAGGAGAAGGCGATCATAGGATGGGTAGATTGTTTGCGACAGTTATCGGGTCTTTTAATGTATAATAATGTGCAAAGAAGGGCAGCTTTTTGGTGCCACCAAGGGTAAGATGGTGCCCCCTAAGGGGTTCCTTCCCTACGCAGACTGCATAATCTTTGGATGTAAAAGGATGTACATTTTCACCATTCTCAGTCACCTCTTTACATAGTTAATAGGTCCTGTGCTGTGATAAATGAATTCTTAAAAGTATCAATTTTCAATATATTCTTGATATTAATCTGATGTCATAAAAGCTCCTTGCATAGTAATTATACAACAATAATTCACAGAATTGTATTGCTTTAGATGTCACACCACAAGACATGTCAACTTCCCGGAAATGTTTCATGTCAACTACATACATGTGATGCTGCCTTAGAATCTGGCCAAAAGAAAGTATTGTAATGTTACCTCTGTAAACAGATTACTAGATTTTGGAGCAGAGCCTAATAGGGTGAGGAAAGGCAATGTATGTTTCTTAGAATGGGGCATCTCAGCAAAGTAACCTTTTGTTTTAATGGATTATACATGTTTATGTGGAAAAGTGTGCCATTAAGTACTCATGCTCAAGACTTGATGCAATATTTATTAATCTGCAATGCTCACTAATGTGGCTTCTATTTACTGTATACACAAGGCAAAGATGATACTTAATACTTGAATTACCGCAAGCCCCTCTGATACACTATATGGTGTGCAAACTCTTGAAATAATAAAGACAAAATTATCGTTTTCTGTCTGATAGAGAAGCAAAAGGTTGGCCCAAACACACTGGATGAATTATTTCCAGTTTGTGCATATTGATTTGTTTTTATCATTGATTGATGTAAAAAAAAAATACACAAAACTAAACAATTATGTTTTGTTTTTAACTCAGTCTCTATTCACTTCCTATAGAATTCTGAACCACACATATGCAGCAAACCATCAGAAATTTCACTTTACCCCATTAGTAACCTGAAAAACACATGACTTCTGTGATAAAAAATGCGGAGTGCTCTCTCTCTCTTTCTCTTTCTCTCTCTCTCTCTCAGCTCAGTGTGCTTTGTTATTAGTCAGGAGATTAATGTATGAAAATGCAGCAGACCAGTGCTTACCCTCTTCTCCTGCTGCATGCATTATTTACAGCTGCATGGGAACTCCATTATGCATACTGCCAACCACTTTAAACCACTCTTCACTACACAACACGAACAAACACAAACACACTCATGCACATATAGGATTGCACAAAAAACACATGCACATTGCTTTAATTGTTGTCTCTTAATCATATTAATAATAAAGTTTATGCTTTTTAGATGTTAAAATGTGATAATCAGGCATATTTATTTTATAGCATTTTTTAGGCAGAGCATTTCATTACAGAACTGAATTGAGATTGATCAAACATTCTAGATAGGGGATTGTTCTGAACCGCTAACCTCAAGTATAAGAATTCTGCAATGACTTTGGCATAAACCACTAAGGGTCGGCATCCTTTTTGACATGGAGTGTCATTTTTTATTTTCATGGTCTGAGCCATGACCATAATGGCTGAGCCATTTGTGCATCAGAAGCTGATCTACTATTTTTGCGCTTTTCGGTGAATCGCACTACAATATCCTAAAACTTTATTTCCAGGTTTCATATATATTTTGATCACGTGTTGTTCTGAAAGCAAAAAGAAACAAATGAAACACCGAATGTAGGCTGTCATCAGCGCAGCCTGACTGAAGAAAGCGGGCACATTTACTCACGCGATTAACTGAAAGTGAAGCGCTGCCGGCTTGTGATGCGCGAATGGCTTTCATGTGCCACACGATCTGTTGGGTATACTGCAGTCTTGTCACATTTGTACTTTTTGTTTAGCCTCCCATTCAGCTGATGAAAACATGCTGTGTGATCATGAGGAAGGATTACATCAAGATGTAGATTGGAATGCGGGTGCAGAATTTATATAAATAAAATAGTCTACTCCTCTCTCGCCATTAATGGGGTGGCAATGATTACCCCTCCATGTGCCAATGCTGGCATGCGTGCCATAGGTTGCTGACCCCTGCACTAAACGTAGACTCGTTTAGATGTTGTTTTCTAGATAAATTCAGAGTTAGATGTGCTATTCTTGGTTGTTAACTATACATTTATGAAATGTACATTTTTTATTTAATTTTTTCAAACTTACATTTATTGAATGTTCAGTATTCCAAATGTAACCAACAACAAAAACTGAATTACAAAATAGCTCAACAGTTGTGTTACTGAAGATAAAATCCAATTAATTTTCTCCACAGGGGATTCGATTTTTAATAACATTAACTTTTAAAGACAGACCTACCATGAGCTCCACGTTATTTCATCCTCATTTATAAAAATCATGTTCAATAGCATGAATATATATATATATATATAAAATATTTTGCCATAAAATAAAAATATATTGTATTATATACTTAGAATCAACAACTTTAAATCAATAGCTTTATATTTTCCATAAATTTTAATACAATTAGTTCATTCCCTTATTGAAGATTGTCAGCTTGTCAAATACACTTTTGCTTCAAACCGAAGTTTGTAATGTTGTGATTACTGATTAGTTTGATTCATTCTTTTGGTTCAAGTCTTTTATGAAGGATTTTCTGAAATCCCAATAAAAAAAAAAAAAGAAAAAATTATTAATGTGAAAAATACTTCTGGAATCAAGATGGCTGAAAAGTGGGTGGGTACTGTTGTGCTCTTATGGTCTTCTGTCTTACATCTGTTTCCATAGTGAATTGTAATTGGTAACAGAAGTTGGTGGCACACTGGAACAAAAGATGCCTTTATTTATTTAGCAATAAAAATTGTATATTGATATAAATCTCGTAAATATCTATATTTCTATATTTGGGTTTACACCTTTTTGGGGAAAAAATGCTTTAAAAACACATTAATTTAAAGACATGAAGGGATTTGAATTTGTTTTCCATGTCCTCAAAGGACGTCCTGCTCATAAGACAGAGAAAATGAGAGATATCTGCAGAAGAAACATATTAGACTGGATTCCCATCACTCTAATGAGGTACTGTTCTAATGTCACAGCTTGTTCCTATCTGTGCAACTGGCAGAAACCCTACATGTCCCACTTCCTTTTAAAAGGAAACCTGAACAGACACACTAGATGTCACTATTGTAACTTGATGCAGAGCTTGTGTTACACACAGAGCATGGGACAGAGCAGGCAGCGGTGAAATATTTTCAACAGAGAGAGAGAGAGAGAGAGAGAGAGAGAGAGTGGTAAGAAAAAGAGATACCACATCACAACTAGGAACGTTTGAATGTATTTTCCTTTTTTTATTATTATTAAAGCATAAGCCACAAGAGGCTGTGTTACAATGATTTTACAATGTGAGAGAGTTGTTTAGGCCTGATGCAAAGTGAATAATAATAAATACTCATAACCAGAATATGCATTTCTTCCGCCATGTTATAGTTGTGATAAAATCCCTGTAACACACAACCAAAATTATTATTATTATTATTTTTAAACAAGGCCACATCCATAATAAGCTGTTTGCAGTTTCCTATTGTCATCATTTTCCAAAGTTTGCGAAAGTGGAGAGCATTTTTGGAACGCTTTGTTTTCGCGCCCTTTCAGTGTTGATGAAACAGTTTTTCAAATGAAAACAGATCCAACACTAAATTTTTTTATATAATTCCAAATTCAAATTTCATAATTCTACATTTACTAAACACACTTTATTCTAAATTTTTATTATGAAATGTGTGTCATAAGTGTGCGTTTGTCAGTGTTTAAGAACAGTTTATAATTCAGCTCATCCAATCTGACATTTGGAATCTTATACATTTCTCATTCCTTACTCAGGAATGATTAAGAAATATATCTTTTACAGCAGGATATTTGAAAAACAATTATTAAAATGTTTTGGAGACACTTAAATTAGTTATGTGTGCCACATATTTATGATGGAAAGGCATTCCATTATTAGATCATAAATAGAAGAATAGATATGTGCACCTTTCTTGATAAACGAATGTTATTGCTAAATTAATTCAACACTAATATGATACTGATCACATTATTGTGAAAGAAAATAATTTTTAGAGCTCTTATTTTGACATAAAGGGGCCTTTGGATAGCAAATATAATCATAATCATAAATACAATCAAATTTGTAATTCCATCATTTGCAATGTCTTAATACCCGTTACTTGAGAAGATTTGCTAATTTCCATCAAGATATTTCAAATTTCTGTTAAATTTTTTTCTGCGGTGGCTTTGTCTGTTATTTAAACTGAGAAGACATAACTGAGCAACTTGTGTTAGATGAAAAATAACTTAAAATCCAATAGCTGACCTGACACACATTGGCTATTAGGTTTGGTGCTGACATCCATTTTCCCGGAGAAGTAAAACAAAACCCAACATGCTTTTCACTCTGATATAGGAAAATGTAATTCTCTGAGTAAGCCCTCTCTTTGCTCTATGGTGGTTTTCTTAAGTATTAAGTTAAATCCCTGCGTCCTTGAGTCAGACCCGAATTGCAGTGGAGCTCAATCTGAGAACAAATTATGGCCAAGATGCGAATATTAGTCTGGTTTAGCAGATGACCAAACTATAAAGGACAACATCATGATCATAAATAATATTAGCTAGAATATGTCTTGTTACTACTTCTGGTTTAATGACTGATAGGCACAGAAGACATGCACACACATTTGAAAATCTCTTCTAGATTGTATTAACATCAGTCCCTGGACAAGGGCTTAATTGAAAACACATCTTCTCTGTCACCCACCAGATACGCAACCCTAAAAATATCATTAATAACCAAGCTAGATTTCTTTAAGTTAAAAACAAAGATAGTTACTGTAGTATACTGCAGAGCTCTTTGCCTACAGATTCAACAAACATGATTTTTCTTACATTATATGACTCTCTAGAATCAAATCAGAAATTGCATTCTCTGGAAAACAGTCCGTCTGTGTTGACTTTCCATTTATGTGACATTTCAAGAAAGTAAACACGCCAGTGTTTAAACAAACATATAATTCAAGTGTTTACAACCGAGAGCTTGATTAATCAGTCACTAATTTGTCTTTCAAGTCCTCAGTTCATCCCAGCATGAGCAGATATACATTTTTTGTATGTGCTTGCCATGAGTGCCTGTGTTTGTGTGTTTGGCATAAGTGCGAACATGTACACTCCTTGCTAAGGTTACCGTTGGCAGATTTTTAATCTACATATATGATGTGCCCTCCCGTGTCTTATGTCTACTCGGCAGTATGTGGTCGAGTGTGATTTGGAGTGTTGGGCCACAGCGTATTGATTGGCTGCAGCGGGGTAGGGCGCAGGCAGTCGACATACTGGTGACTTTGTTGTAAATGCAGAAGGGGTGAGTGGTGGATGTCAAGCTTAGGGTCCTGGCTAGTCATCAATCATGAGCTGTCAGGCCTTCCTCTCTCCCTGCAACCCTGGTTTTTTTCTGCCTCAATGATCAGTCTTTATTTAAATTGCCAGACAACGAGAACAACCGCCAAGTTGTTTGCAGGTGCTATCGTTCACAGCTGCCAATTAAAGTCATGTGATTTCCATAACAGCCTAAGGGCATGGTAAACATAATGTATTTTAATATATGTATAAGCATACAACGGAGAGGTGGTCTTTTGTGGAAGCCGTTGTTGATAATAATGTTTCGGAGGGTGTAAATGCAGACCGTTTTCGCTCGGTTTACTCATCGACGATTGAAAACTGAGGCATGTATCATCTGCTTTGTGAGCGCTGGAGACTTCAATAAGTAATTTTGCTTTTTAAGCTCACAAAATGGGATGATGATCAATATTTGCATTTACAGTTATAGCACATTAATGCCTAATATCATAAAAAGTTGAAATGATAAACCATGTTACAATGGTTATTATAAAACTAATAGTTTCAGTCCTGGTTGCTCATTGGTCCAGCCACGCTAAAATACAAAACCGAGTGCCACAGTCTGTTTCCGGTAGTAAAAATCCCATTTCTTTTGTTTATTTCTTTTGAATTGATTATTCATAAAGCTGATGATTTAATGCATTTATTCGGTTCAAATAATTAAATTAAATGTGACAAGTAAAAAACCACCAGAGCAATTCTATCTAGAAGTGCCAGCTCCATGTTTTTATGAGTCTCAGCAGGGGGCAGTAAGCACAACCCTAGCTGTACAGACAGCAAACCGACAGCTGTTTCTAAATACATTTAACTTGACACAGCATCCTAAAGAGATGCTAGAGATGCTAAAAACTAGTGAAAAGTGACACAACCTCATTGAAATGCACCAAAAGCATCCGTCCAACAAGTGTACATACAGGATGCAAGAATGCGTCTAATGAGAGTTGTACATGAATTGCTGTGAACTATAAGTCAGTGATTGGCTTATGTTCTATGATACAGAAATAACCCAAAAAATATATTGATTTTTTTTATAATTACAGTTTTATAAATTAATATTAAATGTATTTGTGGGATATACTGTATATATTTTGAATTATCTTTATTTGGGGCCTTTTCCAAATATTAAAGATCAATTAATCTGCATACTGGGTTATGTTATTAATGTCATTTTTTCAATTCAGTAAACATTTTTTATCAATTGACAGCCCTAATTATTAACAATAATTTATGAACCTTGTAAGAAATCATACCATGAGCTCTGAGGTTGTTAATCGATGGTAAATGCTTCCGTTGAAGTCATTATTTCAACCTATTTGTAAAATCTGTATTATTTTAACTTAATTATTTGAAAATTGTGTTTAATAGAGGAATTCCTGGTGAAAAACTACTTTACCCATTTTTCTATGGGGAAAACAAAAGTCCACCAGAGAATCGCTGCAAATATAGGCACTGTCCCAAATGGCACGCTGAATGTGCACAAGAGTGTAGGGTGTCCCATTAGTTTTTGTCTGACTTTGAAATACCTCTTGCGCCAAATCAAATGTTGTATTGTGATTCACCTTGGAAGTGGTTAATATATCGACAATAAAGCACAGCCTCTCATACCATATTGCTTAGTTATAAAGTCAAAATTGGGACAAAAGATTATTTATTTATTTGATTTTTTTTTATATATACAAGTCTTGCCATTTGTTCGACAGGGCAACCTATTTGATGTATTTAAAAATTTGTGTATATTCTCTGTTAACACATTTTAAGGTTGGTGCATTAAAGTGTTGATTTAATAATGCATCGTAAAGTGTTTTACTATCCTTGAATTATACTTTTGCTTCTTGTTGGGAAATGACATGGTGTAAATCAGGTGTAACATTAAGTGAAAGTAGTCACACTCATTCATATAGCTGAAGAATAATAAATTTCCTCAACCTATTTTTTTTAATACTATCTCGTGCAGCATGGCGAAGACTAGTTTTAAGGCTGTTAATTTACAACACTCATTAGGGAGCTGAAAGCACCTCAGTCAATCTGAACTCTATAACACCACAGCCACACATCCTTACTGCAGTGCCTAGAAATAAAAAAAACAATTACACATTAAACAGAGGTAAAACTCTAATGCCATCATGCTATGGAGTGTGCATGTCCATAAAGCTATACATAAATTCCTGCAGTCTCCAAACACTCAATAACAAATGATCACATTCTTCTGAGCATGCACGTTTTTATTTTTTTTCAGCAGAGGCTGATCTCTTGTCAGTGGAGAGCCCAGCCCTGCCGTCTCCTGTTCGCTCCACTCTGCTGCTGGTCTCATCTCCATATATGAGCTGCCATGATTAATTAGTCACATCCAGGTAAAGGAACTTCTGACAAAGTGCCAAGAGCAATACACATTGATCATAGTCACAGACATTTTACTGGCTTACTTGATGGAAGGGGAATACAGCCTTGCTTGTGTGTGTGTGTGTGTGTGTGTGTGTGCTATAGTTAGGGGACAACATTCCAAGCTAAAAAACAAACAAAAACAAAAAAACAGTGCTAAGATGATTTGCTAGACTTATATGGTTTAGGCTCATCTTAGCTGGTTTTGACTGGTCTCCTATCCTGGCCAATCTGGTTCAGCTTGTTCCCCTCGCTGGCCAAGTTGTTGCTAAGCTGGTTTTGCCGGACCAGACAAGATCAGAAGACCATTTTAGGCTGGTTTTAGCAGTATTAGCTAAGTTGTCTTCAGAAGTGAGCTAATCTAACAAAACCAAAGTCTATATCCTCATTTAGGCAAACTTAGATTTCACACAATTATGTTTTTTTTTGTATTATTATTATGAAAATGCATTGTTTTAAAATGTATGTTTTAAAATTATTTTTTACGTTTTTTTGGGTGGCTATGGTTTATCCTCATTTAGACACAACATCTAGCTAAAAATGTGGGCCTACTTTGGGGACAATATTGTCCCTAAAAGTGAGATAGAACTGACAAAACCTCACGTTTGGGACATAAGGGGTCATCCTCAATTAGAAAAGACTGATCTCACAGTGAAATTGTAAACAGTAGATTGACTTTTCTTTAGCTAAAATCGGTCTGTGCTTACCGAAATTTGAAACACTAAAAACCAATTAATGGGGGGCATGGGTAGCTCAGCAAGTAAAGACGCTGACTACTAGTTGTGAGTTCAAATCCAGGGCGTGCTGAGTGACTCCAGTCAGGTCTCCTAAGCAACCAAATTGGCCCAGTTGCTAGGGAGGGTAGAGTCACATTGGATAATCTTCTTGTGGTCACTATAATGTGGTTCTCGCTCTCCGCGGTAACACGCTCCAAAAAGCCACTTGATAAGAGGTGCGGGTTGACATCTCAGATGCCAAGGCAACTGAGATTCATCCTCCGCTACCCCGATTGAGGTGAGTCACTATGCCACCATGAGGTCTGAGAGCACATTGGGAATTGAGCATTCCAAATTGGGGAAAAAAGGGGAGAAAAAATAAAACAAATTCATACATAAATCTAGCATTGTTTTTCAGTTCTATAAAAAACAAAAACCTTTTCTTTTACATGTAGCGCTATGGGTAGTCTAAAGTAATACATTGTAAATAGCTTTCTATAAAAACAATAATATTCTTAGATAAAGTCAAAATGCAGTAACTACACCAACAGTGAAAAGGAGAAAAACAGCATCAGAAAAAAAAGTGGTAGGGAGGTGCTAAAGGATGAGTCCTCTATACACAGGCAAAGATAATTAGTAGTATGATTGTATGACATTCCGAATTCAACTGATTTTTCCTGTTCATGTGGAACATGTAGGGAAGCTACTTTAAATCTGTAGCCTTCCAAGATACAAGCTACTCATAAGTAAAGAAAATAGGTTAAAAACAGTCAAGCTACTTGAAAATGTTATTTTTACTTAAAGTAAAAGTAATACTACTGAAGAAATTATTCACTTAAGTACAAGTAGAATTACTGAGAAATATTATGACTCAAGCCAGAGTAAATAAGTAAGTTACAAGTTACTTTCTGAAAATTATATTATATATAGTATATATACGCTTCCATTTTGGAACATAAAGACATTTTTGTGCTTGAAAGAATTTGAGGTTTCCTTTCACCAAGTATGCATTAAATTGATAAAAATACTGCCAAAATTATGAATTGCAAATT
Source organism: Moxostoma hubbsi (assembly GCA_032164185.1). Classification (NCBI taxonomy): domain Eukaryota; kingdom Metazoa; phylum Chordata; class Actinopteri; order Cypriniformes; family Catostomidae; genus Moxostoma; species Moxostoma hubbsi. The sequence continues at coordinate 34,478,150 of JAVLUX010000021.1, forward strand.
ATTAGTACAGTTTTAAATAATTGTTTTAAATGGCATTTATTTTTAAAAAAAAAAATATTTACCTGTGATGGCAAACATATGCTGACAAATATCCTTGCAAAAGCATTCTAAAGTGCTAATTTGGTACTCAAGAAAATTTTCTTATCATTCGAACAATTGAAAATGGTTGCGCTACCATGCGGAAATTACAATTCAGTGGAGTTTTTCCCCATTTGCTGAGGCATTAAGTTCTTACGAGTTGCTTTACACTTGCAAGTCAAATGTTGGTTTTAAAAATAGGCACACAAAAAAATAAAATAAATCTGAAGTCTATTGTTTTAAAGAGATGAAGGCTAGCCCATGCGTTACTGCTTTGAAAAAATGAATCTCTAACCAGGATAGAGAGGGAAGTGAATGGCCAGATGCACAACAAAAAGTAAATCACAGTCTCTATTTTGAGAAACAGAGACCTCACAGGCCAAAGACCTGCATTGCTACAAGAGGATTCTTTGACAAACAGACAATTTTAAGAATACAACATTTATTTAAATAAAAATTGCCATTTGTAACATTCTAAATGTCTCTAAATCATCTCTAAGTTACATAATGTGCATTGTGACCGAAACACATTCCTGTTTCAGGTTTACTCTCATTTACGTATGTCCAAGTATTTTGGATATTAAGTTAACATACTGTGCAAAACTAATATAATACATTAATAATATTATAGAGGAGTAAATGTTTCCTCTATGATATTGAAGCAATTATCCAGATATGGAATGAGATTATAAGCAAACTGTTATCATCCTACATGCCTACTGAATAATATAAGGCAAAAATAAACATTTCACACAGTGTTTAGTGAGAGATATGATTGTCAAATACTAAAAGTATTATTGTATTACTTTTGCAAAGTCTTAATTAAAATTCTGGTTATATAACATATTGAGATATTATTATGAAGTAAACTGCAGTATTTGGTTACATTATGTTTTGTGATTTCTCATAACTTCTTTATATAACATCCAACCCTTGCACACTTTTGGCCCAGCGGGTGAGGCTTTTCAGACAGATAAACAGCAGCACAGGTCAGGGAAGTACAGTACAGCACTAGGACAGTTTAGTTTGAACAAGAGGGGCGAACGGTTACAGAATTTAATGTGGGTAAGCATCAAATTTAGACACCGCATTGACTTTTCTATAATCCACACAGAACCGTACAGTCCCATTGCTCTTAGAAACCAGAACAACCAGGCTGGACCAGTCGCTGTGGGATTATTCTATTACTCCCAAATCGAGCATTGCATCCAATTCTTACTGAACTATTTCTTTTTATGTTCGGCAATCAGTAGGGACGGCTATGTACCACCAACCCCGGCTCGGTCTCGATGCTGGTTGAGGCTTGTGTGACTGGTAGAGGGGAAAGCACATCTGCAAATTTTTGGTGTAGTTTGGCAACCTCTGCGAGATGGTACAGTGAGAGGTGGTCTTCGCAAGTGACCGGGGTGATGCTTGTGAAACATGATTGTGTTTTGTATTTACCTCCAACCCGAGCTCCGCCCTCTCTGGAACTACCATAGCCAACGACACAGGGACGCCTCACTCCACAATTTCAGGAGTTTGAGGTGATAAATTTGTCGTGCGCCCCCTCTATTGGTTTGCTTTAACTCGTAATCGAGTTGCTCATAACCCCACTTCCTTTGTGACCTCAAAGGATCCTTGCCACTTGACGAGTAATTTGGAGCTCGATGTGGGAGTTCCCCTGTTATAGAGTCGGGTTTATCGTTCTTGTGCTTGGAGCAAATTCTCCTGTGTTTCGACTTACGAATCATATTCTTAAGTCTTTTATTAAATCACTCCACCAGGCCATCCAGGAGATGCTGCGTAGAGGCACTGCTTCCGGATATCGCATTGCATAGTTCACTAGGACCAATACAAAAGGATGTCCGCATGTTGACCACTCTAATCCATGCCAATTCTCTCGAAGGGAACCTCGATCAGTGGAAGGGGGTGCAATGGCACTTTTGGGGTGGCCGGTGGGTTCACCAGCTGACATTCACGGCAAGCCACACACCACCTGCGAACATCGCTGCCAATGCCTGGCCAATAAAAATGGGCTATTAGTTGGTTCAGTGTTTCAGTGCCCGGATCTCCGCAGCTCCAGCAGGCTGGTGCAGGCGCTACCCTCGCACCTACGTCGGTAGGCGCCTCTACCTGTGGGGGAGAGCAGCGGGCACCGTAGATGCTGGGGGGGTGTACCAACCCCCACGCACAGGGAACCGCCTCGGTGGCGGGTCTCCTTGCATCCGCGGAGCAGGAACGGGCTCTGAGGAGAGTGCAGAGTGAGAAGGAAGGGGAAAGATATAGGGGGAGAGAGATTAGGAGGGCTCTTCTGGAGAGTTATTAATAGGTATGTGCATGGTATTCAAATACCAAAACCCCTTTTTGGTTATTCTGCACGTGTTTAGAGTTCTTCAACCCGATCTGAGTCCGATGGTACCTGACAGACCTACAGGTTTTGGGCCAGATTCTGGTCTGTTTTTCAGATAGGCTAGATAGTCCGTCGAGGCTATGTAAACACGCACTAGATGGACATCTTTAATTGTTGTGCCACAACTCACTTTTTTCAGTGTACCGCGCAAGACCATTGAATTTTTTTAGGTACTGTTACGTTTAAAATAACTTTAATATTTATAATCGCATCTCAAAACTCCTGCGGTCTGTTGTACAATTCGTTGTGCTGGAAGGTCGCATTTTTTAGACACTGATAATGTAAAAATTATTTAAATATTTATTAACGCATCTCGACGCTTGTGTTCCGTTTCACCGTTTGTTGCACGGCATCAAACTTTATCAACGCTAGTGTCACAAATCGACATTCTGATGAAGTTCAGGTATGAAAAAAGACCTAATGTGACTTACACATGATTCAGATTGTTTTTCACCTGGCAAAGTTTCAGCGCTTGATAAACTGTGAGTTTTTCCCCCTTTTGCTCTGGTGTGCTGAATCATTTAAAAATTAAAGTATCCCGAAGAAGCCCTATAATCCATAGCATTCGTTCAAGTTTTGTGTTTCTCTGAGTTCTTTTGAGTTTTATAATTAAAAGCTGCAATTTTATCATATGGATGCAGTACTTAAACATTTTAAAGTCTATACTTCTGTACATATTCTGTCGTTTATTTGACTTTAAACCATCGGCTTTGTACACTTCCAGGGTAAACGGCACCTTATCTTTGAATCTGGAAGCATTTTGTAAATCAGACACTGTTCTCTGTAGACCTTCAAATAAACACGCTGCACCTGTGAGACGCAGATTCCCTGAGTGCGCACTAGAGTCGTCCAGCACGCATTCGGCGGAACAAATGGGATTTCACATGAGGCTGACTTTTATGTGCATTTATAATAGATATCTCAAAATAAATGAATAATTGATTTAGAGCTCGGGACCCTTTGGGTTTAGAGGCCCCTGGGCAATTGCCCAATCAGCCTGGTGGTTAATCTCTCCCTGCTGGAGCGCAACAGTGCCTGGCACTTTTTCAGCCATATTCCCAAAGTGTTTCTGCATTCATTTTTCCTTAAGGAATTTCCTAAAATCCTTCATAAATGAGTTCTAATCCATGAAACAAACCAGCCAGCTCTGAGGTGAATCAAAACATTACAAATTTTAAAAAAATATAAAGAAAAAAAAAATAGAAAAATGTAGAAGACTGTGTAGCTTACTTAATATATTTTATGAGGGAAGGAACTACAATCCCATAAAGCATTGCGAATGATGCAATTTAATTAAAAGCCATGGAAAAATTTAAAACTATTGTTTAAAGTATTTTTTACATTCAAAAAGAATATATTTTATTTCTGTTGCAAAAAATGGTCACTGCAGAGCTCTTTTGGCACAATTCTCTGATTGGTTGATTGTTTCCTTTCAGGATCGTGAGTAGGGTAGTTCTTCACCAGAAGTTGCGCTATTAAACAATTTTTTTTAAATAAAGTTGCAACAGTGCCGACTTATGGATTCAACAGAAGCAAATACCATCAATTAACAACCTATGAGCTCACAGTGTCTTTAAGGGATTAGAATTTATCATTAAAAATCAATTCTCCAGTGGAGAAAGTAAATGGGATTTTTACTTCCGAAACCAGACTGTTGCGTTCTATTGCCTCAGCTCACTCAGCTGTAATTCACAAACATTTTGTGTCAAAACATTCTTCATGTGAAAAGTATGCTGTTACTAGAAAAGCTATGCTACTTTTACTGTTACGCTACTGAAAAATGTGGTTAAGTTTGTACTAGTGCCACGATAGTTAGATACTCCCCAACACTGGTCAGTGGAGAGGAGCTGAGTCCAGTCATCCTGAGCGAGAAAGAGAGCCAGAGAGAAAAGCATTTCACTGGAGCTGAGCTCTGTGCAGAGGAAAAGCCCTGGCTGAAGACCACAGTTGCATTTTCCATGGAGTATGTGTATGCGTAAGGGACAGCTGGAATTTCAATCAGATACTTCTTTATGCAGTCTTCTAACACATAATGAACTGAAGCACTGCTCAGCATGAGCAAGCCTTATTCACACACACTGCCAGTGTTTTAGCATCATTACAGAATGCACAGCGCATGCAATCAAAACCAAATGTGCCGCAAGCGCATTGAAAAGACATGTCAGAAATGACAAAGTGATTTGTCCAATTCGTTAAAAGTTTATATCAACAATTAATTCATAAGAAGTCTGTTTGATTAAAAGCTGAAACCCACAGGCTGCGGAGCTCCTCAGGGGCTGATCTGGTGTATAAAAAAAAAATTACCTCACCCTAAACCTGTCAGCACACCATTACAACCCACGCCGCCATATAATGGCATGCCAGAGAAAAAAAGAAGAAGAAGAAGAAGAAGAAGAAGAAGAAGAAGAAGAAGAAAATGCTAAAGCCATTGTAGCGAGAAGGTGTTGGCAGATGTAGTCTTAAGGAATGCAGTGACAGGGTTATTGTTGGACAAAGTTTGTGCAATGCAGAACTGTTTAAAAGAAAAAAAACTTTACTCTTTGGGTTCTTATCAGCAAGCCTAATAGAATGAGATAGGGTAATATCTTGATGTGAAATCAGATAAGGAACAACCACCCCCCGAAAAAAAAACACAAGCAACCAGAGGTTACAGTCAAGATAAGCAATGACTCATGCAGAACAAGGAGCCAAGAAGAGGTTTGCAGCCCATCTGCAGGAACTTGTAAATTGCAGAAAGAATAAACAGAAAGAAAGAAAACAAAGTAATGCAATGCATGGCTAATAATCTGTTGTGGAAAAATACAAGAAACAAAAATCATACACCAATGCCAAAGCTTTGTGATATAACACAAATTAAAAAAAAAAAAAATACTATAACAAAGAGGTTTTCAAATGAGAGAACTGAGTATGACAAACAATAAACGCATCAACAAATTTGTTCATATGACTCATATGAACAGACTGAAATTTACGTTATTTTTTTTACTGATAATCTTCCCTCTGTCATAGCTCTTAAATCTCATTTGCATTCTTGTTCAGTTAAAAAATAGCTCAGAAATTGTATATATGGCAAAATATGTAAAACACATATATTCTATATGTTTATATATATATATGTTCATTGTTATTATTTTACATACACACACACACACACACACACACACACACACAATCAGCCACAACATTAAATCCACCTGTATAATATTGTGTAGGTCCCTCTAATAGTCCCTCCACGAGCTCAACATCTAGGCACCTCTCTATATCTAGTGCATTCAAATAGAATCTTAGAAATTTGTATATTATATTCTTCACACCACAATTGTACAGAGTGGTTATCTGAGTTACTGTAGACTTTGTCTGTTCAAGCCAGTCTGGCCATTCTCTGTTGACCTCTCTCATCAACAAGATATTTCCATCTGCTGAACTGCCACTTACAGGATGTTTTTTGTTTTTGGCACCGTTCAGAGTAAATTCTAGAGACTGTGCGTGAAAATTCCAGGAGATCAGCAGTTACAGAAATACTCAAGCCAGCCCATCAAACATCAACAATCATCCATGCGATTATCTAATCAGCCAATTCTGTGGCAGAAGTGCAGTCCATAAAATCATTCAGATACGGGTCAGGAGCTTCAGTTAATGTTCACATCAACCATCAGAATGGGGAAAAAATGTGATCTCAGTGATTTGGACAGTGGCATGATTGTTGGTGTCAGATGGGCTGGTTTGAGTATTTCTGTAACTGCTGATCTCCTGGGATTTTCACACACAACAATCTCTAGAATTTACTCAAAATAATGCCAAAAACTAAAAACATCCAGTGAGTGGCAGTTCAGCAGATGGAAATGTCTTGTTGATGTGAGAGGTCAACAGAGAATGGCCAGACTGGTTTGAACTGAGAAAGTCTATGGTAACTCAGATAACCGCTCTGTACAATTGTGGTGTGAAGAATATAATATCAGAATGCTATTTTGAGATGCAGGTTGGCGCAGCATGAGGGGGACCTACACAATATTAGGCAGGTGGTTTTAATGTTGTGGCTGATTGGTATATACACTCACCTAAAGGATTATTGGGAACACCATACTAATACTGTGTTTGACCCCCTTTCGCCTTCAGAACTGCCTTAATTCTACGTGGCATTGATTCAACAAGGCGCTGAAAGCATTCTTTAGAAATGTTGGCCCATATTGATAGGATAGCATCTTGCAGTTGATGGAGATTTGTGGGATGCACATCCAGGGCACGAAGCTCCCGTTCCACCACATCCCAAAGATGCTCTATTGGGTTGAGATCTGGTGACTGTGGGGGCCATTTTAGTACAGTGAACTCATTGTCATGTTCAAGAAACCGATTTGAAATGATTCGAGCTTTGTGACATGGTGCATTATCCTGCTGGAAGTAGCCATCAGAGGATGGGTACATGGTGGCCATCAAGGGATGGACATGGTCAGAAACAATGCTCAGGTAGGCCGTGGCATTTAAACGATGCCCAATTGGCACTAAGGGGCCTAAAGTGTGCCAAGAAAACATCCCCCACACCATTACACCACCACCACCAGCCTGCACAGTGGTAACAAGGCATGATGGATCCATGTTCTCATTCTGTTTACGCCAAATTCTGACTCTACCATCTGAATGTCTCAACAGAAATCGAGACTCATCAGACCAGGCAACATTTTTCCAGTCTTCAACTGTCCAATTTTGGTGAGCTCTTGCAAATTGTAGCCTCTTTTTCCTATTTGTAGTGGAGATGAGTGGTACCCGGTGGGGTCTTCTGCTGTTGTAGCCCATCCGCCTCAAGGTTGTGCGTGTTGTGGCTTCACAAATGCTTTGCTGCATACCTCGGTTGTAACGAGTGGTTATTTCAGTCAAAGTTGCTCTTCTATCAGCTTGAATCAAGCGTGCCGCACAAGCCCTCAAAAGTGAAGCCAAAACGTCTCGATCGCCCCCCAGAGGCCGGTCCTAGTATAGGTCATAAACCCCGCCTCCCCATGTTATTCAACGGGACGTGAGACCAACTAAACAATTAAATTACACTTCACATATCTTTTTTCCAAAGACAGTTTCTGTCATTTACTGTAGTTTTTATCACGCTGATGTAATTTCAAGTGTTTGTTTTTAAAATAAGTTTGTTTTTAGTTAGTTATTTGATGCTATAAAAACGGTGCTGTTACGTCATGATTGACAGCTGTGATTGACAGGTTCTCTGAGCGAAGTAGTCACTGAAGCACCAACGGACTTTTTTTCGGGATATTCGGAGGATTGAGGAGATTGGAGCTTTAAATTACATATCTAAATTTCTATAATTAATTATTTCACACCGACATAATGGGTTGTTCTGCAGTAGAATGTGCTAACCGATCTGGCATGTCCGATCGATCTTTGAGTTTTTTTCGGTAAGTTAAATTTATAAGCTATTAGTAAATAAATGTTATGGGCCAGCTAGCTTAAAGAGAACAAGCCTATTTAAAAGCAGGTGATCGTTAACTAGTAGAAGTTACTAATTATTTTAGAACGGAGCAGACAGAGGCCACTTAAAAAAAAGTGCAGGGGCGTGTGCTTGCGATTGATTCTGCGAGAGTGAGGGCGGGGCCTTGTTTTCGCGGCTTTACTTCCTGCTCACTACTGCGCATGACTGGTCCCGAAAACGCAAGTGCGCAGACTCAAGTTCCAAGATGTCAGCGCCATATCGGGACACTGGCGGCTTCAGTTCTCTCCGATGGAAAAGAGCGAAGGGGCGTCGTCCATCTTTTTTTACAGTCTATGCCTTGAATCAGTCGGCCCATTCTCCTCTGACCTCTAGCATCAACAAGACATTTTCGCCCACAGGACTGCCGCATACTGGATGTTTTTCCCTTTTCACACCATTCTTTGTAAACCCTAGAAATGGTTGTGCATGAAAATCCCAGTAACTGAGCAGATTGTGAAATACTCAGACCGGCCCGTCTGGCACCAACAACCATGCCACGCTCAAAATTGCTAAAATCACCTTTCTTTCCCATTCTGACATTCAGTTTGGAGTTCAGGAGATTGTCTTGACCAGGACAACACCCCTAAATGCATTGAAGCAACTGCCATGTGATTGGTTGATTAGATAATTGCATTAATGAGAAATTGAACAGGTGTTCCTAATAATCCTTTAGGTGAGTGTATATGTTATATGCTGCAACAGAGGGGGAGGTTTTCAGTGAAGAATTGATATCATGATTTCCTACATTTATTTCACATTTTATTATTAGGCAGAGTAGTACAAAGAGTCAGAGAAAATCAAGGGGAGAATAGACTTCTTATAAAAGTGATAGTCATCCAAAACTGAAAATTATTTTATAATTTACTCACCTAATGTTGTTCCAAACCCATATGACTTCCAGGGAACACCAAAACAAATCTTAGACAAAAAAAGACAAAATGTTAGCCTCAGTTAATAGTTTTTTTTGGTCCAATGCCTTTATGTTTCCCTGTAAAAGGAAGTCATACATGTTTGGATCAACATGAGTATGAGTAAATTATAACAGAAATCTATTTTTTTGGGGTGAATTATTTCTTTAAATGTTAGTCTGTTCCTCAAAGCTCTCATATGGCTTTAGAAGACTCGGAATATAGTTTTATGGGTTAATTTTACCTCAAAAAACGTGAAAACCAAAGGCTGCAGTCTAAAGAAATAATGACTCATGAAGAACAAGGAGCCAAAAAAAAAAAGTTTGCTGCCAAAACAAAATGAAAGCCAATGCAATGCGTGCTCTATAATCAAAACTTAAGAAACAAAAATCATTTAGCAATGCCAAAGGTTTGGTATATCCCACAAATGTTTTGACAAATATACTATAATAGAGACTGGGGTCTATTCAAATCTGTGGATTCAGCAAATTCCATGTACAATTTCCTCACGACCTGTCTGCACAGGAATGCTCTTGTAATGGAGAAAACATGAGGCTCCTTTCAGCTGTGAGATGCCTCCAGAGTGGAGTATGCTCTGCTTTAGAGTGTCCGTTAGCCGTTTCATACCTGGGGGGCCAGTGAATAGAGCCCTCAGGTAAGCCTTGTTGAAACAAATCTAAGCTGCTAATGACACACACTGTGAAAATATTCACAGTTCATTTAGCTTGATGACAACTGCAACCCTTGGCACCACTGTTTTTAGTATTAGTTATACTTTTGTGTCGTAATCTGCAACGAATGATGCTATGACAACAATAGTCATTTCAAACATGACATAATTCATGGGAAATCCAATAAATTGTTGTGAGATGCTATCTCATACTTTTTTGCTCACTCGATAACAAAACAAAACATAAAAAGATTAAAAGAAAAGAAATATATATATGCAGTTGATCATTTAGTGTAATTTTTTATGTTTACATTCTGCATTTATGGTGCTAATACTAATGCTAACATGCTAATAATAATGTTACTTGGCTATGTGCACTGATTAGCATCTGTTAATGCATTTTATAGACTTAATCTAAAAAAAGTCTCATGACATGGTCTTTGAAAATGTCTCTAGGTGAATAATCGTATAGATGTTTATGTTCGCAGCAGCTTGGCAACTCTGCTCTTTAATGTGTTCATGTTGACGGATCTCAACTGAGTGGAGAAACTGGAAAAACATTTTGGCAAAGGGGTCATGAAATCTCTATTTAATTTGAATATGTTCCTTGAGGTTCACTTATAATATTAGAAAAGTTTTTTGCACAAAAAATAGTTATATATTTGTAAAACATGATAACCCTCATTTTCACCTTCACTCAGAAACGGGTTTGGTACTGCTTCTCCTTTAAGACTTGACAGTAAACACCCACTGTTATGATTTGCTCTCTGCTCTTGACTGACCTGCTCTCTCCTGGCCATGTCACTGCTCACCACTACTGGGCCGGGCTAAGGAAGTGATTAAGTAAAGTAGACATTGATGTGTTGTTGTAGAGGTGGTCAGATGGAAATGTCTACCATGGTGTGACATCACAATGTGGAGGAAGTAGAGAATGAGTCATTCTGGCAGCTTGGTTTCAACAAATGCTCTTTTCACAGTGAGGAAGTTTTGAGTTCTAAAACTTACAGTATGTTTTTATAATACAATGAATTATATGTCAAAAGATCAAGCAAAATGTTATTTCTCATGTTATGACCCATTTAACAGCCAGTACAAAGTTTTCTTGAAAGACGGCAGCAGTTTCAAAACACCACAACAAACTCAAAAACCCTTCTTTTTTGCCAGATTTTGATTGAAATGTCACACCCATTCTTAAAGATAGATTAAAACATCTTTGGTGTTCCACACAAACAAAAAAGAACAAATACAGCATATGTGTTTGGATCAACTTGAAAGGTTAAATTAAATAAGATAATTTTAATTTTGGGTTTAACTTATTCCTTAACGGTGTACTCAGTTCCCCCCCCCCCCCCCCCCATTCAAATGTTTTACTCATAAAGAAATTAACTGTAATTTGAAAAAATATGTATAAAATCATGACCACTCTCTTGAGATGAGGACTCACATCAGTAACCTTATAATAGCTGTTTTATTCTACATGGGGCAGGGGTGACCAGCTGAATACTTCTCGCGTAATCTCAGTGACCGTCTTGTTATTGAACACTTTCACTCTTGGATTAAATTAATCAGGGCTCATTGTGAATTGCTACAATGTCATCTGATATTTAAAACTACTGATTTTGAATGATCCACACCAATAGGTGTCAGTGTAAATCCAAATGACATAAACATACAGTTACTGAGTGCACCTTTAAAACTCTTACTCTGTCCTGATGCTGATAACATACAGCTAACGCACTCCGTCAAAGGTTAAATTAGCACCTTTCATTAGCTCTTAAAGAATCATTTTACTTTGGTAAGTGGGGGCATGACACAACATTGGCCACCACTGAAGAACAAGGCGAGTGAAAGGGATTTTGTTAGTTTATCGAAAAGCGAGCTGTGGTCACACAGTACCCTATAAGCTTTAAGACACCACATTAACATCTGCTCATTGCAACAAGCGCATTTTTGTCTCCAGACTCCTTTAATTTACAGTTCGAGTTTCCATCTTGGTTGAGTCTGCGAGTTGTTATCTTGTTGCTGTCCAAAACCAACAAGTATGCTGAAATGCAAATTGCATCTGGCACCAAGGCACAGTAATTTGACATAATTACTACAGCTTGATACCAGAGTACGCTACCGCTGCATGGCACGGATCCATCACAATAATCAGTAATTGCTCTCCATTTTTGACGCAAAAAATACCGAAACACCCATTAGTCTGTTCTCCAGCAGCTTGATAATGCCACATTACAGAAATATCCTTCACCAACTTTTATATTGTATGAACTCAACACCTGTAGGGCCCCAGCGTTTTCATCATCTGCTTGGAATAAATTGTAATCATCATCATAACCATAATCACAGTAATAAAAAAAGTCCTCATCCTCTTGCCAAATTACTGTGGCATTTGATTTACAGTAATTGAATGGGAGAAGAGGGGGAGCCGCTTTGCACTACAATGTCTTGACTAAAGTACAAACACACACACACACACACACACACACACACACACACCTGTGTGGCTTACACCTGAGAAGGGCCAGGGCCCAGATCCCAATGATATGCAGACATTCCCCGAGGCACACAATGACTAACATTGTGACATATACAATAAACCAAGTGTGGAGGGGTTATAAAGGAAAAGAGATATTAGATTATATATTATATTTTGAGAGCATTACATGTTGAGAATGTAATTTTTTATGGATGAAGTTTAGACATCTGAAGTTCCATTTCTGGATGTATTATATAATTACAATGTTAGGCAATGACAGGGACCCAATGATTGCAATCAAGTCAATGTTCCAAATGTTTTAATAGACGTTGAAAGCAATACACAATGTAAAATGATTATTTTATTATATCCGCAATTGTTCTTTTAACAGAAAAAATAAGGAACTTACACAACAAAGAAACTGCAAAAGATCTCTCGCTTGATTATCAAAAATTGATATCATATCAAAAATTGACCCCTTTTTTTTTTTTTTTTTAATGTAATACTCAGCTATGTACAGAAGACTAAACCCAATATAACTGTATATACTAGGATGTAGCCCATAGCCCACACTCCTTTCAATCATAATCCAAATGGCACATGTTTGAAATGCTTCATCAAACCTTGGCAAAAGGTGTGAAGACTTTCATAGCCCAGCCATTAATCTGACTTACAATACTGGGTGGTAATAACGGAACAGTAATGTGTGAGAAATTCCATTCATTTAGATTGGCTGTTAGACAGATTTAACACTGCAGGACATTATTCTAAGAAGCATGAGAAATCTTCAAATAACATTTCCTTTAAAGAGACATATTAGCGTTAACTATATATTAGTAACAGATTTGGACTGGAGTGAGATCTCCAGGCTTTATGATTCACAGCTTTACAGAGTAGCAGCTCAATGAACATTCATGCCACAGTACAGGCTACTCTGTGGTTTCCTATGTAGGCGCTCCATTTTTCTGGCTAGCCTGCATCCGTAATCTCCTCCTCGCTATTGCTTCCTGTTTCTTCCGGTCAATCTCAGCAGCCGAACATTTCACGGTTGCGGGAGATGAAATAAAAACTGCAAAACAACAAAAACAAAACATGTGGTGTTAAGCTTCTGCACAATTTTAAAGGGTTAGTTCACCCAAAAATGAAAATTCTTTCATTTACTCATCTCATCCCTGATGTATATGACTTTCTTTCTTCTGTAGAACACAAATTATGAATATCTCTTTTGGTCCATACAATGCAAGTGAATGGGTGCCAAAAATGTTAAGCTCCATAAATCACATATATGTAATCAATATGACTCCAGTATTTAAGTAAATGTCTTCAGAAACTATATGATAAGTGTGGGTGAGAAACAGATCACTTTTGCATTCTTCTTGTGCTTTTGGATATTCACATTCTTCATGCATACTGCCCCCTACTGGACAGGAAGAAAATATTTAAAGAATATTCAATATTGATCTGTTTCTCATCCACATCTATCATATCACTTTTGACAATATGGAATAAAACACTGGAGTCTTATTGATTAGTTTTATGATGCCTTTATTTGCTTTTTGGAGTTTAAAAAAATTGGTATTCACTTGCATTGTCACAAGCCGAGATATTCTTCTAAAATTTGTTATAGATATTCAGAATTTGTGTTCTGCAGAAGAAAGTCATACACTTCTGGGATGGCATAAGGGTGAGTAAATGATGAGAATTTTCATTTTTGGGTGAACTATCCCTTTAATGATAAATTTGAAACATTTAAAGCTCAAAAATGCACATGTATTTTAGTTTACAACTATTAAAAGGAATATTTAATTCAAAAATGAAAATCATTTACTCATCTTCATGTTGTTCTAAACCTATATGAATTTTTTAAAAAACACGAAAAGAGATGTTGGGCAAAAGATCAGAGCTGCTCTTTTACATACAATGAGCCCCTTTTTCAAATTTGTGAACAGTTAGTATGAATAAAATGTACATTTTGAGAGAAGAGACTCAAAAACTCATGAAAACAATTATGTGACAATTAAACATTTAAATGAAAGTAACCTTAATAAGTGACACAAATTAGTAAAAACATTATACTTCATACTTAGGCCAATGAAATTACAAGTTTATTTGATGCTTGCATATATTTCTTACAAGTAGTTTATTCCCAACTGTGCTTCATAAATTTTGTCTCGTTCTTCAAGCAGCAAATTATCATGACTAGTTTTACAATTTCTTCATTTGATATGAGCTCTATAATTTACGTTTCACTAATTCAGTATAGGCATTAATAAATTGCATTCAGGTGATATTAATGCTGTAAGCAGACACCACTGTGTCACTGTGCTTAAAATTACGCGTCATTTTAAAACCCCTTTTAATGCTGTCCCTCATAAATGTTTAAAGCTTCCAATTCACATTTACTAGCGAGTATGATATGCCTTTCTTATATGGTGTTTTCATGGGCGTGAATTATGATAAGTGTGAATAGTAAATAGGGTGCACGTGCACACATAATGTTTGGAATTCACTTACAAACCATTAACTAACACATCTGGGATGTACACTGCATTTGTGAATCCAGTGGAAAGTTTTCGGAAAGTTCCATTTTCAGGAAGGTCACTATTCTAATTGCGAGTTCCATAGCCTGGTTTTGTTTTTGTTGATAAATAAGCATCATATCTTGTATCTTCCTCTTTTCATTTAGTACATAAGGGATATTACAATATTAATAATAATGTTAAATGATATTTGGCCTTTAGTTTTGGGTCTAAGACAGGGTTCTTCAGCAAACCAACAGAAGAATATCTGTTTTATGTTGGAAAGAAAATATGAAGCGGTACAAGAAACTTGGAAGCTTATCAGACCCATTTTAAAAAGCCAACTTTCACCACTTGTTTTTCTGAATAACATCTGAAATGGTAAAAATGTTATAGCCTTTATGTAGACTCTGTTTATATATGTGCATTACACATATGCTGTCAGTATTGGTTTCATTTTAATTTACAAGTACTTGATAACTTGTTTACAATTTTTTTGTTTGTTAGAGTACTAGACTACAAACTTACTTGAGAATGCCCATCCCTAGTAATTTACACTTCAATATCAGAGCAAATGTGCAACAGGTGGCACAACGCACATAGCTTACCTTTGTTGGGGAGCGTGGCAGAGTCAGATAGATGCCTTTTGAAAGTGAAATGGTGGGAATTAGAGGCCTTTCCCACTGTTATGCTTTGTGGCATAACGGTCTGTGAAGTGCCTCTGACAAAACCGAGACTGGGTGCAGATGCATTTTTTACAGTCAATTTGTTTTGTGCTTGCCCATAATAAGAAGGAATGTAACTTTCCATTCCAGAGCTGGATCCTTTAGTTGTCGCTAAAACACCATAGTCCTGTTTTAATCCAGAGCTGCCACTGGAACACGGTATTGAGTTAGAGCGGACAAACACATGTGAGGACTTGCTGTTAATGGCCATGGATTCAGCATGAATGGTGTTCCTAGATGTTAAGCTTCTTGATTTGTCTAATTCTGCATAGTCCTTGCTGTGTCTTTGCTCCTCCTGACTGGCCGATATCCTCTCCACGTCATCGCAAGCTTGACAAAGGAGATTGTCGTCATCTTCATCATTCCAGAGACCATCAGAATCAAACAGAGACTTCAGGTCCTCTTTTGAAACCCCGTCAAAAGTAGCAGTAGAAGTTTGACCAGAGGCTTCACAATCTTTGGGTGTTTTACCCTCGGACAACTGTGCCTGATGCTTCACTTGGTCCACAAGCGACGTCCTTAGCAGCTTAGCCTTAGTTTGATCCTGTGGCTTCAGCCTAAAAGTGCTCTGGGTAGACGTTTGGAATTCAGCACGTGTCCTAGTAAAGGTGCTGCTTTTGCTGGTGCTCTGTTGAATCTGTAAGCAGACGTCTCTGCCGTTAGATACAGAGGAGTTTGTCTTGGCCACAGATTTACATTTCCTGGAGCAAGAAATGGGCTGAGTGGCACAAGGTTTCTCAGCTACATTCAAAGGCACTTGGTTCTGCGTCATCTCCAACACAAAAGAGTCATTGAGTAGGTCATCATTTTCCCAATCATCATCAAAGTCCACCTCGCTTGCTTTAGGTACAGAAGCGTTCTTGATTGCTGCAGAACTTGACTGTCCAGCCAGGGCTGCAGGGTTGGTTCTGCCTTCTGGTGTGCAGTTTGCTGATGGTGGGCTTAGTCTCCCACTTAAGTGCTGAGTGGGTCCATCAAACAGTGCACGAAGCTCCTCTTCTTCAGTCATGATTGCAACAGATGCTGGTGTACTTTTTGTTGTTCCATCAATTTGTGACTTTAAGTTTTCTATGCTCTTCTGCTGTTTCTCTTTGTCCTGACGAGTCATATTGATGTCAAACTGCTTGGCAAGTTTCATGAGGTCCTCAACATTGCTCTGCCTAGAGGACAGAAATAACATTAATATATCTGATAACATTAATCAATCTGAAAATCACATCTATGATTCATAGTTGATCTATTCAATGAACTAATCATGACACTGACTACTAACAGCCATGTAAATATCTGTGGCTTTGTCAATACAAACAAATATCAATATATAGCAATACCTTTTCTCACAATATTATGTCAATACTTTATATCTAATCAATAGTGTTGTCAAAAGTACAGGTACTTTAGTACAAAAATATAAAAGATACCAGTGTTTCAGTACAGGTAGTACCGAGCTCAGACTTATTTCTTTACCCGCACGCTGTCTGACACATTAATGCTTCCAAATGCTCACACATTTATTTGCGCATGTGTTCTCTGACTCCCATTACACTGAAAACTAATCAAATTAAAATCGAGTTTAGTCCTAGAGTGATCATTAACCCGGCAAAAGGCTGCAATCCTAGTCTGCATTGAGATGCGTGCTTTAAACGAATGTGTGAAGGTGACCGCTCATACACCAGAAACACGACAGACATTGAGAATCATTTGCATTGGATGAGATGACAGAGCAGAGCACTAATCCACTGTGAAGCATGTATGTAGACTATTTTTTTTTATATTTCAATTACAGCATTTGCGCTTTAACGATCACACTGTGATCACATATGTCGATCACTATTTATCGATCTGAAGAAAAGCTTCAGTCAAAACCACACAGCAAAATAAAAGCTCAGGCCAACATAAAAGCATGATTCAAAATAAAAGCTTGGCCCCTTAAATATAAGAAATTGCAGCAGAAATATATTAACTTTGTAGCAAAATGTAATATTCACTGTAGATATATTAATAATAGTAATAAATATTAATAATAATACAATTAAGCAGTATATAACAAGCAAGAGTGCTTTTGTCCTGAATAAAAGTTTGTTAAAAATGCAATGTTATGTTGAAAAGTAATTGTTCTATTTTTTGTTACATTTTTTTTTTTTACATTTTAAATAGATTATTTGATTAGACACAATTTTTATGATAAAAGAAAAAAAAGAGATAAGAAAAACTTGGGAAAAGTAAAAAAAGATTTTTCTTATGGTCATATGAATGCACTCATTGATATCAGCTGTTTTCTACTTCTATCAAGTTAAGAATCTGCTTTCAGCTGTCCCCTCGACTTCTCGCAGCAGCCGCAGTTTCTTCTT
Source organism: Moxostoma hubbsi (assembly GCA_032164185.1). Taxonomy (NCBI): domain Eukaryota; kingdom Metazoa; phylum Chordata; class Actinopteri; order Cypriniformes; family Catostomidae; genus Moxostoma; species Moxostoma hubbsi. The sequence continues at coordinate 34,495,742 of JAVLUX010000021.1, forward strand.
GTGTAAATATCTTTAATTTTTTCATAATTAAACAGTGATAATTTTTGCAGTGTAAAAGTGTTTTGAATTCAAGATTTCATTTAAAATTTTTCATATTTTATACAGTGCTTAGAAAAAGTATTTGCCCACTTCCTGATTTCTTCTATTTTTGTTGTATTTTTCATACTAAATATTTTTCATTTTTAAATGAGATCTAACATAAAACAAAGGCATCCTGAGTAAACACAAAATACAGTTTTCAAATATATATACAGGTGCTGGTCATATAATTAGAATATCATCAAAAAGTTGATTTATTTCAGTAATTCCATTCAAAAAGTGAAACTTGTATAATGTATACATTCATTCCACACAGACTGATATATTTCAAGTGTTCATTCCTTTTAATTTTGATGATTATAACTGACAACTAATGAAAACCCCAAAAATCAGTATCTCAGAAAATTAGAATATTGTGAAAAGGTTCAATATTGAAGACACCTGGTGCCACACTCTAATCAGCTAATTAACTCAAAACACCTGCAAAGGCCTTTAAATGGTCTCTCAGTCTAGTTATGTAGGCTACACAATCATGGGGAAGACTGCTGACTTGACAGTTGTCCAAAAGACGACCATTGACATCTTGCACAAGGAGGGCAAGACACAAAAGGTCATTGCTAGAGAGGCTGGCTGTTCACAGAGCTCTGTGTCCAAGCACATTAATAGAGAGGCGAAGGGAAGAAAAAGATGTGGTAGAAAAAAGTGTACAAGCAATAGGGATAACCACACCCTGGAGAGGATTGTGAAACAAAACCCATTCAAAAATGTGGGGGGGATTCACAAAGATGGACTGCAGCTGGAGTCAGTGCTACAAGAACCACCACGCACAGACGTATGCAAGACATGGGTTTCAGCTGTCGCATTCCTTGTGTCAAGCCACTCTTGAACAAGACACAGCGTCAGAAGCGTCTCGCCTAGGCTAAAGACAAAAAGGACTGGACTGCTGCTGAGTGGTCCAAAGTTATGTTCTCTGATGAAAGTAAATTTTGCATTTCCTTTGGAAATCAAGGTCCCAGAGTCTGGAGGAAGAGAGGAGAGGCACAGAATCCACTTGGCTTGAAGTCCAGTGTAAAGTTTCCACAGTCAGTGATAGTTTGGGGTGCCATGCCATCTGCTGGTGTTGGTCCACTGTGTTTTCTGAGGTCCAAGGTCAACGCAGCCATCTACCAGAAAGTTTTAGAGCACTTCATGCTTCCTGCTGCTGACCAATTTTATGGAGATGCAGATTTCATTTTCCAACAGGACATGGCACCTTCACACAGTGCCAAAACTACCAGTACCTGGTTTAAGGATCCGTGGTATCCCTGTTCTTAATTGGCCAGCAAACTCGCCTGACCTTAACCCTATAGAAAATCTATGGGGTATTGTGAAGAGGAAGATGCGATACGCCAGACCCAACAATGCAGAAGAGCTGAAGGCCACTATCAGAGCAACTTGGGCTCTCATAACACCAGAGCAGTGCCACAGACTGATCGACTCCATGCCACGCCGCATTGCTGCAGTAATTCAGGCAAAAGGAGCCCCAACTAAGTATTGAGTGCTGTACATGCTCATACTTTTCATTTTCATACTTTTCAGTTGACCAACATTTCTAAAAATCATTTTTTTGTATTGGTCTTAAGTAATATTCTAATTTTTGGAGATACTGAATTTGGGATTTTCATTAGTTGTCAGTTTTAATCATCACAATGAAATGAAATAAACATTTGAAATATATCAGTCTGTGTGTAATGAATGAATATAATATCCAAGTTTCACTTTTTGAACGGAATTACTGAAATAAATCAACTTTTTGATGATATTCTAATTATATGACCAGCACCTGTATGTGTGTGTGTGTATATATATATATATATATATATATATATATATATATATAACACACACATACACAGTGCATTTGGAAAGTATTCGCAGCACTTCACTTTTTCCACATTTTCTTGTTATTCCAAAATGGATTAAATTCATTATTCATCAAAAACACAATGTTATTTTGAATAACCATATCAAATAACCATTCACAGCATATTCTATAAATAACATGTGTAATTCATTAATTTACATGTTACATTTTATTTCAAATAAAATGGAAAGTTAAGGCATCACCTCTTCTTTTTTAAGTATTATAGTATTAGATAGGACATCATACCTCGTATTTTAACTGTATTTTGATAAAAAAAATCAAGAATCTGAATGAAACAATCTAAATTAATCTATAATATTTCTAAGCAAATCCCATTTGTTCACATCCCAGGCTTTTATTATTAATTATAAATGTTATTTGATATTTCCAAAATCATTTCACTTCATCTTTGAAATTGTGGGGGTTTTGGGTTAAGCATTTTTTGCAATCTGTTTCAAAGCTGCTATACTGATTACCCTAAATATGTTTCGTTCAGTTTTATTTCTTAAGTACAATGGTATTTTAGCCAAAATAAGGTTTTCTGGGTGTATTTCTATTGTGCAGTTAAATAATAAATTAACCTAATTCCAATAAGCACTCATACCAAATTTGACTGTAATGAGCCTTTTTTTCCTCTCCACAATTTCATCAACAATCCCCTTTTACCAGCTATTGTATTTACTTTGAATAACAGGTGCATTAATAACAAAACATCTTATTTTTATTTTCCAAGCATATTCCCTCAAACACTGGATTGAGTAGTATGGATTGTATTATATTATATTTCTTCCCAGTCTTGCTGATTAAATTGTATTTTTAATTCATCCTCCCACCTACATATTTCATTCAGAGTGTCCTGTATATCTCTTTCAAGTGCACTCTTTAAAAACATTTTTATTGGATTAGTTGAATTGTATGATCAATTATATCATTTATTAATGGATGCATTTCCTTTATTCTTTTACTTTACCGGTAAATAAATAAATGTGAATTTGGAAGCTCATATGTTTTTGCTAGGTTTGAAATGGTATCCATTCCTTTATCAGTGAACAGTTGCTGATCTCTTTCAGACCTCTATCTGCCCAAATCTTAAATGTATTATCTAATCTATTTGGCAATCCATTTAATCTACCATTAGCAATTTCTTGTAAATAAACTGTCATTTTACTTTTCTAACTAACTTCTAAAAGTACTATTAATACAAACAGTATCTATTGAGTTAAATTTGTTGCTTTGTTTGGGTAGGAACGGTGATATACTAATAGGTTCCCCCATTTGATACATTTCCATCTTCCTCCATTTCCCTTTAGATTCTTCATTCATCCAAATTAATATAGGTTGAATTTGGGCAGCTGTATAATAATTTATTAAATTTGGGAATTATAGTCCTCCAAGCCTTTTTAACAACATAAGAATTTTAAGACTTAAGGTTTCCCATTATCTCATATATATTAACAAAGTATTTTATTCCATTGTCTAAAAATACTTTTGATATACTAACTGTCAAATCTTGAAAAAGGAAAATAAACTTGGGGAGAATATTCATCTTTATACTCTCTCTATTCATTTTGTAATCAATTGCCTATATTTATTTGTAATAGTTTTGAATGATATATAAAGTTTTCATTCAAAGAAATATAAAATCTTTTATATTTTAAAACCATTTAAGCTTTTAAAATGAATAAGCCTGTGTGTTCTTGTTGTGGGCCAACATGAATTCACTTAAACATTGATATGTCAGCTGATTTCTATATTTTATCACATTAAGAGTTTGTCTGCAGCAGTTCTCTGTAGCTCTCATAGCAGCCGCTGTTTCTTCTTGTTGTGTCAATGTCTTTAATTACTTCATAATTTTACAGTTATCCCTTGTACTCTGTAAATCATGTTTTAAGTCTCTCGAGCAGTGTAAATGCATTTTATTTATTGTATATATGTTTTAAAACTATATCTTTTGCACAGCTTAAATGAATTTAAATTCTTATTTTCATTATCATCCTCTTAAAGCGGCGAGTTCTCTCACGCGATTGGCTGTGCGCTGCAAACGTCACTCATTCATGTGCACGAGCTTGTAATCTAATCTTAAAGTCAGGACCGAAGCCTGAGTTGACAGAGAAAGATACATCATGGTACCAATTAAGCCTGATTGGATTGAATTTGTCAACCTGAAACCCTGAATTTGTTCAACAACCTTCAAGGTACCGGCCTCAGCTGTAAATTATTCTTGTCTTACAACCTGCCTCTAAATGACCGGCAGTATTAAAATAGTCAACATTTGATTAATACTAAACAGTACTGTTGTTTATTTAGCTATTTATTTTATATTTATTTATTCTTTATTTTAATGGTCAGCAATTGACTTAAACACTTAAACAGTACAGATGATTATTTATTCTTTATTTTCTAAGTGTTCATTTCTAGAATTTGTTGACAATGTATAATTATAATGTAAAATATTCTATGATAAATATATTTAAGAAAGCAGCCTTCTGAGTACCTTTGCATTGTCATATCGGTGCACAATCCACATAGAAAAGGTCTGTTTTCATTCCAGCTCAAAAATTAACTATATCGCCACCATATCTGTAATCGGTGAATTTCCCCTCTCTAAAATCAGTATCGGTCTCAAAAATCCCATATCAGTTGGGCTCTAGTATCAATACCAAGGTAACAGGGCTGGTATTGTACCAAAGCTAAAAATGTCTGTATGGTAGCAACCCTATACTCCAAGCCTAATTGTAGTTTTCATATGTATATGTCAAATCTCTAAGGCCTTAGAAGTGTGTTGTGTTTTCATCAACCGGTTACAAATCCCAAAAAATCATACACGCCTATTGAATCAAGTTAAAACTGACTTTGTCAAAACTTTAAAAAGTACCAACAGCTCTTAACTATATATATCCACTTAAAATTACTGTATTAACATTAACAAACATTATATGATGATTAACAGATGATTAAAACCACAGCACTTCTCATATCCATCATTTGAACCTGCTGATCTGACGAACCTGGAAGTGTAACACCACGGTAACTTAATCTAAAGTATACCATCATACCGGACAGACCTAATTTATACATAAACTGAAAGATACTGCAAGTGATTTCAGCTGTTTTGCTAACTTCAAACACACACCCTCTCTCCCAAAACATCAGCAAACATGAACATCACAACACGAAAGCAGGCAGAGAGCATTTCTGATTGGCTAGTTTTCCAACTAGCTAAGAAAGTGTTATTAAAAAAACAGTCATCAGGATGCCAGTGATTATAAGAGATGTACCGTGCTGAGATTCTCCTGACTCTGGGCTGCCTGATCTCTGGGGTGCAGGGTATGGCACTGTCTCCAATCCACTGAAGCACTGAGTCCCCTTCTTTAGGCCTCTCAACCTTAAACATTGCATGATAGATTAAATTTATCATGACACACAGACACCATATGCTCATTATTTCCTTTATAGGACACTAACCTTTGGTGCAATCCTATTGACAATTTCTGATATCTCAATGACTCTGCAATCTCCATTTCCTGTTAAGGGTTACAAATATACACTATTAAATAAGTGACATTTATCTGTAGCAGAGCTGGGTAGCGTGAGTGTATACACAAAGTGCAACAGTAGAAAAGTGCCAACTAATGGGTCATAGTTTCATACCATGGTAGATTAATTTGAGTGGATGTCTGTGTGACAGCTGTACCTTTTACATGAGTAATGTAATAATATGGAGCAGGATGTGCCTCAAACAAGTCAGGATGAGGAAGAAATTGTCATTAAAGGTGTAATGCATAGTGGGCCAATGTAAACTTGATCATTTAGGCACTGTCTTGACTTACTGATGTATAAAATGTCAATAAAGTCATTCAAATGTGTAGCCCACACAAAGAATATAGCATGCAGATTCCCCATGCAAAATAACTATTTAAATGATTCTATAATTCTATTAATCAAAGTTAATCACAATTGCAATATCAAGGGAGATATATAACACTTTCATTATCATTTGATAAGAATAATATTTTGGTATGCATCCATCAAGTTTCAAATCAATAGTGAAAATCATCAACTTCATTTGTAACATATCATATTCACTGTATTATGTAATAATAGCCTCATCACGTTTTATGATATTGATATATGCTATTTGTATATACATGTATATTATTAGTATATAAATATATTATATATATTACATTAATGTTACTGTTTTTACTGCATATCCAGCAAAAATAACACTATTGTCATATATGCACTATTGGTAGTTTTAAATTATTACTCATAACATGATGTAACATTTTGATCTGTCGCATTTTTGGAATGAGATCAAAACAGAAAACTGTATACTTGTATTGTGATACTTGCCATTTAAGCTTTGAGTGGGTGAGTTCGGATCCCAAATTATGTCTTGCAGGGATTCAGTATCGTTGGGAGAATCTCCACTGTTACAACTGTTGTATCTGATTCTTGGCCGCCGTTTTGGGGTTGTAAAAGCTGAGAATTAAGATGACAACAACATTATGGTTCTCATGAAACAAAGACTTCCCGATGACACTAAATACAGCATGGTAGAGCAGCCGTACTTAGTTGTGCTTTATTTGATTTAAAAGATCAGCGCCATTCTTATTCGTTAATTATACGTGTATTACCTTTACGATAGTTGAATGACTTGTGATAAGAAGGAGACTGCGAGTCTTGGAGTCCGATCACACATCTCTTTGTTTGCATTCTGTTCTGGGAAAGTTTGGACATTCTGCTGAGGCTTTCTCTCGCACCATCTGATTTGAGTCGCACACCGATGCTTAACTTGTCGGTCATGGTTTATTTGATCTGACATGAACAGTACTGTTCCAGTATTCATAACTTGATCAATCTAGCACTAAACCTTTGCGATATTAAATTCAGTAAAAGTTTGATTCCTCAGGTTGGAATGCTCTCGCACATCGCCGCCATGTTTTTTTGCACGTGTAACTGATGACGCATTCCTGATTGGTTCTTGGCATCTCGCGAGACAACAGCTGATCGTGTTTTAATTTAAAGGGATAGTTCATCCAAAAATGAAAATTCTCATAATTTACGTATCCTCATGCCATCCCAGATGTCTATGACTTTCTTTCTTCTGCTGAACACAAACAGATTATTAGAAATATATTTACGCTGTAGGTCCATACAATGTCTTCAGAAGTGATATGATAGTTGTGGGTGAACAACAGATCAATATTTACAGTAAGTAAATTTTTTACTATAAATTCCACCTTTGACCAGAAGGTGGCTATACACAATGAATGTGAAATCCTCAAAATTTTTTAAAGAATAATGATGTTTCCTACCTTAGTTCAAAGCAAAAAATAAGAAATATTTAGTTATTATAAAGAAAAAACAACAACATTGAAAACCATCTTTTCACCAAATATCAGATTTTTATGTATGTATTTATTTGTTTATTTACTTTATTATATTTTTTTAACCAATATTGGTAACGTGTGACACTTTGATTGTCAAATCGGGACACGGTTTGCTAACACCAAAACATATTTCTGTTTATGGTAATCACATTATGAAACTTATTGTGGTAACATGCTTTTAAAACATATATCTTTTGGTTGTGTCCATTTCAGTGATCTCAGTAGAGCATTAATAAAGCGTTCTGGACAGAATTCAGACACTGAGCATGTGTATCCTACCACAAAAACCCACCACAAGAATACTTCACAGACATTTGCATTATAAACTGGTTACCGCACAACCTGAAGTGCTGATTTCTCTTTTACAGGCTGAATAACTGACAAGGACATATGACATACAATACAATGTTTTTGTATTTGAAACATTGCTCTCTAAATATGGAAACCAGCTGTTATTTAGACTTTGTTTCTAAAGAGTAACATAAATAGAATAGTTTGTCCAGGAAAACTTTGGTATCTTGTATGCAGTGTTGGGTGAGTTACTCTAAAAAATATATTAATAATAACTACTAATTACATGGTAAATGGTCTGCACTTATATAGCGCCTTTTTAACCTTAGCGGTATTCCAAGTGCTTTACACTGCGTTTCATTAACCCATTCACACACACATTCACACTCCAATGACAGCAGAGCTGCCATGCAAGGCACTAACCTGCCATTGGGAGCAACTTGGGTTTCAGTGTCTTGCCCAAGGACACTTCGGCATGTGGAGTAGTGTGGGCTGGGAATCGACCGTCCAACCCTGCGATTAGTGGACAACCCGCTCTACCACCTGAGCTACAGCCGCCCCTCCATACATCTTCTACAATGTAATTAGATTACTGTACTTATTAATCTTTCTGAAAATTAATGGCATTACTTATTACTAATTACTTTCTAAAACCCACCTCAACTAAAATCAAACTCGACCAGATGAAAAATACAAGGATAGACATTAAATTGTAATTTTCTGTTTACATGTAACACATAGCTACAAATATACATTTACTGTATACATATGTACTGTTGAAATCGGAATCTAAAAAGCTCAGTGTGATACACAATAGCATTCAGCAAGACAAAACTGACATTATTGTGTAGTACAGCAGTTAGTGTCAACAAAAAAGTAGAACAAAAATTTAATTTGTATATAACAAATATTTCCAGGGTTGACTGCCATGTTGAAAAAACAATTAAACATTTTGACCAGTATGGCTCACACGATGACAAAAAAAACAAAAAAAAACTTGGCAACATTGGCCAATTTACTGACACACAAACTAGGTTTTGAAGCATGAATTCAATGTTTTTGGTGAGTTACTACATTTTGCACTCACAGTTTAGAGAATGTTAAGACTGTTTCCAAAAATGAGCCATAGAGACTGAGAAAAACAGAAATTATAGATGGACAGACAGATGATTAATAGGTTACTAAGCAGCTGCTAAGTGTTTTGGTCGATTGCTAGGTGTTGCTAGGACAATATATAGACAGATAGACAGACAGACAGACAGACAGATAGATAGATAGATAGATAGATAGATAGATAGATAGATAGATAGATAGATAGATAGATAGATAGATAGATAGAAAGATAGATAGATAGATCGATCACTGTTTGGGAATGCAAGATGATAAAAAGATGGCGCTACAGATGGCTGCTTCGGTGTGGAGCTCTCAAGCATTTTTGTTACTTTTGTTTGTTTGTCATGTTTTTTGTCACTCTTTCCCAATCGGTTTCACCAGGGATGAACTGCTGAATATTCGGCAAAGCATACCTGATAATTTTTTGCTGGTGTTTGATTATTCTGGCATTGTATTAGTAATCTTAGTTGGAGGCGCTGCGGTGCTCTACAAGCGATCCAAAAGAAGCACGCAAGGGAAGTGAGCCTGCGTGCATGTGAAGCTTCGTCAACGCGCCTTTCCCTGATAGCACACAAACATTACCCAGACATCTATTTGATGTGTGTGTTTACATCTGGAAGACATATTTTTTTAGGTTGTTTACTCATCTGCAATACGTCTATAGACTGTGGCAGGGTTGGAGGGCGGGCCGGGTTGTGATGATACACACCCGGTCCCGTATCAGGCTAATCAAGCCTCCGAGAGGGATAAAGGCCATTGGCAGACGTTGGTGTGATGAGAGCGAGATCATTTATGGACATGTCCACCGTGTGTTTGTCCTTTTGTTTTAAGTTTATTATTAAAATATGATTTATATTATCAAGCCGGTTCTCACCTCCTCCTTTCCCTTAAATCCCTTTACAAAGACGTTTCCTCTTGGATGTCAATAAGACATTCAGCAGATGTCTTTGAGGCATTTATGATTTAGAATGTTTGTTAATCTGATCTTTTTAAGATGTTTAGCAGAGGTTAATTAGATTGTGAGGCTTTCCAGATGAAAAGATCTCCACTGGCGAGTATTCATCTGGTGAATGTCCACTCCTTAGTCAACAAAACGGACAAACTGCTTCTGCTCACACAAACAAACAAATAACTCCGCTGCTCTGTGTTTCACGGAAACCTGAGTGAAGCCATCCTGGATAACTTATTACATCTGCCGGGATTTCAGCTCTTCATAGCGGATAATTTCGTGGTTATCGAGCGAGACGAGAGGTGGTGGAGCATGCCTTTACATCAATGAAAGTTAGATGTAACAGCGCTGAAGATGTTCTGTCCTAATTTAGAGGCACTTTTCATTAACTGTAAGCCTCTCTACTCTGTAAGCCACTGGAGTTTTCCTTGTTTATTCTGTTGTGTGTTTATATGCCACCACAAGCATGCATGAACGCAGCGTTCCAACAACTGGCTGATCACATCACAGACACGTAGCAACAACACCCAGACTCTCTTATCATTATTCTGGAGATTTTAATAAAGCTAACCTCAACTATGAACTGCCAAGTACAAACAACACATCACATGCCCCACCAGGGAAAGAAATATACTGGACCACTGCTACACTACTGTAAAGGATGCACATCACTCTGTCCCAAGTGCAGCTTTAGGACTCTCTGATCACTGTCTGGTTCATCTTCTCTGGACCTACAAGCAGACATTAAAATCAGCTAAGCCTATAGTAAGGACTGGAAAGACATGGACTAATGAAGCAGAGCTTTAACTACAAGCCTGCTTTGACTGCACTGATTGGAGTGTTTTTGAAGCTGCAGCCACAGATCTGGGTGAGCGCACAGATACTGTGACATCATATATACATTTTTGTGAGAATATGTGCATTCCTACTAGGACATTTTTATCATTCAATAATGATATACCATGGTTTACAGGACAATTTAGAGAGCTTCGTTATGCCAAAGAGAATGCTTACAGATAAAACATTGTACAACCAGGCCAGGAACACACTTAATAAGGAAATCAGAGTGGCTAATAGAAGCTACTCTGAAAAGCTGAAAAAAAAATTTTCAGCCAACAATTCTGCATCTGTGTAGAAAGGTCTAAAAAGCATCACCAAGTACAAGACACCTATCTGTAGCTCTATAGAGAGTCAACTAATGGCTGATGAACTGAATGTGTTTTACTGTAGGCTTGAAAAGCCTAGTCTCACACCCCTCCTCCCGCTCTGATCTTCACATCACACACACAAAACACCTCCTGGAACCCCCCTCCTCCACCTCCTGCAACTTAATCTGAATTTATGATCTGTGAGGAGGATGCGTGCCGGGTCTTTCGGAAATAAAAAAAAACTAGGAAAGCATCAGGCCCAGGCAGTGTTTCACCTTCCTGTCTGAAAGTCTGCTCTGACCAAATGGCCCCCATCTTCACAGAGTTCTTCAATAGCATTCTGAAGCTGCATTTATGTTATTTTATTTATTATTTTTTATTATTTATTTTTTGTAACTCCATGTACAGCACTAGTGTGGTTTTTGAAAGTGCTCTATAAATAAAATTGAATTGAATTGAATAGATCACTGGAGCAGTGTGAAGTTCCCTGCTGCTTCAAACACTCCACCATCATTCCAGTCCCCACAAACCCCAAAGTCACAGGACTTCATGACTATAGAACTGTCTCTCTCACATCTGTGGTCATGATGTTGTTCTTCTTCATGATGTCCCTCTTCAGTTTGCTTACCGAGCAAACAGGTCTGTGGATGATGCTGTCAACATGGGACTGCATTATATGCTGCCACACCTCTACATTCCTAGGACTTTTGCAAGGATCCAATTTGTGGACTTCAGTTCAGCCTTCAATACCATCATGCCTGATCTTCTCTCATTGCATTGCAAAAGACACCACTGTCAAGCTCCTGAAGTTTGCAGATGACACCACTGTCATTAGCCTCATCCGTGACGGTGACAAATCTGCATACCGATGGGAGGTTGATCAGCTGGCTGTCTGGTGTGGTCACAACAACTTTGAGCTGAACATGCTCAAAATAGTGGAGATGATAAGAGGATTTCAGGAGAAATCAGGTAGAATCACTCTGGACCCCACACACCCTGCCCACTCCCTCTTTGAATTGTTGAACTGCTACTGAGCACTAAGCACCAGGACATCCAGGAACAAGAACAGTTTTTACCCTCAGGCCATTTTCCTCATGAACTATTAAACTGCCCCAGGACTCTCCATAGTGCAATAATGTAAATACATATCTCATGTAAATTCACATGTTTAATTCAATAATTGTACATACCCCTAGCTTGCACATACATTAACACTAGCACATATATGTGTATACCATTCTGTTATATATCCTATTATTTGTATGTCTATGTCTCTTGCCTTGTTTTACATTCTGTCTCACTATAATGTTGTGTGCACTTGTTTTTCCTATCACCAACTAAATTCCTTGTGTACGTGAGAACACTTGGCAATAAAGCTCATTCTGATTCTGATTCTAATAATTAGCTACAACATAAAAAGTGCACACCATAATCTTGTGCATGGTTTTTAATGTAGTGTATATTTTTATGGATAATGTAAGTCTTTGAAAAGCACTAGATGGTGCCTGTATACTTTATAAGCAGTTTCTCTCTCTCTCTCTCTCTCTCTCTCTCTCTCTCTCTCTCTCTCTCTCTCTCTCTCTCTCTACCTCTCTCTCTCTCTCTCTCTGTGTGTGTGTGTGTGTGTGTAATGTTGTGGAGGCTGCATACTGAGTGTGGTGCTGATATAGAAATGCTGTCCACTGCTGCTGGGCTCCCCTGCTGTAGTGATGTGAGTGAGGGCCAGACGCTGCTGTCAGCACTCACAGCTGACACACACACCTCAAACTCTACCTGCTGAGAGCGACCACTAGTCAAAATAAAGGACATGTTCTTCTGTAATAAATGGACAAGAAAAGGCTGCTATGAAAGCAATAGAACTTGTAGTAGTAGTGTTTCGTGGACAAGTTCTGCTGTTGTTTATGCACTGTAACACATTTTTTTTTTTCATATTACACAACACGGATGTTGCGGCTTTAACCTGGGACAGTGTAAAGTGACTGATGATGAAGACTGATATAAAGTGAAATGACTGAAGCTCTTCTATTATGTTATAATCACAAGGAAACAAAAGTAGAACATTTCCAGGTTATCATATTTCACTTAACTTACAAAAAATTAAAGAAAAAAAGAGAAATAAATTATATTTGCCATAAAGAAAATTAAGCCTACTGTTAAGATATTTGGCATTGCATATTATCGACCATTAAGCACATTTCCCCAAATGTTATCAAGTGTCAGGGCATTTTTGTTAAAACTTTACAATAAGGTTGTATTCGTTAACATTAGTTAACAAACTTAGTTATCATCTAACAATGAACAATACTTTTACAGCATTTTTAAATCTCGGTTAATGTTTCTGTAATTTCAACATATATTAATACTTTCTTTTATGATAAAAGTTGTATATGTTAACATTAGTTGATGCATGTTGAACTACCATAAACTTTGCATTATATTAACACTGAATTAACAATTATATATTATTTTATAAATGAATATTAACCAAGATTAATATATTCTGTAAAAATATATTCATGCTCATTGTTCATCATACCTAATGTATTTACTAATATTTACTAACAGAAGCTTATTGTAAAATGTTACCGTATTTTTTATTCTATTCCAAAAAAATAAAAATAAAAAAAATAAATCATCAATGCATTGATTTTTTTTTTTAAATCATAAACTGAAGGCTCTACAGCAAATAGTACCAAGATGTATGAATACTTATAGGGCTGGTAAATTTAACGCATTAATTTCTGTGATTAATTTTTTCTTATTTAACGCATTGTTATTAGAGTTAAATTAACGCAATTAATGCAGTACCTGTTTCTCTTTTACTTCCTGAAACTTCACGTGATAGGAGAAAGGTGTCTTGAGTTGTTCCTGGTAGGCTGCTCAGCCTACAGGCTCGGATTATGATGGGGTGCGGGGATAGGACTACTCCGCAAAAAAACAAAACAATTTTAACAGACATTTTTAAATAATCAAAATAAATGATGACTAACCATATGTCATGTTTATTCTGTTGGTTCATGTTTTTTCATATCTTTTATTTTCAAGTTTAGTTCCTGATTCATGTCATGTGCTCCCTGGTCATGTGGTTCTTTTTTCCCTTTATGTGTCTTGTTTTCATTGGTTCATTGTCTGATTACTTTGCTATTAGTCTTGTCTTTTCATTGGTTAAAGTTAATTTAGTCTCGTTATATTGTTTATAGTTTAGCCTTGTCATTGGTCATCTTTGGCATGTGTTCTGCTATGTCTTAGTATTTAAGTCCTCGTGTTTCCATTGTCAGGTAACTTTGTTGTTTTGATAAAGTCAAGTCAATCCATAGTCAAGTCATGTTACGTTATGTTTAAGTTAAGTCTATAGTCCAGTCATATCATGTCAAGTCTAGTTAATGATTATGTTCACGTTTTTAGTTAGGGTTTTTTGGATTACACGTTTGATAAATAAACAGCACTTGGGTTCATCTTCACACCATCGTCATCGTCATTGCCAGCAGCATTGTTACAAGCTTATATATACTGTTTACTTTATAAAAATTTAAAATGATGTAGGCCTATACATCAAATACATTTTAACAGGGTTGATGATGTAATATATAATATCATGATAATTAATTTTGAGATTAGAATACGGTATCCATATGAAGACATATGTGGACAATGTTAATGTTCTGTCAAGTGTGTCATAAAATAAGACTTCTTCAGCAAAGCCTGGAGGTACATTTGTTTAAAAGTCACATAACACCTCCATCACATGAAATGATAGCATTCCACAAAACTGTATAGTTAGATGAGGAAATAAAGGGCAAATATATGTCTGAATATGAGGCTTCAAACTGAGTTTCTTTTTTTCTCCACTGTGTTTTCCATTGCCTTTCCTCCAAAAACAGCTAAATGCCAAAGGCCCCTGAGGGAGAGCATTTGGCTTCTCAAGCTCTAGCCGCCCAGCTGCTCCGCTCTCTTCGCCTTCTTTATTTATCTGTTCCGCCTTGGTTGTTTAGACCCAATTAAGGAGCTAATTGTGGGGATCAGGGTGGATAGCATTGTTGTAAAAGTACAGAGCGCATGGATAATTGCAGCAGCTGCCAGGGTTTACAAACAGCCGAGCGGTTCCGTGTTTCTCTCAGAGGAGAGCGAGCTCTCTTCCTCCTTCTGATGTGGTAAAGAAAGCCAGGTGAGCGGCGAGCAGTTGACTTTGTATGCATTCTGGGGCGTAACCGAATGGAAGCAGCAGAAATAATTACCACCACAGAGGGCTTCTTTCTCTTATCTTGGGCTCTCACTCCCCTAGGCAGGCAAAACCTTGAGGATGACACCAAGCATGTGGTGGGATTTGCAATATGGAAGGGGTCCAGGATTCAAATCCTCTGTCAGCTTTTACCTAAATGATCTCACACTTCTCTGTGCCAGGTGTTTTGGGTGGGAGTATGTGAAATAAGGCATGCATTTTTGAGTCACCACAGAGGCTGTTGTCAAGTGATGCTACAGGCTCCTACAGCAGATGGGATTTTTTAAAGTAAACTTTAGGAACGTAGTTCTGCGTGGTTGCAGTTTCTTTTGGAAGATGCCTGAATGCCTGAAAAACATTCTTCTGCACAAACAGAATGTAAAATAATAATATTCTTTTTTATATTTTTTTTTTTTTCCGCATTACGTGATTCTTTTGACACTACGACACTCTTTTGGCACTATGACATATATATATATCTGTTGATATTATGACATAATTTTGCCATTAGGACATTCTTTTGACAGTACAATTTTTTTTTTTTTTCAGCAAAGAATCACAACATTCTTTTGGCATTAGGACTTTCTTTTGACATTATGAAATTTTTTCAACATTACAAAATTCTTTTGACATTATGACATTCTTTTGAAAGTACAATGTTCTTTTGACATTACAAATTTATTTTCAACACTACAATATTCTTTTGACATTACAACAATGTTCCCCTTCTGTCACTCACTCAACATTGTGCCGAATGAAGTGACACAAGGGGTCTTCCTTGGGTCTTGGGTCTTGCCTCATGTACCTCTGAACTTGAGAAAAGGCCAATGAGAAATTGGCAGACAGAATTTGCATGTCCTGCCCCCGGGTATAAAGGGAAGCCTGTCTGTCAGTCAGATTTTTTTTCGGAGCCGAGCGGTTGTGCAACAGCAAGCTGAATTCACCATAGTTCCACTTACCTCTACTGGCAAGAAGCACTGCTGTTGGATCTTACAGCACGTTTCCAACTGGAGTTCTCTCTCTCTGCACACTGTGCAGTCCACACCCCAGGACTCTTCAACAGCACTTTCACTGCCTAAAATAATGGTTTCCCTCCTAAAAGTGTTTGTTTTTTCTAAAAGATTTTGAGTTTTCACTCATAAAAGAGCAATACACAGCAGGCGTTGAACGTCCTTATCAGGACACGTCTTTTTCAAGATGCCCTTCCGCCTCTGTGAGGTTCCTGGATGAGGTCAATATCTCTCCAAGAGTGACGGCCACAGACGCAGCCTCGTGTGCCTGGGCAGTGATCACACTAAGATGGCGTTTGTGGATGGTTCATGCACTCACTGCGAGAACATGACCATGGCAGCGTTGCGATCGCGGCTCTCCTTCCTCAAGGTGAATGCCATTTCAGCCGCCTCCCGCGTCGCTCCTTCTTCCCAAAGGATTGAGGACGACCCGGCTGGTGATGAAGGCAATTTGGGGATGACGACTGGCTCGGTTTCGCCGGGTAAATCCCCATGAACCCCCTGACATGCTCGCTCGCTTCCATCCGAGCTAGGGATAAGTGCGTCCTGCCGGCATTCTCCCTTGAGCCCCTGGAATTGGATGATGACATTGCCGCTGCATCGGAGAACGTTTAGGCGTCTGACGCAGAGGACTCGACTGGGCTGCTGCCTTCGGGCCAGCCTGCCCAGTCTGAGGCTGATGCGCAGATGGCCGATATGCTTGCCCGGGCTGCCATGAGCGTGGGGTTGGACTGGAAACCTCCGTCCTCCCCACAGCCTTCGCGGCTGATGACTGGTACCTCGGCTCCGGGTGCCGCTCCCAGCCATGCCCCCCCCCCCCGTACAACACTTCTTCCCAGAAGTGCATGATGAGCTGACGTTGTTGTGGAGGGCACCTTTTACTGCCTGGATCCGACCCCTCCGTTCGTCCGCTCTCACTACCCTGGATGGCGGGGCGGCCCTCGGGGACGTCCCCCTGTGTCCCAAGATCGCTGCCACCTTGTGGGACCGCCCGGTACTCCCCTGCAGAGCCTGTAGGATGATGTCTTCACTGACCTCGAAAGCCTACAGTACTATCGGACAGGCCGCCTCCTCCCTGCATGCAATGCTGCAACTGCGCTCTGCCACCAACCTTGCTCTCAGAGCCACGAAGGTTACAGCGCAGGCACTCGGGTTGGCCATGGCCACCCTTGTGGTCCAGGAGCGCCACCTCTGGCCAAACATGGTCAAGATGTGCGACATTGATAAGGCACGCATTCTCAACGACCCCGTCTCCCAGCTTGGCCTCTTCGGCCAGCAGTTTTCAGCGGTGAAGTAGCAGACGGAGGCGATCTCCCACATCATGCCGTGGCGTCGCCAAACCAGCGTGCCCCCCGCCTGCCCACCGAGGGCGTCCTCCTGTGGCTAAACAACAGATAGCTCCGCCTCAACCTGGGCCCAGCTCTCAGCAGGCATACGCCGCCTCGCAGGTGTATGCTCCCCCGTCTCCAGGACCCCTTCCAGGACCAGGAAAGCTCCGAAGAGCTCCTGAGACGGGCGACCCAGGCAGTCAGACGTTCACTCCGGAGCAGGTACCAAGACCACTCCGTTCCCTGGTGGAGGGCTGGGAGGTGAATCCTTTTTTACGGTATTTTCATATTTTCATTTGCCACACCGCCTGCGGTACCTACATTCTCAATAAAAAAGCGATTTCCTCACTACCTGGGACATCTGGCCAATGCGCGCCATTCTCATGGCACCCCGGCCCCAAAACTCTACAGTCCCGGCTCCCCGGACACAGCTTCCTCGGCAGGCCAGCGCTGACAAGTTCCGAAGACGCCTTTTCTGGACCTCTTCCTCAGTATCTAAACCGCCCCCTGCCGGGTGCACGGAGCAAGCTGCAAAGCCCCGCCTGCTACGTCAAAAGTGATCGTTCCTCTAGTGCTCCTTGAGCGGAGTTTGGATGCATGGCTTTCTCTCTCCAACCCATCGCGCTGATTGGCCAGGACCATCCGACTCAGCTACATGATTCAGTTTGCCTGGCTCCTTCCTTGTTTCATCGGCATTCGCTCCACCTCCGTACGCGGCAAACAGATTCTTACCTGGGTTCAACAGCTAGATTGGTTCACGGCAGGATGGATGGATGCATACTTCCATGTCTCCATCTTGCCTTGACACCGACCCTTCCTACGGTTTGTGTTCGACGGGCAGGCATACCAGTACAAGGTCCTCCCCTTTGACCTGTCCTTGCCAAGACCGGCTGATGCACAGATGGCCGAGCTATAGGAAGTGGGCATCCGCATACTCAATTTTCTCGATGACTGGCTCATCTTGGCTCACTCTCGAGAGTTACTATGCGCTCACAGGGACCAGGTGCTCAGGCACCTCAGCTGTCTAGGGCTTCAGGTCAACTGGGAAAAGAGAAAACTTGCCCCGTTCAGAGCATCTCTTTTCTCGGTATGGAGTTAGACTCCGTCTCGGTGGTTCCTCTAAAACATTTCCAGAGGCTCCTGGGGCATATGGCATCCTCAGCCGCGGTCACGCTGCTTGGGATGTTGCATAGAGACCTACATACTGGAGTCCCGAGATGGGCATGGTGCCGCGGCACATACCGTGTGATAATCACCCCCTCCTGCCATCAGACTTTCAACCCTTGGACAGACCTCTGCTTTCTGTGGACCGGAGTCCCCCTGCAGCAATTGTCCAGACATGTCATGGTCACCACAGACACCTCTCAACAGGGTTGGGGCGCCGTGTGCAACGGGCAAGCTGTCATTGGCTCCTGGACAGGGCCCCGGCTGCATTGGCACATCAACTGCATAGAGTTGCTGGCTGTATCTCTTGCCCTGCGGAGGTTTCTCCAGCTAATTCAGGGCAAGCACGTCTTGATCAGTTCAGACAGCACCATGACTGTAGCATACATAACTCGCCATGGCGATGTGTGCTCTTGTCATATGTCACAACTCGCCCGCCATCTCCTCCTTTGGAGTGAGCTGCATGGCACTCACATCCCTGGTAACCACAATACAATGGCGAATGCGCTGTCGCAACCGGTTTCGCCCAGCAAAGAGTGGAGGCTCCACCCCCAGGTGGTCCAGCTGATTTGGGACCGATTCGGCATGGCACAGATAGATCTCTTTGCTTCCCAGCACAATTCCCACTGCCCGCTCTGGTACACCCTGACGGAAGCCCCTCTCGGGACAGACGCGCTGGAAAACAGCTGGCCCAGGGGGCTGCGCAAGTAAGCATTTCCACCAGTGAGCCTTTTTGCACTGGTGCTGTGGAAGATCAGGGAGGATGAGGAATAGGTCACCCTGGTGGCTTCTTATTGGCCCACCCGAACCTGGTTCTCAGATCTTACGCTCCTCGCGACAGGAAGGACCTACTTTCCCAGGGACGGGGCACCCTCTGGCACCCGCGCCTAGACCTCTGGAACCTCCACGTCTGGCCCCTGGATGGAATGCGGAAGACCTGAGTGATCTACCACCTGCAGTCACAGACACAATCAACCAAGCCAGAGCTCCCTCCACCAAGCAACTTTACGCAGTGAAGTGGTGCTGAAATTGGTGTTCTTCCCAAGCTGAAGACCTGCAGAGATGCGCAGTTTGGTCAGTGCTTTCATTCCTGCAGGAGAGGCTGTCCCCCTCCACCTTGAAGGTGTATGTAGCTGCTATCACAGCCCACCATGACGCAGTAGATGGCAAGTCCTTGTGTAAGCATGACTTGATGACCGGTTCCTTAGAGGTGCCCGGAGACTGAACCCTCCCCAGCCATGCCTGTTCCCCTCCTGGGATCTCTCAGTGGCCCTCTCGGGCATTCAGAGACCCCCCTTTGAGCTCTCTCCCTGAAGATGGCCCTTCTGATAGCGTTATCCTCCATCAAGAAGGTTGGAGACTGCAAGCATTCTCTGTCAGTGACACCTGCTTGGAGTTCAGTCCGGCACATACTCAAGTTATCCTGAGGCCGTGACCGGGCTACGTGCCCAAGGTTCCTACGACCTCCTTCAGCGGAGGCAGACCCAGCCCTTCCATTGCTGTGTGCGGTATGTGCTTTGCATATCTATTTGGACAGCACGCAGAGCTTTAGATGTTCTGAGCAGTTCTTTGTCTGCTTTGGCGGACGGTGGAAAGGGAACGTTGTCTCCAAACAGAGGTTAGCTCACCTTGTCGTCAACGGCATCTCACTGGCTTACCAGACCCAGGCCGTGCCCGCCCCCTTACGGGTTCAAGCACTCTCGACGAGAAGTGTTGCATCCTCTTGGGCACTGGCCAACGGCACCTCCCTAGCAGTCATCTGAAGAGCAGTGGGCTGGGCAATACCCAATACCTTTGCCAGATTTTACAATCCCAGGGTTGAGTCGGTCTAGTCCCGTGTTTTGTCAGGTCCGAGCCGGTAGAACTTGGTAATGCGGAACAGCCTTGCACACAGCTTGCATACAGCACCCTTCACCAATCAAAATCAAATTGATCCAGGGCACCTTCTCTCCCAGGTTAACCACTAAGCATCGCTTCCTGGATGTTCTCCTCCCTAGCCTTCTCACCTGCGAATTCAGTGGAGCAATTTGCATCCAGACCCACTACGAGCCACAGGTGCACTGTACTGGGTTAGGGCTCCACAGGCTTAGTTCCCTCTTCAGGCAACTCCCTGTGATGTATTTTCTGTTGTACGGTCCCCCTGTCGGTGGACCCGCGTCTCCCTAGGACAGTTCCACTGCCCCTGGTCACCATGCTTGTAGAGCTCCTCCCTCATAAGGCAGGACCTACCACTGCGCCGCTCCCATGTACTGCTTCACAACCCTCGTGGTGTATTTGCCACATGTTACCTCCCCTTAGTCTGGGCAGGATGTGGCCTCCACAGGGTCTTTTCCCCCTGAGATAATAGGACCAGTAAAGACCGCCTTCCCCAACACATTTCATAGTGCAAAGATAGCCCCAGCCACTTCACACTCTATGCGATAGAGAGAGAGAGAAAAGGCCGTGGCTGCCTGGCTTGCTCCCATGCTAGTCCTGTAGCACATGTTCCCCCCTCAGGGGTGCTGGGAACCTAAGGGCTGTATATGACATCTCTTTTGGTGGTATTGGAGAGGGTTACATTAAGCCGATACAGTTGCCTCTAGCATGCAGTATCCTGCTTGTACCTGTCTCAGCAGTTCACATAACAAGGGCTAATGCGTGGCACTTTTGAATGGGATCCCTTGTGTCACTTCATTCGACACAACGTTGAGTGAGTGACAGAAGGGGAATGTCATGGTTACTGTTGTAACCTCTGTTCCCTGAGGGAGGGAACAAGACGTTGTGTCCCTCCTGCCATGGCACGAGACCTACTGTGCCTTATTCTCGGCTCCTCGGTGCAATAACCTGACTGACAGATGCACGCCCATTTCCCTTTATAACCGTATGTTCGGGTCGGGACATGCAAAATGTCTGCCAATTTCTCATTGGCCTTTTCTCAAGTTCAGAGATACATGAGTCTCACAAGGAAGACCCCTTGTGTCACTTCATTTGACACAATGTCTTGTTCCCTCCCTCAGGGAACGGAGGTTACAACATTACACATTTTATTGACATTATGCAATTGTTTTGACATTAGGAAATGTATCCTCCATTACATAATTGTTTTCGGAATTAAGCCATTCTTTTGGCAATACAACTTTCTTTTGACTTTACAATTAATTTTTTTTTGTCATTACAACGTTCTTTTGGCAGTACGACATTCTTTTCGCTTCACAAAATTCTTTTGACATTACAAAATTCTTTTAAAATCCCAACATTCTTTCGACATTATTCTTTTGGGATCTCAACATTCTTTTGAGACCACAACATTTTTTCGATGTTACGTAATTTTTTCTGCATTACATAATTTTTTCAGAATGTAGACATTCTTTTGACATAATGACTTTTTTGCGGTGTTATAAAATTTTGAAAGACACTGAAATTCTTTTGACTTCACAACATTATTTTGACATTACGAAATTATTTTGACATTAAGACATTGTCCGGTGCGTGCTTTGTGCTACTTGGATTGCACGCAGAGCTTTAGATGCTCTCAGCAGCTCTTTGTCTGCTTGGCGGAAAGGTGGAAAGGGAACACTGTCTCCAAACAGTGGTCTTCCCACTGTATAGTGGAAGCCATCGCTTTGGCATACCAGGCCCAGGGTGTGCCCTCCCCTTTGGGATTACGAGCACACTCCAAGAGGAGTGTGGTATCCTCCTGGGCACTAGCCATTGGTGCCTCTTTAGGAGACATCTGCAGAGCAGCTGGCTAGGCAAAACCCAATACCTTCATAAGATTTTATAATTTCCAGGTTGAGCTGGTTTCGTCCCGTGTGTTGTCAGGTATGAACAGGTAAGTATGCGGGGCAGCTGGCCAGGTGTACCGCTTGCGTACAGCAACTTTCCTCTCCTGGAGGGGAAGACGTGCGCTTTTTTCCACCATGCGAGTTCACGAGAAGAACCCTCGATGTCTTTCCTCTTTAGCCCTGTGGCTGACGAATTCAGTGGAGGAATTTGTAGTCGGGCACAGTACGTGTGCTAGGATGCCCTGTGCTGGGGTAGGTGCTCCACATGTTCTTTTGACATTACGACATTCTTTTGACATTACGACATTATTTTGACATTACAACCTTCTTTTGACTTTAAAACATTCTTTTGACATTACGACATTCTTTTGACATTACGAAATTTTTTTGACTTTACAACATTCTTTTGACATTACGACATTCTTTTGACATTACGAAATTTTTTTGACTTTTCAACATTCTTTTGACATTACGACATTCTTTTGACATTACGAAATTTTTTTGACTTTTCAACATTCTTTTGACATTACGACATTCTTTTGACTTTACAACATTCTTTTGACATTACAAAATAATTTTGACATTACGACATTATTATGACTTTTCAACATTATTTTGACATTACGACATTATTTTGACATTACGACATTATTTTGACTTTACAACATTATTTTGACATTACGACATTATTTTGACATTACAACATTCTTTTGACATTACGACATTATTTTGACTTTACAATATTATTTTGACATTACATTATTGTGACTTTTCAACATTATTTTTACATTACAATATTATTGTGAATTTTCAACATTATTTTGACATTACGACATTCTTTTGACTTTACAACATTCCATTGACATTATGAATTTCTTTTGACGTGACATTATTTTGACATTACATCATTCTTTTGGCTTCACAACATTATTTTGACATTACGAAAAAAATTGTAACATTACGAAATTCTTTTGACATTACAACATTCTTTGTGCTTCACAAAATTCTTTTTACATTAATACATTCTTTTGGCTGCACAGCATTGTTTTGACATTGCAGCCATGCTGTCCTCCTCGTCACACTCCTATACCGCCCAATTTAGGCCAGACATTATTTTGGCTTCACAACATTCTTTTGACATTATGACATTCTTTGCCATTATGTTAGTAATGTTAAAAATCAGATGCCATTTAGTGGTGGTGCAAATTGGCAGAGCCAATTATGGTAGATTAGACAGCCATGGAAATGTCCTACATGCAATATTTCTGCAACATTTAATGCAACATTTTAGGGGTTAGTTAGACAAGGATCTCTGTTTTGGCCAAGTGTTAGGATGTTTGAGGATGTCTCTTCACCACCGTCCTCCCCTCTGAGTACTTCCAACCTCTCCCAATCCGAGGGAGGCCCAACCTGCCCGGATGCCCTGCCGCTAGCGCTCTCTCATTAATCTGTCCACTGAAATGTCCGGCTATGTGGCAGCTTGATTGCTCATTTATTCTATTTAGAACAGCGACACCAGTGATAAATGTCCTGCAGAGTGCACATGTGCTAAAATATTAATAAATTGGAACTCTTAATTTGCAAAGGAGGAAAACTAATTCATTTCAAGAGTGGTGACAAGTCATGTTATATTTATATGAATATGCAGTCCATGGGTGAGACATTGAGATTAATTCACCGTACGCTTGCTGTTAACCAAACGTAATTTCCTCTTTTTGAAATTAGCGTGACGAGTGATGCACGAGGAGCAAACAATGTGTTTGACGCTTTGATGTGGTCTGCTATGGAAGCAGACCCAAAATTTGAGAGTTGTTCTTGTTAATCGACAGGCTCATTAAAGGGAGGAATGTCAAACTCTAGAAATCATAATGCCAAATCTGAAATCAAGCCCCTCTGATTAAAGAAAGTGTGCACAGATGTTTTATATCCATTTAATTTCTTTTTGTTCTTTGAATGCAAAATGAACCTTATGCACACCCTTTAGAAGTATGAAAAGTCATTATTTCTAATTAAATCCAGCAATTTTTCTTTGTCCAGTGAACAGATGGCAATGAAAGCAGCTCACTTTTTAAGCTACATTTAGTATTCAACAGCTTAAAAGTCTATGGTGCATTGTTCATGTTTTACAAACTAAACTTTTGCCACTATGTGTGGATTCATTGCATGTGAGCGCAGGGTTTCAGCTGCTTCCTGCTGTGTTTTCCTGCTCAGGTCAGCCTCTCCTGGAGAAGGATATGACAGAAACTAGGCCAGATGGTGGAGGAGAGAGAGGCATGGTGTGATGATCTCAGCCTGACTAACTGCACTGAATTCAAGGTGAGTGAAAATAGTCCCTATATGAAAGAAAAAGCACAAATGAGATCTCTTTAATATCTCAGTCAGTCCTCAACATCATTTAGATTTAACTGAGTTTATGAGACCATAAATATATGGAGATTAAACTGTGTTTGAGATTTGCTGAGATACCAATGTCTGAAACGATTTCAATATGAACTCAAATTCTTTTAGCAGATTCTTCCAAGAACACATTATCTATGCTATACTGTCTGTCAATCCATAAATGAAGTTAGGGGTTCAAATCGAGTTTAAATGTAACACGTCCCGCTCCATTTTTGCCATGAACAGGAATGATACCTCAAATAGTGTAGATTTTTTTTATAGGTATTACTCTTTAAATAAGTAAACAGACTCAAAGGGGATAGTTCACCCAAAAATTTAAAAATTAAACCACCCTCATGATGTCTCAGGTGTGTATGACTTTCTTCACCAGAACACATTTGAAAAAATAAATAAATAAATATCTTAGTTCAGTAGGTCCTTAAAATGCAAGTATATGGTGAGTTCTCATTTAAAGATCCAAAAATCACAGACAGTAAGCAGAAACGTCCTCGATAAAACTCCAGCAGTAAAATTAATGTCTTTTAAAGCGACACGATCGCTTTTGGTCTGAAAAAAAGATAAATATTCAAGTACTTTTTAACTATAAACCATCTGGTAAGCTTTACTGGAGTGCCAAGATCATGTGGTCTCTCATGTGATCAAATTGTGTTGGTGTGTTACGGACGCAATCCCACATTCTCCTCATGGTTGAATCATCCAAGATTAGCACACAAATGCAGCATTGTGTGTAAAGAAACACATAAAAATACACAGGGCCGGTGCTGGCCAAATTGATGCCCTACGCAGAGTTCTAGGTGGATGGGACATCACGTGATATGAGCGTGAAGCGATCATCTGTGTTCCGCAACTGCTTCTCACAAGCTATCGTGTCGCTTCGTGTTGTTAATTTAACCGCTGGAGATGTCTGGTTGACGTTTATGCTGACTGTCTGTTCTTTTTGGAGCTGTTCAGATCATGTTGTCTTTAATTTCAGAGTAATTTTCTCTCAGCCACTTTATTTTATAAGTCTAATTCCATCAGTTCACTCAAACAGTACAGCTCAACTTAAATCAGATTAAAACAGATATGTTTCTTTCTCTCTCCTTCTGTGATCTGCAAGTTTCTGCTCTGTTCTGGCTTTGATCTAAATTTGGCCTCTGTTGAAGACTTGTGTACAGTAATTTTCATATGGGCTTTGAACATATTGAGAGGGCTCATAGCTGCTGTCGCTTTTATCCTCTGATTCCTTTTTGCTGGGAAATGACGAGCATATGGCAAACACCCTCAATGGATTCTCAGACAACAGGAGGGACTATATTCTGATTCCTGCATCAGAAAAATCAGCATCCTGTCATCAGCATATTCGAGGGTGCTGCCCGATCCCTCCCTCACGCATGCACAAACACATCATCTACTACTACTAGATTTTGAAATGCACCCTGCATTTACCTGGCAACCTTAAACTAGAACACAATTCTCTAGTTCCTCTCTCATTTTGCCTTATTTTTAACCTTTATTTCCTTAAAAATGTACTTGCTTTTGTCTTTATTGATTTTGCAAAGTTAAAGAAATGAAAGCTCTGTCATTATTTACTTAACATCATTTCGTTCCAAACATGTATTCCATGGTTTGTTTTTCTGTGGAAGCTGTGAAGACTGGTATGCTATATTACTTCTTATTGGATCTTCTGAAGCCATATGATAGCTTAGTGTGAGGATAATACAAAAATGTACTTGTTATTCACTGAAAATCTTTCCCTCAGCCGAAGTCCTTTTTCCATATGCCATTGTAACTGAGCACAACACACCAGTTAAAATAAAGGAATGGAGAATGACATTTAATACCACAGTCACTCTTCCTTGACAGCAATGAAATTAAATAATAGAGAGCTTATACGATTATAATAATAAACTGAGATCTCAACAAAGTTGAAGTCTACAATCAAAAGATTTAAATAAACTAAATGAACTCAAACATTTCTTCAATTAAATAAATTAAATTAACATTGGCAACCTTTGTGCTACAGACACACATTGATAACTTAAATACTGTGGCTTATTGAGGTATTACTTTTTAAAATGATCAGATTTAAAGTAGCCTACAGTACAGTACAGATAAATTATAACCACTCACAAAACGTCTAGGTTACTAGTGTAACCCCGTTCCCTGATGGAGGGAATGAGACGTTGTGTCGATTGTAGTGACACAAAGGGCTTCTTTCGAGAGCCTCGGATAACTCTGAATATCAAAAAGGCCAATGCCAAATTGGCGAACAGAATTTGCATGTCCCGCCCCTCGACATACAGGTATAAAAGGCGGGATTGTGCATCTGTTCGGTCAGGTTCTGCACCGAGGAGCGAGAATACATTTCAACCATTTCAGCGGCTTGGTACAGTGTTGTGGCAAGGGTGCACAACGTCTCATTCCCTCCATCAGGGAACGGGGGTTACACTAGTAACCTAGACGTTTTGTGAGTGGTTATAATTTATCTGTACTGTACTGTACTGTAAATTTGCCCAAGAGAGACGCGGGTCCGCCTGACAGGAGGACCGTAATGTGGAAAATACATCACAGGGGGTTACCATGATAACCGGCACCTATGGAGCTCCTATTCCAGTACAGAGTAACTCGTACCCGTAGTGGGTCTGGTCGGGAATTCCTCTGCTGAATTTACGAGCCAGAGGGCTAGGGAGGAACATCCAGGGAGCGCGAGTTTGAGGACTCACCTGGGAGTAAAAGCACAAGTGTTCGCCTCAGTGGAGGGGAAAGACACTAGCGCACGTGGTACAAACTGTCAGTCGTCAGTTGAAAACGACTCAACTTGGAGATTGCAGAATCTCGCAAAGGTATTGGGTGTGGCCCAGCCCGCTGCGCTACAGATATCTGCTAGAGAGGTGCCATTGGCCAGTGCCCACGAGGATGCCACACTTCTTGTAGAGTGTGCTCGAACCCGCAAGGGGGCGGGCACGGCCTGGGTCCAATAGGCCAAAGCGATGGTGTTGACTACCCAGTGGGCAAGCCTCTGTTTGGAGACAGCGTTCCCTTTCCGCTGTCTGCCAAAGCAAACAAAGAGCTGCTCATAGAGTCTAAAGCTCTGTGTGCGGTCCAAATATGTACGCAAAGCACGTACCGGTCACAGCAACGATAATGAGCATCTGCCGGACCAAACTCCAGACAAGTGTCGCTGACACTTGCGCAGTTCCTGCAGCACATCAGGATCAGAACTACCTACATGCAGATCTTTTAGTGCCTTGGCCAGGTGAATTTGCAGGAGGGCCATGGCATGCAGGACGGAGGCGGCCTGTCTGGAGGGTAGGCTTTTGTTTTCAGTAACGACGTCCTCCTACAAGCCTTGGAGGGGAGAACGGGATGATCCTGCCAAGTCAAATCAAATCAAATCACTTTATTGTCACACTACTGTGTACACGAGTGCAACAGCAGGTGAAATTCTTGTGTGCAGTTCCGAGCAACATTGCAGTAATGACAGTGACGAGACATACACCACTTTACAATAAACAACATATTTACACAAAACAATTTACATAAACTTACACAACAATTTACATAACAAATGTACACATACCTACACAACAATTTACATAACAAATGTACAAAATACACACAATGTAGAATACACTCACTAGAGAAGGGTATAAATATATATATATACACTAACTGAATTGGGAGTGGTTGTGCTTTGCGGGCACAGGTGCACCACAACCAATTTATCCACCTGGGAGATCGCCGTGTACCTGTGGACCACCCAGCCGTCGAGGGTAGTGAGAGCGGACGAGTAAGGAGGTCGGTTCCGGGCAGTTAAAGGTGCCCTCTATGACCTTGTTAACTCGTGGGGATTTACCCAGCGAAACCGCGCCCACTGAACTCCCCAAATCGGCAGCCGGGTTGTCCTCAATCCTGTGGGAAGAAGGAGCAACGATGTCATGGTAAGGTTCTCGCAATGAGTACATGAACCATCCACAATCGCTGCCTCAGTGTGATTGCGACCCAGTCACACAAGGCTGCGCCTATGGCCATCAAAATGGAGAGGAAAGGGCATCTTGATAAAAATGCGTCTTTAAAAACACGTTTGATGCCAACGTGTTAACTCTTTTAGAGGAGTTGTTTGCTCTTTTAAGAAACTGTCTAAGCGCCCAGGTGCGTGCAGAGGAGGGAGAAAGCCGCTGGCAATGCGCCACAGAAGTCAGATTTTTCAGCTCTCTGAACACACACAACCGCTCTGCTCCAAAGAAAGAATCTGACTGAACAGATGCACGATCCCGCCTTTTATACCCGTATGTCTGGGGGCGGGAATTCTGTTCGCCAATTAGGCATTGGCCTTTTTCATATTCAGAGGTATCCGAGGCTCTCGAAAGAAGCCCCTTGTGTCACTAAAATCAACACAATGTCGAGTGAGTGACATAAGGGGAACACTAGCTGCCTAGCAACCACCTTGCCAACAAGCCAGTTCGAAATAAGGAATGGAGCATGACATTTGAGAGCTTTATCATTGAATAACAAATTACTGTAAATTTCAATTTCCCCATATTCATAGTCATGGGGTAAACTTTGCTTTAACTTATTTATTTTCATTTTTAACTTTGTTTATTGAATTTAGATTTTTTTTTTTTTAGCTTTGCTTTTTATTTTACTTATGCTTTTATGGGGACCACTTTGTGTTTTTTTTTTTTTTTACTTTTTGAGCTCGACGGATGAGGCTATTATATATTGTCATCATCATTATCATACACAGTATGAAAAAGAGTTTGAAGTTTCTTAAAAAAAAAAAAAGTTTTCCCCATAGGAAAATTAAATAAATAAATAGCATATGGGGTTGGAAAGATATGAGGAAACAATTAATGGATTTTCACAATATTATTATTATTATTATTATTATTGGTGAACTATTCCTATAAACATCTCTTTTGTATTTAATTAAGTAGACTAAGCGACTGAGGGCTCTGTATTCGTGAGTATGCAAATCACAGAGCTACAACCGTGCGCTACATCTTATACAATTTTCATGAGAGCACTTATTCTAAGTGCAATTTTCTTGCCAACACAAAGCACAAGCGATCATAGAGTATTTGCACTATCTATGGGTGTATGCGTGCAAACTATGGCTATGTTGTATGTTAGTATACTGAAACATCAATTTATTTCACTGACAATAACTGTTGAAGCCATTTTATGAAACAACATTTTATGAGATTTGTGTTAAACTATCTATAGGTCATGGTTTATTTTTCAATAATTATTAATTATTAAGTTTACATTTACAATTGTATTTATGATCTAATTTGTATAAGTATTTTTCCATCTGTTGTCGTGGAGTGATTTTTAAGTAACTGCAAAAGAGGCCGGTGGAAGAAGTTGGGGAAGGTAAAATGTTTGGATTTTTTACAATTATTTTTTTCCATTTTGTTATTTTGATTATATTTTCATTTAGTTTGCAGTGTAATTTGAATTCAGAAATATTTTTTGGTAAAAGAATTTTGTGTTCCAAATTTTTTTTTACATCTATCAAAATCAACCGGTAGAAGTGAAGTGTGTGCCGATACAAACATTGTTAAAACTAGCAATGATTTTTGTGACAGTAAATGAAAATGATTTTTAATACTTACTAAGGATGTGTCTGAAGCCGAATACCTTATTTGGAAATAAAATTACAAAACAATTTATGAATCTGTGCAGCCAGTATTTCTAAAGTGTAAACCTTATGAATACAAATGCATACATTGCGATTTCAGATCAGATTGACGCAATCTCGACTCTGTTTCAGTCTCTCTTAATGCAGGAGACTAAATACACACTGATAATGATCAACATGTCCTTCAATTGCTAAATGAGCACACTTGATTTGAGAGCCACTTGATGCCATTGTCACCTGCAAGGGACAGAGAACATGTATAAAGCCATCCCAGTCTCGTAAAATAATAGATTTTGAAATAAACCCGTATTTGTTGGGTGGCGGTCAATGTAATTTATTATCTTAATTGGATGATCTCCTTTTTTCTCTTGTAATTAATGTCAAGTGTGTCTCCTTAATGTAGGGCAATCACAGTAATTGGTATTGCTTAACAAATAAAAAAGATCAAAGCTTCATTCACAATTTGTTCAAATGAGAACATTGAGTGCAGGACTATTTAATTGGCCAACTTTTTAGTGTTTTTATTAGTGGTGCTTGGTAAGGTAATCATGACTGTTTTGGCTGCTTATACTTTGGGTCTGCTAATTCGGATTTACACAAGCACCACAGAGAATACACTGTAAAAAAAAATCTACATTAAATCGCAACAGTTCCTTTATGGTTTACATAAGTGGTTTTAAGCCATTTAAAGCAACACGATATAATGCAATATATCTGATCATATCTAATCTAATTCTGAATAAATCAGAGAGAAGATTGCAATGATGTTTATAAGGACTGTACACACTTGTTTATTGACAGCTTTTTCCTGATGTTTTAAACAAGACAAAACAATTACATCTACAATGCAAAGGATCACGCCTTATGCATCTCTGAGGATGCGTATCTTGTTCTTTCCTCATAAAGATAATCCATGTAGCGCTCAAGCTCAGGAACTTGCAATTACCATAGATTATCACCAACACAGTGGTTTGAGGTAATTATAACAGGTCCCACATCGTCCATATAATCACCTCCCAATTTGAGCCTGTTTAAAATAGTTTTATGCAAACACGCATTAAATGCTGCCTGTAGCTCTCCCTTGGAGGCATATCACAGAGTGGGGGAGAACACTCAGCTAGGCTTTTATTACAAATCAGCACACTACATGCCATAGACATTTAGTGTGTCAGCATAGGCTTTCAAACACAGTGGAGGGTCAGGTGATGTTAATGCATGTTAATGCATTATTGCCAGTTAGCCGGAATTAGTTTTAGAGGGCACAAGAGGAGACGGTACAGTGCTGTAAGGAATATCAGGCCACGTCCTAATGTCACTGTTTTCCAAAAGGTTGCTGTAATGAAGAGCGTTTTCTAAAAATTCAGTTTTCGGAGAAAGAAAAACTTTGTT
Source organism: Moxostoma hubbsi (assembly GCA_032164185.1). Classification (NCBI taxonomy): domain Eukaryota; kingdom Metazoa; phylum Chordata; class Actinopteri; order Cypriniformes; family Catostomidae; genus Moxostoma; species Moxostoma hubbsi. The sequence continues at coordinate 34,527,481 of JAVLUX010000021.1, forward strand.
CTAGTGTGGTAGTATTGTTTTGTTTTCAAACAAAAATGTTTACGTGTGGACGTGGACTCAATTTAATTACTGTATGATCATTTCCAGTCAAGGAACTGGAACATGTATTTAAACAATTTTTTTTTCTAAAAACAAATTTTCTCATTAAACTAGTATTTCATTATACTGAACAAACAGATGTGACATTATAAAGTGATCTCTACAATATGTTTAATTCTGTTTCACGTTTGTGTCCAAACTAGCCATTGCCGAGATGAGGTAAACAACAAGACATTTTCTTTCGCTGGATTTCTATTTCTGCGTATTGTGTTGGGTAGCTCCACCCTCAGTGAAATCATTGGTCCAAAATATCACTCCTCTTGGCACAACAGTAAGGTTACTGTTCTCTAGAAGTCACGAGTGACCAGAATGATTATACTTTTTTTTTTTAAAAGTGTGTTTAATTGTAAAATTCCCATCAAATCAATATTTATATTTTAGTCATTTTTGTATTTGATTACTTCATTACTCGTGGGATAAGTAGTTAATTTCCACATAAAATAATGAAAGTAAATATATAAATAAATATAATAATAATAAATCATGCAAGAAGGACTTCAATTTAGCTATCAATCATTTGGAAAGTTATCACTTTAGCTAGTTTGTGATCAAATGTTGATTTGTAATTGATAAACTTATTCCCAAGAAATATTTTTGGATCTGAATTATTTTTCTTAGATTGGCAGCAGGGTTGAATGTTTGATCTAGAAAAATGCAGTCGACACCACCATCTGTGAAAATGTTTGAGAAATGTAATTCAGTTATTTGAAATGTAATTGTATTGTCTATTTTTTTATGCATTGTTAAATTTATGTTACATAATAATTTATCTAACATATCTAGTAGTTCTCACTACAATGATATGTGTGCCTCTGAAAATAGTCTTTTTTATTATAATAAACTTTTTGTTTTATTTATTTTTTGTTTTGAATCAAATGTTGTAATTTTGTAATGCATTTTTGAACCGTTTGGTATGGCCTATGGCTTCAATATGGCTTTGTTTTTTATTATTATTCCTGAGGAGCAAATAAATGAAAAAAAATACTTCTGGAACCAAGGCCTTTGAAAAAGTGGGAGGGGACTGTTGTGTTCATTTAAAAATATACTCAGACTTTCACTTTCAGTGTGGACAGACCAATGTTATTTTCAATAACAAACAGTAAAATGAAAAATAAAGGACTGATTAACATTTTCATGAACTAAAATAAAATAACAAACATGATCGGAAAAACTGAAATTAAACTAAAACCAATGGTCTAGGTCAGTGTCTTAAACACATTTTCATGACACCAAAACTAAATGAAATCAAACAAAAATGTTCACAAATAATGTCATGCATACTTGTATGTAACCGTTTCAACCCAGCTTCATTAAACATGAAAATGCCACCAGAGAGCAATAACACTAAACAGCCCTGAGAAATAGCACAACAATTATTTAAATATATCAAATAACACATTAATTTCAGCAGCCCTAAAATACTAAATCTAAAATAAACACTAAAAAAAAAAAAAAAAAAAAATTAACTAAACTGAAACTAATGTTCAAAACTTTATGGGCAAACTGAAAAATAATAATAATAATAATAATAATAATAATAATAATAAAAGTAATGTTGGGACAGAAACATTCCTTGTCACTGGAAACTTGCCATGTTGTGCCTGGTTAGGACATCGAGGTAAAGCAATAGAAACTGCTGCATCAAGATGATGGCAGTGTTTTTTTGTGTGTTTTTTGGAAGATTTCTACATTTCCTCACTTTTTGTTGTTTCTCCTCCACCCACTTGGAGCAGCTGTTGTGTTATATATATCTAAAGCTGCTGATGTAAATAGGCTGGTAATTAGAGGCAGGAGCCCACAATGCCCCTCTCTTCCACCCTCCCTCCCTCTCAGGGCCAGGAACAAGTGGGAGATAAACCAGGACTTGACTTCACTGAATAATTGAAGCCGTTTTTACAAGAGCAACAGACCTCTATCTGACCTCATAAAGCGAGTACAAGAGACTATCAGAGCATTGCAGGAGCCAAGGGAGAGGGATTCATCTTAGCACCAATAATATTATGTTTGCATTTGATATATCGTGGAAGGAACAGGACAGCAATGTTGAATATTTCTTTTGCTTTAAATGAATTTTCCAGATTCAATTCAAGTTAAGCTCAATCGACAGCATTTTTTGGCATAATGCTGATTACCACAAAATTAATACAAAAAAAAAAGTGAATGTGGCACATGTTGGGTTTAAACACACAAATGTGAAACTTATAATTTTATTAAAGCACTTTAATAAAATTATATTAAAACATTAATTCTGTTAAAACTCATGTATTATTTGAGCTGTACATTTGTTTAAATGGTCATTTTTACAGTCATTTACAGTTAGGGTTTGTTGAGATTCGTCATGTATCTTCATCATGGTTGTAAACAAGTTGTACATTTGCTATAACCTCACACAGAAAAGTGAGCTTAACTCAATTGATCTTAACTTTTATTGAACCCAGAATATATCTTTTAAGTTACTTTTGGAGTTACATTAGTTATTTATATATTATATATATCTGCAAAGCATGTGAAATATAGTGCATAAGGATTGATTTGTGTAATTTTAGCTAACTTGATCTTGCCTGCTAACGCTGATGAATTGAAAGCTACCTTGCTTCGTAAATTTCAAATAATTTCAACGACCTTCTCTTTATACTAAAAGTCAGATTAATTTCAATGTTAATCTGTAATTATTCAGCAAAGTAAACTACAATAATACATGAAATTAATGCTAGACAATGTTCAAGATAATGCAAAAAACTCAATTCATTAGTGTAAATTAACTTGGTTATACAGAAAATATATACATTCTATTATTAGAAAACAATAGCACATCGATATATTAAAATGACAGTTGTGATGGAATCACACCAATACTGAATTGTGTCAACATATTTTAATGTACAGTCTATTTTATAAACAGCTACTGTCATCATCCACCAAATTTAGCTAACAGATATTGATGAAGCTGGCTAGCTAGCTAACGCCGACATAGGCCATCGTATAAATGCAGTCAATGTATCATGCAAAGAAAAGTGATTACTTCAAACTACAGTGTTGTATAGTCTGACCTACTGTATACCACACTTTGTTTTAACCCTGTTCCAGCACTGGAGAGTCAAATATAATATACAGTCTCAAAGTTTGTATTAAAACAATCATGACTGTGTAATTTTAATTAATTGTGTAATTTTAATTTTGCTACCTCATCTGTCAGCATGATGCTGGTGAATCACATTTAGTCTCTTTGTACGTAATATCATTGTTTTGGCCGATGCTCGCTCGTATCCCTATGGAGTGTGTGCACAAGAGTGAGCACGAGCAATAGGTAGCTGGCTGCAGTTCAATTAATGGCCACAGGTGTCATTATTAGTTACATTTTTTAAGCTGTGTTACAAGCCATTCACACATTGGCAAAAAAGGCGAATATTACATGAAAATTGTTACATATTGCATTTTAAAATGAAGCACTACATTAGACAGTTATCACTAGTTTGGGACCATATGTTGGTTTGGAAAAAAAAAACATAAACCTAAGAATATCGTTTTTTTATCATAATAATGTTTATTAGATTGGCAACATGGTTGAATGATTGAGCTTGGCCATATGCAGACAACACTACTAATTATTAGATTTTTATTTAATGTAATGATATTATTTGAGAATGTGGCAGTGTGGAGGGCGGAGGGCGGGGCCGGGTCGTGATGATACACAGGAGAGAACCAGCTTGACAATGTAAATCATATTTTAATAATAAATTTAAAACAAAGGACACAAACACACACGACGGACATGTCCGTAAATGATCTCTCTCCCTTCGCACCACCGTCTGCCATCGGCCTTTATCCCTCTCGGAGGCTTGTTTAGCCTAATACGGGACCAAGTGTGTATCATCACGACCCGGCCCTGCCCTCCGCCACAATGATTAATAGTCTTTTCTATTTTCATGCATTGCTAATTTTGTTACATAATAATGTATCTAAAATATCTAGTTGTTCTCTCTAAAAACAAATAATGAATGGGACTATTTTTATGTTTCTGCATATACCATGGTAAGATAGTGTAGAAAAAAATATTTGTTTTCAATAAAGCAGAACTACATATGCCAAAAACAAAACTGTCTTTGTGTTCATTGTGCAAGTAAAACTGATTCAGTTGCATTTTCCCTCCTCTTTGAGATGGCAGAGAGGAGAGAGATGGAAACCGGCTCCATTGTGGGACTCGCGCTCCCAGGTGAGCCCTGATGCTTCATGCAAATTTCCAACTTTCAAAGCTTGTAAACTTTTTCTAATTATACACGATAACACAGTACCGTGCCCAAGTTTTGGCAGGTTGTGCCTTTGATTTATGAAAAACAAATCTGAAATATGCAGATGTCTTTTGTTTGAAGCAGATGTTTAGTCCTGTTTGCTAGAATTCAATCAGCAGTCTCGCGGGGGTCCTGTATGCAATGCATGTCCGAGGGGCTGTTTGAAGTCTGATGGGGACACATTGACACAGCTGCTGAAGTTGCAGCCTTCAGCTACATTTTGGGTTGCAATGACATTGCTTTCAAGGAATCATTATAGAATACGATGCTGATCCAATAACAATGAGACATTCAATCCACTCCACGTAGCTGCTTCCTTATGAGGTTTAAATGTAACAGTGAAAAATGGTGGAACACAGTCACTGAGAGTGTTACTAACACAATCTTACACCGAATTAGTCGACAACGTGAGAGTTCATGTAAAGGCCTTATACGGTTTTCTTTATCAGGGTAAGGTCATAAAGGAATGTCACACATAGATTAATGCCCATTATTCTAAATTCAGTCATAAACATGCCTGTTTACGTTTTGACATCAAGAGAAGAGAACAATGTGATGATGTACCGTAGAAAATGTACATCCTCTTTTGTTGCTTAAGTGGAAAGTACTGTAGCTGATGGAACACAGCAAAGGAATAAGGAGAAGTGTTGCGGCAGGAGGAAGAACAATTTATTCCCGTAGTAGAACTTTTTGTGTCACTGCCATGATATGTTTACATCAGATGTGTTCCAACAAACACTGTCAGCTGCATTCATTTTTAATTAATGGGCCTCATTAAAAGATGGGTTCAAAAAAAACGCAGCAATTATCATTTATCTTGATATATTATTTACAAGGTCTCATTCTCCAGGCTGGGGAGGTAAATGTGTGATGGGGGAATTCTGGGAGGTTACAGGAGGTTGGAAAACAGGCCTTTGGGATTTTGAAGCACCTGGCATCAGAAGGGAAAAAAAATAAGAGCAGCGTTTGACTTCTAAGCGGGGTACCAAGGACCACTGTTGTGAAGCTCGTCGTTTCACTCCTTAATGAAGCTACTGGAGGATATTAATGAGCAGTCTCTTCTTAACTCAGAACTCATCAATTATTTACCTTTTCTTTACTCTCATCTGTTTGTTTTATTCGTCTGTTTCTTCCATTTGGCTTCTCCATTCATCTCTTCGGCATGTTTTGTCTCTTCAACAGATGGGTGCCTGTCTGAATTTCCATCTAGCTTTCGTTGTTCTTTCATCTTGGGCCTTTGAGTGTTATCTAGTTTATTGTCAGCAGGACAGCGGAAAAACAAAAGCTGGAAACACAAAATTACAGATTCACACTTTTATCTGGTGTTCATTGGAAGCGATGGGAATGCAGAGAGAGTTGATGCTATTCCAAGTCTTCTATAGCCATACAATAATGAAATGTAATGAAATTGCAGTCGTTATTCACTTATATCCTTCCCTTCCATATATACTGTATACATATACTCCATATATACTGTAGTTTGGAGTAGGGTTAATGAAATATGCATTCCATTCTAGCTTCGGTCAGTGGGAGCAGTGGTTGGAATATCAGTAAGCACAGACTGATTTCAGCAGAACTATCAACTTCCTGTTGCTGAATTCATTGTGCGATCAGAAATTACATAGTTCACCTATAAAAGGAGAAATATTCTTGCTGCTCAGAGATGACAATCTAGTAATTTACTTTTGCAACACATTCTCACACCCAACTCGTCACATATTGCCGCTTTTGACAGGACCCCTTGACGTCACATTTTAACACCCTGGGTATACCTTTGGCGTCATTTTTAGACGCGTTGGGTAGTCCGATAGATTTCTATAGAGGATTTTAAAAATAAAAGTAAAAAAAAACTTTGACTAATTGAACAAATTTTTAAAAATAAAAATATAAAAAACTTTGATTAATTGAACAAAATCGTAGCATATTATATATATTTATTAACATCAACAAACCTCCGATAAAAATACGTTATCCAGCATGCTCTCTAAAAAAACGCTTAAACTGCTTACTTGCACACGCCGTGGAGCATTGTTAAACTCACCTTTGAATGCCGTTTTGGTTAAGACTACCCAATGCGTCGAAAAATGACGCCAAAGGTATACCCAGGGCGTTAAAATGTGACGCCAAGGGGTCCTGTCAAACGCATCAATATGTGATGAGTTGGGTGTGAGAATGTGTTGACTTTTGATGTGCCTTAGAAATTAAAGGATCTATATTTGCAACAATAGTTCATCTCCACTTATACTTGATTAGAAGACAGAAGAGTTTTCTTAGTGTTTATCTTTAATGAATCTTCTATGTGGAACCATCAATTTCTACTCACTTATGCGACATCATCTTCATTATATATCAGCTGCATGTGTAGTAGTCATGACACTGTCATTGCCTTGGCATTGCCATTAGCTCCCTTAATATTTTTTTCCTCTCCCCTCTGGTCTTGAGCTATAACTAGATTTTGTCCCTGTCCCTGGTTTACTTCACCCTTTCTTGGCTTGGAGCTTTTGCCCCTTTTGTGGATCCATGACAGATGCCTAATTGAATGATGAATGTTCCTTTATTATGCTGTAACTTAAGTGCCAGATCTGTGATTGGTCGAGGGGGCTGTGATTTGTTTCTGATTGGTTGGTGTTCCATACGGCTGGCAGCCACGTGCCACTCGGCTGGCAGCCACGTCCCACTCTCCGTCTGTCTGCACATCCTCAAACCTTCTTCTCACCTCACAGACCCATCGCAAGGGCAGGGGCTGCTTGGCGAATCATACAAAATTATGCAAACGAGGCCTTTGGCTGACAATACAATTGCAGTGGTATTGTTTGGGGGCTTCGTGCCTCATCCTGACCCAGGCCTGATGTGGCCCTATCCTGTTCTCCTGCTCTTCTTTCACTTGCCTGCTTGACCTGACAAGCCTGCGATGAAGATTAATGACCCTATCCTGACTGACAGCGGCGGGAATTGAAGGGCAAAGGAGGTCGTTTATCATCCTTTGACAGGTGCCATTCAGTCCTACAGCCATGCTGGCTGCCGACCACATGGCATTTTTTCTTTTCTGTTTTGTTTCTTCTCTCCTACTCCCTGCACCCCTGCTCTATCTTTAACACAATCTAATCACAAGGCCTTTATAACTCATCCAGCTTTAAAAACTCATTCTTTGGAGCAAGCTTGACATGAAAATAATAAAATCAATCCTACATGTGTGCGGGAATCTGAGACACCCAGCTTTAATTTGGATCTGGAGACTCAGGGCCAGCGCAGGAAGACATTTCAAAACATCATCCATTATATTTTACCAATAACGCCAACTTTGGGGATCATAACCTCCCGAACGTTAATGATAAATTCTTTCATTTCCACAGCTGGGTTCCACTGTTTGCGTGTGAGGAATGCTTCTTGGAAATGCACCTTATCCATTTCACTGCTGCTTTTAAGGTCACTTTTCCTCACTGAAGACTGAACTTTAAAAGATGTTGAACCAGGTTTGACATCGGAACTGATCATTTAAGAGCAGTGGATCTCAACTGGTTCTTCTTCAGTAGTTTTTAGTTCTTCAAGTTTTATATTGAACATCAAACGGAAATTATATAACACTGTTTATTTCAAGTATCTTGGCAGCTCCAAGGTGAAAGTTCCTCTGTGTGGCGCTAAAAACTTACAAAGTACTCGTACTTTGCATCGCACATGCAATGCTCCATAAGTTGAGCTAATTTTATAGCACTCGAACAAGCTTGTAAATGTAGTCGGTATGCAATTAAAATCTTAAAATGTATCAACTTACAAGTCATGCACTATAGTAAAAGTGTTTAGATGTCATCAGATAGCATTGTGTGAGGAACAGGACAAAAGCACCAACCCACCAGCTGAAAACGTCTTAATTGTATGAAATGTTTATTCATCTATGTGATTATTAATAATGTATTTGAGCATATTTGTATGCCAGAGATTGCCACAAATTAGTTTTACTTGCATATAATCATTGGCTGCATCTGAATAGGCATGCTTTCCCAATATATGTGTTGCTAAAAGCAGTATGTCAATGGATTAGAGTGTCTGAATCCTCTGTATTCATAGAAGAGTAGGAGAGAAAAACGTTTTATCCCATAAAACCACTGAAGATTAGAAACACTTATATGCAAAAAAACGACGGAGAACCGTGAGTCAGTTGATATTTCTTTTGTACCGTAAGTTCTATATATACTGTACTGTACCAAGAATGTTGTTCCTTGTGGTTAGCTTGTACTTTTTTAACAAAACCAGAGTCAATTTTCATGGTTGTTGTTACAACGTCATATAGTTGGGTCACGGGACAATGCCTACATTGCCACATGAAGTATATCCAAAAAGTATTCACACTTTTCACCTGCATTCCTAAAGAATGTACTTTTTTTAAGGCAGAGAAGTCAATTTTTCATCAATTGAAGTACTCTGACAGTGTGTGAGTTCAGATGCAGCCAGGGCGTCTTTAATTTAAACAACCAAGTGCATGATAAAGTGCACAACAAGAAAAACACAAGCAACAGTGTGATTTTATTTCAGAGATGTTTACTTTGGTATCATTTCTACATCTACCAGTATGTTTCTCCTCAGGAGTCTTCTCATGTCGCTTTATCTTCAATATTCAGTCGTGAGCTAATCAATCTCTGACACATTAGCACTGAGCTGGATTAATGAAGTCACTGCTGCATTCTATCATTTAGCTACAACCAATAAAGCAAAGAGAGTGTGTCGTTACCTGTCCCACAAAGCCCTGGCAATTCTGAATTATTTTATGCACAAGGTTTATTAGTTAATGGAGCTTAATAATTCATGGACGATTAATGGAATCTGACCCTGTAATTAATATTGTGTTTAAGAAATTCTGGTATGTATCTTCATTAACTCTCGCAGATAGTCTTTTCATCTTAATTACAGCCTCTTGCTGTCGTTTTTCACTTTCTTATTATGCACTCTTATTGTTTCTAGAATTACACAAATGGATAGCGCTGAGAAATATGCTCATTACGGATGGCTCCGAAGGCAGACTAAAATGCTTTTTGAAGGTGAAAAAGAATGACTGTGGAGCGTTAAGAAATGCGCTCTCGCGACATGCTTACAGCAGCAGCTGCACTTAACATGATTAAGAATCAACCCGCAATTCTTATTTTTGGTCTAATATAAATAAATTCTATAAAGTGACTCCATTATTGTAAGCAGGGGCATGGGATTAATTATCAGCGAAAGCTGTATTGATTAAAGGATCCTGCCGAGGTATTTAGTGTAAACCTCCAGACTACATTAAAGAGTCTGCAGTCGGCATTGAGGAATGTGATCCTTTGCTCCCGGCAGGTATTTAAGTAAAAAGGAGGTTAAAGTTGCGACTGAGTTGGCAAATGTTCAGTTTTGCTGTATGAAGTCTACTCAAAGTCTACTTTTGCTGTGGATTAATTATTTTATTCTGCAATATGATTATCAGTAGTCATCGCTTTGTAGGGCCATCGCTAAAATTTAAGGGGCCAGGGAAAATATCCATATGGGTTGGCAAATTCTCCCCATTTCCCAATAAGTACCTGAGTACCTCATCAGAGGACCTAAGATACAACAGAGATGGTATCAGATGGTCATACTATGGATCTTCGCTTTATTCCATTGAACTGTACGATTTGCATTTTCAAGTAGTAAAAGCATGGTATTACAGTGGTACCATGTCCAAAAACCTTTTGGCACTCTCTTGTTAGTAATAGTTTCTAGTCAGTAGACTTAGGCAATAATGGTGAATCATAGACTTTGTCCATATAGCTATATGTTAAACCATATATTCATATATATTCATGTATTCATACAAAACATGGACACATTAGAAGTAGGCATATTGTTTCAGAGAGTTGCGGTATCCTAGGATCGTCACACATTGCCAACCTCACTGACAGGAGCTATTTCCCATCAGACATTTTTTGCATTAGAACCAAAGTGTTTTCCTTCCCCTGAAGTGTGAAGCACGTTGCGTCAGGAGTGTGAGAGACTTGGGTTCAATTACTATGTTGAAACCAGGAATTAATTGCGATTGCATGATGAGTGACTAGCATGATTCAGAGGTTGCATTTTCAATCTGACATTAAATTTTTACTCCACAGATGGTTAGGTTTAGTTTTGGGGTTTGGGTTGGGTAGGACAGTTTATAAAATATGCATTCCTCTTCACTGTATTACAGCCTGTACATCTAAAAATAACTCGCTTCACATCTCCGTGGACAATACACCCAGAACATTGACCATGCACGAGTCCATATGCCCAAAAACACTAACCGCTTTGCCCACTGGGGGCAACGTTTCACATTTCGGTAATCATAGACTGATTTTAGCTAAAGAAATTCGACCTAGTGTTTCTGCTTTCACTGTGAGGTCAGTCTAAATATGACGCATGAGTCACATGGATGTCTTTTATGATACTTTTGGGTGCTTTTTTAAGCTTTGCAGTGAGTCACTATCAACTGCCATTGTATTGAGTAGGATATATATTACAAATTTGCCTTTTGTGTTCAGCAAAAGAAAATCAAACAAGATTTGAACATCATGAGGGTAAGAACATTTATGACAGAATTTTTATGAATGGGTGAACTATTTGTTTAAACTGGAGAACATATTCACACATTACCTTAAATTGTCATGAAAATAAACATGTAATGCACTTTTGGTTGTTTGGCGTAGATGGCCTTGTCATTTCAGTTTGAGTCTGCACTCTAATCCTCACCTCTATTGGCAGCCTAGTTTCTCTCTTCTCTCAAGGGCACATGTGTCGTAATGGCCATATTGCTCTTTACGCTGGGATTCATAGGCCCTCTTTTTCCAGTTGTATTACCTTAATTGTCCTGGCAAGTATGTTCGGCGGTTATATTATCAATTTATTGCCCCTCTTGCCACCCCATTAATCCAGCCGTTAAAATACTGTAACCATTGGGTCTGCATAAAGCTGTCCCTGTGTTGCCAGTGGCTGTGTAAATGCCATTGACTGTGTTGGAGAGTTATTCTTTCCTCTTCCTGGTTTGGAACAGCACAGAGCGAAACTTGCGTGATTCAGTCGATGTTTAAAACTTATGTGAACCATTTGAATTCTACAGAGAACATTCTAGTATAAAGCATTATATGGAGGAAGTCAAACCTCTCACTGCTAGACATACATTATAAACAGCATTGAAGAGGTAAAGAGGAGACAAATACATCATCAGTTTTTAAAATGCACATCATCCTTACTAAAATATATCTATATTTTTGTATGCAATAATACAAACTGGCAACTTATATAGGTTCATTTGAAACCTAATTAGGGCAAATCTGGTTTATTTTTTACTTTATTTTTTATTAGACTTCTTCTGTGAAAGTTGTAGTTAAAGGTTTCTAAATGTGTTATGGCTATTAGGTTTTTCATACTTTAATTTTTAGAAAAGACTATTAACATTAACCTAACCACAGTAATGTGAAGCCACCCATGATCTTACCTAATGGCCCTGTCATTACAAATGCCAATGTTAAACAACGGTAGAACAATGGTAAACTTTCATAGGCAAGTACAATTTGAAGGGGTTGAAACTTCAATGAACTATGGAAAAATGATTGCCAAATTTACATCCTGTTCTATCCTATTCCTGTTCTATCTGGCATTTGTCTTTGCAATAATACATCAGTGTGACAGGGCTAAGCTAGCTGACAAGGCTGGGTGAAATATAAATTGATATGTTCTCTCCAGCTTTGTGTGTGGCTTGAATAAGTGTGTGAGGGGTTATCGGCTTCAAAGGAAAAGCTTGTAGTTATGTCACACGAAGAAATTAACGCTGGCATGGTCAGTGGCAGCTCTGTGGTAGAGCTTGAGCTCTGTGTAATGCTAACAGCTAACGGCATGGGGGGTGATGTCATATGTCATAGGTTAAAGGTTTAATTCTGATCCTCTTTCAGACTCTGGCAGTAAGCCTTCATGTAACACATACGATACTGATGACTAAGCCAGCACTTTCTAAACTCCTGTTCTCCCTCACCTGCTCCCAGTAATAAATATTGCTAAATAACTGCCATGATATCACATTTGCTGACATTGTTACATTCATGAGAATGACACATGTTTTTTTGTGGTTATGAAAGCAATATGGCTTATTTAATATCATTTAATCACTTGGTTGATGTGATCTAAGCTCCAGAGAGAGGCATGGACAGACTTGCGTCAAGGAAAACCATTTTCCAAATGGGTGGTTGCAGGGCTGGACTGGGAAGATAAATCGGCCTGGGATTTTATATGGCAACTGGCCCAAGACTTGTTGAGCGGGAGTCGGGGGTGTTTGCTGTCCTTTTCCGCTGTTTTGTTGTTTGTTATGCCTAACGCGGCGCCTCAATTTAGCTTATCGCGGCGCATTCCACGGCCGACCCACCGGCCTGCTCAGTTCTCCCGATGGCCAGTCCGCACCTGATTCGGCCCCAAAGTGCGTTGGCCCACCAGGAAAATGCCCAGCATGCCAGATTACCAGTCCAGCCCTGGGTAGTTGACAGCACTCTCCTGCAGTGTGATATGCTACACTTTATATGGAACAGACTGTTTATGATTCATAAATGGGTGTTTCTTCAACTTTGGGAAGTTTCAGAACTGTGGACTTCCAGAGAGTACAATCTCATTTCAACATTTTTCACACTCTCAATAATTTTCTAAGAATTTGTCCAACAGTGTATGTACTGTACAAACATCACAGGATGTATGCTTTTTAAATAGCATAAGGCAATTTATCAACAAACATTTTATGTATCCTAAATACGCACAATAAATAATATTTTCGCACTTTTCCCATAATTTGGCAAAAGTATAGCATGAATGGAAATGACACTTAATAAAAATATTCTACTCACAAGTGATATTTACCTTCATTTTTACTTTCTTGGACCATCATTTGTGTCATACATTCATGTATTTTAACTCAAGCATATTCTTTACTGACACTTTTATCCACTTGGTTAACAAGTGCAATAACTTCTGTAAAAAAAAAAACTCTTTATTAGGGGCAAAATTGTTTGGTGTGGTGGAAATTATGGCACAGTTGTGGGACAGTCATAATTTTGGACTAACTGATAGACATCATTCTCACACAAGAAATATTTGTTATGTTTATTTCACTTTGTTTAGGTGATCTTTTAATATTTAAATTGCATGCACTAATTTACATTTTGTTTATGGTTTTTCACTTTTTATTATTGAAATTGGGTTAAAGGCTAAAACAGTAACATCTATACAGAAAAGTACTTAAAATAAATGATGAAATCCCAGTAAAAAGTTTCCAGTTCAGTTTTAATGTGAGTGACCTTGATAGAACAAAAATAACAAAAGTAGAATCTGTTTGTTTTGATAAAAATCAGCCCCCAAAGTTTAAACACACACACACACACACACACACACACACACACACACACACACACACACACACACACACACACACACACACACACACACACACACACACCCACACACACACAGATTATAAATAAATTATAGATTCTATCCCCTAAACCTAACACAACCCCTAAACCTAATTCTCACATAAAACTTTCTGCATGTTTACATTTTCAATAAAACATTGTTTACAATGTTTTAAGCTATTTAAATTATGGGGACACTACAAATTTCCTCATAAACCACATTTATAGCATAATACCCTTGTAATTACCAGTTTATAACCAAAACATTGTCCTCGTAAACCACATAAACATGCCCACACACACACACACACACACACACACACACACACACACACACACACACACACACACACACACTCACACACACACACACACTGTATATGCATACATTAATTAAGAGACTACAAGGGATATTTGTACTTTTAAAAATCCCCTTGTCACATCATAGGACTATTTAAATGAGCATAAATAGCAAGAAATTGATTTAAAAAATGAGAAAAACTGATGATCAGTTTAAAAGAGAGAACTGATGATCAGTTACAGATTCTGAAATTAAACACTTTGCTATTTACATTGATGTATACATTAAATGTAGCGATTGATATGCTGATATTTACAGGCCAGGCTGATTTATCGGCAGGTAATTGACCATTTTGAGGCTATTCATCAGCCGTTAACTTTGCCTGATTTAAAATAAATTTGTCAGGTAACCTAAAATTAAGTGTTTCGCGATAACATCTAAATGAACATGTTTGAAGTAAAAAAATATTATTTAACATGACTAAATGACAACCTTGTTACATCAAAAGAAGTCATTTTTAAGGGTCAGATCAGATACAATTAGCTACTTCAGCACACTTTTAACAGTTTGATTTCAAATAGGTTTGATTGAATTTTGAGTAAATATTATTAAATGAAGTGAAAGATGTTCATTGAAATCCAGCAATTTTGTGTACAGATTATTTAAATTGTATTATATGATGACATTATATTGGCAGATGGTGAACCCTAATCTAGATATTGAAATCGGCATGAGCCCATAAAAAATCAATATCATGAAAATCATGTTGAAAAAATTAATAAATGACTACTTTCTTTTCTGGTAAACTATCCACATATCTTTGAATGCCAAAAAAAAAAAAGAAGATCTGGCCTGTTTAATACTGCACTTCTTTATCCTCCAATTATTTTCTTCCTTCTGCCTCTCGTGTTTGTACAGATCCACTTTTTATGTTAATGTAACATTCATTAAGTGTTATTGAATCGGAGAGCCAAGAAAAGTGGCATTACCTGCTCTTTAAAAACGAAAGGTCTATGTGTCTGAGTGGTGCTGTTCTGATTGCCTGAAGACTGTCATGGCTGCACTGCCACTGTGAGAGTGTGCGTGTATGTGTGTGCATGTGTCTTTGGTTTTATCTCCCCGTTTTAGCTGCCTCTTTAATTGCCTGACCTTTACAGCAGTGGCATTGTCTCATTACAGCTGATGAATAATGATAGTGCCTCTGCCGTACGTGAACCTCACCGATAATGAAACAACAGAGCAGCCCTGCCGCTCCATCTGAGGTCGTCAGATCTTCGGAAGTCGGGAGGCATGTTCCCCTGTCCTCTCCTTTCATATGAGAAGGGATTGAAATTATGAGGAATTTATGGATTCTGGTTCCGATTGCAGTTCTGCTTTAAGATTCTGGATCCTTTAAGAAATATTTTGGGTTCAATGCAAGTTAAGATAATTCGACAGCATTTGTGGCATTTCAGTTTTTACGGTTTATATATATATTTTAATTTCGCGGAAGTACGAATAATAAAATAAGAGCCTTAAAGGAATAGTTCACCAAAAAATTTACATTTTCTCATAATTTATTCACCCTCATGCCAACCAAGATGTGTATGACTTTCTTTCTTCTGCAGAACACAAACTAAGATTTTAAAAAGTATATTTCAGCTCTGTAGGTCCATACAATCCAAGTCCAAGGTGTCCAGAAATCTGAAGGTCCAGATATCACATAAAGGCATCATAAAAGTAATCCATATGACTCCAGTAGTTTAATAAATGTCTTCTGAAGTGATTCAATCGGTTTTGGGTGTGATCAAACCAAAATATAACTATTTTTTACTATAAATCTTGGCAGATTTCAAGCTTGATTGTGCTTCATATGCATATGGACTATCCCTTTATGAGTGCCCTACAAAAGCATAAACACATTCGCAGCGCTTACAGACAAACACTGCAGCTCACACTTTTTCATTCTCATAATTTCCACCCCAGTGCTGAAATGATTCATGGAAAGGTTATCAATGGACAAAGCTGCTGGCCTCAGTGACTTCAACTAGCTCCAGTGGCACCTGCAGCTGTTCAGCCATACGCACAGTGTACAATGAGCGCTCCAACTGACTTGAAAAACATTTACTCTCAGAATATTTAAGCAATCATGAAGTGTGTCCCGTATTTCTGTTGGCTGTTCAAAAGAACTAGTGATGCCCAATTTGCAAATTAATAATTATTTTGAGTCGGTTCTTTTCAGTGAATGAGCCAAACAGGCTTGCAAAACGGCCTGAACCGATTCGTGATTCAGTACAATTCATTCAGAGTGCTCTCTCACTGAATCATTTGGAGCGGTTTCTCACACAGTAAAACAGTATCGGGATATTTACGAATACAGAACAAACAGCGCTGGATACAGTATAAATTTACCTACAAATCGACTGAAACAAAAGGCAGTTTTCTTGAGAGTTAATTTGAGAAACTTCAACAAGTGCTGTATCATGTGAACAGGGGGCTGTTCAAACAGAACGTGTTTTTGCATCCTCTCACCCTGTTTTTCAGTCGTTTTCCATGTAAACATTCGCTAGTTGGATGTCTTTTGACAACTGCGCATGTTTCTCAGTGTTTTAGCATCTCTCACGGGAGCACTGCATTTTTAGACGCTTTGTCAAGTTAAAAAAATAACTTCAACTGATAAAAGTGTCTTGAGACACTTGCGTTCTGCTCTATTGGTTGTGGTGCGTTTAGATTGTTTAGCATGAAAACAAGTCTATCTGAACGTTTACTGGAAGAAATGCTTTAGCCAATAGTTACATGAATGCTATTCATACTCGAGAAATAAATAAATGCTTATCTCAAAGTCACCAGAATTGAACGTTTTGGTGTTGTTTTTTGCAAAAACAAATCTCACTGGGGAGCATGCCTCCAGACCCCCCTAGATATAAGGTTTACTAGGCAGATTTAGAGATCTGCAACACAGATCGGATCGGGTTCAGGTTTGTAATCAATGAAAAAATAAACAGGCCTACTGATCTTGTTTCGCACACGTGCTCTCACTCACAGACATGCGCTAACGGACGAGTTAGGGGCCGTTCACACCGAATATGTTTTTGCGCACGTCTGTTCTGTTTTCCCATTGTTTAAAAACTTGAAGGAATGTTTAAACATTGTGTCAAGTTTAAAAGAACTTCACATTTTCAAAAACGAGTTGAGACTCCAGTTTCATTCTTTGCGCTGTGTCTAAATTGTTTTTAGCACAGTTGTCACAAATATTCAACATTCTGAACAAGTTCAGGCTGCATAGAATGTTGGAGTGTTTCATATTATTCCAGATTGTTCTGCACAAGGTGATGTTTCAGCAAATAAACGCTAATGCTTTTTGCCCTTTATGCACTAGTGTAACAAGGGGCTGCTGAGCCTTGTTAAAACTGTATCTTTACTGCTTCAGTACTGTTAAGATTGTTGCCTACATGCTAACATAAAATACAGCTATACTAGGAGAAAATACTAGGAGAAGAAATTAGATAGTAGGCAATTTCGGGTTCTGGATTAAAACCTGATGGTATCATTCAGGCCGGGTAGGATCGGATAGGATCGGATAGGCCAGGCCACACGATCCCGTGTTCGGGTCAGGTTTCATTTTAAGGCCTGTGCAGACCTCTAGGCAGACTTCTGTGTGACCCTTAAATTAAATTCTGCAGGTGACCATGACTCACTCCATTCACCATGTTTCCAAGCTGGAGTAAACAGACAGTGGACACACACACACACACACACACACACACACACGCACGCACGCACGCACCCACGCATGCATACTCTCTCTCTCTATCTCTCTCTCTTTTAAAGCAGTGTGCTGGAGGGGCCTGTTCTCTAGGGTTGCCCAGGGCAGATTGAAGGGTTGTAGGGTCAGAAGTTTCAACCCAGGGTGCAACCACACCAGCAGGAGGTGCTGACACTCTGGGAACCATATTCTGCTCAACCCCACCTTCCCTTACCCACTCTTTCCTACTCTCCCTCTTTCTATCTTCCCCTCGCTTTCTCCATCTATCGCAGAGGGTCTGTGTTTGTGCAGAGACAATAAGGATTCATCACAGTCAGTGTCACAAAACATTTTTTTTTTTTACCTGTGAATTATTTAGATGAAAATGTAGATTATTTCAATTTAAATTTAGTTTAGATTATTTATTTATTTTCAAATTAAATGCAAAATTGGATTTTGAATGATGATATGATAATTGACAACAAACAAAAGAGAGACTAAAATGTAAAATATTAAGATATTAAGATTTCTGATTTTTAATTCTAACAGATTCTCATTTTATTTCTAGCAGATGATACCATACATGGAAAATATAATTTAGATAATTAAATTAACAATAACAAATAACTCTGATAATTCAAAGACATTACAGTATTGTGGGAGATGAGTGAAGCATTGATTAGACAATACAAAAAGTGGCTTATATACTTGATATTAATCACACTGAACTAACACATTTAAATCCACAGCCTTTGTATACAGTATCATCTACTAGAAAATTTAAATAAATAAAAGAAAAAAAATATCTTAACAAAAAACTTAATTTATTAACATAAATTTATTATTATGTACATCAGTTTGTTTATATTGTTATTTGAATTATAACACAAACATAATGTGACAACTAATTCAAGCCATCTTTTATTTATCGTCTTTTATTGTCACATAATCCACATGAGTGGTCATTTTTTAATTTTTATTCAAATGTGTTTTAATTCAGCGATTATGCATTTAGAAATTAGCTGTAAATGTTGGTGTGTGTGCACAGTGAAAATGTATTTGTGGTCAGTGTTATGTGTGTGTGAGTTTGTTGGGCCATTTGTAAGTATGTCTGGAGTAGATGGGCTCTGTGATTGTGCAGAAGCCTCCGGGCCCCCGCCTCAGGGACGGGTCAGAAGTTCAGCTCCCTCGTCTGCTGTTCACACAGGAACAGCAGGGCCATAACCACACACACACACACACACACACACACACACACACACACAAATGTTGGTGCAGCTATCATTATGAGAACTCTCCACAGACATAATGATTTTTATACTGTACGAGCTATGGATTCTATCCCCTAACCCTGAACCTAACCCTCACAAAAAACTCTGCATTTTAAAATTTTCTTTTAAGCTATTTGAATTATGGGGACACTAGAAATGTCCTCATAAACCACATTTATAGCATAATACCCTGTAATTACCAGTTTGTAACCTAAAAGAAAGTCCTCGTAAACCACTTAAACCTCTAGCTTAAAGCGTCTAATTTTATTATTAGGAATTATTTAAGATAATGTTGATAATGAAATGAAAGATTAAATCTCCCGAGCTATATAAAAGCTAACTCTTGAGCAATACAGTTTTTGACTAGGTTGACCCCTAATACTTTTCCAAATGTACTGTTTGCATATAGTCATTCATATGTCCCTGAGGGCATTGAAAGGTTACAGTCTGAATGTTCAGTCAACAAAAAGCTCTGCTCTCACTGGGCAGCTGGGCTGGTTTGCATTGCCGATAACTTCCAATTCATTTCGACATGTAACACACGTTCATCATCACAGGCCTGTCGCTATACTATTTTTAAATATCTTCATCCCCAAGAGCAATACATGTGAAACATATCAGTTTGAGTGTGTATGTGTTCAGGAAATGCCATAAAAAAAAACCTTTTAAACAGTTTCATTTGACTCACACGAGGTGTTCACAAAGTGCTTATTGCATAAGAGCTGTCAACAGCCGCAAACAAGCACCCAAATGTTATTTACTCACTGTTTAAGATCATAAAAGAGGGATTTACATCCATAATCCCTCCTTGGTAATCTTCCATTTGATGATTGTGCCAGAAAGCACCCTTGTCGACCCTCAACGGCATGGTTTCCTATGTAACAAAACAAATAAACATTCCCTCACAACATTTGTGCTAATGCTAATTGACCACAGGGCAGCCTGGGTTCACCAAACTCTCTCGAAATGGCATTTCTATGCACAAGTTTGTTTTATCTTCGCAAACGAAAAAGTTCAGAGACATTTCTCAAATGTTGCAAGGATCTGATAGGCTTTCAATCATTCTCAGCCCTCAGCTGCAGCAGCCATCTTGCACCCTGCTCAGGCAGAGCAAGGGCTCTCCCAAGGGCTGGAATGATCCCAGCCCTACAAGGCTCTCTTTCATGGGGCTGGGTGGCCAGAGAGGAGTACATCCCCTGTGATGGCAAGCTGGCTCCAGCCAGGCGCAGAGGAGCAGGTCTCAGGCCTAAATGTACAGTATTTCTCAAACTCAGACAAAACACAAATGTTTTGGTTAGCTTTCCATTCAAGTATTGTTTTGGAAAGTTTCTTGCAATTTAATATGATACATACTACCAGTCAAAAATGTGGACACTTCTACTCATTCATTATTGTTTTTATATTTTTAATCATTGGCAGTGCCTCACTTTAAAGGTGCTAACTCCATTAATATGTTTTACTCCTAAATAAATTAATTGTAATTTTGAAGCATATGTATAAAATAAATGACAGTTCACAAGAGATGAGGACTCTAGTCATATCAGTAACCTTATAAAAGCTTTTTTATTCTAAATGGGGCAGGGATGTCCGCATGGGGGCTGCCATTTTAGAAATCACATGACCAGCTGAATACTCACTTAATCTCAGTAACCATCTTGTTATTGGTCACTTTCAGTTTTGGATTAAATTAATAATGGCTGATTGTAAATAGTGAATTTCTACAATGGCATCTGTCACTAAAAACTATTGATTTGGAATGATGCTGCATCCACAACACTAGGTGTCACTGTAAGTCCAAGATGACACAAACAAAAAGTTACTGAGTGCACCTTTAAAGCTTAAAACAGGACACAAAAGCAGGACTATAGCAACATATTCTGGACCCCCTGACTGTATATTGGTCAGGGCCCCTTTCCTATTAAAAAAATAAAGTTTAGAATTTGTTGTGTGGCCCCCCCCGGACCAGTGGGCCCCTAGAAGATACACCAGATTTCACCCCACTAGCTACGGCCCTGCCCAAAAGGATCATAAAAGCAGTCCATGTGGCTTGTGCTTCATTTTTTGAAGGCTTTATGAAGGCTTACAATAGGTTTTGTGAGAAACAACACAAAAGTAATTATACAATGGAAATTGTAACGTTATTGAACACTATAAGAGACGCTCGCTCTTACAAAAAATTCTAGAATTGCCGCAATCTTAACAGAAATTTGCCACTCATTATTTTCACATTCAAATGAGCTTTGCAGAAAACTCTTCATTGTCGCCAAAGGTTTGCTGCAGGTTCACCATTAACGGTGAAGAGCTGCAAACGTATGCAGTGAATAGCAAGCTCATTTGCACATGAAAATAGTAAGTGGCGAATTGGCGTCAAATTTGCAGCAAATTTGCCAGAACTCTAAACTTTTCATAAGGGTGCTCACAGTGGCTCACATGATCTTATGGTTTTAAAAGATTTGGCAGCCATAAGAGTAAGAAATAACAAAACCTAAAATCAATATCTGTCAAGGACTGCTGATTTGTCCAGTACAGAATCACAAATTAATAACAAAAAGTAAAACAAATGCTGAATTATGTTTGAGCAAAACACAGTTATACAGTATTATGTACAGATATGTAAATAAATTGCTGCATCAGATGTGCCTAAAACGTAGCTTTTGTTGACATTCATGATAATATCTTGTTTTTGTGTCAAAAATGGGAACTCTGATATAGGTGATTCAGTTCTGATTAGCGCATCGCTACTAATCTTTTTCAGCAATTTGCTGTTTTCTACTCTGTATGAAAATATTTACCCATGAACAACTGTATGTCACATGGAAATAATTTATCATGTCAAATGTGAAAATCCCTCTGTTGGAAGTGCAATCACCACAGTTTCAAAGGTGGACATTTCTCTTCCAGATGATACAATGCATTTACATGAAGAATGTGTTGGTTTTGCGTTCTCAGCATAGGCTTGGATGCTGTGACCTGTCACTTCCTTCAGCGTCCCTGCAAGCACAAATTTTCCAAACGCACCTCTAGCGCCATTTAACATCAACAGCCCAGGTTTCCCCTTATGTTCATTTGTGCACTGCTGAGAGTAAAGCCAAGCTGCAATCTCTTACAAATACTCCCTTTTGGAAATGCATAGCAGTGGCATCTAGCCAATGATAGATATGCATAATATTTCAGGGGGAGACCCAGCAAATAGAATACCCTGCTGTGCTAAAGAAAACAATGTGTTTCTAAGCACTGAGATATAATCCATCACCGTGCCTTCAGACAAGGGGGGAGGTGAGGGGAAAAAAAACACCTACCTGTTTTTCACATCAGAGAGGAAAGAAAAACGACATGGCCTGGCTTCTAGAAATGTCTCTGTGCATTCACGCGTGATCCACGAGGTCTTCTCAGATCCTAATCAAAGGGTTTATCTGTATTTGGCACTGAAACACAAAGTTTGGCACAACAAATCCTTTTTTTCAATCAATCATCATCCACTTGAATGAGAAGGCTGACATTTTGTGGGATTAATTGGGTGCCCAAATCCAGGGGTTAGGTTAATCATGCTTGGTTTTCATAACATTGTTGGGAAATTACCCCCGTAAAGAATTCATGGCTCTCTTGGTTAAAAGTGGCTTAGATGCGTCCAACCTGAACTTGGGAGTAGAGTGGGTGTCAGCATGTAATACATGCTGTAAATTAGATCCTTCATTTCATTCCTTTTCACTGTGTGTTGCACTCTCGAAACACTTTCAGGAGGCAATAGCTGATAGCATAAATTATTTGTGCATGATGTTTGTGTTGTTGTAGCACCTGATTCAACAAACTGAATCAGGTAATTAGATAACACCACAAATAATTATGCTAAATGCTATATTACATGACACAATTCACTTTTTGCAAACCGGTTGTGGAGGATGCAGTTGACTACACATTTTGGTAAACTACACTGTGATGTAAAGAATATACATGTACTGTGAAACATCTTGGTTACTGTTGTAACCTCTGTTCCCTGATGGAGGGAATGAGACATTGTGTCGATGTAGTGACACTAGGGGTTGCTCTTGGGAGCCCCAAACACCTCTGAGCTTTTAGAAAAGGCCAGTGGGAATTGGCGAGTGGAGTTTGTATGCCACTCCCCCGGACATATGGATATAAAAAGGAGCTGGCTCGCAACCACTAATTCATGTTTTTGTGCTGAGGAGCCGAGACTGGGTCCTGGCCATATCAGCAGGTAGTTCAGTGTTGTGGCAAGAGGGACCCTCCATCAGGGAACTGAGGTTATGACAGTAACCAAGACTTTCCCTATCTTTCACTCACTCGACACTGTGTCAATGTAGTGACACTAGGTGTCCCTATACGAAACGCCACAACTAGCTGAACTGTGTTAAGTGGATTGGCCATACAGATTTGGGCAAGCCACTGCATGCCTCGTAGCAAGCGCACCCGGCCCTCACGTAACCTCCCCCAAAGCTCCAAGAGAGTTGAATGGTCCCCCACACCTCGTAGACAAGCGACCTGCCCATAATAGGGACAATCTGCACCAGCCGTGGCCTCTTCTCTTCTTTTTTCTCTGCATAAAGTGGACATCGTTCAGCTGGGGTCATAAGCATCTACACATGTGGATCACCTACCCCAGTACAGGGCCTACTAGCATACATACTGGGCCGGCATCCAATTTCTCCACCGAATTCGCCTGCCACAGAGCTAAGGAGGAAGGACATCCAGTGTCCACAGTCTTGTAAACTTTATGAAATGCACTTCTTCCCCTCCAGGAGGGGAAATGCGCTGTTCGCAAGTGGTACAGGAGCAGGAGATGCCACACTGAGAAGCCTCGCATCCCAAGCTTGTGGCTTTGTGAGGGGAACATTGAAGCACTTACCTTGTTCCGTATACCCACCATAGGACCAGTCAGCGATAAGGGAGGAGGGAGACCAGCCTTGTGACTCGTCACAACCTCTTGGGTGTGTGTGCCGCAGCTGTGCGCGCAGGGTCTGGAGGCCCGCCTCTGCAGAACCAAGCCTGCCGTTAATGTGGGGTGTCTGCCGTTCGTAACAGTAACAGCCGTAAATACCAGGTGTATGACCCAGGGAATGAGGAAACCGCTCTTTCTTTGAAAATGTGGGTACCGCAGCCCTTTGGGCATGCAGTAAAATCAAAATCAAAGGAAACAAAGGATTCTACTCCCAGCCCTCCACTGGGGGATGGAGTGGTCTGTTCACCACTTCCAAACTTGTAGCGGGTTTCCATGTCCATGGGTCTCCCGTCTCATGGGCGCTTTGAAGCCTTTCTAGGTTTCTTGGTGGTGGATTATGAGACGGGGGAACCCGGCGGAACCACTCCCATTGGGGTCCTCAAATCGCCCCCAGTGCTAACTGACACAGCCTCATATCCGTAGGTAGACAGACCGGGGTGGGAAGCAGCTGGAGTGGCATTCCCTCTGAAGAAGAAAAGCAGCAACCGCAAAGTTGCCATGGTCATGTTCTCGCAGTGAGAACTTGATCCATCCACGAACGCTGTCTCAGCGTGGGCACAGTCCATGGAGAGGTAGCGACCACAACCAGGAACTAAACACAGACGGAAAGTCATATTTAAAAAGACGCTCTCCATCAGTGCCATTATTTTAAAGAAAATATACTCTTTGCAAGAATATATACTCTTTTAGGCTGTCGAAGCACCCAGGGGCATTCTTTGCACTCAATCCATGCAGAGGTGAATTGGCAGTGGAATTCAGCTCTCTGTGAATCAACTGCTCAGCTCTGAAGAAAAAATCTGAATGAGTGGTTACAAGCCAGCTCCTTTTATACCCGTTTGTCCGAGGGAATGGCATGCAAATTCCACTTGCCAATTCCCATTGGCCTTTTCTTAAAGATCAGAGGTGTTGGGCTTCCCAAGAGAGACCCCTAGTGTCACTACATCGACACAACTTCGAGTGAGTAACAGAACCACTGACTTCATTGGTGATGGTGTGTTGCCAGGATATAGAAGGGAAATACAAGAATTTGCATAAATGATGCTCATTATAAAACCTCAAGTTAAGACCATTTCAACTTTGGCTGCTTCAACTTCAACACACTCTGATATAGCAGTCTATCGACACAATGAGAATGTCAGAGAGGCAGATTTAGTTGTACTTACTAATTCACTGTTTTCCTGTTTAATTTCAAACTGACACAGCTCTTTCCATGCCCTCAAAATGAATATTATGCTTTAATGTCTATTAAATGCTTCATCAGAGCTTTCTCTAGTGTGTAGGTGCCCTAAGTCAGAGGTTACTGCACTGCAATGCAACACTCAAAAGTAGCACAACCATTTAGTGAATTCACCCCTCAGACATCTGAATGAGAAAATGCTCCAAAACTCCCCAAAAATTACATACATTTTGTCATTTGCTGGTCAGTGAGGCGCTTTATTGTATGGCTCATCAGCTTTTTGGCCCCATATCTTTCTGTGCTGCTCTTGAGTGTCATTAAAATATCTGGTGTGGAGAGCAGCAGTACTGAGGGCTGGAAAAGTGGAGTAACTGCCTGCCAGCAGCTTTGGCCCATGGCCGAATCTCCGACAGATTCCTGATGAATGTGGTTGAAGGACTAAGGCATGAGTGGGGGTTCATTGGCCCTGCTGGGGGATAGACAGGTGTTTTGTTAGGATGTGGTCAGGCCGTCAGATCCCTGTATCTGCGGTGATGTGTGTGCCATCACTGGCTCTTGGCCCCATCTTACAGACCAAGCTTGCTCCCTGGAAGGAAACTATTCATTATCTGACCAGGGACAGCCAGAGGACTTCTCGTTTACTCCGGCTCAGTCTGATACCTACATTATGCAAAGTGACTTTTGCACCATTTCAACAAAAGGGAATGGCAAATGATACCACATTCATTACTAATAATACCAAATATATTATTGTTGAATGATAGCCTTATTAAATGGTTCAAATGTAAGTCTAATCATATGTAATAATTATATGTTCTATCAATTTTTAAGGGGTTAATGGCACCTGAGGAAATAACATTATAGACTGAAATCAAACTTTTAGTATGGTTATCTGGCACTGCGTGAGACCTCCATCATTAGGTGAAAGCACTCAAGACCAAGCCCTAGAATGTCAGGGGACTCATTACCTGTTAACATCGAAGGAAGGGAAGTCATCACACTTACTGCTAGTTCACTGGAAATTGCTAGCTTTATTTTGTATTGGGGACATTGTTTTCCTGTTCCATTCTTATAGAAAATAGCATCTAAAATACTATTTTCTTCATTCCTTTCTAACTGAGTGTCCAGTTTTCCAGTTTATTCCATGGAAATCCAATTGGTTGTCACAGAAATCTGAAGGCCTATTCACACAAACTCCAACAAGAATTTAAAAGACGAACCACCAAAGAAAGTTCTATATATACCAAGCCAAGACAATTTTTTCTCTGACTAGCCTATGTAAAAAATGGGATACAATCCCGAACAATAAGTGGTGCTTAAGAGCAATATTGTTACAGTACACTAGGTACTCCAGAACACACAAACATTACTGAAACATTAATGAAAAAATTAGTACAGCCTGCGAACATTTTCATAATTGCAAGACTACTTAACATAAAATAGATGTCATAAAAACTTTCAATTGATTCCAAATTTTATGCAATTCCTTTTAATAATAACTCCTTTCTCCTCATTTTTGTAGCCTCTGTGGTGTTTGTCAAATAATTCCGATCTAATAAATGTGATCTGATACCAAAGACAAAAGCAAATCCACATCCATGTTCAAAGTTAGTTCCTGGTTGCTCTTCTTTAGGTGTTTAATTTTGGTTTGCTAAGTACATTTTGGTGAGTTGGCTCCATCAACTCTCTGGATAATGTAGCTGCAGAAGCTCGGGACACATTATTAAAAGGACTTATCTTATTGGCAGGCTAGTTTTCTCTACAGTCCGATGAAAAGAAAATTGGGCTGCTCTCAATAACCACAAACCTTCAGGTTGACAATGGACAATTTGTTGGACCTGGTGTGAATAGTGTCATAAGAAAATATTGTTCCTTTTCAAAAGCTAGTTTGCAACATACATTCACAATGAAAATTTGGACTTGGTGTGAATAGGCCTTTAGGCTTGATATCAGAGTTTCTGTTTTACTGCCAGGCTCCAAAAGGCCAAATAAGAAACATCAAATCTTCCTGGTTATCTCCCCCAAAAGCTCTCAAATCTCATTTGCGTTTTGAAATTATTGCAGTAACAAATGGAATTTAATGTCAATGACGTGTGAGGATGAGGAAAAATTGACAACTTTCCATTTTAAAAGAGCATTTCCTTTAAGCAGTTTTGATGGTCAAAGATGCATTGATGCCTAAATCCATGCAGATGTTAGCCATCATCAATTAGATCTTCTCAGACATATTCTCACCCATGCATGGGAACATCTCATTGGTTCAGCTATCATGACCCCTGTGGAGCCTTTTGGGAAGGCTGGGGCAGGAGTCAGGTCTACAGAAGGTTACTGGCAGTGTACTGGTCTCTCTCTCACCCCACCTTTAGAACTCTACCTGTCAACTACACAGCCACAGAAAAGCACACATCACATCAGCCTCTACATTCCAGATCTCCTCTCTCTGCGACCCTGCTAACCTTGTTTGAGATGGAACCACTGAAAGCATATGTCCGTGATGCATCAGAGAGCAGAGTAGATGGAGAGCATGCAGGGATAAGTAAGCAGAGTCATGAGACTCGGTACTCTGGGACTGCTATGGTTCTACAGAGCTTTTAGAAAGCAGATCTGACAGAGACAGTTCAGACAGTGCTAAGGATACTATGGAAATCATGATGTCCCCAGAGATTCTAGTGAGACATGTCAAAATGTGCCACTATTCTCAGTTTTGTGCATTTTGCTCCAGTAGTCCCCAATGCAATGATATAATCTTCAAGGTGCATCTATGAAACTAAACAGAGTCCCAGAAAGTTTTGAAGGAGAATATAAATGACAAAGAATCTTCCATGCTGATTGTGCTGCTTTATCCATAAGGTGGTATGTGGACTCTCTGTAGACCAGTGCCAGCTGTGTTCAAATTGACTGATGCCTTGGCAGAAGTGGCTTCCACATTTCTCTCCTCAAGCCCCCCCCCCCCCCCCCACCCCCTCACATCCCCCTCACATCCCCCTCACATCGAGAACCACAGTGAAATCACTCCAAATGTGCCATGACAATCTGACAGGACAAGCATTGCGGGTCCATTCCATCTGCTTCCAATTTAATTTTGTAATGGAGGAGCTATTTGATGAACGGGGGGCTTTAGTGGGTGTCAGGCCTGTTAGATGAAAGTTGGATGGGTTATTTTCAAATGGGCTGCCTCACCATTTCCACAAGTGTGCCGGCAGTTTCCCGAATCTTGGAACTCACCACTAGGATCTTTCCCTGATCAAAGACTTGCAAACAATGGCTGAGCTCATTCCGACCATTATATGAAAGTACCGAATCAGGCTGGATTTGTTGATGTTTTAGAGTTTGTGATGGTAAGTGCAGGAAGAGGTAAAATCTTATTGTAGTTTACTCTTGTCAAAGGACTGGAAAAAGAGAAACATTACTAGTCATTGTCTGCAAAAAGCAATTTTCCTAATTATGTGACAAAGGAAGTCAAATGTCTGGAAAATGTCATGCTTCTACCAGTCACATTTTTTTTTAAACAGTTTACTGTGAACCTCTGACTGAATTTTTTGCACTAAAATACAGCATACAAAAGTGGTGCAACACTTCAGAATTCGCCTACCAGGAGTTTGTTTCCTATCTGCTCAAAGTACATGCAAGTATATTGCTCTACACCTCTTTCTGAGGATCAGGAATGTGTCTACCTAATACAGATGGTATGAGTGTGGAGGGATCATTCTGTCTGTCTCAGCCCAGCTTTATGAGCTTCTTTCCAGTTGAGATTGGGGAGGGAATTGTTTGAGATAACTTCGGAAGAAATGTATCCATGTCGGTTCTCAGTTATGACTCTAAAACAAGGCAGATACCACAGAGAGGAAATAGTTGGTTAAACTATCCAACACCTTCTCCATCTTCCTCCTCCATTTCTCAAGCATGTCCATTTTCATCATGTGTTATCAGGTCAATAAAATCCCTGACCTAGCCCAATCATAAAACATTGTAGTTCTAACGGGAAGACTAGCAGCTGTACATCATCACACCATTAGCTAGGTAACTCCTAGCCAATCACATGTAAGCTATTGATTGAACATGCTGTTTCAGTGTACTAACAAGGCAACCTCCACCACCCCACCATCACCAGTTGAGTCCAGTCCTGCACGGGGGTAGGCTCCTCGCCCCTGCCTCCTATCTCCGGCAGGATATGATGGTTCCGAGTACAACTTCTTCGGACCGCCAGACAGGGCTTATGTCGAAGAGAGACATTACATTTTATGTTTTATATTCATCAAATAAATGTAATCTTAAATTTCACTCAAGTCTGCAAGTCTTCCTGACAGAAGCGAAGTGGCAATAGATCAAGGCATACTGAGCGAAAACAATAAAAATTTAGATATATAATATATTAGAAAATAAATCTAATGTGGAGATATACAGTAATTACACAAAACCAAAATGTATAATAGATGTATTTAATAGCCCCACTTTTTTTTTTATTAATTTGTGTTTATTGTAGCTTCAGCATTATTTATCATTTTTCTGTTCATTGCTAATGCTTTGAGACAGGAAACTGAAGTATGTAACTTCGGTGCCACTACCGTCACCAAACAGGTTTGCAAAAAATTGCAATTGTAATAATAAACACTTACCTGCTTGGGATTAATCAGTCAAACAAATTTTTCCACTCCAAACTGAGACCAGTGATTGAGCCAATGTTGCTTGTCTGGGTTTGTCAGGATGCTCAAATAAACAGATCAATGTTTTGATATTGCCACAGGGTCACGATATTTTGGGGGGAATCAACCAACAAATGGCCATCTTATAGTGTTTGCATATTAGTCTGGGATAATATTTTAACATGGGTTAAGAAATACACCCCCACCCCCCCCACCCCCCCCACCCAGTCTTTAATATTTGGTTACATCCTCGTTTCGAGAAAGAAAAGCACTAGGCTTTGACAGTGCTTTTCTGTGAAACTGCACCAAGCACTCAGTCTTGGCAGTGGCCATATGGTTGTAATGTAAGCTTGAGTAAGTAGGGACTTCAATGAGACTCACCTAGTCCTAGTCTCAGCTACTCGAATGACTAGCTCAACTTATTAAATTTGCGGAGGTCAATAGTTGATAGCACTGTTTCTTCTTTCTAATGGGAGATTTCTCCTTTTTAGGTTTGAATTGGCTTGACGTCACATTGCCGTCTCATTAAACAGTTCCTAGCTAATCAAATAAGCCACCACTTAACAGAAACACAAAAGAAGAGAATTTGGCGAAGGCATAGCTTGGCATTAGAGAACATAATTTGACACTTTAATGAGAACAATTTATGAAAAGGCATCCCGAGTGGCAAGGGATGTCTATAATTAGACCTACTCACATTTCCTAATTACTCTCACAGGTCTCAAAGTCATCTCAACAAATAGGTGAACATGCTATGTCTCTGCTACTATCAAGGGCTGGTTACCTTCTTTTTTTGGTGCATGTGCAAGGTGTTTGGTGTCTAAAAGGACATTTCTAATTACTGTTCTTACCCTACTGGCAAATAGTTTATTTTTCTGTTTTTTTTTTTTTTGTTTTGTAAGGTCTATGCTTATTATCTTACGAAATTTTGCTTCTTGAGTAAATATATTTTTCTTATTTTAAGGGATGGTCAGATCATTTCATTATAAAACAATTCAAATAATGATTAGGATTTTTTTTTTTTTTTTTTTTTTTTGTGTTCTTCACAACATATTGAACCATGAATTTTGTAAATATATTTTACTTGTTTTAATACCATAATTACTTTTTTATTTTATTTTATTTACCATGAGTTCATAGTGCCCTAAACAATACCTTGCAGGTGAAGTGCATGTCAGGAGAATGCTTTGGAAAGCAGGAGATGGTGATGGTAATAGTTCATGCCCAGTATCCTTGCATCCATATGCCCTTCTGGAAGTCTGGCAGTCTAGGCAGATGGTACAAATGTATGTTTTACAAATGATGGTTTCTGGTGTATAATTATGCTCATAATCAGGGGAAATAAAGATCAATTAAAACAAAAGGGAAATTAATGAAACGAGAGAGCCATACACATTGCACAGTTGTCCTGACAGTCTTGAAATTTTACAGCACAACATGATGCTCCAGTGATGGTTACATTTACATAATCTGCTCAAAAAATGGTTCCAATGATGATGTTGACTGCATTTACAGTATACGTCAAAGCTTAATGCAGATTAATCAAAAATATATTTTGATGGTTTTTTTTTTGTCCATTCTACTTACATTCACTTACATACAGTATATTGTTATATACTGTATATATACAGCTCATGAATAACTCATTAATAAATAAAACTTAATATAAAAGGATATTTTGTATTTGACATGCAGATGCAAGGGACTTCGGCATTTCTGAAGTTAACTACTAAATAAGTTATTATACTTTTGCACTTTTTGCTCAATTCACTTACCAGGCCCGTAGACGGGTGGGGGGGGGTTCAGGTAGTTCGAACGACTATGCACTCATTGCAAAATCTGTGTGCGCGGTAAAGTTAGTTTGACATTCGACACTTGTTGGACATTCGCAGATATAAGGGACCATGTGAAAACTCCACTCACTATGCTAAAACATAGGAGATGTCCACTCATTCATTCAATTCACGTGCAAGTTATACATGGAAAAAAAAAAAAAAAAAAAATATATATATATATATATATATATATATATATATATTTAAAAAAAAATACATTTTCACATTCAGAATGTTAGATATACTACAGGTGAGATTATTACAGTAGTCAAGATTAAAATCTCAGCTTCAATTTAAGACAGCACGCTGAGGTAAATTTTGGCTCTTATGCCAAGATGGGCTTTTCTGTGTAATGTGATGGTCATTTCCAGGGTGATTCTGTAACCGGGCTCTTTATGACATCAGTTTTTAAGTGACATTTTTAAATCAATGTAGCAAAATATCAGTGTGCTTTGTCCCGCGTCCCACATGTCATGAGCAGTATTTATGCATTTACTGCAAACTATTGCAGCTACTTTGGGCGGATTAACTCTATAAATCCATGTAAACATCTGAGTTAAGTGTAAATGCCTTTTGCTCTGCCGTTCGAATGATTGACAACTGGAGTGCGAACAGACAGCATTTCTGTGCATGAACAGAGAGGGGCGTGAGGCAAGCGTGCGAAGAGAGTGGCTGTGTCAGAAATCATTCACACATTCACTATTTCCTATATAGTGAGTGGTAGTGAGCACACTATATATCTGCAGTGAGTGAACGAAATGAGTGAGTGAATTCGGACACTGATGGATACAACTAGTGTCAAAGCTCTGGGGCTGTCGCAGAAACAACGTCACATATGGCACTTTTAAAATACTTGGTCCTTACTTGTACAATAAATCTTCATTCTGTTTGTCATTTTTAATATATACTGTGTGCTAATATAAAGAGTAAACACATTTGATCAAATAAAGAGTAAATTTTTAAATGTACTGTATGTTTTGCCTCTCTATATGTTATTGTGTTATTTTAATCAAGTAGTAATTTGTCAAAAGTAATTTAATACATTCAGCATGAAATAAAACATTGTAGGAGTGAAGGAAGCAGTAAACTCCAAACTGATATGTCTTGCCTGTGGTGGATTGTGGGCAATTAACCGTTGTCGAATGTACATCAAATGTACACTCAAATTAGAGTGCATTGTGGGTATGAGTGAACAAAAGTAGGGAAAGAGTGGCTCACTCAGAATTCAGTCCTACACTCCTACAAAATGGTGGACAATCGAAATAGTGCACTATATAGTTGATGGGGCGGTTTCAGACACAGCGAGTGTTCCATGACTGGGGTTGGTGCCCTACGCATGCTACGTACTGATGAGAGATTTTAAATTTTTGGGTGAACTGTCCCTTTAAGGGCTCTTGTCAGAGCTGGATGAATCATTTCCATACCCTCGTGTTGTTACTAACCAGTGTTACCCTTTGCATTATGTGGAACACAGAATATATTAGACAGAATTTTAGGGACTGACATTCTCGGTCACCAATCACTTTCAAAATATGGAGAAAAAAAAAACCTTCACTGAAAATAAATAGTGATTCAACATCAGGCAAACATTCAGTCTAATATCTCCTTATTGTGTTACACGGAAGAAAGAAAGTCATACGGGTTTGGAACAACATGATGGTGAATGATGACAGTTTAAATATGAAATGTAGGAAGTTAATTTATATTATGTAATTTGTGTTTTAAATTACTATTTTAGTTGGATACTTTCTTACTATTATTTATGTTAGTACTTTTACTTCTACTTGAGTCATTTTTTTTAAAAGTAATTGTACTTTTTTGTTAAAAATAATATATATTTTCAACATATGTCACTATATCTAAGAGCTGTCAGTGGTGAGCGATTCTGTTCATTGGCACTTCTCTTTAGGCTGTCTGGCACAGTTTCATCTCCCCTCCACCAAGCTGTGTTTGTCATACGGTAGGGCTGTTCCCACCACCTGAGCCAGTGAGACTGTCAGAGGGTTGGAAGCACTTGGATCCTGGCACACAGATGCCACTACTGACTGTTACCAGTCAGTTATAAATAGACCCAGAGCCCCGCTGTGCCAACTCTCAGCTATATGAGCTGTGCAATCATGACACATTTGCGAACATCAGCTAGGAAAAGTAAAGGTTATTGTTTATTTCAAATCATTTGCAGTTTCCTTTGTCCTTATATCACAACAGAATAAATCTAATCAGTAAGTTTCAAGCTATATTCCAGCATTGTTGGGGTGAGTGCAAGAATAGAACTTACTAGATTATAAAAACTATAACCATAAACTATCCACCATATGCTTGGCAGGGCATTTTTATATGACATTAGCATAATTTCACCTTTACAGGCTATTGCAATTTTCACAGTGTACATATAAAAGTCTTGCAGACAACCGTAGATAGTTAAACAGCCAAAGTCTTATGTAGTTCATAGTGTTTCAGTGTGTGGCAGTGTTTGCTGTGATACTGTAAGGTGGAATATACAGAAGATTCTCAAATCTCATTACTGCTATGCATTTAGTACAGTATAGTACTATGATTATGCATATAGTATTTAGTATGCATACGGTTCTTAATGGAAATGTTAAATCAGAAATGAAAATATGTCTTTATTTATTTACCCTTGTGTCATTCTATATATATATATAATCTTCACAAAGCTCTTTTTCATATAATAATAAATCAGTTTATAAGGATCATGTCTGTCTAGCTCCAAATGGATAAAAAAAGACTATATCAAATAATCAGAAAAGTAGTCTACACAATGCAACATATTCTGAGTCAAACAATAACTTTGTTTGAGATTTAAGTTCCTATCTTTCTTGTGGCAGTGGAGGGGAAGACTTTCAATGAATAATTCACCCAAAGTTATCTATTGGCTAAAGAAGACTTGCAGTGCTGTCGTTTCACAGAAAAATAATATATATATATATATATATATATATATATATATATATATATATATACAGTTGAAGTCAGAAGTTTACTTAAAAACTCATTTTTAACCACTCCACAGATTTCATATTAGCAAACTATAGTTTTGGCACTAGTAATTTTTCCAACAATTGTTTACAGACAGATTGTTTCACTTTTAATTGTCTTAAATCACAATAACAATGGGTCAGAAGTTTACATACACTAAGTTAACTGTGCCTTTTATCAGCTTGGAAAATTCCAGAAAAACGACGTCAAGCCTTTAGACAATTAGCTTTTGATAGGAGGTGCACTGAATTGGAGGTGTACCTGTGGATGTATTTTAAGGCCTACCATCAAACTCAGTCCCTCTTTGCTTGACATCATGGGAAAATCTAAAGAAATCAGCCAAGACAAAAAATTGTGGACCTCGACAAGTCTGGTTCATCCTTGGGAGCAATTTCCAAATGCCTGAAGATACCACGTTCATCTGTACAAACAATAGTACACATGTATAAACACCATGGGACCACGCGGCCATCATACCACTCAGAAAAGTGAATTCTGTCTCCTAGAAATGAACATAGTTTGGTGCAAAAAGTGCAAATCAATCCCAGAACAACACCAAAGGAACTTGTGAAGATGCTGGAGGAAACAGGTAGACAAGTTATCTATATCCATCATGTTGTGGGGGTGCTGTAATGCAGGAGGGACTGGGGCACTTCACAAAATAGATGGTATCATGAGGAAGGAAAATGATGTGGCTACATTGGAGCAACATCTCAAGACATCAGCCATGAAGTTTAAGCTCAGTCGCAAATGGATCTTCTAAATGGACAATGACCCAGGAGCAAGGAGGCCTAAAAACCTGACTCCGTTACACCAGTTCTGCCTGGAGGAATGGGCCAAAAATACAGCAACTTATTGTGAGAAACTTGTGGAAGGCTACCCAAAAAGTTTTTTCCAAAGTTAAACAATTCAGAGGCAATGATACCAAACACTGACAAATTGTATGTACAATTTTGACCCACTGGGAATGTGATGAAAGAAAGAAATGCTGAAATAAATTATTCTCTCTACTATTATTCTGACATTTCACATTCTTAAAATAAAGTAGTGATCCTAACTGACCTAAGACAGGGAATGATTTCTATGATTAAATGTCAGGAATTGTGAAAAACGTCATGTTTACTGTTGTAACCTCCGTTCCCCGAGGGAAGGAACGAGACGTTTTGTCGAATTAAGTGACACAAGGGGTCTTCCTGGGACACCAAACATACCTCTGAACTTGAGAAAAGGCCAATATCAAGTCAGCAGACAGAATTTGCATGCCCCACCCCGGACATACGGCTATAAAGGGAAGGAGGATGCCATATGCCTCAGCAGCCTCTGGAATTGTTTTAGAGGAACTGCTGTGCCGGACTCGAAGAAAGCGAGGCACCTGAGCACTGACTTAGCACGCTCGTTGGTGAGATATGCTGTCATTGATACTGAGTCTAACTCCATGCAGAGAAAAATATGCTCTGAACCGGGACGAGCTTGCTCTTTTCCCAGTTGACCTGAAGCCATAGATGGCTGAGGTGCCTGAGCACCTGGTCCTTGTGAGCGCACAGGCTTTCTCGACCGCGCGCGGAAGTGGAGCGAACACCGCTGAAACGAGGCGGCAGCCGGGCAAATTGAATCGCTTAGCCGAGTTGGATGGTCCTGGCCAGCCAGCATGACAGATCGGGAAGTGAAAGTCACGCATCGAAGCTCCGCGCGAGAGGCACTAACAGGACGATCGCTTTTGACTACCGGGCGGGGCTTCGCGGTGAGGGGGAGCAGGTAATAGCGCGTCGGGAGGCAAAAGAGCGTCCCGAGGCTGGGTGCTGAGAATAGACTCAAAGCACTTACCTTGCTCCGTGCACCCTGCAGGGGGCGGGTTAGAGACGGGGGAGAGGTCCTAGAGAGGCGTCTTCATCCGGGGAGCCGGGACTGTAGAGTTTTGGGGCTGGGATGCTGTGAGAATGGCGTGCAATGACCCGCTCTTTTACTGAGAATGTGGGTACCGCAGCCTGAAGGCGGTGCGGTAAATTAAAGTAATGAAAACAAGGATTCCCCTTCCGGCCTTCCACCGGAGGACGGAGTGGTCTTGGCACCAGCTCAGGAACAAACGTCTGACTGCCTGGGTCGCCCGTCTCGGGAGCGCTTTGGAGCTTTCCTGGTCCTGCGAGGTGCTCCACGCTGGGGCTGAGAGCTGGGCCCAGGTTGACGCGGAGCTGCCTGTTGTTTGGTCACAGGGGGATGCCCTCGGAAAGCAGGCGGGGCATGGGGCAAGCTGGTTGGGTGGCGTCACGGCATGATGTGAGAAATTGCCTCTGTCTTCTTTTTCACCACTGAGAACTGCTGGCTGAAGTCATCGAAGGTGTTGCCGAAGAGGCTGAGCTGGGAGACAGGGGTTTTGAGAAATCGTGACTTGTCCACGTCACGCATCTTGACCATGTTCAGCCAGAGGTGGCGCTTCTGGACCATGAGGGTGGCCATCACCTGCCCAAGTGCCTACGCTGTGACCTCCGTGGCTCTGAGAGCGAGGTCGGTGGCAGAGTGCAGTTCCTGCAGCATGTCGGGGTCAGGACTACCCAGGTGCTGATCTTTAAGTGCCTTGGCTTGATGGACCTGCCTGAGAGCCATGGCATGCAGGGCAGAGGCAGCCTATCCGGTGGCGCTATCGGCTTTGGAGGTCAATGATGACGTCATCCTACATGCTCTGGAGGGGAGCACCGGCCGGTCCCGCCAGGTGGCGGCGTTCTAGGGACACAGGTGGATCGCAACCGCTCTATCCACCTGGGGGACTTCATTGTACCCGTGGACTATCCCGCCATCCAGGATAGTGAGAGCGGACGAGCGGAGTGGTCGGTTACGGGCAGTAAAAGGTGCCCTCCACGACCACGTCAGCTCATCATGCACTTCTGGGAAGAACGGTACTGTGGGGGGGGGGGCGTGGCTGTCATCAAGCCGTCATCAGTCATCAAGCCGTGAAGGCTGTGGGGGAGGAGGGAGGTGGTGGAGACGGAGCGTTCAAGTCCATGCCGACGCTCATGGCAGCCCGGGCAAGCATGTCGGCCATCTGAGCATCAGCCTCAGACTGGGCGGGCTGGCCCAAAGGCGTCAGACGCCTAGACGCTCTCCAATGCAGCAGCGATGTCATCATACAAGTCCAGCAGCTCAAGGGAGAATGCCGGCTGGCTGTGAGGTGAGCCGCACTCATCCCGAGCTCGAGCATGTCGGGGGGCGGGTGGTTCATGGGGATTTACCTGGCAAAACCGAGCAGGTCGTTATCCCCATACCGCCTTCATCACCAGTCGGGTCGTCCTCAATCCCATGGGAAGGAGCGACGCAAGGGGCGGCTGAAGTGGCATTCACCTTGAGGAAGGAGAGCCGCGACCGCAACGCTGCCATGGTCATGTTCTCGCAATGAGTACATGAGCCATCTATGAACGCCGCCTCAGTGTGATTGCTGCCCAGGTGCACAAGGCAGTGTCTGTGGCCATCGGTCTAGGAGAGAAATCGACCGCATCCAGGAACAACACAGGGGCAGAAAGGCTTCTTGAAAAAGACGCGTCCTGAAAAGGACGTTCAACGTCGCTGTGTATTGCTCTTTTGTGAGTGGAAAACTCAAACTCTTTTAGAGAAATCAAAACTTTTAGGAGGAGAACACTCTTTTAACAGTGAAAAGCGCTGTCGAAGCGCCCAGGGGCGTAGACTGCACAGCGTGCAGAGAGAGAGAACGGCAGCTGGAAACGCGCCATAGAACTAACAACAATGCTTCTCACTGACAGAGGTGAGTGAACAGTAGTGAACTTCAGCTTGCTGTTGCACAACCGTTCGGCTCCGAAGAATAATTCTGACTGGCACTCGCTGCCCCGCTTCCCTTTATAACCGTATGTCCAGGGCGGGGAATGCAAATTTGGTCTGCCAACTTGACATTGGCCTTTTCTCAGGTTCAGAGGTACGTTTGGCGTCCCAGGAAGACCCCTTGTGTCACTTCATTCAACACAACGTCGAGTGAGTGACAGAAGGGGAGCTGAGTTTAAATGTATCTGGCTAAGGTGTATGTAAAATTCTGACTTCAACTGTGTATATATATAATTATAAATGAATTATAATTTTGAAAAAATATGTATAAAATATTGACCACTCAAATGAGATGAGGACTCTAGTTATATCAGTCTCCTTATAAAAGGTATTTTATTCTACATGGGGCAGGGGCACCCTCATGGGGACTTTAGTCATGTGACACCACTAGGTGTCAGTGTAAGTCCAAGATGACTCGACCAAAAAGTTACTGAGTGCACATTTAATTTCTTATGTTACTCTTTCTTCTCAAATGAATGTATTCTTGCTTTAAGGATGTTTCAATATTTTTTATCAGTATTTCAGTGTTGATAGTGTTTTAGACTACTTCAATAATATTTTTGGTGTCCTTTTTTGACATTTGACAACCGTGTATACTATAAACTGTCAATGAATTGTGAATGAGCTACATAAAGATTCCATCTTACAGGTTTGAAACTTCTAATTTAAAATTTTAAAAAGTTCACATTTTTGTGTGAACTATCCCTTTAAGAACTATAATATGGCCTCAGAAATGTAGCAATAACAAGATTAGTTAGAATCTTATCATCCACTTTTAGCCATTGATATGTGCTTTCCCTGGGAGAAAGTGTGGGCTCACTACCGTGGACACGTGCTCACTAACGTCAAGCTAAGTATTCAGTGATGAATGATTCAAATATATTGTCTGAGACAACAGGCCGCTAATCGTTCAGATGTTCTCCATGGCTACCAGTTTGAAACATTTAAACAAGGAAACTGCAACAGAACCATTTTCTTGACACAATATCCTGCACTTCTGATCCCAGCGACTCTGTCCATTATAAACACTCGAAATGCAGCACGTCTGCCCTCTGAATGCCTGCAGACTTGGCTCAACTTTACATACTGTCTGAATTATGTTTTACTAAATAAAGCTTACAGCTGTTGTCCCCCTTCCCCCTGGCAGTATAAAAGTGGGTTTACATTATGGCTTTCGTCCCCTCTGATGTGCCTTGGACGACTCGCTTGCACCACACTAAAACTCTGCACACACTGTCAAGCCTATCCACTGCTCCATCTAAATAATTCATTCATGCTTCACTGCTCCTTAGACACTGTTTTTCAAATGCCATAATGAGAAAAGCTGTAAAAGGGTTCATGGTAAAAAAGGCTGAAAGACAAGCTGGCCCATGCAGTCTTTCCCATAGACTTAAGTGCTAAGAAAACAAGCGACTTCAAAAGGATGACCTGCATAACTCTATGCAATTAGATATATCTAATGTTACTTTTAAGGTGCAAAGTTCAATCGACCTTGCTGCAGTGAACAAAAGACAAATCGCGGGGGACAGGAACGGTCTCAATGATTGTCTGCCATTTTAAAGGTGAAAACATGAGGCTATGCAGGAGAAATTATGTGGATGGAAGGAGCTGGCATGAGTTCAGAGGGCTTTTTTAAAGTAAACCAGATTGATTCTGGAGGCCTGCGTTTGGTTTATTTTCCTAGTCTCCGTGGTCTTTACACCAGGCCCACTTGTAATTGTCTTCATGTTTCAACTAATTCTCTATTTCCAGGGAGGAGATTAGGAAAAAAATTCTTCATTGAAAAGGGGAAGATGGGAGATCTATGCAAACGTTTCATCTATGCAAACGTTTCTGCGCTGTTGTCTGTTGCAGCTCAGGACTATACAGTAATTGCAACAACTGTGGAAAACCTTTCTAAGACAAATGGCTGGGTTTGACGAATAGACAATGCCACCCGTTTTCTTTTTGATCCAATGATAAGTACTATCAAGGCCAATATTGCCAATACAGATACCAAAACAGATGCAGAGACCAAAATTTCATAAACAACTAGCCATTTAATTTTATATTTGAAAACCATTATTTATAACTGGTTTTGGTTAGAAACAATGAAATAATTCAGTCTTTATTCTCCAAAAAGATTAAATTACTGTATTCCCAGCTTTCCAATGCATATTCATAAGAGAAACTTATTAACGTACCCTTTCACTTGTACGTTAATATGCATTTCACGCATATGCGCTCGCATGTTCATGTGAGAACTTTCAGCTGTTTTGCGCATGTGTCAATTCTAGCATGAACATGCATCAAGAAAAAAAAACAGGATCAATATTTGTATGCAAGGATATGTCCTCAATACTACAATTAAATGTATTAAAACTTAATTATTGATCCACCCATCCCTTTTGGGTACTTGCGTCACTGGCCCTTCTTGACCTGCCCCGAGCGGGATTCAAAACAGCAATCCCTGGCATGGGAGTCAGATGCATTATCAAGGAGGCTATAAAAGCCATGGCCTCTAGCCTCGGTCACTAGTGCATCTCTTAAGATATAAAATAAGCCATGGTTAATGTCTCTAGAAAGTCACAAAAATGTAAAGATCGCCAATCTTTTCCTTTGTTCATCTCAGGTTAGTGAACCTGATAATGAACATGAAACCCAATGAAGAGTAAGAGCAGGTCACATAGACAGCCAAACCTTTGATGACAATTGCTGTAGACATGATCTAATACATGTTTTGGAAAAGGACAGTTTTATATAGATTATCTGCATGCTTTTAACTGGAAAACACTTGCCGTAGCATGTAAGCATCCCAGCATTTGTTGAACTTCTCATGCTGATGCAATGTAACAGCATACAGCTTTTGGAATATTGTGTTGTCTGGGACCCTGGTAGATTTCCACTGTGTCTTCTTTAAATTTCATTACTGGCACATAAGGTATTAAAATGCCAGTTTGGGCACATAATGGCTGATTGATAACTTGGTTTAAAGTTTGCATTCCCTCACTG
Source organism: Moxostoma hubbsi (assembly GCA_032164185.1). NCBI lineage: Eukaryota > Metazoa > Chordata > Actinopteri > Cypriniformes > Catostomidae > Moxostoma > Moxostoma hubbsi. The sequence goes on from JAVLUX010000021.1 coordinate 34,569,012, forward strand.
CGTTCTTCCTGGTTCACCCAATGACGATCTTTGAAGGGGGATGTTGGAAACCATTTATTGCCACTGACTGTTAGATAGTAATCTATGTCAGATGTCCGGACTGCTTTTGAGTTGTAAGTAATATGTGTGATCATCAGTGTGCCAGAAGGTTCCAATCCATAGCAAGCCTCATGGGAAGAAGCTGGCATAGTGGAACCTCACATCTCTAGCGTCAGACTGGGGCAACAGTGCCTTTAAAATGCTCTCCAACTGTCCTTAATCTAACTGCATTTAGATTGGTTCAAGCTCTGTGCCCAGGCAATTGCATCATTACAGAATGCGTTTGGTTTGGCTGAGGGAGAATGGATGTTAAGCTTGAGCTACATGTGTTGGACACTCCCTGTAGTAAGCTAAACTATCCTACTCTGCTCTACAATGATTTCTCCCCAATACCACACTCATCTCACTGTGAATTCGGCAACAGTAGATTGAAAGTTCTTCAGCTGAAATCAGCATTTGCTTCCCGAAACTCAAAATGATATATATAATACATAAGTTATAGTAAAGAAACCTTTCGCACTTAAATCTCTGCACTCTTAAAGGCAGCTCCATCTAAAAGGGGACCTTTATTTTTGTCAAGGGCACCTTTAGATTTGTGAATAAAATGGCCAGGCACTTGCACTCCTGTAGCCCCCGTTCTGTGCATGTCAGTGCAGTGATGTCACCTCATTCAATTGTAAAGGAAGGCCTTTACATGTCCATGAATGTCTTATTTAAATGCATATTAAATGGAGCTTGATACAGTATGACACACACACAGATAGAGGTATGTTGGGTGGCTGAAATTAGCATCTTTGCGCTTTAACCCATATAACCCATCTGTATGGGAATGTTGGTGTCAACAGACACAGTTAAGTGCATACACATGTCAACAGACAGGATTACACATGTTAGCGCTCATTACATTAAGTTTTTTTTTTTTTGGCAAATGGTCTACTGCAGTAGAATATGAACAAGGAAATGAGAAAGCTGATGGTGAGTTCATTTTAATTGCGCTAGGATTTACATCAACATCTTAATTCTTGAATGTTTCAAAGAGTTTCGCCTCTTAATGTTGCTATAAGCAATTTTAGCTATTTTTCTAACTTCAACCATTCTCTCTATCTCCAAAACCACGCCTACATAGACCCGAAACTGAACATGCAAAATGGTTGACAGGCAGAGAGCTTTTCTGATTGGCTAAAAAAGCAACTGCTACACTAACTCAGTTTTATTTTTTTATTTTTTTATTTGAGCACCAGGCTGTAATATGCTGCCTTCAAAATAAATCAAAATGATCACATTTAAGAGATGAGTGCACCTCAATGCTACCACAATATTTGAATTACCAGTGGGCAACTTACACCCAAACTACAATTTAACTATTCTCTATAATGTTGGGTAGCTACTTTTAAAGCACTGACATGCACAGAACTGGGGCTGCTGTGACGCAAGTTAGTGCATGCTACACAACCCCTCATTTATTTTGCCTGGTTCATTTTTTATCAGCAAGAACGGATTCACTTAAATTATTCAGATTTTCCATCTCTACATGACAGAGAGAAATGATAGTTTGACAGGTGAGTGAGTTTAATTACTCCCTCGGCTCCATTGCTGCGTTCACAATAAATTGTGACAAATGTAGTGTTTTCTTTAGCTAGTTATGTTGCTTCTTTTAGTTAACTAATCTATAACACTGATTCTCTAAGAATGCTAAAATAAATCAATAAAGCATATATTTTACACCTAATGTACATCTGTTGCTCTTCATTCATACGCATTAGTGCTAAAAAACTTCTGTGTTTGCTGCAACTGAAAAATAAACAAATTTGAACAAATATGAAATAACAAGGGCTGTGTATTAATTAAAAATGTTTAACGAATTAAATGCAGTTTCAGTGATTAATTGCATTTAAATTATGATACACGATTCATTACAAACATTAACAAATAATCATATAAATATACTTTATACTTTGTCTCAAAGAACTTGCAAGATATTGGTTATTCTTTTCTTTTTCTTGTTTTGCGGATAGAGTTATTTAGTCAATTATTACAGGTATTAATCTTTGATACAAGTACTCTATATGTATACATGCCTTAAAATCAGTAGACAAATTGTAATTAAAATTTGGGCAAAATCTTCTGGCATTTTCCTGTGGACTTTTTTTTAATAATAGGATAAAATGAGCAGATTCAATTCATTTCAAACTTTATTGGCAAGAGAAACTTAAGTGTACATTGCCAATATATTATTAGTCACTGTTCATACAGATATAAAACATACTGAATTCTGAAGTTTTCTCTGGCTGCTGTTCGGTCTCTACAAGAATACAAGCTGCAGCCCTGTCACGCACACACTGGGTCTTACTTGGGTGGTTACGCTTTTGACACTGGTTCTGATGAAAGTGAGTGAGCATGTGATGAGAAGGAGGGCATGGCCAGGCTGTGATGATGCACGGCCTGCGCTGAATCAGCTGATCAGCGGGAGAGCGAGATAAAGGGGTGTTGGAGGCGACACATAGCTGCGTTGCATGTGTGTCTGTGTTTGTTTATGTTTGTTTTATGTTGAGTTTCTTATTAAACTTTATGTTTATTGTTCAGCCGGCTCCTGCCTCCTCCTTGCCCATCCTTTATCTGTTACATTGGTGCTGAAATCCAGGACGGAGGAGGGATGCGCTGTCATGGAGTCCTCGCCGCTGCCATCTGCCAGGTAATGGAGGGGCAACTGCCGAGAGCCGGAGGAACTGCTGCCGTCCGCTGAAGAAGGGGAGGAGCGGTTCAGTCCGCCAGGGGCTGGTGGACTTGCTGCCATCCGCCGGAGGAGGAGCGAGCTTGCATCCGCCAGAGGGCAGAGGAGCGGTTGATGACCGGGTGACAGTGCGTCTGGGAACCGGAGAGCAAGTTCTTCTCTCTCTCCCTTTCCCTCTCCCCCTTGCATCCCATCATCTCTCCCCCAGGTTCACAGGAGGTGGTGTGGACCACCGGCTGACAGACCGGCCGGAAGGGCAGCGTCTCCCCTCCTGAGATGGCCTGAATTGGGCAGGGGAGGACTGAGACAAGGAGGAAGTAGTGGCCGGGCCGTGATGATGCATGGCTGGCACTGAATCAGATGATCAGTGGGACAGCGAGATAAAGGGGAGCAGGAGGCACCTGTTCGAGAGAAAGAGAGAGAAAGAGACGCACACAGCCGTGTTGCATGTGTCTGTTTATGTTTGTTTTATGTTCAGTTTCTTATTAAACTTTATATTTACTGTTCAGCCGGTTCCCACCTCCTTGCCCATCCTTTATCTGTTACAGAGTGTTTTTGGGCAATGCAAAGACATACTTCAGCTTGTTCAACGCCTGGTTCACCGCTTGCGGGTGAAATCTTCATTTTCCATACAGTAAATCCACTCCCTTGTTTATTATGCCTGGAGCATGTCTTGTGCATAATGAATAACGTGCACTGCTCCACACGATCAGTTTCTGTGCTTGGATGTGCAGCAAGGGTGCACCTCCTGCAAATTTATATATGTCAATTTTAGCCACAGAAAGGAGTTATAAACATTTGAAATTAAGTTTTGCCCTTTGTACAAATGTCCAAATGTGTGAAAAAAGTTTGTTTCTGGCAGGCAGCAGATGCCTTAATTCAGCCACCTCTCATATCAAAGCCTTTAAGGCCGAGTAGCCTGCAAGGAACAACTCGGGACACCTTTCTCCTATCGTATGAAGGCATTAAACAAAAATTATGAACAGCAGAAATTAATGTATTAAATATCCAAGCCCTAGAAATAACTAAAATCACTGGAATCATATTGTAATCATGATTGTTAAATTGTAAGTAGGAACTTACAGGAGGATTTTAACGCAGCAATATAGACAGGTGTAATATATATGGACACCTAGTTTGGTGATATCTGTCAGCTAATAGGGAATTTTTACCTGTCACTTACAGCTTCTTCTTCAATTATGCTGCTTTTGCTGAAACATATGCTTGATTTTATTATACAAAAAAGCTTGTGTGTATAGACATAGGGCCTTCATCTTTAGCATTTTTGTCCTGTTTGACCTAGTAAACAGCAACAGAGGAGCATTTGTGTAAAAAGCTCCTTAAATTCACATGCTGCCCCATGTGTGTTTTCTGTATAGGGCTGTTTATTTACTGAAGGTCAGGCTTTTGTAGAGAAAAACTTCTTGCCCGATGAGATAAGAGACCAAATTGCAGATCTATCATTTTTGTGCTTGCTCTCTGACTGTCTCTCTCTTCCTGTGTGGTGTTGACTAGAGGGGACTCTTGTGTGAAATCGGTTGCTTCACTTGATTTATGACTCACTTTAGAGCCTGCCTTATCAGGTGCGCGCAAGCCCCCTCTTTCTGAAGCAGCTTGTGTCTGAATGACAATAGACAACCAGCAGCATTATACTTTTTGTATTTCCCTCCTGCTTTCTGGACACTGCAGATTACATCTAGTGTATTGATTTACGGCGGCCATCTTGAGAGAGAGCAGCTCTGTGCCATCGCAGAGATAGATTCATTTTCAACTTGGTAAACAGTGTTTTATATGTGAACTTGGCTGAAACAACAAAAGGAAAATTTGCAAGGGCATTCTCGCTACAATTATAAGCTATTGGAAAGAACAGCCGTGGGTGGCTGTTTTTGAGACAGAGGGTTGGAAATCTGAGCGATAAAACGGATGTCTCGCTCACGGGATGTGAGACAAAGTGTTGATGATGGAAGAGGGGGGAAAAAAATTAAAGGGAAATCAGGGGCAAAGAGGTTTATTCTAAAAGCTCTGAAGGGGGAAGCAGTGCTCCACATTAGTAATGTCTGCCCCCCCCCCACACACACACACACACCCCTCCTCCCTGTAATTGAATCATTGCCATCTGTATCTCTTGAGATATGTTATTTGGGAAATTTATTTAAATTTAAGAAATGTGTTAGCTAATGTAATTAATTTGAAATTACCACAGCTGCACTTCTTTGTTGGAAGTGTAATTATGTAATCTAACACATTGAGCACCATTTTGGTGAACTCAAACATTGGATGCCTTTTGCATCTAGCTGAAGAACAAATGTGCTTCCATATTAAAAATTTAAACAGAATGATAAAGATTAGGGCAATTATCTTTCTATTGTAAAAAAAGAAATAAAGAAAAAAAAATAACTTACAAAAAATGGTAAGCATGCCGCTATGTGCTGGTTTTGGATCCAAGGGAAGACACATATACTGATGAAATGTAGAGGAGACCGGGGCTGGTTGTCACACAAGTTTTCACAAGGGCAAAATATCCATAACTATACCTTTTCCAGTCAAAAGTCAATTTACAGTAATAATTTTTTCCTTTTAAACACCTTGTTTAAAACTGTTCAAATATAATATTTTTTGTGAGTTCTGAGCTCCAATCTAAAATTCCAATATCATATTTTTGTATTAGCATTTGGGTAAACACATGAGCACAAAAAAAAGCACATTAGCATACATTAAGGCAACAGTCAATTATATTTTAAAAGTTGATTTTAATAGAAAGATTAACCTGTTTTCTCAAGTATGTGCTTTATAAATCGTAATTTCATACAATTTATTTATTACAACAATTGTTGTAATAAATAAATTGTATGAAATTACGATTTATAAAGCCAATGTAATAAAATTGTCACAACTTGAAAAAACAGGTAAATCTTGTCTTTTAATTTGAAAAGTAGTTCTATGTCATGTTATTTCCTGTTTCCATGTCAAGTCATGTGATTATCCTGTTTCCCTCATGTTCATGTGTCCTGTTTCCATTGGTTATAGTATTGTTACTAGTTCTGTTATATCATTATTGCATGGTCATTGTCTTGTTATCTTGTTTATAGTTCTGTCTGTTCATTGGTTGATGTTACCCTTGTCTATGTATTTATGTCTCATATTTCATTGTATCAGGGTCAGGTATTGTTTGTAGGTTTGTTTGTGTTGGCGTACTTAGTCCATGTCCATGTCCATGTTTAATGTTATGTCATTCAAGTCAAGTTTGTTTGTTTAGATTCATGTTTCTGGATTTACCATGCTTCAAGTAATAAACTGCACTTCTATACTTCATTTTCATCATCTAATCCTGCCTGTCATTGCTTGCCTGCCTACGTTACAGAATACCTGACCCCCAAAATGAATCCAGCAGATCTACTAATACGTCTACGTCAAGGAAAGCGTTCCATAGAAGACTACATAGAGAACTTCTGCATCCTGGCATACAAGGTGGAATTTAATGATATCGCCCTCAAACACTTTTTTGTGCAGGCTTGAATGAGCCGGTGCACTCCTGGATGCCTGGCAGTTGGAGTACCTTCAGTCTGGCTAAATATATCAACCTTGCCCTGCGGATAAGTGGTTCAACTTTCACTGTGGGGGAGACGGATAATGAGCCAGAGTCCCACGTCATGGCCGCTGGCCAGAATCCCACGTCATGGCCGCTAAGCCAAGGTCCCATGTCATGGGTGCTGAGCCAGGGTCCCACGTCATGGCCACCGAGCCAGGGTCCCACTTCATGGCCGCTGAGCCAGGGTCCCACATCTTGGCTGCCGAGCCAGGGTCCCACATCATGGTCGCAGCGCTTGCGCTATATTCTGCCCCGGATCCTGAGCTTGGTCCATGTCATGCCACAACCAAGCCTCAGTCTGCTCCCTGTCATGTCACAACAACGCTTCAGCCTGCACCACGCCATGTCACAGCAATGCCAGAGTCTGCTCCCTGCCATGTCACAGCTACGCTTGATTCTGTTTCCTGCCATGTCACTGCAATGCCTAATCCTGCTCCATGCCATGTCACAACCACGACTGAGTCTGCTCCCTCCCATGTCACAGCCACTACTGAGTCTGCTCCCTGCCATATCACAGCTATGACTGAGTCTGCTCCCTCCCATGTCACAGCCACGACTGAGTCTGCTCCCTACCATGTCACATCCACTACTGAGTCTACTCCCTGCCATATCACAGCTATGACTGAGTCTGCTCCCTCCCATGTCACAGCCACAACTGAGTCTGCTCCCTCCCATGTCACAGCCACTACTGAGTCTGCTCCCTCCCATGTCACAGCCACTACTGAGTCTGCTCCCTGCCATATCACAGCTATGACTGAGTCTGCTCCCTCCCATGTCACAGCCACGACTGAGTCTGCTCCCTACCATGTCACATCCACTACTGAGTCTGCTCCCTGCCATATCACAGCTATGACTGAGTCTGCTCCCTCCCATGTCACAGCCACAACTGAGTCTGCTCCCTCCCATGTCACAGCCACAACTGAGTCTGCTCCCTCCCATGTCACAGCCACTACTGAGTCTGCTCCCTGCCATATCACAGATATGACTGAGTCTGCTCCCTCCCATGTCACAGCCACGACTGAGTCTGCTTCCTGCCATGTCACAGCCACGCCAGAGTCTGCTCCCTGCCATATCACAGCAACAGATTCTGCTCCCTGCCATATCACAGCAACAGATTCTGCTCCCTGCCATGTCACAGCCATTACTGATTCTGCTCCCTGCCATGTCACAGCAACGCCTCAGCCTGCTCCATGCCTTGTCACAGTGACACGCCTAAGCCTGCTCCATGCCATGTCACAACAATGCCTTAGCCTGCTCTATGCCATGTCACAGCAACGCCTCAGCCTGTCACAATAACGCCTTAGTCTGCTTCACGCCATGTCACAGCCGAACCTCAGTCTGCTCCATGCCATGTCTCAGCCAAGCCCCAGACTGCTCCATGCAATGTCACAAGCAAGCCTTTGCTTGATGGTCCAGGCCCACCTCTGTTCCAAGGTCCAGGAACGCCTCTGTTGCAAGGTCCAGGTATGCTTCTGTTCCAAGGTCTAGGCCATAAAAAATGATGAGTTTCTGTAATATAATTACTTTAAAAAAATTAAAAAAAATAGTATAAGACATTACATTTTAATATTTTGTAATCACATTACAGCTACTGACTTTGCTTTTAGGTACATTACTTGGGATACACATATTTCTAAAATAATATTATATATATGTATAATAAATGTAAAATTTAATGTTCATATGTATGTCTGTTTGCATTTATGTGACAGCTGATGGGTGTGCAACAATGAAGGAGGAATAAAGACATTATTTTGAATTCTTTGATCTGGAAAAGAAGGTTTTAGAAAGTACTTAAAAGTAAAGTAATTAGTAATGTTATTATTTTTCAATGAAGTAATTGGCAAAATAATATTATTGTCTAATTAAAGTAATTAAATATATCTTAGAGAAGTAATTAGTCATTTGTAGTGGATTACTTTTTGAGCAACTTACCCAACACTGGAAGGGAAAGGTCAACATGTATTAATTGAATGCATTTTAAATAGTGCCGGATAAAAACATCTGCCAAATCAATAAATGTAAGTGTGCCACAATTGTGTGGATTAAATGGACCACTGGTGTTCTTTGAAAACAAAATACTTAGTCTCCATGCCAGCTGAGTGTCTTTTAAATCGTTCTAAATGACACTGAAAAGCGCCTTTATTTATTTATAAAGACAGGGAATGAGCATGCAAGCTGTTCACAGATCTCATCTCTCTCTCTACAGGCTTAGTTTGTTTGTGTAAGCATTGACACAGGCATCTTGCAACACTTCCTTCGGCATGCCATATTTGCAAACTCCACGGCTCCCAGTTGCGTATGTCAAGTGTAACCCAATCTAATATGCCTGGCTGTTTGTGTGTGGGTGTGTGTGCATCTGGGCGGCTGCCCAACCTGCGCAGGCTATATGAAGGACTGTCAGGGCTGGCTTCTCCTCCCAGCTCCCCCTCAACTAAAGGTAATCACCCACACCTCTGCCACAGTTTCTGGCCAGCGGCCGAGACACTGTCATGGATTTGCACATCAAAGTGCCCTATGATTAAACAACGACAACAACAACAACAACATATGAGCCGTATAACATCTCCGAGAGGGAGTGGAGCTCCCCAGAGAGAAAATGAATAACAGGAGACAAGTGACCGATGCTTTGGCTGCCAGGGCCAGAGGAAGTCGAGAGTGAATGTTCAATAGTGAGGTATTAGAGCGCAGCAGAGCAGGGATTAGCCACTGTGAATACAACAGAGGCCGCTGGGCTAATGTTCTCCTCACGACACACATCGCAAAGCGCACGCGCAAAATATATAGAATAAGCTCTTGTGCGCTCGGCCGAGTGAGAGAAGTAGCCTGCAGCAGATGTTGTTGGTTTAAGCAGGGGCATGTGGTGGTTTGAGAGACATAACCCCATTATGAGCACAAAGAGTCTGTAAAGAGTCTCCAATGACTTCACTCAGAGCTCCTTGATGAGTAAGGCTCGAAACTTATGCTGCCTTCAAGTCATGATGGAATTATCGTATTCATGAGATGAGCACACATGAATGGCACCACAACGTAATTATCAATGGGAAACTTCCGAGTTGGGGGTGTGTCAATTAAAATATCATGGTGGGAGCTAATAGTGCGCAAAAGCACTTTTTTCACATTCACAGCCATGAACTGTCCAAACCAATCAGCTTTGAGGTGAACCACAACATAATAAAATGTTATTTTATTTTAGGTCTGAAGAATATTTTTAGGCATCATTTAAAAAAGTAGAGTAAATTCTGGATGACAATGGCCAGCCACACTGGTCGGGTTTTCCAGTTTGCGGAAAGTAGAGAAACTAAGAGACAGTAGGAAATAGACAGGAGGACAAAAAGAGTGAGTGAAACGTTCAGACCGTAATTGCTTGTAAATGTAATGAATTGCAGAGATGCTGTCAGCAGAAGGTCAGTGTGGTGGGCTTTCTTCACAACTTCTTTCTACTTCTTGACATGTCTGCCGGGGTGTTGTGGATTACATCCTGTGCTGTTTGGCTTAAGGCCTGGGGTTTGGCCCAGCTGCAATACTGGAGAGGGACCTTTCCGTAGAACACCAGAGAGAGCTTAGACAGTGCTCTCCAGACCAGAGAACAGGAGTAGCATGCAAAGCAGTCCAGTTCAATGATTGTCAAAAACTAGCTTGTCGTCATCTGCCAACAGTTTTTCATCATTATAAAAGTAGGTTGATGGACCTCTTCTCAAATTATGTTTTAAATGATTTAGCACAACTGTAAAGAGGTAACACTTAACATAAATGTTCCCTTTGTTAAGGGTTTATTAAAGTGTTCCATAATGACCAATAAGTAATTTACAATGCATTACAAATCATTGATATGCAGTAATAACAACATAAATAGGGTTGTAAAAGGTACATGACTTTCATGCAATACTTGCCAAATAACATTCATTACTGTGATGTCTTGACTCACTTGTGTTGTCACTTTCTTTGCCACATTGATGTCAAAAGAATGGTGCTACTCCGAGTGCTGTCCCAACTTACCTAGTCCTAGTTACCTAAAGTCCTCTGCAAAAACACTTTTCAGGTCCTCGTGCTCTTTCACAGCATACATCATATAATAAAGCCTGATGAACATTAAACATTAACTTTATGTACATAGGTTTCTAATGTTTTGACAACTCCTTAATACATTCTTCATATGTGTCCACTTCACGTTAAGATACATTTTCATAGGTTACAAATTTTTAACAAGTGTTATTAAAAAAATTTAACACGCAATATAGTTATTAATTACTATTTGGCAAGTATAGCATGACAGTCAACCATTTTCTTCATGCAAATACATTATCAGTCATTAATGAACCCTGTTTAAAACCCTTAACGTTCATGAAAAGTGTTACTTATAAAGATACTATATTGAACTCAAACACCTAATGACCAACCGTAAGAAAGCAACATCTAAAATGAGTTATATTAATGTTTCAGTTATTTCTCGTAGACAGCAATGAGATTAAATGTTCATAAACGGCTTTAGAATTAATCGATTGAGACTGGTAGATTCCTGCACATTACCCTGATTTCACTTTGGACACCATTACAAGTGTTCTTAATGGCTTATTCAATGTATTGTGTTGTGCACATGGTTCTTGCAGGATTTGATGTAAAATGCAGAGAAAAACTTGAATATTACTATAACGATGCTGGCAATGACAATGAAGACGAAAATGAAGTGTAGAACCCAAGTGCAGTTTATTATAAATCGTGATATCCAGAAACCCTAACTCTAAACACAAACAAAACATAAACATGAACTTGACTAAACTAAACTTGACATGACTTGAATAGACTATGAAATAAACATAAATGTGACTTGACTTGATCATGGAACCAACAACGATACATTAAGACACAATACCAGACAAAGACACAATGGAAAACATGAGGCTTAAATACATGGACATGGGAAACATCAACTAATGAACAGACAGAACAATAAACAAGATAACAAGACAAAACTAAGAACCAATGACATAACATAACTAATAACAAGACTGTGAACCAATAGGAACAAGACACATGAAAATGGGAAACACATGACAAGATCAAATGACAATGAAACAGGAAACAACATGACATGGAAGTACATTTCAAAATAAAAGGCATTAACACAAAACATGAAGTGGAAACATGAACACATCTAGACGTGACAATTGCAAGTCTCATGTAATAGTGGTTTTCTTGCTTTTTCTGATTATTTTAATAAGCTGATTTTGGTGAGTTTTCAGCGAATTGGGGTGCCACCTATTTTTACAGTGTGTGTCCCTCCTAGATCAACAGTAAATCAAATCAAATCTATCATTCTGTTTTGTCCTCTATTGTTCTGACCCCTTTTCTATAATACATCCTCAGGTTTACAGTGTGTCTTTATGTGTGTGTGTTTTGCTGATAATAAGAAACCATTTCTTCCCCCCTCTAATTATGACCATTGACAAACAAAAGTCAGGAGCGTGTTCCTAAATTTCCTACAGGGCCATCAGATGGGGATTATTATTGTTTATGTCTCTGACCTGCCTGGGCTGCTCGGCTACCCCGCACTGCCGAGTTGGACCTCGCCTCTCCCAGCCTCACGCACCTCCATGATGGATGACCATTAAGGCAGCTTATTGGAAATAGCTTGATTTATAGCCTACTGCTGCTTCAGTCTAATGGCTTCATTTCTTTCTACCGGCACATGATGTCACATCCAAGGTCATACCAGAAACTGCCTCTTTGTTGTGTTTTTTGCTTACTGATGACCAGAAGAGGGGTGAGGGAAGGGGTGGTATGGTGTGGGGCATGTAGTGTTGTTGCTGTATGCATTTTTTGCAGACAGGGTGAGGAAATAATGACAAAGTTTCCATTTTTAGGTGAACTATGCCCCCCCCCCCCCCCCCCCTGATTCTTTATGGTGTGGTTTGATCAATCTATTACTCACATCTCCTTTAAATGAGCAGCATCAAATATGCCCTGCTACTATTAGGGGTCTTGTCAATAAAAACGCCATTAGGGTCGTAAAACCAGCTGAAGCCCAAACAAAATATTTCATTTTCTAGATACTTGGACCAGGCAGACAACTGGGCTTATTTCAGAGCTCAGTTATATAGCTAGCTGATTCATTTGAGTCATTTGGTTATTTGCAAAATACTGCTTTGTCAGTTGACTTGCAAGTACACAAGTGTTAAAACAGAATTGTGTAATATCGTCTCTGATGTAAACTTCAGTAGCAAAAACTGAATTTGTGATTTGTCAAGTGCGATACATTTCAATTAGGGCTGTTGATTTAACTGTTTAATTCAGTGATATTAAATGTCAAAAAAAATATGAGTAAAAAAACATAATAATCATTGTGTCCTTATATAGATTTTTGACAGATTGACGAATTCTGTTGTAAAAGGGATTGCTGTGGACTGTACACCAAAGATTGGTTTATGTTCAATAATATGAAAATAAATAATATATTTATTTTTTGTATTGTTGTATCATACTTTAGTCATCTGTCACTATAATGTAATACTATACTGAATACTAATATTGACATATTCTGAAATATTATTTTTATAATATATAGTACATTTATAATAATTTAAATATAAATACTTACAATTATTTAATATTGCATTACTGTTGTTTGATGCACTTTTTCATCGTATACTATATGTATATGTGCGATTAATTATGATTAGTGCAATTAATTAATCTCCATATCCTGTAATTAATTAAATAATAAAAAAGATTGACAGTCCTGATTTCAGTTAATTAATAAAATAAATAATGTTGTATTGATTCAATTGCATCTTAAATAAAAAAGTTTCAAAGAAGTCCTTTATTAAATATAAATGTATGTAAATATGTAGAATATATATATAGGTAGATATTGATATTTACTATGATGTATTGCAATATTGGTGCGTATTATTCATGACTCTATTTTGAGTTCTATAAGTGAGAGTTCTATACATTTGCCTTTTGTATTTAAAGGGGTCATGACATGAGGAATAAAATGTCCCTTGATCTTTTGACAAATAAGAGGTCATTGCACTATAAAAACATACTGTAAGTTTCAGATTTGAAAACTTCCTCCTTAATAGAAAAATAACATTTATTTAAACCAGGCTCTAGAAATGGCCGGTTTGGAATTTGTGGAACTTATGACATCACAAGGACTAAATACATCTGCATATGACTGCCACTTCAGCATGACATTAACGCCTAGTTTTCCATCATTGCTCCCTTGGCCCTGCCCATTGGTGCTCAGACAGTCATACTAACACAAGTGAAGAGGAGAGAGGGCCAGTCATGGGAGATTCATCCAAAGAGGACTTACATAGGACACCTTTATGTGCCTATCTGGATTTAAATGTTTTTCTACATATACATGCATTAGACGAACAGCTTTGACTGTTATCGTACATCTCGCGCCACTTTTAAAAGACACACTGTCAAGTCGTAACTCTAAAAAGGAGAAACCCATCCTGTTTCATCTTTCTGTTTGCTGTTGTGCTGCTTTGAAGGTGTCCTGGGCCATTTTTGCACCAATCTGTGCTAATTTTAATTGCTAGTCTTTTGTAAACATTCACTATATGGACATCTTTGATCGTTTTTATGCATTTCCTGTGATGTGCGCCATGTTTTAATAGCGATACAATTGTAGCTTTTATAAACGTGTCCCATTCTGCTGCTGCCACTGACTAGGATAAACTCATGCAGTCCTGTGTGTAAACAAACACGGAAGTTGTGTGACATCAGATGTTGCTCCTGTGAAGACCAGGCTCTCTGTTTTGGCCTATTGAAGCAGGTAGGAGCACCCCAACATCACTGTGGATTGTATTATGTTTGTGGATTGTATGTGAACCAGTCACAATATGATTCAAGTTTTGCAAAAGAACTGAAGAATGGGGCCTAATAAAACACTACTGGACCACAAAACTGTAAGTAAACAATTTCAATGACATGACTTTTTGATAGTATGTGGTGCTGCTTGAGTGAACAGTTCATAACAGTGAACAGTATATTCAGATGGCATGTGCTGGGTGTACATTATGTGTTAACACTGAAATGTAGTTTTAAAATGTTGTGTGGAGTTTGTTCATGTTCTTTGGATTGCATTTCAAATATGGCTTTATTTGAAGGACTGCACGATGTTAGCCAATCATAACAGTGGGCGTTTATGTAACGGTAGTCAGCTTGTGTGTGATAGCTGTGCAGTGTGTAAACATCACTCTCCTAGCCTTAAGAGACACGCTAGCGACCAAGGCTAGAGGCCATGACTTTTCTCCTTGCTAGCGTGTCCGCCTCCCATGCTGGGGATTGCTGGTTCGAATCCCGCTCTGGGCAAGTTGAGTAGGACCGGTGACATTTACATTGAAGTCTTAAAGTCCAGAGAGCTTGAAACCGAGAGTTTCAGACAGAGGGCCAGAGACAGGGTGGAACATTATTATATATTATTAAATTATGACTGTTTTGTTGAGAAAAAAACAAAACAAAAAACAAAAAATTACTAACATTGTAAATGGCCCTCAGGGATGATAATACAATGATATATAAAAAGAGTAGACTATGTCATGACCCCTTTAACATTTTGAATGTGGCAAAAATTGCTCTTCTGTTGCAAGGATGGTTCCTCTGATTGAAATTGCCATTTCAGAGCAATTACATAAATATTGATATATATATTGAACATCATCCATTCCTCTGTCTGCAATTTCTATTGTGTTTACTTTTTTCCAATCTAGTTTATTTATTGTAATATGTATAGTGTATATTGTATTAATTGTGGATGTTGTTTATGATGTATACCTTCTTTAGTTCTGGATTTCTTGTATTTTTATTACATGTGCTACTCTGCATACTGTACAGTGTTCTTACTGACCTACCGACTGACCTAATTAATTTAATATAATAATATATACATTTAGATTAATAATGATAGTTTTTAAGCTATATCCCTAAGCATACACACATAACCAGGCAGTGGGTCATTATAGTGATAAGACAAACACATGGAAAATCAAAGGCCTTCCTGTTTTTGTACTAAGTATAACTTCAGCATGAAAGCGTGGTTGGTAATGGTATTTAATAATAGAGTGGGGTCTAAACACTATGTCAGATACTAAGTATATTTTTTTTACCTGGTGTCTGTTCTCATGTGCATGATGTTAAATATGTGAATGTTCATTAGTGCGCAATTATCTTATCACAGAGTTCACTAAGTTCAATTGTCATGTGATACAACCCTCAATTAAAAAATAGACATGTCTACCCAGTCACCACCAACATGAACACAGCATTTAATTCATCATTCATTTATATGATATGTATTATCATGTATTTAATGAGCTTCTGGAACTTTAATATAGTTATTAATAGTTTCAGGATGTCTGTTATATATGTGGATTCCCATGTGTTGGCCAGTTTTGTAGTCAGTAAATCAAAGCCACAGCCTTTGGGTAACAATTTTTTTCAAACAGGTTTCCTGAACAACTTCCATTAGTTGGCCTAACACATAGTCCCACCCCAAACGCATGACATTGGTTAAGACAATATTGCTATAATGGTATATCAATTCCATAAGTATGCCCTCTGCTGAATGTAATCATATAATTCCATGTGCTTCATTTTGTTTTACCCCAATTTTGGTTATTAAAGCAGTATATAAAATAGTTGATTCTTGTGTATTTAAGCAAAACATGAGGAGTTTGTATTATGTATGCTCTCTTTATAGGCACATCAAGGTTTAACAAATAAAAAAAATTGGCCTTTTGGTGGAATTTTGTCCATTAGAGCCCTCTGCGTTCGACACTCATGAAGTAAATCATTCATGGGTCTTAATGGTGTCCCATCTCATTAGGTTTTTGTCAGCCTTGGCTTAGCACTTTCCCTGATGCTTTTTAATCACTGAGTAAATACAGAAGCTCACAGAGGGCTTAATTTATGGCTAAAGGGCCTCAGATTAGGCTGGTGTGTGCTGGAAATGCACAGGTTTAATACAGACAACTGATCTACAGGTCAGGGTCAGGGCCAGTCGAGTCACACCACACCCACTGCGCACCAAAACAAGTCTTTTGACGTTCACACCAACGGTCAAGGTTTAAACAGATGTTGGGTGGAGGCTAAACCCTCAAATATACAAAGCATATCTCTATGTGTATTTTTTGACTTGCCATTTATCTTTTCTAAGTTTTTTGCTGAAATGGCTGACTGATGCTTGTGTAGTTGCTCACCAGTGTGCCAAACAAAGTCCTTTGAGAACTGCGATGGGCCGATTCTGAGAACTGATTCACCTAAATGTGTGACACTGCAGCACTATAAATACATAGCTCTCTATGTTTGAGCATCTCGACAACATTGGCTCAACCAATGGAGTTATTTTTGGGTTGGAATATTTGTTATTCAAGAAATGACAGATGTGAGAGATTTCAGGAAATCTGTTTGAAAACAGTTTTTGTTTTTTTGCAATTCCATTCGGTTTCTCTAGTCTAGCGGCATAGAAATTACTTAATTTTAATAAAACATGCTAAATATACTGGGAAAATACCTACTGTTCAAGACAATTACTGCCTGGGGCTATTGTTTTATTATTAACAAAGTAGTTACATGGTATGACCATGTTATTTATTAAAAAAAAGATTTCGGGCAGGTACCATGGTAGTATCATATACACCAAGTAGCCTTGTGGAAGTTACAAGGTACTAATTACTAACTAGTTAAACTAATTTCAAGCTACCATTAAAAAAAAACAAAAAAACTGCACTGTTAGCAAAACTTTCTTTATGGGAACAACATCTTTTATTTTACAAATATGATATACTGTATGTTTTATTTTTATTACATCATATCATATAATTTACTTATACAATCAAAGTGGCACAAAAACATCAGGATTTCAATTAGGGTGAAAGTGACAAACTTGAAAAGACAAATAAAAACAATAAAAGCTGAATTACAACTATTTATACGTGCATGCTACACATAAATCTAAATATGAACATATTATTTAACCTATATTTAATTACATAACAAATCCAAACTGAAATCTATCCATGTATTACAAAAATAATGCCAGTGTTAAATGCATTGAATCACACGTGGGCTAAATAGGACCCACATATGCATTCTAGGGGTAATTATGCAAATTATCTTATAATTTAAAATAATATTCAGCTAAATGTTAAAAAAGCCACTTCACATCATAGAAAACACAAGTGACAATTACCTGTAGTGGCACATCAAAAGACCACTTTAAGACAAAAAATTATGTCTTAAAAAGTAGACGGAAGGTAATTTTTTGACCCACACGTGTTCTAGGATTAATGGAATCATTCGGTGGAATCGGAAGAAGAAACTTTAAATTCCAATTGATTTTCATCACTAATTAAAACATTACAGGTCATGTATTTGAAAAGCAGGCCCGGCAGTGTATCAAAATCGGTCGTATTTTCACAAAACTGTGAACTCTGTGGGGTAATGGGGAAAAGGCCTGTTCAGAAATGGCTTAAAAGTGTCTGGCTTTTGAACTTCATAAAGAGCATTGTCAATCCACAGAGAACAGACATACCTATCTGTTAAATGGTGACCTGGACAAAACAATGTTTATGTTCAAAACAAATGTAACAAAAGCAGCTATGTACCATTTTGTCATCAGGGCATTATCGGAAAGCTATTTGGAAAATAACTGAGATACATTTCACACTAATAAATAATATAGTTTAATTAGTCGCTACTTGAATTTAATGACTCCCGACACATATAGTAAATATGGTAATCATTCACTAACCTGGTATCATCTGCTACCGTCAACATACCATTGTACTGCCAGAGTACATTTCTGTCTGTCATGACTGTATGATTTAACTAAATGAAATATAAATAAATAAAGAACAATATGCATATTGCTGGTTGTGCATTATTCTCTAAACAATGGACTGTGTTAGTACATGTATGAAAGTAGTGCAGTGATTTTGTTGTTTCCAGGGTGAAGGAATCGTGTTGTTGTAGCCTGAACCCACTCTTAAATCACATCTGCTCACCAGGCAATTCCTCGGCAGCTAGCAGAACACAGCGCTTGATTTATGACAGTTCCCCAAATCAATTTGTCACTGATGCAAGGAATATATAATTCAAAACACTTTTTATTTACTAATTTCTGTCCCCATCCCCCTATGTTTGTTTTTAAAGTGTAGCATGCTATGTATACACAGAAAGGCTAAACTACTAAATGCGTCTCGTGCCAACCAGCAAATGAGAATTTAATTCAAACCTACACGCACTGCCAGTCAGTATGTTCGGGCTGGTGTTTGGCAGAGTACAATGTGCACTGTTTTGGGGTTGAAAGGAGGCATTTGAGTGTACAGTTTAAGGGACTATGTGCATTTCACATTTACCTATTCTAAAATGAATGTGTCGTGTTTGAAGCTGAGTAACGATTTGCTACGATTACGATTTTTTCTTTTCTCGAATTTACTTGATTTTAAAAGTGTATGTTAGTAAGTATATCTCATGCAACTCGTTAAGAACATGTCCAGATCATATCTCACCCCAAAATTAAATAAAAGAAATAAGAAATTGAATATATATATATATATATATATATATATATATATATATATATATATATATATATATATATATGGCCATTTTTTTATTTTCTGGTCAAAAAACATGCTCATGTTTGAGTCCACTTGTGAAAATGTTTTTAGTTTGCATTTTTCTAATTTAATCGTGTATTTTTCACTGCTAATGATATTATCAGCATAAATGTTTGAGTAAAAATTTGTGCACAACCTGATGATTATGATATAATAGTGATCCTGCATGTGAATTTTCACAGAGCATCTTAAGTGCTTTAATGAAAGAAAACCTGTCCTTTTATACAAAATGAGTTAACATAGTTAATGGCACAAATTTGCTTATTTGATTACTGATCATGAACTTGTGTGGAATCTTAAATATTCCTTATATTATAGCTTACATTTTTGTAAATCACACAAAGGGGTAACCACTTGTATGCAAACAACATAGATTGCATTCCAATCTACAACTTGATGTAATCCTTCCTCGTGATCACGCAGCGTGTTTTCATCAGCTGAATGGGAGACTAAACACTATTAAAGTGCTACGCGACTCGCGCTGTGCGTGCAAGCCATTTGCACATCACAAAACGGTCAACTATTTAGCATTTTCAGTGAATAGCACCTGCAAAATCCTAAAACATAATTTCCACGATGTGAGTTTATGTTTTCA
Organism: Moxostoma hubbsi; assembly: GCA_032164185.1. Classification (NCBI taxonomy): domain Eukaryota; kingdom Metazoa; phylum Chordata; class Actinopteri; order Cypriniformes; family Catostomidae; genus Moxostoma; species Moxostoma hubbsi. The sequence goes on from JAVLUX010000021.1 coordinate 34,588,607, forward strand.
TTTATATTAAATGCCACATCTGCATTCCAATCTACATCTTGATGTAATCATTCCTCATGATCACGCAGCATTTTTTTATGAGCTGAATGGGAGGCTAAACAAAAAGTTAAAATGTGACGAGACTGCAGTATACACAACAGACTTGTGCACGTTCGGTTCATCGCGCCTGCTTTACTTTGGTCTGGCTGTGCGGATGACAGCCTACATTCTGTGTTTAATTTGTTTCTTTTTGCTTTCAGAAAAACACGTCATGTTATAAGGAAAACAACACTATTAATATTTGAGATTTCCAACCCAGAATACAGGTACACCCTCATTAAATCATAGCCATACTCAAAATTACATTAAATGATTAAAAGTGAAAACAGTCTATTCCGAAGAAGCTGGCATGCCAATGATTACCCCTCCAAGTGCCAATGCTGGCATGCATGCCATAGGTTGCTGACCCCTGTATTCAGGGCTGAATTAAGGTGCTCCGGGGCCCCGGGGCTTTCGCACTCAATCACCATGTGCTACATGGATGGATTTAACCATTGCGTACCTTCTCTGTGTTTACATCATCATCTCCCGCTGAATGTGTTTTCATGCATGCCTTCCCAAGAATGTCGACAGGGAGAATATGGTGAAGGATGTCTGGACTTTCAAGGAGAAATGAGATCTAGAAATATTTTCATGAGATTTACACTTATTCAAAATGCATGCATCTTTGTAATGCAAAAAAAAAAAGGAAAGAAAAGAAAAAAGTATGATCAACAGAAAAGAAAATCTCTTGACATGATACAATTACAATATATATTGATATATGATATATTCAAATTATATATTATTTTATTTTAATTAAAAATGTATACATTTAAATATATAGTAATAAAAAATCATTTAAAAACTACTTTAAAAAAGAAGAAGACTGTACTACAGTAATGCAAATCACCTTTGACAATAATGGAAATTGCCAAGAAAAAACAAAACAAAAGTGAGGCATCCTGATACATTTCAGAAGTAAAACTTGCAGGGGAAATTGTGCTTTATTGTCATGAATATAACGTCAGAAAGCCAATATTTTTAGCGGTCTTAAAAATGGGCATAATTTTTATATATCTGTTATTTTGGGGTTAAATATGTTCTGGAAGATTCACCCAAGTGCATACTACATGCATCATTGCAAGTGTGTGCTTTGTTTTTTTTCATGTAACCTGAGACCCCTCCACAGATATTGATAAAAGTGCAGTCGTAAGGCAATGGCAAGCAAAAGATTGATGCTGTTCATCTGTTAGAATGGGCAGTAAAAAGCAAACTGCATGGCGACTGCCCACCATCACAGCTCTCATCTCTCTCAGAGCTGTAAAAACGGTGTAGTACTCTCAGAGGTGAACACTGATCTCATATAGGCTTTGTTACATTATCACTGCCCCAAACAAACACCTGCAGTGTTAAGTGCTTCAGCAAGACCACCCCCACCAACCCAACCCACCTTTTACATCCCTTATCAGCATGAGCCATGATCATCACCTCTACCTGACCATATCTGACAGACAAGAGCATAGGAATTATCTACTGCACAAGTGAGTAAATGACTTTAGTGCTGTTTCATTCATATATTTTGAAACATGCCTGGGGCCGGTTCCAGTTGCCCAATGTAAGTTATAACTTAAGACTTTTTATAGCGTAAATGGGCACTAAGTTACAATTTAAACACTACTAAGTATGTAATATTTGATTGTTAATTTAGTTGTTTCATTTGTTAACTAACAGACTGGTTTTGTGTTAATAAGGAAAGTTCAAAATGTGACATGTTCTGATAATGTTAATTTAAACTTTACTAAATTCACAAAGTTGCTGTATTAACTAAAATGTTCAAGTTAAATATTATTTAATGATGTTAAGTAGATTATGCTCAATTTTATACCATTAAGATTTACTTAAACACTTGTATTTTAAAACAAATATCCTTTCTAGTAATTTTGTTTTCAGTGAAGATAATACTGAAATACATAGATTGTCAGCAGCTATTTACAAATTTGAAAGGTGCTTATTGGGTAAATAAAGGTGCACATCATGTTATGCGACTAGAAATTGCTTTGCAGAGCTCATGACCAACTAATTAAGTCTTGCATTAAGAACTGGTGGTGTAACCAAATTAAGCACTGACTTTAATCACAACTTAAATGAGACCATATGCACAGCAGGTCCAAGCCTACCCAGCTGTTTTAGTTTTTTTAAGTTTTTTTTTTTTTTTTAAAGTAAAGTAGGTCAGCTAAGGTTTGCTTTGTTTCATGCTAGTTTTAGACCAGAATATCTACAGTACAGTCATGCTGCAACACTGACCAACTGTTTGACATAAACCCCTCCATAACACACTCTACCAATAACAGAACATTGTCTAAAACTAGTTAAGACCACCATGGAATTGTATTAATTTATAATAAATGAATAAATAATTTCCCCATAAGGGGAAACTTTGTGGAAAAGACTATGGTTGGTAAAAGAAGCAATCTGATGTCTAAAACAGATAAATATAAGCGAGTCATTATCTGCATTAGAAAAGATAACAATAATACAGTATGTTCGACAGGAGAGAACGAGATCGGAAGCTGTTTATTTCCCCTGGTAGCTGATGGGTCAGTTGCCAGTGGCTTTTCCTGGGAGCGGTCGAGCCCTGGCTTGTTTTGCATCTTTTAATATTGCATGCAGTTCATTTAGTGGATTGGCTGAAGCCCAGAGCCACTCCTCTCAGGGGCGTACTTCACCTCACAGGGGAACGGGATTGATGGCTCTCCACTCCCAGCAAGCCATGCAAGGCTACGTCTCCCCCACCTCTCCCCCCGAAAATGCTGCAAACATCCTTTCCCTCGGCTGCTAACTCATCAATCACACTGTCACTTTAATTTATGTGCCACTTCTTGTTTCGGTATCATTTATTTCTGGCAAGAAAATTGCAAGCTATACCACACAGTTCTGGAGGGAAAAGCTCCTGTTAGCAGCTAGGAAGCCATTTTAACTCTTCACGTGCTCTAATTCTTATTGGTTGCATTGGCATGTATTGTTTTGTATCTTAGAGATTTAAACATCGCTAATGTCTACATAGAGTGAGGGACTTTCTGTTCCTGTTGGGATGAAAATCAACCATGTATTGCATGTTTATGAAATTTAATGGAGGTCAAAAGATGCTAAGATCCAGTTAACACAAGGAGCACACTTACAAAAATTGAGAGTTCATGGCAAGTGTTGCACCATATTTGCCACTGATTATTTTCACCTGCAAATGAGCTTAGCGGTAAACTTGTGGCAAATTGTCCAATGTTGCCAAAGGTAGTGTTGGGTTTGAGTCCACCTTAGCCGAGTCCGAGTCAAGTCCGAGTCTTTAAAAAATCGAGCCCGAGTTGAGCCAGAGTCTGACTCAAGACAGAGTCCATAACAAGCCGAGCCCGAGTTGAGTACGAATTAATCTGTTCGTTAATCTGAATATTTTAATCTTATTTTATACTTCACAGCTAAAAAAAAGTTTTCAATATAAAATATAACAAAAACACCTCTGTTGAATTTCATATTTATATTTTATGATTAGTATGCTGCTGAACTGACTTCTGAACAAGTTCTGTGCGGGCAGTTCTTTATCGATAATGCTTTTTTCCCCTGACTATTTTAAAAGTTACACAGTTTACATATCAAGCTATTATGGACCAGTGCAAGCTGACAACACTGTGACAACACAAGAGACTACAGAAGCCTACATGTGTAGATACAGTATGCCTAAAACGACTTAATAATTAATTAATTAATATCCAATATTAATTCAATTTTTTATGTATTTTTAATTCAATATGCTGTTTTTAGTCAACTGTGAGAGACATGATGTGGGTGACTTGACTCAATTAAGTTGATTTTAAGTTTTTAACCACGATGAAAACGCATTGCAAGCACCATCTTGACTGCACAAATGCCACATGCAATTTTATCAGTTGTCAGGTGCCGTGTCACGTGAAACTGCCTTGTTTCGTTTCTATTACATTGGATACCTGTCTTTATGTTTTCATTGTGCCAGCCACCTCGGTAGTCGATGTTATTCAGTAGTCTTTGTAGTAACATTCAAGCATATTGGTTGACCGATGAGTGTGCCTGTGCACGTGCATATGTGTGTGTGTGCGTGTGTTTGCTTTAACACAGTGAATAAACTCTAGCTACGTCTACAACTTCAGGGGCTAATACAGCTGCATGAAGACAGAGATGTGTTCATTAATTTCTATTTTGTTATTTATATATTTATTTTTTCATTGCATCACAAATGTCATGGACACGTCTAGACTCTAGTCCCGAGTCAAGTCTGAGTAAAAATGCATTCGAGTCCATGACAAGTCCAAGTCCATTCAAATTGGAGTCCAAACACCAGTACCTCAACTCTAGCCAAAAGTTTGCTGTAGGTTTACCACTACCAGTGAAGAGCTGCAAACTTCTGGCAAACATTTGTGGTGAATCACAAGCTCATTTGCATGTGAAAACAATAAGTGGCAAATCTGTGGCAAGTTTGCCAGAGCTCTAGATTTTTATAAGGGTAAATCTGATGTAGCCCTATTTTAACAGCACTATTTTAAGAGATGTTTGCAAATGTCTTGCATTAAAATAAAAATTAAATAAAAAAATAAAAGTATATGACTTGTTTACCTACAACATTTAAGTTGTAGGTAGCTGCAGCTAGCCTTACCATTAGAAGTCTGTAGCCATCTCACTCATTTCACACACACACACACACACACACACACACACACACACACACACACACACACACACACACACACACACACACACACACACACACACACACACACAATAAATGTTTAATACACTGCTGCATTATCTACTTGGCAGCTTTCTTTGTTAATTCTAACCATGAGCTTGCATGTTTAAACTTGTTTCCATGCTGGTTTCCATTAGAGAACAGTTTTAAAAAATATCTGGTAAGCAAGTGGCTAAAACGTTGCTGTAACTAGCACAGTTGTGGGATAATAGACTTTGTAACATTTTCAATTTACTGTTGCCAAACAACTGTTATCTTAATATTTATTTTCTTCAGTTCTGTTTCCATTTTTAAGATACTAGTCATGGGGTTCACTGTGAGGAGAATCACCCAAGGTTCATCTAGGGTCACTGTAATGTAAATTCACAAAACTTGTGTGTGTACTCAGTTGATTTCAGGGAATTCCAACCCTCCCTGTGCAGTAACCTCAGCCCTGTTCTACTCCCAGCAAAACTATAACCCCGGCTTGGACCCTGATCACTGAACTGCTTCAGTTACCTGACTAAGATTCCATATCCATATACACAAATATTGCACCTCCCCTTTAGCTTCATGGGTGGCAGAGAGCTGAATTTACCCACAGGCAAAACACAAAACCCTGAAAACATAATAAAACGTGACAGCTGTTTTACCTCATTAAAGCTCAACTCATTGTGGGTAGCTCCAAATTGCTGTTCTGAGGCTAACAACACATCTACCTTGGAAGCTGCAAATCAGCTCAGAATGTTCTCTCATAACGGATCCGCTGTATGCTTGAGGCAACAGTAAAATAGGCAAGAACCATTCTTTTCTACTTAAAAAAAAAAACTATCAATTGGTATAAAAGCAGAATATGTTCTATGGCCAATTTTAGAAAGTAAAAACAATGGAGCGCAATAACCCAACCAACTTTTTCTTGGTTCTGGAAATATTTTTCCCATCAATATCTTTTTTCTATAAGGTTTTCATGAAACTATTCATAGAAAGATCTAGGCCATGAACCAAACCAACCAGCATTGAGACAAATCACAACATTAGAACATTTGATTTGAAGCAAAAAAGTACTTAAAAATGGGACAAAGGGAAAGAGGTACAAGACTGTATACTTTACATCTGTTATGAGTGCGCTAACTGCAATTCCATGAAGCAATGCAAATCATGTAGTTAAATGAAATAATTTAACTATTGATTTGAAGTTGATTACACAAACTATATATTCTGATTTCATTGCAAAATATTCAGACATATGCAAATATACAAGTAGCTTGAGAATGTACAGTGACCGACTCAATTGCATAATTTACAGTAAGACTTGAGATTGGGTGGTTGCTACAGAGCTAGTTTGGTGCACTTAGTTTCTCTGACTGGTGCTATTCCAGATCATGGGGAGTGTAGTTCTTTACCAGGAATTTCACTTTTGAACACAATTTTTATACAGTGAAGTTTAAATAATGTGAACCGATGGCTTCAACAGAGGTATATACCATCAATAAATTACCTCAGAACTATAGTTAAAATCAGTTCACCTATGGAGAAAATGAAAGGGATTTTTATTTCCTGAACCCGACTTTTGCACTCAATACCCCTCATTTGGCCATTCTTGTGGTTGCCTGATACAGCCAATAACTTCCATTAACCGCCCTGCCTGCAGAATACACATTGCCAACCAGCAGATGAAGTTGAAGACAGCAGACACTGGATGGAGCATGAGTAATATAGTAGCGTAATTCAAGGTGCTATCGAGATGTAAAACGTTGCTACTGTAATGTGCAGAAAGGTCGGGCAGTGGCCACAGGCTGCTCTATTAGCTTTCAGAGACACAGGAACAATCAGCTTCCATGCCAACAGAGTTTCATCGTTAGCTTCTAATCTCCTGTGAGTTAAGCCAGATAGTGGCCAAAGCTGATTTCTGCGCCCTCTTCTCGGGATCCATCTTTGGAGCTCGATTCAATTATTTTCTTACTCAGCTTCTGGAATTAAGTTACAAGGGCCAGTAATGCAGTTCCAGAGACTGTTCTTGTCCAGAAAAAAATTGCCAATCACATGTCTCAGCCTCAGAGTTTGTGTACTAGCAGCCCTGAACAAAGGGTTCAAGGCCTGACACAGAGAATGGAAGGACTTTCATGGCAGAAGATCAACACAAGTTTTTAGGTACATGCTAAATGAGTCTTTTATCTTTAAGCTGCATTGATTTTCATGTACGGTACATGGCGCCGTGAAAATGAGTTCTGTCCTGTGGGTTTGTGTTCCACACCAATCGAATGGAAACATGAGAGGAGCTACGATCCGGCCATCTGGCAGACCTTTGACTGAAATGTTTGAAAACCGAGTCAACGAATTTCATGCAAGGACACAGAGCACTTGCAAGGACACTGTCACTCTTTCATGAAGTGCTTTACATCGGCCTCTGATTGATTAGGAAAGGCCTAAGACTGCTGTGTGTGGATGCCATGCATACAGAGCTGTGTTTGACATGGACCCTGTCACGGCGAATTAGCAAAAACAGAGCTGCTCTACCTGATGCATGGATTAGCTTTACTAAAGAACCATGGAGAGGTTGTGTACTTCAGACAACCACACACATGTGGGTGATTCTTCAATTAGGGTCACTCATGATTACTTGAAATCATGAAAAATTAAACTTCTTTAATTTGCATGTCCTAGAATAAAGATCTGAGTTTTGATCTCATGAAAATGATGCGACTGTGTTTGCAAAATTATATTACATGGTTCCTTACATTACATTACATTATATTACATGTATTGTGCCAGTTTCTGTGAAAAGTTGAAATGTTCACTCTGTGGTGCTAAAAGTGTGTTACATTTTCTAAGGTTAATTTGCTATCAAGTTTTAAATAAACAACCTCTTCCTTCCTACCCTAAACCTTTAACCTGAACCTAACTGATTGTGTCATAAAAAGCAAATGTGAGATTAAAAAAAACAACAATTTTGTTTTGTGGTGCTTCTCTGACATATTTGGGTCACGTCTTCCCTGATTTTAACACTTTTTATGAAGTTATTGTAGAGGGGGTTAAAAAGTCAGGGCAGGGGACAAGTCCAAAACAAAGAAATTATGAATAAATTAAACTGTCTCATGAGAAGTCATAGTTATACTATGACAGGGCAAAATCATAAGAAATTTGCTTGTACAAAAAACGAACCAACAAACAGGGTTCATGATTTTACCTCAGTTTAACCCTTAACCCAAACCAAAACCTAACCTTTAAGTGTAACCCCATACCTAAACCAAAAACTGAACCATGATATTAATAGGAAAATATCTTTTGTGTAACACAGAAGAAAGAAAATATCGAGGTATAGAACGAGACGGGGGAATCATGTTACAGGTTATTGAAATACATTAGCCTTTAGTTTAGCATTATTAAACCAAATTTGTTTAAAGACTATTTATTTCTTCAAATAAAGTGTTGGATAAGAGGCTAGCTAATAAGTGGTACCTGTATTACATCAATGTGAAATTTTGCTGCTTTTTTTATCACTATGGTAAGAAAAGTCCTCTTTCGTACAAGGGAAGTCATTGTTCAAATTATTGCGAGTTGTCATGAGACAATGTTAGACAATTTTCACCTTTCAAAACTTAAACATTTTGGGAAATTGTAGTTTTTTCATTTAAAGGAAATAGTAAATATTACAGAAATTTTCCCCCAATTGAAGAATCATCCATGCACACACACACTACTGTACATTCATCTGGATTATCCTCTTATCTGTTTAAAAATGTGTCTGCACAGCATTTCGCCTTGTAATTCTTTCACATGGATTGTCATAATCTCTCCTCTCAATACATAGATCTTTGCTATAACAAGCCATCTGAGAGTCTAAAGGGCTGTTTGATGGTCACAGCCTTGATTCCCACTGTGCAGGGGGTTCTTGCTCAGGGGTCTGGGAAGGAGAAGCTATGAACTGGCTATGACACCGAGCAGGACCGGTCCAGATTCACCTCCACGCGGCCTGTTGTGAAATATAGTCTGTACACAGACAGTCACTCTGAATAATAGGCCTGGTTGCTGTAAATGTCAGCTCTTTAAATCATGTCGGAGCTTGGCGGCCAGGCACAGAATGCTTCATCACTGCTTAAACTACAGACGGCCATTTATTATGTGTATGCTTATAAATCACTAAGGAGACCCTGCATTCCTCCCACCCGTAAAAGAGAAAAATCACGTGAATGGAGAGAGGGAGAGGAACAACATAAAGGACGAGGTCTTTGGGGCTGAATGTCAGAGGAAATATGAGCTGGCTGTGAGAAAGATTACAAGCACTGCATATTGGACATTGCCGGAGCACCACCTGGTAAAAGTTGATTAGGTGTCCTCCTCCTCCTTGCAGTGCGATGGAAGAATCCACTCTCCCCCTCCTAGACCTCTATATCTTTCTTGGTCTCTCGCTCTTCTTCCATTAAGGGGGTCACATCACAAGGAATCCAATTTTCCTTGAGCTTTTATAATAAAATGGTTCATTGTACAATGAAAATATGCCATAACTTTAAAACCTTCCTGTACAAAACTACAAATGTTTGAAACTAAAGGATGGATTACACTGTATGACTTTTCCACCAATTTTGGCCCAGATTTTCAATCAGGCTGAGCTGCTGCAAATTGGGGCAAATCGGCTCAAGTCTACAGATTTTGGGAATTTCAGATGTGAAAATTTCGCACAGTGTATGATGGGTACTGATCATGATTCCATCTAGTTGGAGCCAAGGAAACTGTACCAAACATATTGATATTTGTGAGCCGACTTTCCATGACTACAGAGGAAACCTTGTAGTACACAGTTTGATGCTTCATGACTCAAATATGAAGTTCTGCGAACAGCAGGCAATGGAAATCTACCATGCAGGGTGAGGAAGCAATGAAGATGGACAACAAACACTCAAGTAGAGTTTAACTTTTAACACCATTCACCTTGCATCTCAGAGTCCATACTGGGTTCATGTCCCACAAAATGGCACCCAAATATGTTTTGCCTCTTTTGTCTTTTTCAAGACTCAGAAGACATAGTAGCAGCAACAAAAATAGCAGCCAGTCCCCGTATCCATGTTTGTTTACATCTGTCATACTAATGCGGCTCCTTAAACGGATGGGTGTGTTTCTGAGAGTGTTTGTGATTGGATCAAGTTGACAGTCATGTAGTGTATGATGTCTAGGGAGTTGTTTTATAGTCGGTAAGTATAGGTCTATCTTTCAGTGTTTTAAAATCTGTTCAGATTTTAAAAGTCATGTAGTTCCCGGTCTGTCGCTCATTTCGACGTCGTGTTGAAGAAGCGACACTAGGGGTCTCTCTTGAGCGCCGAATATGCCTCTGATCTATGAAAAAAGGCCAATAAGGTGAACAGTGTTTGCATACCCCGCCCCCGGACATACGGGTATAAAGGCGAGGGAAATACACACGTTCATTCAGAAATTTTCTTCGGAGCCGATGGTTGTGTATGCATCCAGCTGCGAGTGACACACCAGATATCCTGCTTCTATCCTCTGACGCTCTGCTTTGCTGTTGGATCTACGACACACTTCAGCAGCTTTTCTCTTCTCTGCACAGCGTGCAGTTTGCCCCTGGGCACTTCGACCGCGCAGAGTTAAAAGAGTTTTTCTATATAAAGCAATTTTCTCTGTAAAAGAGTTTAATTCTCTGAAAGAGCAATACAGAGCGGCGTTGAACATCCTTTTCAGGACGCGTCTTTTTAAAGATGCCATTCAACCTCTGTGTAGTTTCTGGATGCGGTAGAGTGTTCTCCGCTTCAGACGGCCACAGGCGCTGTCTCGTGTGTCTGGGCGCTGATCACACTGAGGCAGCGTTTGTGGATGGTTCATGCTCTCACTGCGAGAGCATGACCATGGCAACGTTGCAGTTCGTTCGGCCACTCCGTGTCGCTCCTTCTTCCCACGGGATTAAGGACGATGCGGCTGACGATGGAGGTGATTTGGGGAAGGCAGCGGGTGCAGCCCCTGCTGGGTACACCCCCTAGGACCACCCGCACCCTGACACGGTCGATGACCCCCGTCCGTGCTCGAGGCAATGGCGAATGGAACCCTCCATCCTCCCCACACCCGTCACTGTTGATGACTGGTTCCTGGGGTCTGGGCGCCGCTCACAGCCACGCCCCACAACCCCCCCCCCCGGTCCCGTTTTTACCGCAAGTGCATGACGAGCTGACGTCTTCATGGAGAGCCCCGCTTTCCATTCGTCAAAAGCCCTGCTCTTCTGCTCTCGCTACCCTCGACGGCGGAGCGGTCCACGGGTATACGGCGATTCCCCAAGGTGGATAGGGCCGTTGCGCTCCATCTATGTCCCGGTAACCCTACCACCTGGTGCGGGTGCCCTATACTCCCTTCCAAGGACTGTAGGATGACATCCTCGTTAAACACCAAAGCCTACAGTGCCACGGGACAGGCCACTTCCACCTTGCATGCCATGGCCATCCTGCAAGTCCACCAGGCCAAGGCGCTCAGGGATCTGCACGAGGGTAGCCCTGACCCCGATGTGCTGCAGGAACTGCGCTCAGCGACCGACCTCACCCTCAGAGCCACGAAGGTCACCATGCAGGCACTCGGGTCGATAACGAGGATGACATCCTCGTTAAACACCAAAGCCTACAGTGCCACGGGACAGGCCACTTCCACCTTGCATGCCATGGCCATCCTGCAAGTCCACCAGGCCAAGGCGCTCAGGGATCTGCACGAGGGTAGCCCTGACCCCGATGTGCTGCAGGAACTGCGCTCAGCGACCGACCTCACCCTCAGAGCCACGAAGGTCACCATGCAGGCACTCGGGCAGGCGATGGCCACCCTTGTGGTCCAGGAATGTCATCTATGGCCCCTGTTTCCCAGTTTGGTCTCTTTGGCGACACCGTCGAGGACTTCACCCAGCAGTTCTCTGTGGTGAAAAAGCAGACGGAGGCCATCTCACATATCCTGCCTCGTCGCAAACCTGCCGCCACGGCCACTGCCCCATCTGCTCACCTAGGGCGTCCCCCTGCGGCCAAGAAATCTGCTCCGCCTCAACCCGGGCCCAGCTCTCAGCCCCAGCGTTTAGCACACCGCAGGAAGCAGACGCCCCCCGTCTCTCGGACCCCCTCGAGGACCCGTAAGGCTACCAGGTGCTCCTGAGGCGGATGACCCAGCGACAGAGATGTTAGCTCCGGAGGTGGTAAGACCACTCCATCCCCCGGTGGAGGGCCGGGAGGAGAATCTTTGTTTTTAAACAATTCTAATTTGCCGTCCCCCCCGTAGATGGGGTTGCGGTACCCACATTCTCAATTAAAGAGCTATTTCCTATGTCTCTGGGTCACCTGGCCCGCAAATGCCATTCTCATGGCACTCTGCCACCAGATCTCAACAGTCCCGGCTTCCTGGACACGGACCACCCATCTCCAGCCCCACGACTGTTCCCCGGCCAGCCGGTTCCGATGAGTCTAGAGGACGCCTACCCTGGACCTCCTCCTCAGTCGCCAACCCACCCCCTGCCGGGTGTGCAGAGCAAGATAAGTGCTTTGAGTCTTTTCTCAGCACCCCAGCCTTGGGTCACCCTATCGCCGCCTGACACTGCCCTACCTGCTCCGCCCTGCTGCAAAGCTCCACGGGGTACGTCAAAATTAATCATCCCATTGGTGCCCCTAGCGCAGAGGTTGGACGCGTGGCTTTCACTTCCCAACCCACCTCGCTGGCTGGCCCGGACCATTCAACTCGGTTACGCAATTGAGTTTGCCAGGCCCCCGCCCCCTTTCTGGGGTGTCTGCTTTTCCGCAGTACACGGCGAACATGCCCAGTCCCTGCACACGGAAATCGCTACTCTTTTGTTCAAAGACGCGATAGAGCCTGTCCCTCCAACTGAGATGAAGAAGGGATTCTACAGCCCTTACTTCATCGTACCCATCGCAGAGGCAGCACTTGCCCCGCTCCGAGAAGCCTGCATCCGCATACTCAATTACCTCGACGACTGGCTTATTCTGGCCCACTCGCGAGAGTTACTATGCGCTCATAGAGACCAGGTGCTCAGGCACCTCAGCCGTTTGGGGCTTCAGGTCAACTGGGAAAAGAGCAAGCTTACTCCAGTCCAGAGTATCTCTTTTCTCGGCATGGAGTTAGACTCGGTCTCAATGTCAGCACGCCTCACCAACGAGCGTGCCCAGTCAGTGTTGAGGTGCCTCACCGCCTTCAGGCCGGGCACAATGGTCCCCTTAAAACTTTTCCAGAGGCTCCTGGGGCATATGGCGGGGGTCGCGCCGCTGGGGTTGATACATATGAGACCGCTTTAACACTGGCTTCAGACCCGAGTCCCGAGAGGAGCATGGCACCGCAGCACGCATCGTGTGAAAATCACCCCTGCCTGCTGCCAAACATTCAAACCCTGGACAGACCTCTGTTTCTTACGGGCAGGAGTACCCTTACAGCAGGTGTCCTGATGCATCCTGGTCACGACCGACACCTCCAGGTCGGGTTGGGGCGCCGTTTGCAATGGGCACGCAGTAGCAGGCCGTTGGAAAGGGGCCCAGCTGCATTGGCAGATCAACTGCCTTGAGTTGTTGACCATCCTTCTTGCCCTGAGGAAGTTTCTCCCGTTAGTTCGAGACAAACATATCCTGGTCAGGTCGGACAGCACCACTGCGGTGACGTACATAAATCGCCAAGGCGGCATACGCTCCCGCCACATGTCACAACTCGACCGTCATCTCCTCCTTTGGAGCCAGCAGCAACTCAAGTCGCTGCGCGCCACTCACATCCCTGGCAACTTCAATGTGATAGTGGACGCACTGTCACGACAATGCTTGCCTAGCAGAGAGTGGAGGCTTCACCCCTACTCGGTTCAGCTGATCTGTGAACAGTTCGGCAAGGCCCAAGTAGACCTGTTTGCCTCCCGAGAGACCTCCCACTGCCCGCTCTGGTAAGCCTGCTCAGAGGCTCTCCTCGGGGCAGATGCACTGGCAAACAGCTGGCCAGTGGGGCTGCGCAAGTACGCATTTCCCCCAGTGAGCCTTCTTGCATGGGTGCTGTGCATGGTCAGGGATGACGAGGAAAAAGTCACTCTTGTGGCTACTTACTGGCCCGCCCGGGCCTGGTTCTCGGACCTTGTATGCCTCGTGACAGCCCCTCCCTGGCGAATTCCCCTGAGGAAGGACCTTCTTTCTCTGGGACGGGGCACGCTCTGGCATCCGAACCCAGACCTTTGGAACATCCACGTCTGGCCCCTGGACGGGACGTGGAAGATCTAGCTGGTCTACCACCCACAGTCGTAGCCATGATCAACCAAGCCAGAGCCCCTTCTACCAGGCTACTCTACGCCCTGAAATGGCATCTGTTCATGAATTGGTGTTCTTCCCAGGCAAAAGACCCACAGAGGTGCACAGTTAGGTCAGTTCTCCTGTTCCTACAGGAGAGGTTGGAGCTGTCCCCTTCCACCTTGATGGTGTATGTTGCCACTATCGCAGCTCACCACGATCCAGTAGACGGCAAGTCTCTGTGTAAGCACGACTTAATCGTCACATTCCAACGAGGTGCCCGGAGGTTAAATCCCTATCAGCCAAACCTGTTCCCCTCCTGGGATCTCTCGGTGGTCCTCACCGGTCTTCAGAGATCCCCCTTTGAGCCGCTAGAATCAGTTGGACTCTGGGCCCTCTCCCTAAAGATGGCCCTGCTGATCGCGCTCACCTCCATCAAGAGGGTCGGGGACCTGCAAGCGTTCTCTACTAATGACACTTGCCTGGAGTTCGGTCCGGCAGACACATATGTGATCCTAAGACCTCGACCGGGTTATGTGCCCAAGGTTCCAACCACGCCCTTCAGAGATCAGGTAGTGAACCTGCAAGTGCTGCCCCAGCCCCCTCAATGTGGTGTCCGGTACGTGCCTTGCGTGCCTACCTGGAATGCACCCAGAGCTTCAGGCGCTCTGAGCAGCTCTTTGTCTGCTTTGGGGGACAGCAGAAAGGGAACACTGTCTCCAAACAGAGGCTGTCCCACTGGGTGGTGGACGCCATTCTGTTGGCCTATCACACCCAGGCCGTGCCACCCCACCTACGGGTTTGAGCCCACTCTACCAGGAGTGTGGCATCCTCATGGGCACTGACTAGGAGCATCTCCCTAGCAGACATTTGCAGAGCTGTGGGCTGGGCAACACCTTTGCGAGATTTTACAATCTCAGGGTTGAGTCAGTCTCGTCCCGTGTTTTCTCAGGTCTGAGCCCGTAGAACTCGGTACATGTCGACGGTCTGATCGGGTGAATCGCTTGCGTCCAGCGCCCTTTCCCTCTGCCGAGGTAAAACAGTGTGCTTTCTTCCCAGGAGACCCCTTTAGGTTCCTTGTTGATTCCTCCCTAGTCCTCTTGGGTCCGCAGTTCAGCGGAGGAACTCGCCGACCCGGTCCACTACAGGTACCCCTGGCTACCCCTACTGGAATAGGTGCTCCACAGGTCAGGCCTCCTACGCGGACTCCTCCTGTGTGTACTTCCGCTGTACGGTCACCTTACAAGCTGACCCGCGTCTCCCTTAGGCAGTCCTTTGCTGCCCTCCGGTCGCCGTGTTGTAGCAACTCCCCCCCCCCCTCGAGGCTGGATCTACCACCACGCCATTCTTCCCACATGAGACCAAAGATGCCATGTGATGTATTTTCACCACCTTTGCCTCCCCTTTCGGGCAGGTGTGGCCTCCGCAGGGTCTTTTCCCCCTGAAAGAATAGGAATTCGGGTAAGACCCCCTTCCCTCGATGTGGTAAGGGCCCCGGCTGCTCTTGCTCTATGCCGAGAAAACATAGAGAGAAAAGAGGCCCAGCCAGACTT
This sequence comes from Moxostoma hubbsi, assembly GCA_032164185.1. Taxonomy (NCBI): domain Eukaryota; kingdom Metazoa; phylum Chordata; class Actinopteri; order Cypriniformes; family Catostomidae; genus Moxostoma; species Moxostoma hubbsi. The sequence goes on from JAVLUX010000021.1 coordinate 34,604,170, forward strand.
GGCTCTTTCCTTAGTTGGAAGCGTCGCCTTGTTCCCCTCTAGGGTAACCAAAAGGATTCCAATTACTTTTTTGGGGCATTGGGGAAGAGTACGTGCAGTCTGAAACACAGTTGGTTGCTTGTGCACGTGAAATACCTACCCGCTTCTGTGTCAGCAGTACACGTACACGGCTCAGCGCATGGCGTGATTTGAAGTGAACCCCTAGTGTTGTTTCTTCGACACAACGTCGAAGTGAGCGACAGACGGGGAACGACAGACGGGGAACGTCTCAGTTATGTATGTAACCTCCATTCCCTGATGGAGGGAACAAGACGTCGTGTCTTCCCGGCCACGTCGCTGAGCCGAGCCGCTGAGGTGGCCAGAACACTCCCAGCTCCTCAGAAAAATCCCGAATGAACGAGCGTATTTCCCTCACCTTTATACCCGTATGTCCGGGGGCGGGGTATGCAAATACTGTTCGCCAACTGTCATTGGCCTTTTTTCATAGATCAGAGGCATATTCGGCGCTCAAGAGAGACCCCTAGTGTCGCTTCTTCGACACAACGTCTCGTTCCCTCCATCAGGGAACGGAGGTTACATACGTAACCGGGACGTTTTATACCACCTTAAACTGCAAAAATGACTGATTCTTGTACTGAATGACATTTACATGACAACAGTGCTAATTTGGTGTCCAAAAACTTCCCGTCCAGTCAAAATGAAATAGGGATGAAGTAGGATAGATACAATTATTCCTCAACAGCAGAAGAACTAATAATAATATTTAATTGTGGGAAAATCTGCCAAACCTTTTGCTTTTCCTGGTTGTTTATAGCACCTTCCACTCTGCATATCATTTTGAATAATCCCAGTGTTAGAAATGTGTGATGAGTGAGATCTCTTTGTGTGACACATTTCAGCCTGGATTTTTTGAAGCTGTCTCAATGTCTTCAGTCTTTTTAGAGGCTGTTATTGAAGGATGGAGCAGTTTATAAAACTATATCGGAACAGACATAAAACCTGCAGCCTATATGTAAGTACAGCAAAGAGCTGTTTAAGAAGGCTTTTCTATATAAGTCTTAAAGGAATGTGTCTGGTTCAATCCAAGTTAAGCTCAAAATAATATTGACTGATATCTTGCTTAAAAAATACAAAATTATGGTTACAGTAAGGCACTTACAATGAAAGTGAATGGCGGCAGATCATAAATGTTAAAATACACACTGTTTCAAAAGTATAGCCACAAGATGTAAGTATTATTTGTTCTAGCATGATTTGAATGTCTTAAAATTGCTTATTTTAAAATCTCTAACCTTATCCCAGTAAAGTTATGTTGAATATTACAACTTTGTTGAGATGATGACAAAATGCAGATAAACCATGTAATCTTGAAAGCACTGAAACAATGGCAAATACCTGCATTTATCACACTAAAATCATGTTAACACATATAATTTTTAGGTATTGTGGCTATACTTTTGAAACAGTGTGTATTTTAACGTTGATGGACTGGCTCCATTCACTTTCATTTTAAGTGCTTTACTGTAACGGCAAATGATTCTTATTTTAAAGAACAAGTTAGCGATTTGAAAATATGAGTGAAGAATTTGAAATAACACATTGAAATTATTATTTTTGGCAATCAACATTACACCACAGCAATTATGTTGAAGGTTCTTAGTTCACATTGAAATGGAAAATTCCTTTAAAGTTACAGCAGAATAAGTAATGTATTGTAATATAAAGCCAATGTAATTCTAAGGTTCAAAGAGTGGGTAGAAAATTATCTTGAAAAGCTACATTTTGTTTCGGGAAAAAATAAAACAAATAAATAAATAAAACAACCTTCACTGACCCTATAAGTGGACCTGAGAAAATACAATAAACAAAAAACATACAGTATGACCCCTTTAATTACATTTAAATGCTGAACTAATCCCATACAGAATGCTGTATGATAATATTATTTTTAACATAAAAAAAAAAAAAAAAACATTTAAAATACACATTGGCCTATAAGATGTACAGTATGTTCATCTTAAGCTACCACTGATATTAAAAATGTCACATACTTGTAATGTGTGTTTGAAACATACATGTATATTTCAAAATGCTACATAAATGTTATGTATGGTGCCAGACGGGCTGGTTTGAGTATTTCTGTAACTGCTGATCTCCTGGGATTTTCACACACAACAGTCTCTAGAATTTACTCCGAAGAGTGCCAAAAACAAAAAAACATTCAGTTCTGCAGACGGAAATGTGTTGTTGATGAGAGTGGTCAACAGAGAATGACCAGACTGGTTCGAACTGACAAAGTCTACTGTTACTCAGATAACCTCTCTGTACAATTGTGGTGAGAAGAATATCATCTCTAAATGCTATTCTGAGATGTGGCTTGGAGCCGTTTTGTTGGCACGAGGGGGTCCTATACAATATTAGGCAGGTGGTTTTAATGTTGTGGCTGATTGGTGTATATATATATATATATATATATATATATATATATATATATATACATATATGTATATGGTCTCCCTCATTTGATCGCTCTCTTTTACAGACTGAACTTATTTGTTAGGACATGTGTGGATTCAAATGTGATAAATGACTGGCTCCTCGCAAAGACGTGTCCATGTGCAAAATAACTGTGTCTTTGCAGATGAGTCAAATTTTGCGGATCAGGGTTTTTTTATTCTAGCTCTTTAATGCCACCTATGAAAAATTTACAGCAAACAGTAGCTAAGCTTACTGTAATTCAATATATACATGGATTGTATTGGGTGTCATGATTTTACTCTCTTTTGTCTTCACATAAAAGATGTTACATTCCTTTTTTATTTAACGGTTGCTTCATTTATATTTTAACTGCAGGGAGGATATGGCCCTGAGTATGTTGTCTTCTCTTGCTCTGTCTCTGCCCCTCATTTTGTCTTATTTTCAGCCTCTTATCTGTTATTTCATTGCTGGTACTGTACACTATTCCATTCTTTTGAGAGAGAGAGAAAAATAAATACTGTTTCCTGAAAAAGGTTTTCCAAATAATACTGTCTTCCATTGTTTGGACAGACAGTCCCACTTCACACCATTATAGAAAAGTGTTTACAGTTTTCAGGAAATTAACCTTTAAATGGCTTATTTATAGTTCGGTCTGTATTCCACTGGATAAGAACATTTATTTTAACATAAAAATTAAAAAAACACACACATCAGCTTTGAGTATCTATGCATGTTAGTAAAAGGATGCCAGGCACAGGCAATCTGTGACTTCATAGCATCACCACAATTAAATGTATTCTGTCTCCACAATCCCACAGACATCTTAAAGTGCTCTTGGTTTCTTTAAATGAGAAGCCGTTTCCCTTTTGCTGCTTTTCTTTCTTCCTCCATCTCTTTTTTTCTGTCTATAATGTTTCATAAAGCACTGAAGCTGTGTTTGTGTGTGTGTTTTTGGTGCATAATTACACCAAGCCAAACCTCCATTTCCTATCAACTCAGTGCCATTTATTCTCTGAACGAATCATGGTCTTTGTGCCCTTGAAGGAGAGGAAAATAGCTGTCCATTCAGGGGCGGGAATGATGAAGTGTACAAGTGAATATTGTGGCCACCATGTCATGTTTGTAAATGATCCTCTCCGGCCTGCACTGCGAGGGAAAAAATGCTGAGCAGCGCAGAACAGCTGAGTGGTCTGGAGCAGTGATATACAATCCTCTACAACTGAGAATTAATTTGCAGTTTAGTTCTGCAAGCACATGTATAATTTATGGAAAAGATGATACCGACAATGATTTGCTACAAACATATTAAATAAATTCAAGACTACTGAAAAGTATGAATATAATAATTTAATATGGATATAAACATGGTGTACAAAACAAAAGAAATGTTGATTATAAATACTTTATACTTATAATGTATTAAATGCTAAAACTATTTTTGGTAAAATAAAGTTTCATATAGATAAGAAGGTGAATTTGAGATATATCAGTTCAAAACAATTGATGCGTCCAAGCCTTCGTAATTAATTCAAAATTGTCACTTCAGAAATAGTATCACGGCTTGTGCTGTCTCTACCAAGTTATTGGATAAACAAGGATGGATGGATGTGTGTGTGTGTGTGTGTGTGTGTGTGTGAGATAGAGAGAGAGAGAGAGAGAGAGAGAGAGAGAGAGAGAGAGAGAGAAAGAGTGTGCAATCACCTGTTGCTACTCCCAAGCAGAGATGATGTCAGCTTTCTGAAGATCAGCTTTCTCAGTAGAAAAATGCTCCAAGCGGGGGTATTTCTCCTTTACTTGCGTTACCCGGTGCGCAAGAGTCGATCACTATAGAAACCGCAATGTCCTCTGCCATTTTAAACAGCACCCATTGTGTAATTAATCAGTCTTACATCTCTCAGCTGTGATGAGCCATAATGCTGAAGTTGTTCATTTCAAGGCATTTAAAGTTATTTCCTAGCTTTAGTAGTGCAGTAGTAATACAAGCAATCACGAAGAGCTGTTTTATGTAGACACTAGCTGGCGGATTCACTTCACGTCACTTAATTTCATATTACACACAAAAGTATCTTTTGCTACTACATGCTGGCTAACATATGTAATGTCAAAAAAAAAGACAAACAGTGGCTCTTAACACATATGTTTAGAACTAAATTAACAGAAGCGGAGTGATATACACACACACACACACACACAGTGAAGCGTCAGAGTCCTGATGGGCCTATAGTTTAATATAGATAAAAAGATGGTGGATTAAAAGAGAAAACATTTTCAATACTGAAAAGTAGAATATAGTTTAATATAGTTAAAACATATTATTTTACACAAAAAAATTTGTCTAATACGTATTAGAGTATTGTCATTATTAGCTTAGTAATATGCTAACATCAAACTCTATTGAAGCCAATTGTGAGTTAACTCTCCAATGCACTATTTGTATGATGCTCAGAGTTCCTCCCTATTTAGAGTGTTCCAAATCACTCAAGTCACTTAAGACGCTCCATTTTATTTAGGACACTGCCATACTGTAGAACGCAGCAAAGTAGCTCTCTAGGTTTTGATAAAGAGCTCTCTCTCTCTCGCTTCCTCTCTCTCTCTTTTATCTCCCCTTTTAGTGCGAGTGTTTCTTTGAGTCTGCGGGCAGCTTGGAAGCCCACCTTAATCCATGACTTCCAACCCGGAGAGCTTCTGGGTGAGACTTAATTGAGATGTATCTGTATTGACTGATGCGATCTACAACACTCATTGAATATGAAAAATTTAGTTTGGGAGGAGAAGGAAAAATCAATCATATGGATCAACATGTATAGGTTCCTCCAGCTTCTCCATCCCCTCCCACTGTCTTTATTGGATATCTGCATGAATAATGGACTCCTCACAGACTGCAATTGCCATTGCTGCTTCTTTATTAAAGGAGGAAGGATGGCTGCAATATCTGCCAGCGTTAATAGCTGCTGGCCAACCAGAGAGCTCGCTCAGGTCACCATAGCCACCGCGGTCAGTGTCCTCAATGTGGCTGCAGAAATCCTATTATCATCTTTTTCCATACTTGAGATGTATCTTGCTTCATATCAGGTGTTAACATTCCTCTTAAAGAGGCCATATAATAAGGACTTAAATTTACCCTGCACATTTGTGATAGGTAATTTGCAGAAATTAAAACTTGCAGTCTATAAAGAGCATATATTGAAACTAAACTGCAAAAATAGCTTCTGTTCTTCCGCAGCTTTATGGTGTCAGACAAATTAGTATTTAAACACATCAACACATGATCGACCAATGTCAACAATGTCTATTTGGTATTCAGAATCTTTGTCCAAACTATAATGCAGAGAAAGTAGGATAGATTCTATTATTACATTATTATGATCCTCGATTAATTTTAAATTATTTCTTTAGCTAATCGGATGTAATGCCACGTTTTATTTCCTGTATTTTAATAAAATGCATTTATTAACAAAACATAAACTATTGTATGCTATATATTGTGCAAAAATACAATATATATTGCATATGGTTAAAACACAAAACTTATTTGTCCTCAGTTTGGAAGCAGTGGGACAATTTAAACAACTTAATTACAAATACTAATTAAGAAAAACAAAACAACAACTTGGTTGTTAACTGACAAGAAGTACAATGTTGCAATGTTTTTACTCTATACACACAGTACACAGAAAAGGACTCTGTACAGTCACTGTTCTCCTAAAATATTATTTTTATTATTAAATTGATGAGAAGTAAAATATTGCTAAAAGCTGAAATCCACCTCCGGTTTGTGTTCTGTTGGTGTTTATTTTGTAAATAATGACTGTCTGACTGCCCATTATGCATCCTATTTTATGACTACTTGCCAAATAAATAAATGGACAGGAAACATTGATTGAATACCAGGATAAGCGGCCTGATAGGTGGATGTGCGGTTTTTACTCAGAGATATCAGACCGCTAGATGGCGCCATTGAGCAATCAGAATCAAGTATTCCAGAGATCTGTGTAATAATGATCTTTAAAGTCCATCCATCCATCCATCCATCTTCAACTGCTTATCCGAAGTCGGGTCGCGGGGGCAGCAGCTCCAGCAGGGGGCCCCAAACTTCCCTATCCCGAGCCACATTAACCAGCTCTGACTGGGGGACCCCGAGGCGTTCCCAGGCCAGTGTGGAGATGTAATCTCTCCACCTAGTCCTGGGTCTTCCCCGAGGCCTCCTCCCAGCTGGACGTGCCTGAAACACCTCCCTAGGGAGGCGCCCAGGGGGCATCCTTACCAGATGCCCAAACCACCTCAACTGACTCCTTTCCACGCAAAGGAGCAGCGGCTCTACTCCGAGCTCCTCGCGGATGACTGAGCTCCTCACCCTATCTCTAAGGGAGAAGCCCGCCACCCTTCTGAGGAAGCCCATTTCGGCCGCTTTAAAGTGATCTTTAAAGTGTTTAACATAAACAAATTTGGACAAATTTGTTCCTATTTTTTTTTCTGCTTCAACTTGTCTCAAATGAGTTTCGAACTTTTATGCTCTGTAAAGTAACGTCACCGACGTTAAACCAAAAATATAAGACAAAAGGATAATTAAATTTGTTGTTGAATATTTTCATTATCCATCATTATCAAATTTATCAATCAGTTGTAGCAGCGTTAGCCTTTAGATAGTCATAGAGGCATAGCAGCTAAAATAAAACAGCCCATGACCAGAAGGAAAATGATCATGAAAAAACAAATTTTTGGCAAAATCATTATTAACATAATGCTGTAAGTGGACTTCAGGGACAACAATTTTTTAATAAATAACAATAAAAAAGTATGATATGAGCCCTTTAAGAAGTCACATCATAGTGCTTAAGTCAACAAGCTAGCGCAAATGTTTGAATTGTCTGGCTGGACTTGTCCTTGAGACTGAACCTCTAATTTTTCCTTGTCAACCTCGTTGATCAATGGGAAAGAAAACAAATCTTGTCCAAAGGAATTTGGCTCTCCAACACCACAACATTTAGCGCATCATAAATGGCATAGCGCTGCGGAAGAATAAGTTTGAAGACAAACTAATGGACAGGTCTCTGGACTTTCTGTGTGCACCCCTCTATTACTAATGGCCCAACTATTCTGCTTTTATTTGTGTACAGAAAAATATAGATAAGTGTGGCATACTTGACTGCTGAATCACCACCGCACATTATGGGTCGCCGGTCCGGCGGCTATGTTTTCCCTTGTGGTGCCACCACGCACAAAGTGCTCCCTCTCAGTATCACAGACAGCACATTGTCCGCCAGTGCTCTGGAAATGCCTGTTTTGGGACATTAATAGCGACAAGTGTAATTTTCCCTCTCTCACTTCATTCCAATTGAGTCTTTGGGAAAGTATTGAGGATGTTCCTGACTGAGAATAGAGATTTATCTCAAAGGTTATTTGCTGTGACAATGTGAAATCATAATCTGTATTTGATGTGTAATAGTTAATGGTACTTGCAAGGGCAAGAATCACCATTTCTGTTCCTCATACTTACTATTAAATCAAATTGTCTTGTTGTGAAGGTACTGTATATGTTATTACTAGAGATGCACCGACACTACTCATTGGTACATGTATTGGGCCGATACTGGGGGTTAATCAGTGTCATAATTTTCAAAATGAGTACATTAAAATACTGCCATCGTGTTGCCATTGTGTATGCTGCTTCTAAGACCAGTTTGAAAGCAGGAGAAACATTTAGATGTTTACAGTAAAGCATTTAAAAGTATAATTTTATCAATCTTTTTATCACTTTACCTGATATAGCGGCTACATTCACGTGCATACTTGCGCCAGACAGTCATCGTTATCCTAAACACAGACACTCCAAAAATCATGTAAAGAAGATGCTGGAAATGGGATAGGAGTTATGATCTGTCAGTTTTACTTAGCACAACAACAACAGAAGGATAACACATTCGAGCGAATGTCGAATTCTGTCAGGCTGTAAGGCTGCATTGCCTAGTTTTTGAATCCCCAGAACAATATGCATAAAAATAACACATTAAGCATTAAAGGAATAGTTCAACCAAAAATGAAAATTCTCTTATAATTTACTCACTCTTGTGCCATCCCAGATGTGCATGACATTTTTTCTTCAGCAGAACACAAATTAAGAGTTTTAGAAAATATATCTCAGCGCCATACAATGCAAGTGAATGGTGATCATATTTTTTTTTTTGCTCCAAAAATCACATAAAGAAAACATAAAAGTAATCCATATGACTCCAGTGGTTAAATCGGCATCTTCAGAAGTGATATAGGTGTGGGTGAGAAACATCCTGGTTACTTCCGTAACCTCCATTCCCTGATGGAGGGAACAGGATGTAGTGTCAATGAAGTGACACTAAGGGTCACTCTTGAGTGGATTTTTTTTTTAAATGTATGTATTTAAATACATCACATGGTCTTGCTGACTCTTTTCGTTGGAAGTGAGTCATGTGGAGAAGTCCCATGGTAGGTCCTACCCAATGGGGGAGGAGTTTCTACAAACATGGTGACTGGGGCAGAGGACCCTCTGCCCAAGGAAGATGCAGTTTACCAACTGGGAAACGATTTAGCGGAAGACATATGTTGCATGTGATTACATACGGGGAACCGGCACATGCGGAGCACCTACCCCAGTACAGGGCTTAGTTAGCACGTGTACTGAGCAGCAGCTCAACCGGACTCCAGGCACATTTCGCTGACAGAGAACACTTGCATGTCACCTAACCTCTTGATGGAATTTAGCACAGTCAGGAGGGCAGTCTTTAAAGAGACTGCCTTAAGCTCAGCTGACTCCAAGGGCTCAAAGGGATCCCCATAGACCCCAAAGGACTACAGAGAGGTCCCATGAGAGGTGTGGTCTGAAGGGATTCAACCTCCTGGTTCCTCTCAGGAACCTGATGATCAGGTTGTACTTCCCTAAGGACTTACCATGCTGCTATAGCAGCTACATACACATTCAAGGTGGAGGGGGACAGCCGTCCCTCCAACCTCTCCTGCAGGAAGGAAAGCAGCTATCCGACTGCACATCTCTGGGGGTCTTCACGTCAAGAAGAACACCACTTAGCGAACAGAAACCACTTCATGGCATACAAGAGCCTCGTAGAGTGAGCCCTAGCCTGAGTGATTCTGTCTACCACGGCAGGTGATAGGCCACATAGGTCTTCTGCGTCCTGTCCAGGGGCCAGACTTGGAGATTCCAGAGGTCTGGTCGTGGGTGCCAGATGGTGCCCCTTACCTGAGAAAGAAAGTCCTTCCTCAGGGGCCAGTAGGGTGCTCCTCATACTCACTGACCTTGCACAGGGTCTGTGCAAGTAGGCTCACTGGGAGAAACACATATTTGCAGAGTCCAGGGGGCCAGCTGTGTGCCAGTGCATCTATACAGAGGGGCGCCTCGGTCAGGACGTATCAAAGCGGGCAGTTGATGTGCCAACGTAGCCGTGGGCCCGTCCAGGAGCCTAGTCGACTAAGGTGCGTGAGCACCAGGTCCCTGTGTGCACACAACACATCCCGAGAGTGAGCAAGGATTGGCCAGCTACTTCCCTTAATGGGGCAAGAGCTGCCTCTGTGTCCTTCCTGAAGATGCGAGGGAACAGGGACAGATGGAAAGGGAGGAACTTGTACCTGTATGCCCGACCTTCGAAGGCAAACCGCAGTAAGGGTCTGTGCTGAGGTAGAACGTGGAAGGTGGAAGTACGTGTCCTTCAGGTCTACTGCCGCAAACCAATCTTGATGCCGCTAGAATGTGTTTTTGCATCAGCATCTTGATTGGGAGTCTGTGTAGAGCCCGGTTCAGTACTCACAGTTCCAAGATTGGCTGCAACCCACCGCCTTTCTTCGGTACATTGAAATAGGGGCTGTAAAACCCCTTCTTCATCTCGGCCGGAGGGACAGGCTCTATCGCGCCCTTCTGTAGGAGGGTGGCGATTTCTGCGCGCAATGTAGCGCCATTATCATCCTTCACCAAAATGAGGAGGATGCCGCTGAACCTGGGCGGGTGCCTGCCAGACTGAATCACGTAGCCGAGTTGGACGGTCCGGTCCAGCCACTGCGACAGGTTGGAAAGCGTAAGCCATGCATTCAAGCACCAGGTGAGGGGGACCAAGGGGACAATCTCATCGGACATACCTGCGGGTGGGGCCTCACAACGGGCCGGAGCCAGAGGCGCAACATTGACGGGGCTTGGGCCCTCTGGCCATGCTGAGTCGAGGGACATCGAAACACTTACCTGGCTCATGATACCCACTAACGGATCTGTCAGGGAGGGGGGAGGAGGTACATCATCCCCGTGGTCCGTCGAAACTGTCTGGGTGTGGGCGTGATTGTGCCAAAGCTGGGTGCACAGTGGTGGGGGGTGCCTCGCAATGAGGACATGATGCATCCACGTAGGCTGTCTCCTTGTGAGCAGTGCCCAGACATGAGAGGTAGCGATTGTGGCCATCGGAAGGCGAGAGGTAACGACTGCACCAAGGAATAACACACAAGCAGAAAGGCATCTTTAAAAAGATGCGTGAAGTTCTCTTTTCTTTCTTTTCTTTTTTCCCTTAACATAACGGTGAGTGGTGACTGAAAGTCATATGGGTTTGAAAGTAAACAGTGACACAATTTCAAAATTTGGGTGTACTGTGCCTTTAAGAGTTTGATCAGGTAGAATTAACTCCTCAAGCGAACAGCTGCTCATTTTCACTTTTTACAACAGGTTTTCAAATGTAGACATTTCCAGTTCTACCTCAGGATCCTTGTGTAGTGTGACTTGTACAGAATGAGGAAGATAGTTACAGTAAAGCCTCTGATTTCCACAGCCAATCTTATTATTTAGAATGCAAAGAGACTAAATTACATGTTTTGATCTTCAGGAGTAATACTATAACAGGACTGAGACCATGTTATAACATGACTGAGTCAGTGCTAAAGAGCTGATTATCTGATGATATAGACACAGTGGAATGTCAACAAAATAGCCACTTTCTCTTGAAGTTCAAAGAGACACACACCTGTGACTGCAAATTCTAATGTGCCAAGTTAATGTGTTGTCTGGTAACCAAACTTAAGCCTACAGTTAGGGTAATGAACTACATCAATTGGCAGAAGAATTGTTTATTAGGGTTAATAAATGTAACATGTATCTTTTATTATATTTTTTTTCCTCTTGTTTTTTTTTTTTTTTTAAAGCCCTTAACCACTCTAGGCCACTATTTACAGTAATTTTACCAAGGTTACATGGGTTTTACGTACTTCATGTTGTTTGGTAAAATCACTGTAACGCACAGCCTCGAGTGGCTTATGGCTTTTTTTAATTTGTGGAGGGTAACACTGCTAGCATTAATAAACAAACACATAACAGTTTTATGGCCTCCCCTTCACAGACAGAGAGCAAGAACAACCACCCAAATCCCACCCTACGCACACACACACACACACGCGCACACACACACACACACACACACCATACGTGCCCTTGAAGTGCTGGTGATCATTACCTTCAGCTATCTCCCTTGTTAATTACCAAAGCCAGTTTGACCTTGGCCATAGTTTTAATTAGTTTTTCAAGAGGTGACGATTATTAAGGATTCCAATTACATCTACCCGAGCGGTGTGTATGAGAGGTTACTAAAGACAGTCCAACACTAATAAAATACTTTCTCTTTTCATAGCTTGAGAAAATTGTACAAGCTTTAATAAAGGATCCTGCTTATATATGGAAAATAACCTGTCAAATCAATTAAATTCATGAAGTGAAACAGTATATAGATACATCTCCACAGTATCTCCTCCACTAGACATTCCCATAGAAAATAAATATGGGAGCTCTTTAATACCTCATTTGTTTCTCATGAGCATCACAAGATTAAATTGAGATTTTTGCTGAAGTATCCTTCTCATTTTTTTCTCCAGTTACAAAGACCCCGAAATCTGATATGTGTCTCCTTAAGGGCTTCAAAAGAGATTTCAACAAAGCCTCAAACTGTGCTCAGATTTGCCAAGAGACCAAAGTCTGTAATCAATATGACATTTTAACTCAATAATGCTATCCACATGAATTGTATTGCTTGAAACTACAATATGTATTAAAGGAATGGTTCCAAAAGTGCATATTATGTGATTTTGTACTCAATTGCATGATAAATGGACTTTTATTCATGTGCACAATATAAATTATATATTCATATATATATATATATATATATATATATATATATATATATATATATATATATATATATAATAGTTAGATCCGGTCCTCAAATCTGACGAGAGACTTTCTGTGAGTACTGATGGTCTCACACCATTCACTGTGTGTGTATCACTCTGCTTGTAATCGTGCCACTCTAAACTAAAGTGTAAGAGCAGTGCAGATGTGTTAAGAGCCATATGTCTCTTTGCATTTAATTTTGTGACATTACATATTTTTGTCAGCAGGTAGAGGCAAAAGACCATTTTTGTGTGTAAAATGAGCCAGTTGATGATGTGAAGTGAGTCAGCATCATTCAGTGTTTTTATTCAATAACAATCCATGATCGCTGGTATTACTAGTACACTACTAAAGCTAGGAAGATTTAAAAAGCTTTAAAATAACAACTTCAGCATTAAGGCTCATCACAGCTGAGAGACACTCGGGGCCGAATCACAACAGTGCTGATATAGGGACATTTTGCACTCTTGCTCACATGATATTGCACACACACACACACACACACACACCACACACACACATATATATATATATATATATATATATATATATATATATATATATATATATATATATATATATCTTGATTTCAGCAGTTTAATTACTACTAGTGCAATAGCCAATTTTTGATGTCAGTAATTAGGTTTCCACTAGTAAAACAATAATTCTATAAAGAAAAAAAATGTCATTACTTAAATGGAAAAATCTTTTCTGTTATTCACTCCTGTTCATAACACAATAATATATATATATATATATATATATATATATATATATATATATATATATATATATATATATATATATATATATATATTATTGTGTTATATATATATATATATATAACTAACTAGTCCAACTAACTAGTCCAAATGTCCATTCATGATATCAAATCTTGTATTAAAAATAATAAAAAACAATTTTTTACATGAGTAATTTAGTTATTAATAGTTTACTTTAGATGTCTTCAGTGTGATTAAAACTAGTAAGAAAGCAATTTGCAACATGTATTGACATCTAAAATATATGTCAAGATATCTGAAATACCAAATCTAACATGTTAAAATACATTTACATATTTCAAAAATTTTACCAGTGAAAATACTTTAGCAAATGTCACTAAAAGTTACTAGATTACATTTTTATTTTGATATCAAGAATGATTATTTTTGTGAATAATGTCAGTTTTTATTTCAAGCATTAACATTTTACAAGTGCAAAACTTCTTACTGCTATCAAGAATTAGCATTTTCTTTAATAGTAATTCTAACATTTTAACTAGTGAAATTTGAAATCTAGATATCTATAACTCATATCCTGAGCGTGATTAAATGTTGAAATGGTGTGCGATATTTACTCACCATAATGTAATTCCAAACATGTATACATTTCTTTTGTGCCATGGAACTCAAAATGTGAATTTACACAAAAAAAAAAAAGAAGAAAAAATGTCAAAATGACATAAACAAAATTCTCTCCAGTCTGTCAAGCTTGAAAAAGGACACAATAAATAAATAAATAAATACAAATAAATAAATTACCTTAAAGTACTTGAGATGACCCGTGCACTTTAAAGCTATACGATCACTTTGTGTGATGAACAGTATCTTATATCAAATAAAATAAAATCATTAATAAAGTGCTCAAATGTATGTTTAAACCTTATAAGTTCACATCTTCACATGACCAAATTTGCGACAGAAGTAATGAGACAATGAGAACCAATAAGGTTTATCATATTTGATAACATATTTGATTTTATTTGTATTCAAATTAATTCTTTCTATTTTTATTTACCCTAAAGAATTATCGTAGATGCACCTGATTCGAAGTTGATATTTCAAAGAAATATAACTGATAGCCCTATAAAATCTCCAGAGCTAAGAAAGATTGAGCTCAGAGCGATAGAATGTTCCTCTGGGTTTTCCAGAACATATATTTTTGTTAAATTGCCTAAATGAAGTCCAGTTATCAGAGGAGATTATTATCTACTTCGTTCCTTTACAAGATAGGACTCAGACACACACAGACAAGCTCAGTGGGATTATTTCATTAAGGCTTGTCAGAACCTGAATTTTAAATCAATGCCTCCACCTCTTCTCTGTCTTCAGGCTAACCCTTTCTCTCTCCATTATCCCCCAGTTAAATCTACACAGTTAAAGGTCAGGCCAGGCATGGGGGAGCTGCTTCTCGGCAGTGTTAAAGCACCGCCTTTATGCAAGCTGTGCTCAATGAGAGGTGCTCTCTGGTGCCTCAGGCCCATGTGCAGAATGGGCAGGCTGAGAAACAGGTCACATACATATTCATCAAATTGGACGTGCACATGTAAACAGCTTTTAATAGGCTTTGACATCAGAAGTTGGGCTTGCCATACGTGCATACATTTACGTTAGATCACACATTTGGGTGACTGAATGACTGGCGGCCAATCTTAACTCAAGCCAACTTTGAACTGCCAGTTCCATACATTTCCTCATGCACAAATTGAGACTAAGTTTTAGTGGCTATATAGCTAAATTAAGCTTGTGTGATGCTAGATATTGGATCTGTTCAAACATTTTCTGAGCTGTCCCCATGTAGCTTTTTAAGACAAGCTGCTGATGCCAACGTTAAACCTTTCCTTCCTTAATTTTGGCCAAACAATGAAGTAGCATCACAGGTATCATTAAGAAAGAAGGATGATTCAATAGAGCACAGCAAAGCCTTCCCACCTTTTCAGCTGTCGTGGTTCCATAAGTATTTTCCTGTTATTTTTTTCTAGTGATTTCATAAAATCTGTCATTAAAAAAGTTCTAAGCCATAAACCAAACCAACCAGCTGCGGGATGAATCAAAACATAATAAACTTTGATTTGAAACAAAAAAGTAATTAAAAATTGGACCAAAAGACAAAGGTAAATGAGTGTATGCTTACCTTCTTTAATGAGAGAAATAACTACAATCCCATAAAGCATCCTCAAATTTAAAGTTGTTGATTAGAAGTATAGAAACAATGCGTTTTAATTTTATTGCAAACTATTTAGATATTTGCTATTAAACTAGTATATTAGCAAACCCTTCCGGAACCGAAATTTTGTGCTCTATTGCAATTTTTGTGTGATATGGATTTTTATGCATTCTGGAGTGTCATATGTTTACTTGTTAGCAATATACTAATGCCAAACCAAAGTCCATCTAGCAAGTCAGTCCACTGGTGGCCATCTTTGGAATGCTCCCTGGAGGCTATTTCCAGTCATGAAAGTGCAGCTCCTATCTACTTGAATGGGGGAACACTAAAATCTCAAAAATGGTTGGTTGAGATCACTATCAAAGAACATGTTACAAATCAGCATTAAAATCTGACAACACCGGTATCATAAATTGTGCTTCTTTACCTCAAATTTTACTAAAAAGCTAAATTTCCGTGGCATGTATAGCTAAATTACATGCACATTCTCGAGATGATTGTGTCTGTATCTAAAAGGTGATTGGATCTTTTACCTGTAATGCAGTTCTTCCTTTCTTTATCAGTTGACCAATGTTGGTTGGGCGTTCCTATTTCTCCCATTAATTTTAATAGAAGTGGCCTGTCTCTGCTAAATACTCTCTGGCCAAACCCTACTGAAATCACTTGTGAGCCGAATCTCACATTCATTTTGCATAAGAAATGTTAACTGTATTACACACTATGTTTCTATCTATGGGAACATTAAATGGGTCAATATTGGTTCTATTTAGGTTCTGCTACCCTAGAAAGTGGATGCAGACAGATAACTGGGTTTTTTCATGATCGCACGGCAAGTCAACATATTTCTGCTGTGTTACTGACAAGCGGCATCTCCCATCAGACATTTTTTTTTTCTCCAACTGATAGCGTTTTATGTCAGCAGCCTCAGAGACACAGGTTCATTGAAACCTGGAAGAGATTGCGTTCATTGACAAGCGAGATTCTAAGGTTCTGTTTTTACTCTTAAGATAAAATATTTACTTCACTGATGGTTAGGTTTAGGATTGGGGTTTGGGGTAAAGATAATAAAGTATGCATTTCTCTTCACTGTATTATATCATTATATCAAAAAAATCACTTTACATCTCACTTTTGCTGTCCCTCTATGGACTTTTGAAAAACAAGTGCTCAGATGTGCATAAACGTTTAAAAACACTTTCAGCTTTGGCCACTGGGACAGTGGTTCTAATTTGAGCAAGTGCAGACTGAGTTTTGTTGGAGAACCTTTACTGCCATCGTATCTGAGACCAGTTTGTTTTGGAATGGAACCAAAGTCGAGTAATTCCTCATTTAATAGTTTCAATATTATCTTGGATTCTGAGTATGTGCTATTACTTTGCGGTGTAAATTTGTGGATGTTGGGATTGTTTGCAGTCTGAAATTTTTGCCTGTTAATATGCATGTGAAACATTAAATCAGACCGTCCCCCAAATTACACTGTAATTATTGTTAAAGCACTTTGGTAATTGGATCAGATGAGGCAGATAATCAAGACTGAAGTTTTTTGTTTGTTTTCCCCATTCAGTGTACAGCCTCCTGTTCGGCATTTCAAAGATGAGGGAAGAAAAAAGTCTTTGACATGACACTCAAAACCCAGAGCATGAGCTGCCAGCACTGACAATGCTAGCGTGCTTTGTCTCTCCATCATAAAGCAGTTTGTTGATGGGCTACTTGCCCTAGTCTGTCTGGTGCAGGCCTGGTAATACAATCTGTCTCATTCAGACAAGAGGAGACTGCCCCCAGGCATCGGACTATGCCCTTAATCACGACAAAAGCTAAAATGGGACTTAGATAGCATATCAACCTTCCCTTAGATTGCTAATTATGATATCAATTTTCAGTCATGGAGGCTGGAATGGGCAGTTCTCTGGTGGAACAAGACTCCATGATCTGAGGGAGTCTGAGAGAAAAGGTTTACAGTCTCCAGCGGTGTCGTGTGCTGCAAATTATCCTTTCAGCTTAACCTGTATTTGCCACTCGAATAATAGGCAATAGTCCTCAATCACTGTAAGGAGTGCTCGAGCCCCGACTTATTTTAGCTGCCTTCACATGCAGTGCAGAGCTAAAAAAACTCCCCAAAGAAAGTCAGTCTATGAAGCACAAGCACTGAATCGGCCTTTGACAATGTAACCAATGTTGTTCTAAGAGGGCCCCCCTGAACAAAATTATTTAAGAATTTTCTCTTTCTCACTTATTTTCCCAGCATGGGAGCTGAGCAGCATACCAAAACAGTGAGGGAAAGACATTACGGCAGCCATTTCCTGAGAGAAGGAGGGAGGAAAGCTCTTACTAGGCAGTTCTCAATGGGATCGCTGAACACTGAGGCCTTAAGCAGGCTACTCGTCTCCAAACATCTTCAGGGATAAAATACAACCTTGGTTTTACATGGTTTAATACATTTTTGTTCACCTTTTTTCTCAGAATAGACACATAATAAAAGGGAGCTGAAAGTTGAATGAACCGTTTTAGGCCACGTCCACACTAATCCGTTTTCGCTTGAAAACACTTTGAATTCACTAGATTTATGCCTCTCGTCTACATTTGTATGGTATTGTGGTGATGGAGAAAGAACGGTAAGGATTGACACCTGTGGGAAATGATCTCTAACAGCTGTTTGTGTATGAAGTGAGTGCTGTGAGATATAAAAAGCAGTCCGCCAGAGGAGAGAGGGAGGTTCGAAGCTGTGTGTGTGCGTATATTCTGCTGAAAAGAAAACAGTGATGAAAATACTGAAAAGTTTGTAGAAATAAAGATTCACGTAGATTATTATCCAGCCCCTGCTTCCTCCTTTACATGAGAGCTAAGAACCTGTAACATGCATTTTCCTCCACAGAAAGTTTTTCAAAAACTCTCTCCATTAATGCATACACTAAAAAAATATATGATGTTAGGAAACTGAAAACTATGTTTTAAAACACAATTTTTGTGGATTTGTGTTGATCTGGATCTAGGAATTGGCTCCATATGCATCTGAAGTTTTGTGTAAAGGTGTGCAAGTGAATGGTGACCAGAACTCAGAAGGTCCAAAAAGCATATAAAGGCAGCATAAAGTAATCCATATGACTCCCATAATTAAATCCACATCTTCTGAAGCAATATGATATGTGTGGGAGAGAAAAAGATCAATATCTATGTCCTTTTCTACTGTAAATCTACACTTTCACTTTAACATTCAGCCACCTACTGGTTGGGGCTTGTCAAAGGTGGAGATTTATAGTAAAAAATAACTTACAAATGTATCTATTTCTTACATTCACCTATCATAATGCTTCAGATGACATGGATTAAACCACTGGAGTCATATGGATTGCATTTATACTGCCTTTAAGTGCTTTTTGGACATTCTGAGTTTTGTCCAAAATTCACTTACTGAACATTGTGAGGACCTTCAGACCTTCACTTTTCGTTTTTGTTCTGATGAGGAAAGAAAGTCAAAACCATCTGGGATGGCATGATGGTGAGTAAATTATTAATTTCACTTTTGAACACAGTTCCAGACTGTTTTGACCCAATTTAAGCCCTGCCTGTTTTCCAAACTAGAAAAGACAGGGGCAGAATGTAAGGGATGGTGCTGGGCAAGTTGGGCAAGGAATAATTTTATTATAATTTATTTCCTTAAAATTGTAAACAGATTACTGATTTATTCATGGAAAAGTAATCACATTACAAATTACTTTACTTTTAAGTTACTTTCTAAAACATTTTTCACAGTAAAAAACAAAACAAAATTTGTAGAGTGTGGAATGTTGTGCACTCAGCCCTATACGTAGCAGAAGGTGCGGAGTTGACAAATCAATTGCATTTAATGATGAATGTGGTGACTAGCCAAACTTCTATAAGGACAGCAGCTTACAAATGTGAGTTGAATGCTTTACCATCACCCCACGTTCTGTAAATGTAATTTTTTGATATATACTTGTAAGTTGGCTAACATGCTAAAGCTAGTTGCAGCACAATGTGTTCATTTGAAAAGTCACTTCCGTTAGCTGAAAATCAGTGAATGTTTCTGTGCAGTTAAAAGAATTAATCCAACTGAGACGATATGTCACTTTGAAAAATCATACAATAGTTTGCAGAGTGTATAGTTTGTCAGTTGAGACACAGCTCTAGAACATTGCTCATAAATGTCTGAGATGTTTTGGGTCTGTAAGACAAAAAATACAGCACTGTAGACGTGTCCACAATGGAGAGTGTCTCCGCAATGTAGAGACAGAACAAGCTGTCCTGGATCATACTGAAATTGTGCCCATCTGGATTTGAGAAGAACCCTTTGAGCTCCAGCTGCGTTACTCTAGCATATATTGTCTTCTGATCTAGCCTCCATTAATGGCTGACATCCACTTGAGATCTTTGAAGTAGTGTGCATATATGCCACAAGTGGTCTTCATGTTACAGTGGATCACTTTACCCCATCCCATTACTTAAATGTTTGACAGAGCAACCTGCATAAATGCTGTGCCGGAGTCAAGGGTTGAGTGGCACATTAGTAGCTGCCACTGCATGAAGCACATTGTATTCAGATGACTGTAGAAACTGAGTACTTATACATTGTAATTATACTCCCAATGTTGATGGACGACTCAGAAGTTTAAACGTGAGATAAATTACTTTTGTAAATTAACACGGCTGTAATTGCTTTGTCCTTAAAATAACTGGGCACTGACCCTGACCAGCAGAATCCAGCAGCGTTGCCCTTAATATGGACTATTTTAAAAGCTGAGTAAGTGTGTGCCTGTGGACGGGTTCCACAGACGTGAATGCCATCATATCTCAGATGCACAGCCATGGCAGATATACAGTACTGACTGGAAAAATCTTTAAACTTTTTTGCAAGTTGAGCTTTGAAGTGTAAAGAAGATATTACAATTATTTGGATTTCTGGTAAATGGTTTGCTGTCATACTTCAATGGACAAAGCTGATTTGTGTATTCATTCAGCATGTCTTTCACATCCCGATAGAAGTCTCTCCCACAGTTCCTATCCTGTGCTCAAATAACCTGCATGATAATTCCACCAAACATCATTTATGTAAATGTAATCACTAGAGTAACACGATAGCAAGATGCAGACAATTTATTGCTCAGAGGGGTTTGGCTCTAAACATTCAATTAAAATATTATGTTTCGTCAGATTTAATCAAAACATAATAAAATACAGGGAGTGACTGATCTTCCATGGAGAGATCAGTCTTGAAGATTTCTTGAAGATCTGTGTATGAATGTTGTAGAGCCTCTTTGCAGATCTTTTGTCCCATACCATGTAAACTGGGGTGTACGCCAGGGGACTACGCCAGCATCTGCCAAGGTCGACACATGTGTGCTACAGTGGAATCCCCTGGATTCAGACATACATCAAAGAAAAAGCTTCAGATAAGGTCTCACACTTATTCAGAACAGTCATTCTGTTAACAGGTTCAAAGGCTTTTATTTGTTTTGTGTCATTTACATAATGTATTTTTTCCTCTTTTTTTAAAATAATTCTGTATCACTTCTTTTAAGAAATAGTGCATCCAAAATTGAAATTTGATCATTATTTACTCGCTGTTCCAAGCTTGTATGCTGTTATTTTCTCCTTTAGAGTCTTGGCGCATCTCTTTACAACAACAGTTCATTGTCATCATGACAGTCAATCTCCAAAAAGGACAAAAACACTATAGAAGCACCTTTAAATTACTTGTGTGCTACATTCCAAGTCTTCAATAGCTTTGTGCGAGGAACAGTTAAAATTTAAGTTGCTATTCACTGGTAACCCGACAAAAATCTGAAATCTTGTTCACATTTGCATTCAGATTAAAAAAAAGTGCACTGACACGTTGTGTCATGTTTTATGTCATTGACACCAAATGCAATTGGCTCTTGTTTCTGTCATGACTAAAAATGACCAGTTAAAATATGCTAAATAAAATCTTCTGGTTATGGTTCTGGTTGATTTTTTTTTTTTTTATGTAGTTACCATATTTTTGGGGGGAGTGAATAATGACTTTTGGTCTGCTTTTCACACAAAGTGTTCATATCGCTTCAGTAGAATATAGTGTGTGAGTTGTACTGCCTTATTTTACTGTACTGATTTAGTTTTTTTTTTTTTTTTTTGGCCTTTTTGGAGGTTGACAGTCCAGAATCATTTGTTGGTCCAGGGGTGCACAGCACAACAAAATTTGCAAAGAATACAAAAGCTGAAATAAAACGCTACACAACAAACTTCAACCACAACACATCAAAATTAAGCCACAACAGAAAAGCCATAAAACAACAGAATTAAACTAAGTTGTTTTGTGACCTATTTCCATTGTGTTGTGGTTTAATTTAATTGTGTTGTGTTTTATTATTATTTTTCTCCACAATTTGGGATGCCCTATTCCCAATGCACTCAAAGTCCTCATGGTGGAGTAGTTACTCACCTCAATCCAGGTGGCGGAGGACGAATCTCAGTTGCCTCCATGTCTGAGACCGTCAATCTGTGCATCTTATAACGTGACTTGTTTAGCGTGTTACCGCGGAGACATAGTGAATGTGGAAGCTTCACGCTATTCTCAGCAGAATTCATGCACAACTCACCACGCACCCCACCAAAAGTGAGAACAACATTATAGCGACAATGAGGAGGTTACCCCATGTGACTATCCTCCCTAGCAACTGGGCAAATTTGGTTGCTTAGGAGACCTGGTTGGAGTCACTCAGCATGCACTGGATTCAAACTCGTGACTCCAGGGGTGATAGTCAGCGTCTTTACTTGCTGAGCTAGCCATGCCCCCTATTGTGCTGTGGTTTAATTTTATTGTGTTGTGAGCTTTTATTTGCTTTTCAAATTGTGTGTTGTGCACTCCTGGGCCACTGTAGAATCACTATTTGCTTTCATTATATGGTGAAAAGAAACAAAAATTGCGTAAAGTAAATAAATTAATACATACAAATTAAATATTTTTGTGTTCCAAAAAAGTCATACAGGTTTAGAGTGATGTTAAATAATGACAACATTTTTATTTTGGGGTGAAATATTCCTTTGAGAAAATTTAAAACACAACAAACCAATTGTGATCATTGCACAACACAACACATCTCTGAAAGAGTCAAAAACATCCCTTTCAAAAATTTATTAATGTTAATTGCCACAAATTCGCCACAGATAATTTTCACATGCAAATGAGATTTGTGGCAAATTTGTGGCAAATTGTCAATTTTTGCCAAAGGTTTGCCAGAGGTTCACACACTTCTGGAGAAGAGCTGTAAACTTCTGGCTAACATTTGCGGCGAATCACAAACTCATTTGCATGTGAAAATATTGCGGCTAGTTTAGATTTTTTTTGTAAGGGATGTTTTAGTCCATTATGACTCTTTTATGTTTTCACAACATAAGACTTGTGCTTTGACAGACACATTTTTGTAGCTCAGCAACAAACAGTTTTGCAGTTGCAGATTTAACTTTAAATTTGTCACTTCTGCTTAAGCAAGTGAAACAAACACTATCAAGTGGGCCAACTGGTTCTGTAATTAAAGGACAAACACACCATATCACAATATTTTTACACCATTTCTGGATGTTTAATATGCCAGGCTCGATGCTTACAGATGTGTTTCTAAGGCGATAAACCTTTCACTTTGTTGGAGATGTGTGTTCAGAGGCAGGGGTGCTTCATTCACACTGTCATACACAGATGTCTCTGAGGCAGAGACCTGAGGAGGTGGAGGGCACACAGACCCCAACCCTCTCCCTGACAACAATTTACCAGCACAGCACTGAGAGCTGAACCATGCCACCTTTTTAATTACAATAGCTGTTTATCATAGTATATGCAAAGCTCTGCAAGGTGATAAAGCAAGTGTAGCGTGAGAACAAAAAAACGATTTATCAAGTTACCCCCTTGTCAAGAACTCCCATATGTACCTTCCCAAGAGTCTCTCTGGGGTGTTACGCATGTAAGTTCAACTTCTCAGAAACAACATAACAAAATAGTCCACTTCTCATTTTGTCGTACGGTTAATATTCCACTCTCTCGCGCATGACTAATTATATGTATTTAACGGCAAAGCCCATTTGTTACAAATATGTTATTCATTTAGCTTGTACTGTTTCATGTTTTAAACTTTGTAAATATCCATATTTTATGCTGTACACTATGACATGCATATACATTATAAAGACTGAATTACCTTACATCTAAATAACTGGTTTCATGCAAGTCAAAAATGTTATGGAATATGACTGAATCAATCAATCATTCAGTCGGTCGGTCAGATTTTATCTATCATCCATCCTTCCATCCATTCATCCTTCCATCCATCATCCCTCCATCCATCCTTCAATTCATAATAATGCATTTGCATTTTATTTAATGGCGCCTTTCATAACACCCAAGGTCACCTCACAAGCAATATACAGGTCACTGCATAAAACAAAGCACACAACAAACAAGTAGCATACAGATTAAGTACAGTAAAGTCATGTTATAAGAAAGCCTGTATAAAAAGATGTGTCTTAAGACGCGTTTTAAAAGTCAACAAGCACTCGCTATTGCGAACATCAGTGGGAAGAGAGTTCCATAGGCGGGGGGCAGCATAACTAAAAGACCTGGCACCCATGGTAGTGAGTCGAACCCGAGGTACCACAAGAGAAATTGAAGATGAAGATCTGAGAGAACGTGAAGGAGTGTAAACATGGAGAGATTGTGTAAGGTATTGTGGTGCAAGATTATTAAGTGCCTTATAAGTAAGTAGCACGATTTTGAATTCAACTCTATACTTTACTGGAAGCCAGTGCAATTGCTGAAGAACTGGAGAAATGTGCTCAGTATAAGGTGTTCTAGAGAGAACACGAGCTGCAGAATTCTGAACCAACTGGAGCTTATGTAGCAGTTTGGCGGGAATACCTGTGAGAAGAGCATTACAGTAGTCTATACGTGAAGTGACTAGTGCGTGAATAAGAACTGCAGTATTATTATTTGAAAGAAAAGGACGGAGACGGTTAATATTACGCAAGTGGAAGTATGCAATCCGCGTGATATTATTGATTTGAGCTCCAAATGATAGTGTGCTATCCATGATGACACCCAAACTTTTAACCTGTGATGAAGGACAGATTGCAGTATTGTCAATATTCAAAGTAAAACAGTTTGATATAGACATAACAGATCTATTGCCAACAAGCAGAGCCTCAGTTTTGTTGCCATTTAGCTTCAGGAAGTTAGCTGAAAGCCAATCTTTAATTTCAGCTAAACAGCTGGTCAAAGACGGTGGAGGAAAAGAACCGGTGGGTTTGGCAGACAGGTAAACTTGGGTGTCATCTGCATAGCAGTGAAAATTAATACCATATTTCCTCAAAATATAACCAAGGGGGAGCATATAAATAATGAAAAGAAGCGGACCCAAAACAGAACCCTGGGGAACACCAGTGGTGACTGTAAATATTCTTGATCTAAAACCTTTTAATTGAATACGCTGACTGCGTCCAGATAGATATGACCTAAACCAAGACAAAGCAGTGCCAGTAATACCAATAGAAACTAACCTGTCAAGAAGTATCCTATGTGAGACAGTATCAAAGGCAGCGCTCAAGTCAAGAAGGACTAGTATGGTTAAAAGCCCAGAGTCAGCTGCCAACAGTAGATCATTGGTTATTCTGACAAGAGCAGTCTCAATTCATCCATCCATCCCTCCATCCTTCCATCCATCCATTCATCCATCCATACTTCCATTCATCCATCCATCCGTCCTTCCATTCATCCTTCCATCCATCCATCCATCCTTTCATCCATCCCTCCATCCATCCATCCATCCATCCATCCATCCATCCATCCATCCATCCTTCCATCCATCAATCCATCCATCCATCCTTCAATTCATCCATCCATCCCTCCATCCATCCATCCATACTTCCATTCATCCATCCATCCATCCTTCCATTCATCCTTCCATCAATCCATCCAGCCATCCATCCTTCCATCCATCCATCCCTCATCCATCCATCCATCCTTCCATTCATCCATCCATCCATCCTTCCATCCATACATCCCTCCATCCATCCATGCATACTTCATTCATCTATCCATTCATCCATCCTTCCATCCATTCCATCCATCCATTGAATGTTTAAATAAAATGTTCTGTAAGGTTTCCTAAAAATGTTTTTCATGTGGTTAAATCGAAATTAATTGATTTAAATTTATTTAATATGGCTAAATCAATTTGACTACATTATACTACATAGTAGAATGTTAATTTTAAAGATAAGATTAGCGAATTAGCTCTATAAGGCTACAACTGTACAGTTTTAGCTTTTTATTTTGTAGAGGCTTGTGATGATTAAGCTGTGAAAACTGAGTGATTTGCATGACTTTCTGATGTAGCAGATGATTACATTTAGAAATAATGTGATTTTTTACAGCAGAATAATTCTAAATACTGTGTTGGACCAGTTTTGCATTTTTTTTTTTTGTATAAGGAGTTAAATATTCTCATTTTTCCTGTAAAGGATAATGAGGCACTTTGTCCTAATTTCTTAAAATTCACATTTGAATTGCATCTCAAAGGACGCCTCATCTAGAATGCAAAAACATTATATTTTTTTTATGAATATTGTTTCACAAGGATTTGCAAGTCGTTTAGTAGTTTCTCCTCCTTTGCGTTGTGTGTCTAATCCAGGAACATGACCTCATTTCTGCAGCGAGTCTTCATTCCCATGGTTCTCAGCAGCGTTTTCCACATCCAGGGTACACCCAAAGCCCAGAGCACGCGCACACACACACACACACACACACACACACAATTATAATAATAATAATAAGAAAATTGGTGTAATATTGCTTTCATGCAATACTTGCCAAATAGTGAGCATTTTAACCTACCTGTTATAAATGCTTAATAAATATACTGATTCATACTTATACTAATCAACAACATAAAATGCCCTAATTCAAGACTTATGTCACAATGCAGCAAACAAAACATCAACAACAACAATAAAAAAAGTAAAATTATTGATTTGATTGATTGGAGTTATTTTTTTCTACAGGCATATTCCTAACTCCTTAATAAATGCTTCATATGTGTACACTTTACATTGAGGTAAATGTTCATACTGCAAATGTTGAATAAGTGTTGTTAGGCATTTATAACACATAAGGTAAAACGGCTCACTTATTAGGATGTACTGCATGAAAGTCATATTTTTATGCATGTTGTTAAATTTGCAGTGATTTACGGTATAATACATTTGTAAATAAAATATAAGTCATTAATGAACCCCTTTATAAGCCCATAACAAAGGGAAGATGTATGTAAATTGTTACCCAGTTTAAAGTGTTATCGAGTTTAGTTACTATGTTGGGATGCCACTTGATGTTCCAGATGTAAAATCTAGATCCTTAAACACAACCAGTGCAAAACCCACTGTTTTAAATGGTTGCAGCACAGCCTAAATGCCTTAGTGCAAAAGTGTTAGCCTAATATTTCCTCAGATTCTATGGCTTATCAGTGTTCAAGCAGCCAGATCTCGGCTCAACAGTGTAGTGCTACAGCAGGCCTATCACCAAATGTACTATGATTCTTCCTGTTCAATCCATCAGCGTTTCCCTCAGAGTAAAACAGTCGTTTTCTTATTAATGATCATCATTTCCTGCCGGTTGTGTTCCAGTAACCCGAGTGCGTTGCAATAACATTGGTCTGAAGATCCTTTAACCGAGCACTTGATCCCCTGCACCGTATGCGCTACTGATAGTGACACCATGATTTATTCATCTCTAATTAACTATTTTCAGCTAAAATCATGAAACTGTATACTACAGTGACAGACATTATTCAACCACAATATTAGACCATTGCACAGTATGATCAGAAAGCTATGAAGCCACACACATCATGGTATTGATTTTAAGATTTATAATCTGTTCGGCAGGTTAAAATGCAAGAATTAAACATTTAACATTAACATTTGCTCAGCCTGCTACTTCCAGAATCACCCAATATGAATTAATACTAAATGTTTATGATGCATAATTGTGAATGCAAAAGATTTATTCATATTTAATTTTTAAGCACAACATATACATGTAGTGTTATTATGTATTTATGTAGATATTAATAGAGTATTTTAATTTCAAATTAATTATTTGTACAACTGTTCTAAATGTATATAGTAAAAATACACTATTGTTTTATTGTCGTAATTTTGTCATATATTTGTGCCAAAAAAATGAATAAATAAAAAATTAGGATTATTTGATTATTATCATTTCATCTGAAAAAAAGGTAACGTTTAACTTTCAAGAAATCATATTTTCCCACCTCTAACTGTTGTAGACAGACTAGTGTTGAATGTGTGACACTTTACATTAAGGTTCCCTTTCTATAGGGTTTGTAAATGTGCTTATGAATAACTAATAACTCATCTACAAATTCATTTGTTTGGTTTGCCTGATATAAGCGTGAAGCTTTCGGGTCCTTGAAAAACGTTTAACATGCGAGTAAGGGCAGCCGGTGGACTTTCTGGTGCCCTCATAGGGTAAGATGGTGTGGTCTGCTTATAAGGAGCGGCGGTACTGGTCACAGGTGTTCACTTTACATTAAGGCACACATTCATAGCTTATTAATGTTGGTAACTCAATAATTGGTTCACAAGGGTCCACTTTAAGGTAACCTTTCATAGGTTCATAATGTGGAAATTCCTGGTTAATTTTTAACTCATGATCAAGGGTGTCAGTTTTGCATTTAGGTACCCATTTTTCTGTTATGAAGGTTGATAAAGTCATCTTAAAGCTTTGTAATGCATGAAGTTTAAATATCCCATAAAATTAAAGTTTTTGTGAAACATCTTTTGAAAAACAATAGAGAAATTAGAACTGTCAAACAATGACTGGGTGAGCATGAAGACCCGCAGAGGACTGGGTATCACTCGGAGTAGCACAGTTAAGTGACATAAGTCAAGGCATTATATCGACACAACACTTTTTAATCTCTATACTAGTCATTTTTTGCTGGACATTTCATGATTTTGATTAAAATACTTATGAAGTGCCTTTATTAAGCATTTATAACATGCAAGTTAAAATTGGCTCACTATTTTGCAGGCATTGCATGAAATTCACCCTTTTTATTAATGTAATAATAACTGCACATAAATGATTAATAATGCATTTGTAGATGAGTTATTAGTCATTAATGAATCCCTTTATAAACCCTTTACAAAAGGAACCTTAATGTAATGTGTTACCAGGTTTTTAAATGGGTGATTGTTAAACTCTAATCCTAAATCTTAAATAGATTTATTGCTACTGACCTGACAGCATTTTTTTCCTGATACTGTAAAAAATCAAAATAAATATACAATAAAAAAAATAAAAAAACAATTACCAGAACAGAGTTGAACTATCAACTATGATAAGGCCAGTACATGTGTACACAATAAAATACTGATAAAAACTGCCAAATAAATTAATTAATTAAAATGTTTGAATACTTCATGATGTCACCTTGATAATATGATAATTAAAAGCATGCTGTCAAAGCATAACAGGGTAGAGAATAAAGTGCAAGGATAAAGAAAAATTCTACATTTTCTTACAAAATAC
This sequence comes from Moxostoma hubbsi, assembly GCA_032164185.1. Classification (NCBI taxonomy): domain Eukaryota; kingdom Metazoa; phylum Chordata; class Actinopteri; order Cypriniformes; family Catostomidae; genus Moxostoma; species Moxostoma hubbsi. Next base: position 34,633,374 of record JAVLUX010000021.1, read on the forward strand.
AAAGACAATAAACACATGATATTTTATTTCCAATAACAGCCAAATTTAGGGAATAATTATATATTTTTCTTTTATATAACTCATTAAAATATAATGGTGATGAATGGGGACATGCAAATTGGCTCATATTAGAATGAAACACAATTATAATTTTGTTTTGTTCTTTACTTTTATTTATTAAATATATTTATATAAAAAAGTAATGTTTTAAGTTCTTTACAGGCTTTATCAGATAAAGTGGCTTCAGTAATTTCAATTATCTGTTCAAGATACTTAGGGGATAAACTTCTATAATAATAATAATAATAATAATAATAATAATAAATATGAGCCAAAACTTAAAGGTCTTTTTTATAGCGCCACCAAGAGTCGGATGGGTGTGCGTGTATGCACCTGAGTAGCAGTTGGGATTTGGGACCATCCTGCCAAGATTGTTGTCTTTAGGACTTACAGTCTTTGCTGCCCATTCACTTTTAGGGCAGAAAATAGTAACAGTAAGAAGAAGAGCAAGAAGAAGAAGAAAATCCTAATGGATACACTAGGGTTCCAGCTCCCTTTGTGCTTGACCCCCTAATAATAATACAATGTTGCGTAGGCTCTAGCACCCTAGATAGGATAAGCAGTTATAGAAAATTGATGGATGGATGGATGGATGCATTGTTGCTTGGCAAATACATAATTTGAAAATGTGTGGATCGGTTCATATATCCAAGATTGCATTCAGTACACAAAAGGCCTATTATCATCAGGGATGTTTTTGCTCTCTTAATTCTCAATAATGTATAACAGATTTCTGCTAAACTCCCTTTCCACCCATTATTTATACTTAATTCTCTGTGTGCATGTACTGTATGTGTGTCTCTCACATGCCAAGTGCCAATATTCTGTGAATTGCAGATGTAAGTAGATTTGACAGGCAGGGACATTTATCAAAGCAGTGGGGAAGCCTCCAGATCATTTCCATCTCTGCACACATCCTAATTACTCTGCCACCACTAATTAATTTACACCACCTTGCGCGTTATGAAACCCTCCTTTTTATTTTTTATTAAGAATACTCTTGTAGCATTGCTCAATTCAGCATACCTGAAGCACAATCTGAGCCTCATACTGATATAAGACAGATTTTTCCAGGGAAGGTCTGTAATAATGGAGAGCGCTCTCTGCTAACATTCCCAATCAGGATCTACCAGCAGGGGCTAACTGGCTTATGCTAACCAGCCAAACCCTGAAAACATCTCTACTGGTCTTATAAATAAATGGTATAAACACATACCAGATGAGACCATGGATTTGAATGCACATCCAGGAGGCCCGACTATTAGTGCCTGTGTGCTGTAGGTAGAGTTGGATCAGTCTGCAGGAGGCCTCGATTAACAGGCTGTGTGTGTCTCGGAGCAGCATGGGATGATGGGGTTCAGATCAGGGCCTTTGTTGACGGCAGTCAGGTCGTCATCGTGTCGTGTCAGCAGTGAGGAAGCTGCCGACGCACCATCTTCCTGTTTTAGCGAGCAGGTTCACAGCACAGCAGGAGAATGTGCACACACTCTCCACCCATCACCTTATTCTCACACACACGTATCATTAGCTACTACACTTTAAAGTAAACGGCGGCAAAAGGCGGTGAGCGCTGCAACACTTTAAATTCGATTTAGCTGTGCATGTGAAAATGCTCTTTGTGCACTTGACGTTTGAATAAATTAATGGGTGATTGTGCTGTCTGTGATGTTACAGAGTGGTTGATGGCAGTACGGCAAGCAGACGTTAGTCTGTCTACAAGATCTGTCCACACTTTTGCGGTCTAAATGCATACAGCTTTTTGCGTGGGTGCCAAATTTCAGACACCACAATTAATCACATTCTAATGAACATCCACCTCCCACCCGTGTTGTGTCGGAGAGCTTAATGAGCTTCAGAGTGTAAGAGGGATAGTTTTCATGTTCCCTTCTGTAAGCAGTGAAATAAATGATGCTGTATCCACTACGTTTCTCATGACCCCTTTACCCTCTCTCTTACTATGAGCTAAAACCACAGTACTGTGTTATGCAAAGTGTTGAGGAAAGTTACTTTGAACTGTAGCTTGCCAAGCTACAAGCTGTTCATAGTTTAAACTATGAGCTACTCTTTTGAAAAAGTAGCTAGATACACACTAGTAGCTATAGCTGCACAAGCTAGCATTTCCATGCACGATCTTACATTGATTATGCCTAATAAATTGACACTGTGTGTGGTCATAAACGCCTTCAACAACTTTCCTTTATCAGTGAAAGGTCATAAAGGGGTTAAGCATAAATGGATAGATTTTTACCCATTACCCCGATTTTGCTCTGAATGTAAACACCATTACCAGTGTTCTTACCAGATTGTCCAATGTGCAAGAGAGTTGTACGCATATCTTTTTATGTTTAGACATCATCCATCCATCCATTCATCTTCAACTGCTTATCCGAAGTCGGGTCGTGGGGGCAACAGGGAGCCTCAAACTTCCTTATCCCGAGCCACATTAACCAGCTCTGACTGGGGGACCCCGAGGCGTTCCCAGACCAGTGTGGAGATGTAATCTCTCCACCTAGTCCTGGGTCTTCCCCGAGGCCTCCTCCCAGCTGGACGAGCCTGAAACACCTCCCTAGGGAGGCGCCCAGAGGGCATCCTTACCAGATGCCCAAACCACCTCAACTGACTCCTTTCCACGCAAAGGATCTACTCCGAGCTCCTCGTGGATGACTGAGCTCCACACCCTATCTCTAAGGGAGAAGCCTGCCACCCTTCTGAGGAAACCCATTTCGACCACTTTCGGTCATGACCCAGCCTTCATATGAAGCATACCTGGAGTATGCTTTTTATTTTGTTTCCTGCTGAGAACCATGGCCTCAGATTTAGAGGTGTTAATCCGCATCCCAGCCGCTTCACACTCAACTGCCAAGCAATCCAGTGAGAGCTGAAGGTCACAGACCGATGATGACATGAAGACCACATCATCTGCAAAAAGCAGCGATGAGATCCCCAGCCCACCAAACCGCACCCCTTTCCCACTCCGACTACGCCTCGATATCCTGTCCATAAATATCACAAACATGATTGGTGACAAAGCGCAGCCCTGGTGGAGACCAACTCCCACATGGAACAAACTTGACTTCGTGCCGAGGACCCGGACACAACTCTTGCTTTGGACGTACAGTGATTTAGACATCAGCAGCAGAGAATAATCCAATGATGTCATGTAAATATGGACTCTGATTTAAAAAAATTAAAAAAATAATAATTTGTTATAGATGCACTCAGTATTCTTTCCTCATTGAAAAAATTGTTACTCCCAAAGAAATCATTACTATCTTAAAAAAATATGTATAAAATCTTGACTACTTAAAAGGGATGAAGACTGCAGTTATAGTAGGAACATTATAAAAACTGTTTTATTCTACATGGACAGGCTCCACTCATGGGGGCTGCCATGTTAGGGTCACATGACTAGCTGCTTTTCCACTATTGGGCCAGTGCAAGCCAGGGCCACAAACTGGTCAGCCGGATCCAAAATCACTCTGCATTACCACCATCGGGCCAAAAGCCCCTCAGCATTGCCCTACAGCTTGCCTTTAATATGCCACCCTGGTGCGAACGTCACACACCCTGCCCATTTCACAAGCCAAAACAAACACGCATGTTATCTAGTTATCTAGATTATCAAGTTTACAAAGTTTATCAACGTTAGCTAGCTAGCAAGATTATTTAACATTGACAACTCACCAGCTTTAACTGCCATGGTGTCCCGAGTGGTCTCTCCACTAATAGCAGGACGATGTCCCAGCACACCATCCATGATCTCGAACCTTGAATAGTTCTTCCTTTGGGCATCACTTTGTCAATTGTGCATCTTAACTGATTTGTAACGTTTCCGTAATTTTTTTGCCGAGGTGCAGGTAAGCGACATCACACAAATATGTTGGCACCCAGAGATGTACAAAGTTAGGGATAAACATTCACTTTTATTAAATTATATTGATCAATGGGTCAAAGTTCATACATTACAAGATATTAAATGGTCTGCACTTATATAGCGATTTTTTAACCTTAGCGGTTTTCAAAGCACTTTACACTGTGACTCATTCACCAATTCACACACACACACACACACACACACACACACCAATGACAGCAGAGCTACCATGCAAGGCACTAACCTGCCATTGGGAGCAACTTGGGGTTCAGTGTCTTGCCCAAGGACACTTCGGAATGTGGAATCATGTGGGTCAGGAATCAAACCGCCAACCTTGCAATTAGTGGCCAACCCGCTCTACCACCTGAGCCACATGACAATGGGAACTCAACTGGCATTGGCAAGCACTAGCATGCCTTAATTTGGCCCGACAGTGGAAACGCAGACACTAATCGCTTAATCACAGTGTAGAACGGAGGAGGGTGGGGGCCGGTCTGGAACAACGCATACCCGGTCCCCAGTCATTCTGATGGGGCGTGCGAGGGATAAAGGCAGCTGGTGACGACGGTTCGAGAGAGAATTACAGGAAGCTGCTATGTGTGTTTATGTTTGTGTGTTTTTGGTTCAGTTTTTCATTAAACTATTATTTATATTGCCAAGCTCGTTCTCGCCTCCTCCTTTCCCTTAACCCACTTTACACTCAGTAACTGCCCTGATATTGGACACTTTCACTCATGGATAGATTAAATTGACCATGACTGACTGTGAAAACTGAATTTCTACAATGGCATTAGTAACTGAAAACTATTGCATTTGAATGATGCTTCATCCATGCCTCTAGGTTTCAGTGTAAGCCCAAGATGATATAAGCAAAAAATTACTTTGAGCACCTTTAAGTTAGTAGCAATGATACTTTTAGTTGGTTATTCCCTATAACTACAGTGTTTATGAACCAAACAGGAGAGGTGAAAGGTAAACGATTTGATTCAGTAGTGTGGTATTAAATACACAGTCTAAATCCTCGTTGGCTCCGGCAGGGAGACTCTACATTCGATTTGGCCTGACTGATGCCCAAATAAAGGCGTATTGGTTGGCAGGGTTGTGTAACCCACGTATGTTATCCTCTGATGTGGAGATGGTGTTAGCTTTGCCTAGCTAATTTGTTCTATTTCATCCTGCAGTTCACTTCAAAGCAATGTTGATGGCTAGAAAGGGAGTAAGTGAGTGAGTTATGATGAGGTATTAAAGCACCTCACCCTTAAACAGTATGCTCATTTGTTTCTTTATATCATTTAAAGTTGAAGTGTGGAATTTCTGCTTAACTGTGTCACCAAACAGATTAGCAAAATTAATGAGAGTAGTGTAACATTTATTTTCACACACAGTTCTGTTTGCCATTAGTTGAATAAATATATTGCCACGCCCCAAACTCGCACCATTGGTTGAGCCAATGTTGCCGTGTTGGTTTGGCTTGGATGCTCAAACAAACAGAACATGTTTTGATAGTGCTGCAAGAGACACTGTGTTTATACTCATTGGGGGGATTAACCTATGAAAGGCTTATACATTTGTCTCTGTGTATTAAAGGCTTAGTTCACCCAAAAATGAAAATTCTCTCATCATTTACTCACCCTCATGCCATCCAAGAAGTGTATGACTTTCTTTCATCTGCAGAACACAAATAAAGATTTATAGAAGAATATCTCAGCTCTGTAGGTCCTAACAAGTGAAAGTTGAACAGAAGGTCCAAAAAGGACATTAAGAGATGGCATGAGGGTGAGAAAATGATGAGAGAATTTTTTATTTTTTTTGGTGAACTATCCCTTTAAGCTGGAAAAGGAGAAGACATTTTAACAAAAATAAATAAATAAAAATACGCTCTCTCGAATATAGAGCTTATTGTGCTGTGTGTATTGTAATATAATGTGCATGTTTCAATAACTAGTCTTTTCAAGGAATACTGTAGCTCACCAGAAAATGAGAATAAATAAATAAAACTAATGGTATTATTTACATGTATCAATGTTATTTTTTTTTTATTTTTTTGCCAGGTTTCTCACCTGGTTTGACACTAAATACCATTGGTTCTGCTCCTTAAAAAAAAACTATCATATGTATTCGGAGGAATATAATAAAGTTAATGTCACTTTGACAACATTTTATGGATGTGTTTGTGATTTGTATGAAAAGGAAGATTTGCATGAAGGTTCTTCAAAATTTCTACTAATTTCTGCTACTAACCTCTATATATTATCAGACTTGATGACAGAATACTTTTTTTGGGTCACACCTGCTTCATGCAGATTCCATTTGTAAAGTGCTTTTCACATTATTTCCCAATACACTGATGTGAACAAGGCTAAAGGACTGCCAATAGTTCTCCCTTTTCAAGCCAACAGAGCAAGGGTTCTGTCAGCTTAACTTGGGCTGGACTGCAATTAGAACTCAGGAGAGCTGGCCAGATGTACACTCCTGTCTGATGCTAGGATAAATGTTTAAAAAAAACAGTATGAAATGTACAAGACTGTAACCTTCTGTGCCCTTGTGAATTTGTATCTGTGAGATTTTGACAGTTCTGGAGAGATGCAGTGTGCTTGCTGTGATTTCTAAGCGTATCAAACGGAGCTGAATGTGGCAGAAAATTTTAGTAGATTGGCAGCACAACATCTGGTTTGTTATAACAAACGTCCATTACATTCACTGATATGAAGTAAGCCTGAAGTTGTGCATTGAGTCCACTGTTGTGAAAAGAAAATAATAGTTGGCCACACAATGAACGGCTAGATTTCAATGGCACAAAGTACTGCAATTACGTAAGTACGTACGTAATTTTACCCTCAGCCAACATTTTCCATCCTCCTTTTCCAGACAGTACAATTCTGATAATGCCCCCCCCATCCCCCTTCTAACAGATCAGTTTTTACTAATTATATTGGTCATAACCAATTAGAAACCTTTTATAAGCCTGATAACCTTTGGTGTATTTTCTGGATAAGTTCAAGTTGATCTTGATGCATGACAATTAAATTGGGCCCTTTCATTAATCTCAACATGTCATCCCTGTTTATGCAGGTTGTGATGATGGTTGGGGGGTTGTGAGTGTGTGTATGTCTTTATAATTGCATCTGCCACCTCAAAGCTAGTTGGAAAACTCAAGGCTTTACCTCAAAGTGTCCTTGAGATATTTTCTAAATTGGTTTGAAATGTTTTTAAAGGACAATCAGAGGGACTGTAATTGTTCTGTGATGCAGAATAATCATGACTGATTTAAGGACCGATCACTTTGAGTGAGATTTTACGTAAGTGTGCATGTAAAAGTGCTTTTGATATGTCTAATGTTATAATTGTGTTGATGCATTTCCTTTCTTTTCAATCCCCTTTTTAATTTATCTACCTTCACATTTTTCTTTAAGTGCGTAATTTTTTCTCATTTCTCTTTATATACATTGACAACTACACTGGTAGCCAAAAGTTGGAATAATGTACAGAATTTGCTGTTTTGGAGGGAAATTGGTACTTTAATTCACCAAAGTGTCATTAAACTGATCACAAAGTATAGTCAGGGCATTATTGCTGTAAAAACACAGCACCATCACTATTTGACAAAAGCAATTTATGAATAAATCTAGACAGGCCCATTTCCAGCAGCCATCACTCCAACACCTTATCCTTGAGTAATCATGCTAAATTACTAATTTGGTACTTGAAAATCACTTGCCATTATATCAAACACTGAAAGCTATTTAGTTCGTTAAATTAAGCTTAACATTATCTTTGTTTTTGAGTTGCTACAGCATGCAAGGTCAATGTTAGGTCAAAGATGGCAAAAAACAAACAGCTATCTCTAGAAACTCATCAGTCAATCATTGTTTTGAGGAATGAAGGCTATACAATGCTTGAAATTGCCAAAAAACTGAAGATTTCACACAAAGGTGTACACTACAGTCTTCAAAGACAAAGGACAACTGACTCTAACAAGGACAGAAAGAGATGTGGAAGACCAGATGTACAACTAAACAAGAGGATAAGTACATCAGAGTCTCTAGTTTGAGAAATAGACGCCTCACATATCCTCAGCTGACAGCTTCATTGAATTCTACCCGCTCAACACCAGTTTCATGTACAACAGTAAAGAGAAGACTCAGGGGTGCAGGCTTATGGGAAAAATTGCTAAGAAAAATTCACACTATTAATGTCCTGATTATAAATTGTGATCAGTCGATTTCACGTTGGTGAATAAAATCAACAATTTCTTTCCATAAGAGCAAAATCTGTACATTATTCCAAATTTTTGGCCGCCAGTGTATAAGGAACAATTTGTGGGTTGATTTCCCCGAAAAGTGTAAATATTGAGGCTCTGTGACCCTATTAAAATATTGCTCTTTTTGAGCATCTCAACCAGCTCGACACAGCAACAGTACTTTAAACAATGGTGTGATTTTTGGGCAGGACTAACTGTTTGGTTGACAAATGGAAGATGGGGGGAAGTGTTCAGGTAACCATTTAAAAACAAACATTCTTTTTGTAGTTCTGTTTGATGATGCTGGTGGCCCAGAAATAACCATCCAGGTCTCTTTTTTGCGAAACGATTGTTACGTGGTTCGATATACGCATGACTGCAGTTTCCTGCTGAAATGAACACTAGAGGCGCCCTCATACAATGTTATCTTATGACATCAAAACACTTTTACTATGGCACATGACTCGTAAGGCGATTCATTTTAACATTTGCATTACATAACCAAATGACCAAAGTTCAGCCATGCAACTCTATGTGGCACAAGCTGATTAATTGAGCTTGTTATTAGTTAGCCAATAAGTTCACTCATTTGTGACATGTTAAGACAATCGGCTGATTGTTTTTTTTTTTTACACGTTATTGGGTAGCCAATCAACTTGCATCTCTCTCTTTGTCTAACATTTAAACTGCTCAATTTTGCAGATAAGCCCAATTCACAGCAGTGCGCAAGAGTTTTTTTCTCTAAAACCCACCTCCACCCCAGATTCATAGGTCTAGATCTGCTACATGGGGGTTGTTTGTAATGCCTATTTGTGCTGCAGCATGTAACACATGCTTGATGCAGCATGTCTTACGTTTTGTCTAATCGTGTAGCAACAGCAGCAGGATAGCAGAACTTGGCCAACAAGAACGCAGTATCCTATTAACATGTCTTACCCACAAAAACATGCTAAATCTTTCAGAGTTTTCATTACTGAACAACATTTACAACCTTGTTTGAATGCTATCAAACTGCACGGTTGCTCAACTGATGCAATTGTGGTGCAAAGGACCAGGGTACGAGTCTTGAATAGCACACAATTTGACACGTGAGCCAAAAGAGTCATAAAATCACTATAATCACGTGGCTGCTTCAGCAATTGTGTTTTTCATCTCACATTTGCTATTCTGTCAGCTAGCTTTAGGTTTAATGTTGAGGATAGGGAGGGAGGTTTTGTTGATTTAAAACTCGATAGAGTGTTAACCTTAAAAACCTCATCTTTAACCTTTAACTTGTTTTTAGTGCCACACAGTGTACATTTCACATTTGAACAGCCATTATACATGTAAAAGTTATGTTGCCACTTTCATGAGATCAGGCTGGAAACTATATGTAGATTACTATAACAGCTGTAATCCCTCTACCTTCACATTTTTATTAAATTAATTGCATTTTCCAGTTTCTGCAATACCTTCTTTCAGCTAATCAGCAATACTTAGCTTTATAATGTGTTTTGGATTTCTGTGTGAGAGTATACTTATAAACATTTTGGTTTAAAGTGAAAAATACCTACTCTTCAGACAAGGGCTTCGAGATAACGTGTGAGGGAATGGTCTGATTGGTCGCCCACTCACAAAGGCTCATATGTAATTACCAGCCGTCATCATTTATCACATCACAAGGCTTCCACCTCATTCTCATGCCAGGTATTTCCTAAATTAATCTTGTCTTCTGCCCACCCACATCTTCAGTCACTTGGAAAGTCTCTTTTCGTGCAAGTAGGTGCACTGCTTTCGGCATGTAAGAAATGAATGGGCCTGACATACTGCTAGTGGCTGAGATGGATCTTCAGCGGTGCTGAAGCTATGAACTCACCCCCCACCCCAACCAGCGTCATCACTGATGAACGGCTCTGTGCTCCGGGGCTGGTGCATGCTAATTTGACCTATTGTTTCTGGGTGACTGCTTTCCCAGTGCCTCTGAACAAAAGGCTTTTGCGTGGATCTCTGTTTCGCCTTGTTTAATATTTACATTTGAATATCAGCCTGACTCCACCGTAAGGATATCAAAGCTGGTGTGAAGAATGGAATTTTGCTTTCTGCTATTGTCAAGAAGATTTTGAGAAGTGATTTAGTCAGTGTTTGGATGTTTTCTCTGATGCCGCACATCCTCGTTAGCAGAAAGAGATAGCTAGCCAGAAACAGAGAGAACAGAGAGGGTTGGGAGGGTTACTTTTGAAATGTATTCCACTACCGATTGTAGAATACATGCTCTTTGTAATTTGTAATGTATTCTGTTAGATTACTCAAAGTCAGTAAAGTATTCTAAATACTTTGAATTACTTCTTCAGCACTGGTCAATTTTTTCACTTGAATTAAAAACTCTGCCAGTAAGACAAACTATACATGCTAAAAATACATTCTCTGAAAAACATATATATCTTATGCAGTGTTGTTTCTAAAACAAGAAAAAATCAAACTGATCTTGTTTTAAGATATTTTTACAGGAAAGCAATACAAAAACAAGAAAAAATAAATTATGATCCAATGTGAATTTTCTTGATAAAAATCATGTCTGGTAACATGTGCTTGTAAAATGGCTAGAAATAGCATTTTAGCTTAGTGTAAATCTGATAATTTACAAAAAGTTTATTTCTATTTCTTCTGCTCCACACTTACTTTAAATGTACTTCTCTGTATCACCGCTGTTCAAATGCACTTAGGATAGCATCATTTATATGTATAAATGTTTTCCATCTGAAAAGACTAAATATTAAATTAAACAAATTACAATAAAATGCAAAGTAATCTCTTCAAATATAAAAAAACAATTTTGAATGAAACTGTATTCTAATTATTTAAATTGTAAATGTAGTGGAATACAGTTATATACAGTTTTATTTAAAATACGTAATCCCGTTACATGTATTCTGTTACTCCCCAACCCTTTATATATTTATACAGTATATGTATATACACACACAGCAGTTAGTTCCAGTCCTCGAATCTGATTGGACGAGATATGTTGCATGAGCACTGATGGTCTGACACCATCAGCACTCCGACACTTCACTGTGTGTGTATGTGTGTGTGTGTGTGTGTGTGTGTGTGTGTATCACTCCGCTTGTTTTCCTGCCTTTCTAAACTAAAGTGTAAGAGCAGTTCAGATCTGTTAAGGGCTATGGTTTGTCTTTTTATTTTATACATTACACATGTTAGCCAGCAGGTGGTGCAAAAGATAATTTTTGTGTGTAATATGAGCCAGTTAGTTCATGATCACTTGTATTACTACTACACTACAAAAGCTAGGAAATAGCTTTAAACCTCTTTAAACGAGCAACTTCAGCATTACGGCTCATCACAGCTGAGAGACACAACAGACTGATTATTTAAACAACTCAAGGTGCTTTCCTCTTACCGGAGATTCCACATTTGATACATACTCTTTAAAATGCCAGAGGACATTGTGGTTTCTACAGTGACCGACTCTTGCGCACCAGCTACCGCGGACTTGGGAGAAATACCCCGCTTGGATGCTATTTGTCCACTGAGAAAGCTGATCTTCAGAAAGCTGACATCATCTCTGCTTGGGTGTGGCAACCGGTGATCACGCATTCTCTCTCCCTCTCTCTCTCTCTCTCTCTCTCTCTCTCTCTCTCTCTCTCTCTCTCTCTTTCTCTCTCTCTCACACACACACACACACACACACACACACACACATATATATATATATATATATATATATATATATATATATATTCACACACAGTGGGACTTTATCCGAGCAGCTCAATTTCACTGGGGCCGTTGGGTGCACGGGAAAGTGCGGTCAATGCTTCAGTCCCGGTCGTCACATCTAATTCACACCAGTGATCCTGAGTGCGGGTCTGCCGACACATCTAACTTGTACAGGACTCTCCCTGCTCCGTTCCTGGACCTGCAAGGATGCCAGTGTGTGCACACGAGGAGATAAAAGCCAGCTTCCTGAGGAGGACCACTCTGCGTTTTATTGGCAGTCATGATAAGGCTCCACTCAAATCAAGTGTGCTTCATCATTCACTGGCCAAATATGTCTCATTAAGTTGCACTTATGTTTATTATTTTTATAATTATTATTATTTAATAAAACGTAAAGTTGCAGTTGTGAGAAAAATGCATTTTTGTTTTATTTGTGTTTACCAAAAAGTACAATCCTATTAAAATAAAGAGGAGTGCATATCAACTGTATGCAATTTTCAATTTTTTTTCGACCTTTTTCAATTGAAAACTCTAGTCTTTCCATTCTAACAATAATGTCTCTTGGGGAAGAGGAACTATATACATGGCTAAATGAATCTGACAACAAAGTCTCACCTGAGGATAGTTACTCACAGCACAGCCCCCGCCACACAAGCCCCATGTTAATTAGCACAAACTCCAGGTGTCCACCACATCGTGCTGCTGTGGACAGTACAGCGAACCCACAACATATGATTGCTGTGAGGCTGGCTGACCAATCCTGGATCAAAATCCATGTGCCTGGTTATTTTAGGTCAGTGGTGAATGGCACAGGAAACAGGGCTGGAAAGGAGATGTCTAGTAATTAGGAGACATCCACCATAGATACGTCTGCTGTCAGAATGGGTGCACGAGGGTGGCGTGTGCCGTGCTGAGGCCTTGCTGAAGCACCTCTGTCATTTCTGGATCGTGTCCCGAGGAGACTGATTTGTGGCGGGTAACAGTGCTGTAATTGGATATTTCTGGGGTGATTAAAATTCTTTTTTTTTTTTGCATTCTTGTGCATCTGCATAGCCATGGGAGAGCCCTGAAGCTGTGAGTCTGTGGGTTTGGGACATGTCTGAAGAATGGGTCACTTCCTCCCCATCCTCCCTTCTTTAATCTGCCTCCTGAATGAGAGGAGCAAGTCCAGAGTTGCTGTTTCATCTGAGGGCGGATGAGGTCAGAGGTCACTTGTAATGGTTTGTAATGGTAGAACTGTAAGAAAGCAGCGGGTGCCGATCCACTCCACTACACTCCCTGTTCTTTATGCCCACTGCCCTTATAACACAAATGACCTGGGCTGGGCCTGCACTAACTAATAGAGTGTTTATGTCTATGCGTTTCCATGTTTCTAATTGAAATATAGGAAGCCCAAATATTTCAGGAGATGATCAAATCTTTATGCCTTTTCGGTTTGCAGCTATGCACATTTGGGAAAATGTATTTTCTATAATACTTCTGAAAGAGATTATAAAGCACTTTTAATATCACTATTTAGTTGTATATAATATAGTATATCCTGGTTAGTGTATGTTGGTGTTGGTAAATAATAATAGTAATAATGATAAAACATGTATTGGTTTTAATCAGAGGTGGGTAGAGTAGTCAAAATATGTACTCAATTAAAAGAACAACTACTTTAAAAAAAAAAATAACTACTCAAGTAGAAGTAAAAGTACAAACATAAATAATTATTTAAGAGTAAGAAAGTATCCAATTTAAAGAGTACTCAAGTAGTGCGTAACTTGTTACTTTCACAAATGACATAATATACATTAACTTCCTACATTTCATATTTAACATATATTACAGAATTATTATTATTATTTATGGAAATTCTGTCATCATTCACCATCAGGCTGTTTCAAACCGTATGACTTTCTTTCTTCCATTCAACACAATAAGGAGATATTAGACTGAATGTTTGCCTGAATCACCATTTACTTTCAATGAATGTGTTTTTTTCTCCATATTTTGTAAGTAAATGCCTGAGTAAAGTGACCAAGATTATCAGTATAACTAACATTCTGTCTAACATCTTTTGTGTTCCATAGAATATAGAAGGTCACACAGGTTTGGAACAACATGAGGGTTCAGAAATTATGATAAAATATTACATTATGGCAGAGCTATCACTTTAAATGGATAGTTCACCCAAAAATTAAAATTCACTTATCATTCCTTATCATTTTCTCCCACACCCCAGATGTGTGTGACTTCCTTTATTCTGCACAAACACAAATTATGATTTTAAGAAGAATATTTCAGCTCTGTAGGTCAGTACAATGCAAGTGAATGGGTGCAAAAAATTTAGGTAGCTTAAAAGTAATACAATAAGACTAATTAAATCCATATCTTCAGAAGTGATATGATAGGTGTGGGTGAGAAACAGATCAATATTTGTCCATTTTTGCTAGACATTCTTCTCCCTGCCCATCAAGAATACAGGAAAACACAAGAATAAGAATGTGAAGTGATCTGTTTCTCATCCACACTTATCACATCACTTCTGAAGGTATCAATTTAACCACTGGAGTTTTATGGATTACTTTTATGCATCCTTATTTTATTTTTTTTAGGTTTAAAATGTTGGCACCCATTCACTTTATGGATCAAAAGAGCTGAAATATTCTTCTAAAAATCTTAATTTGTGTTCACCAGAAGAAATAAAGCCATACACATCTGGGGTGGCATGAAGGTGAGTTAATGATGAGAGAATTTAAACTGGGTGAACTGTCACTTTAAGGGCTCTTGTCAGATTTGGATGAATTTGTGAATAAAAAGAGAGGTTTGGAAAACTTTCTAGTAATTATTACAGTGAAAACATAAAAATGACCCACAGGGACATTATATATAATGCTGAAATATAAACCAAAGCAAGATCATGCTTTGTTAATGCCTACATTTGCTATTTCATAACTTTTAATGTCATGTGTGGATACTTGTTTTCAGTGTAGATACAGCAGTGTCTAAATCATTTAGATCATTAGTTCTGTACAGCAGTACCGCCACTCCTTAAACACAGAGTACACAGCCTGGGTAGGGCACCAACCCCAGTCGCAGAACACTCGCTGTGTCTGAAACTTCCCCCTATCCATTATATAGTACACTATTTTGGGTGTCTGCCATTTTCTAGGAGTGTCTGGATTCTGAGTGAGCTGCACGTTCAATACTTTTGTTCACTCATTCTTATCCACAATGCACTCTAATTTTGAGTGTACATTCGACGTACACTCGACAACGGTTAATTGCCCACAATCCACTACAGGAAAGGCATATGAGCTGGTAGTTTACTGCTTTATTTACTTCTGCAATGTTTTATTTCATGCTGAATGTAGTAAATTACTTTTTGACAAATTATTACTTGATTAAAATAACACAATAACATATAGAGAGGCAAAACATACAGATCCATTTTAAAATGTACTCTTTATTTATATATATACAGAATTTTGACATTAATTCGTGCCTCATGCACCTCTCTGTGCACGCATAGATATGCTATCTGTTCGCACTCTAATTGTCAATCACGTTAACAGCAGAGCAAAAGGCATTTACACTTAACTTGGAGGTTTACATTGATTTATTCAGTTAATTAGCCTGAAGTAGCTGTGATAATTTCCGGTACAGCTCATGATATGCAGGACATGAGACAAAGTGCACTGATATATTGCTGCACTGATTTAAAAATGTACACTTAAAAACTAATGTCCAGAGCCCAGTTTTAAAATCACCCTTAAAATGACCATTACAATCACACAGAAAAGCCTGTGTTAGCATTAGAGCCACACTCAGCGTGCTGCCATAAATTGGAGCTTACATTTTAATCTTGCATTATCCACTTGTCTTGGTGTTAAATTAAGGCATTGCATGATGAAACTTATCTTTCTTTACTGAGCAGAGCGAAGAAAGTGTTTCACATTGAAGAGCATGATGCTGCAGCAGTGATGAACTCGGCTTGAGTGACAGTCTGTGACAGCGTAAGCGGCTGTGAACATTCGCTGTCGTAAAAGTCTCACTCAATAATCTCTCAATAAATGACGCATTAATTAAAATTAAACCCAGTAATGTAATGACATGAACGCTGCCCATTGCACAGAAGTAAAAGTAAAAAAAAAATTATTCAAAATATACTTTTACTTCTTTATAATGGGCGGAATGCCTTTTATGACATTACTGGGTTTAATTTGAATTATTGTGAGAGTAAAATGTCCCTTATTTTAAACCTACTCTAAAAGTTTTGTTTTTCCCCAAAAAGTTACTCAAGTAAATGTAGCACGTTACTACCCACCTCTGGTGGTCAACCTAAAGGGTTTTGTATTCTTATAATGATAAACTATGGCAAATATAACACCATATATATGTGATATAGGCTAATACAATTTAAGGACAATTTAAGGAAAACTGCAATATGAGTGCGTTTAGGGTGGGACCGCCTGTTCATCCAACCAATGGATGATGGGGGAGTGTTTGAGACTTATTTCAAACTTTTTTCTTTTTTTTTTTTTGCCAATTCTGTTCTGTACAACTAGTGGCGCAGAAATTACACACATGGCAGAGGTGGATAGGATGAGGTCGGAATATACAGTAAAAGCCAAGACATGTTGGACAAGTACTTGTTTTTACAAGTAATAATAATAATAATAAAATTAAGGATAATAATAAATGACAAAATTATATATATATATATATATATATATATATATATATATATATATATATATATATATATATAATTTTGTCATTTATTCTGCCACATAATTTTAATGAGAACGCACTCTGAAGTCATTTTATACATACATACATAAAACTACTGGAGTAAAACATTTTTTGAGGTCTGCAAGCATACACAGTCTGGCATTCTGTCAGCCATCTCTGTTTAGCTTTCATCATGACATCCATCATGTCTTCATACAGCTCAATAACAGTGGTAGTGCCTGATCTGCAGTGTGGGTTGGTGAATAGCATGTGTTGTAGTGTGCGGATATGTGGCTTGTCATGGTGAGTTGTGACCGTTGCTGCCTCTTTCCTCTGTGGCTCTTGTGTCAGGAAGCAGCTCTTCATCGCAAGATCTTAGAGAGGATGATTGGGCACCAGCCGTGAGAAATGTGTTTACTGCTTCTTCACAGAAAAAAAAAAATGCAAATGTGGATATTGACAGTAAATATGAACTTTTACTCAAAGGATCAACTGGAAAGTGTGTCCATCTTTCAAATTTTTCTCTATATAGTGTACTGTATACTGGACATGGTACATATTAATTTCTCAAGGTATTACCATGTACCATGACCAAGAAAAACATGATAATATAAATGGTACATTTTTGTTTATGTAACCTAGCCATAGAATAGCTAGTTCCTTTTTTATGAGAACAAAATGCAATTTTTTATCAATTACAGCAGTACAGTTCACTAGTGGCAGCCTGCTAAGGGTTGCAATGCTGTGTTTTGGGGGGAAGACAGCTCAGTGTTGTGGGACTGAGTTCAGCGCTGGCACTGGACGTGTGCTGGACAGAAAGATGATCCTTGCAATGTTGTTTTATTTTCCTGTGCAGACAATGGCTGGGGCCCGGGATGCACATACCTGCTGTCTCGCTGACAGGAGTATACCTCCTAATGTGACACCACAGCCAGCTAAAGAAGATAAATGTAAATGCAATTACACCTGAATCGAGTAATATCTGCTATCAAGCTGGTTTTTGCTAATCTTTTTGCTCAGTATGATGCATTAAAGAAATTGCAGATGAGTATGACTTTCTTTCTTCTGCAAAATACAAATAAAATTTTTTAGAAGAATATTTCGGCTCTGTAGGTCCAAATAATACAAGTGAATGATGACCAGAAATGTAAAGCTCTGAAAAGAACAGATAGTCAGCATAAAAGTACTCCAGTGGTTAAATCCATGTCTTCAGAGGTGGTCCATTCGGTTTTCGGTAAAAACAGACCAAAATATAACTCCTTTTTCATTGTACATCTTGTAATTGCAGTCTCTAGGCACGATCATGATTTCAAGCTCGACAACACTTCCTAGTGCTTGACGCATCCGCAGAGCCAGTCGATCCAATGAGACTGCTGATGTTGATATTTAAAGTGAAAAGGAGTTATATTTTGGTCTGTTCTCACCCAAAACCAACTGGATCTCTTAAGAAGACATGGATTAAACCACTGGAGTCATATGGATTACTTTTATCATTTTTAATTTGATCAATTTAAATTTTTAATCATTTAATAAAGAAATAGCTGTGGAGAAATGCAATATAAGCTTGTTAATTATTTGTAAGCAGCCTTTGCACGAGTATTGAACCAACACTTGTTATAGAGCATTTCCTGTACAGAACAGCACCAGTCTCTCTAATAGCTGATTTGAACTTCAGTTACAGGTTCAAGATCTTTTAGTGTGCTTAAATGAGAGAAATTACTTAAAGATAGTTTTTGTCTCTATATCTCTCCCAGCACTCATCACTCAATAAAAAGTGAATACAATAAAACTGTGTGAATACAATGAATTCTAATGAGCACATTACAGACATCACAGCCTTTATATATGTGTGTTTAAAGATCCACCTCTTAATCAATAATTACAACAGATAATATGCTCTGGAGTCAACATTTACTTAAAGGAACAGTACACCTGTCTTAATTTACTCACCCTCATGCTGTTCTAAATCTGTATCACTTTCTTTTTCCATGGTAAACAAAAGAAGATGTTGAGCTGAATCTTAGCCTTAATCACTTTTTACTTACATTGTGTGTGGGAAAACAGATGCAATGAGGGGTAAATGGTGATTGGTGAAAGTCAATGAAAGAATGGTCATTCTGGGTAACGTTTCCATTTGTTTACCACATAGGAAATTCATATAGTCATACAGGTTTTGGAACAACATAAGGGAAAATACTGATGGCAGAATTTACCTTTGGAATTCAGTATTCTTTTTCCTCTGTCATTTCAGGCATTAGTTTGGGCATCTAACTTGTTTGTGAAAACATTGATGTAGTGATGTCATAATGGAGAGGCTGTAGGGGGCAGTGAGGGCTTTGTCTCATAAACAACAGAAGCAGCGCTCCACATCAGGTCAGAATACAGTGTGTTGTTTAGCCTCAGAGAAATCACAGATTTGCCACAGCAGTGAATGAGGTAATGCAGGATCATAATGTG